>JAGQAX010000013.1:24169694-24769694 GCA_019142605.1 Cephalopholis sonnerati | reverse complement strand
TATTTAACATTAGTGCCTGGCTCGTAGCTCGCAGAAAATGAATTATTTTTAGTGGGCTTTGCAGAGGCACCGTGGAAAACCCTCACTCTGGTGATGAATCGCTGGAGAGTTTATGTTGTATTAAGCAGGCAAAACAAATGGCTATCAATCATTTGAAGCTTTCCATGCTTGCCAGCTACACATCCCTCCCCCTCTTTACAGAGATTCAGTTGGTTTTCAGCGGGATCAGCTGCCAGCCGCGGGTGTGTAAAAAAAGGGTCAGCTTCGAGTTCACTAGTGTTAATTGACAAGACCTCTCTGGGAAAGGAAGACGGAGTCTGGACGTGTTACAGTAGGCAACAGTCCTACTGCAGCTTTAGGTAAATATAAATAAAAATACACATAAATCTTTTAACTCTCACGCTTTAAAACAGTTTGCAGTTGCAGACAAACACTGGTATCATCACTTATTATAATACATTAGTCTAGTGTACACTGTTTACATATACAGGACTACCCTCGATGACTTTGCTGCTACCAATCATATCACACCACTGTCATCCTTACCTTGCAGTTTTGTTGTTTATTGCCCTAACATACTTTGTACTCAGGCTGTTCTCATACTCTGTATATATAAGTTTATGAAAAGTAATGCACCACAATTCATATCAGGAGCCAGTAATTTGTGTAGAACCGACAATAATCTAAAAGGCTGTGATCATGTGACCAATGCGCTGACGGGAGTAAAGAAGGAAAGTCCCTGTAAGAAGGTAGGTTGAGGTGGTGGATAGGCCAAACAACACAGGACTTTCCCCCAGGAAACCAGTGTTCTTGGCCATGTAAAACCAAGCAGACTTTGAGCTATATTAAGGTACATCATCACCATGTTTCTTTTCCTAAACCTTACCTATATAACTGTACTTGTGTAAGCCTACTCTACATAACCTTATGTTAAGTCCATAACATGACAATGCCATCCGTTAGGGTGCAAATTCAGTGGATATGAAACTGCTGTATGAAAATGTGTTGTTCTATTTTAACTTCTACTCTTATTTTAGTTTTAAATATCTCTTGTTATCTATTTTCTACATGCTGTATTTATCTGTATTATTTCTGTCCTTGTGCTGCTGCCAAAACAGAGTGTCCCGGTTCTCTTCTTTTGAGGTTTTTCCAGGCTTGCATCTGTTTTTTGTTTCCCTAATTACATTGTACTCAAGCACTACAATTCATTACATATTCATATATATTGCAAATCATATCACACAGTCTGACTCAGATTGCAATCAAGACTTTATAAGACACATTATAACATACAATGAACTAGGGCTGTGCAATAAATTGATATTATATTGATTGTAGAGATTGTATTAGATTTTGTGTCTTTCCCTGGTTTTAAAGATTGAATTCCAGTGAAGAGGTGTAATTGTCTAAACCTACCAGACTGCTCTGTTGTGTTATTTGCCTCAACTCATGCTATATAACAATTATATATGATCTTTTATCAAAAACCTCATTGTGTAAATATTTTAAACACCAATAGTCAACCTTACAGTACTGTAGCAAAATAGACATGGAGGTATTTTTGACTGAATACCTATAAAAACATTGGGATATTTGATTTTCATCGTAACACCCAGGACCTATGATGAATTTGTAGAAAGTCTACATGCGTCATTAGCAAACCATTTTGAGGCACCGAAGTAAAGTTAAGGTTTAATACAAACTGCAAGTAATTATCCCAGCACAGAGTCTGGTCCATCTTGCGAGGGTGAATTTTGCCACAATTTTTAACTGTGGAAAACATACATTGAAAAGAAGTACAGCCAGACATATATATGTGAGATATTCATCAATCCCACTGTCCCAACATAGTCAGGGCAGCCAATACAAACCCACACTGAGCAGCCAAACATTGTTAAAACTTAATTTCAAATTCTAGAGAAGATCCCAAAGTTTCCACAGACACCAAATGTGTCAGGCTGAATTTATTTATTTTTAGTGTGTATAAAGTGATGCACAAGATATGTAGAATATTTCCCGCTGATGGAATGTTGCAGCCATTTCACTGAGTGTAAACAAGGTATAGCTTCAATGAACAGCTTGAAGAAGCTGATAAAGAATATGCATGATACTGTCAGGGAGTGTGGAGTAAGGAGATTTTTTCAACCTTAAGAAACTGAATATTAAGGTGCTGTAAGTTATAAGGTGAAGCATTTGGGCAGTTGTCTTTTGTGTTTGTGCAATTAAGCACCATTTTGCATGACCTATTCTTTTAAGTCTCTTCAGTAGATCTGTTTCTTCTTTAAGAGCCACGATATTTTTTTTACTCCATTTAAGAGTACATTTGTACATTCAGGTGTAAGGGAAGAGTTCGGTTAATGTTTAAAGTCTGCGTAAAGAAAAGACCTATTCAGTCTTGCCATGCCAAGGCCATTGGTACAAAGGTGTGAATCAGGCAAATAAATAGATAAATAGAGACTCCTGTACAAATTAAATAAAAAAAAAACTCTCTGCCACTGAAAAATTAAGAGGGCTAAGAGATCAAACCTAAGAGTGCATAAAGGAGTAGTTCTTATAGATGATTAAATGAGCTCTTCATGCTTCCCCTACCTGCTTTGAGTAGTTTTATTTGATTGGCTACGTAATTATCTTAACATTGGTTAATTGCTAGTTAATTTACCTCTCATTGCAATCACATAACCCTCTAGTCTGCCAATCAGTAATTTAAAAATCATGTATAAATTCAGTCAGCTAAAACACACATGCACACAAGTGAGTGCCCGAAAACGCCGGCGTGACACACACCCCCACGCAGTTTACAGATTCTCGGATTACTTGACAGTTTCATTAAGACAGATTACCGTGACCCTGAAGTTTTAATCTTCCAGATAAAGTGAAGCTGTTTTTACACCCATCCTCAAGGATGCACTTCATTTCCAACAACATCCAACCTGAGATGAGATTTGGCCTTTCTCAAATACAATCTGAATTGCTCCAATTGATTAAACAGAAACTGGCAGGCTGAACAGAGCAGAGCCGAGTACAAACCCGTCCGCACAGCCACTGGCAACTGTGGACACAAGATTGAGGGTAAGATATCTGTGAGTGGCCTGGCACCTGAGTCAGAGAGATAGTCCTGCTTACTTGGGGAGGGAGGCGGGGGGTCAAATTGGAGACAGACTGGGTGGCTTTGCCTGTGTTTCCCCTTCAGGTTAATATTTTATGGATGTGCGATACAGTTCAGATGACAGTTTGAGATGACTGAGAGTCGGCGTGCAGGCGGCAAGAGTTCAGCGATTTATTAGAAAAGGGGGGAGAGCGGCACAGGGGAGAGTGAGGCTGAATCTGAGAAATGTGTTAGTGGCTGTTAATGTGAGGAGTCTCAAAATGACTAAAGTTTGTGCTCGCACGCGTATGCATGCACATGTGTGTGTGTGTGTCTGTGTGTGTGAGAGAGAGAGAAAGAGATGAGTGAGTGAGTGCTATCTGCAACCAGAGCCCATGAAAAAGAAGAGGCACCGGCAGTACAGATGTGTCTCTCTCTGAGCCCAACATGAAACACAGGAAACGGCCTCTTTGATCATTACCTACCTGTCAGTCTGCCCTCCACAGGGACCGCCTGTTACGACTGCTGATGCGCCGCACTGACAGGCCAGAAACACACACGCAAACTCAAACACATAGAGAAAAAAAAAGCAGCACCGCTATGAGCCTGACTGGTGCCGGCATTCAAACTCGTCCCCGAGGATGTATAACAATGAGGACCAGTAGTGTGGGCAACACGCAGGTTTATTATTCTATATTTGGATTCCAATTAGCCTCAGTGACTGCGAGGCTTGCCGGGGTCCACATTCACATTCGTACCAACGGGCAATTTAGTCTCCACTCCCCATGATTGTATGTTTGTTGAGTGTGGGAGGAAACAAGCAGAAACCCGTGTGATCAAAGGGAGAACATGTCTAGAAGTCGTGAGTCAAAAGCAAACAAGCGTATCCAAGTTCATTTGTTTGACTCAGTGCTTTTACGATAGATATCCTACAACCTGCTGAGAAATTCTGACAAACAGGAAAACATGGAAACTACATATGTACAGGGTCAGCTCTGGAAGCTAAACATCAGTCTTTCCTTCAGTGAGAACCCAAAAACTGTATCTGAAATGTCATGTCCTTTTCTGTAGGTTTTTAATCTGACTGTTTATAAAAAGCTGGATTGATCTGGTGTTGATTTAGGTATAATCTCCCCTCTCCTACACAGCTGGTATGACCGCCGTCGCTTGCTGTACTTGACCTTTGTTGTACAGCTGTGTCTTGGAATGTTGCGACATCTCCAGATCGCAGCAATTAAGCAGTTGTGAAAACTGTTTCTGTAACTGTGAGGACGAAAGACTAAAAAATAGGAAAATAAGATCCCAGTAAGAAGAATTGAAATTTTGTTTTCAGCAGTCTTTAAACAGCCTTAAAGTGTCAGTTCAACCAAATTACAAAGGCAAGTCTCCAGTACAATGGAGGTTAATGGAATTTCATTTTGTAGTCCTTACAGCAATCAGAATTTCAACCCTGGGAGAGACAAGGGAGTCAATGTTGGATAAATCTGCAAAACTCTAAATTACGTTCTGTGCCAACACCTTTTAAAATCCTCACTGTAAATACCTTTCAACATGAGCCAGTATATTTGTGTAATCTGTTTTTATTCTGTTACATTATGAAGGTGTAGCAAGCAGCAATTTGTTTGTCTCCCACCCGGCTGATAAGGGCACGAGGTTTGTCAGTGTTTCATCTCATATTGTGTAACATGAGTTACATTATAACGCCTATTTAATAGTATCTCTGAATTAAAATGAGTATCTCTAAGCTAACAAAAACCTAATAACATTAGCCTCATGCACTGAAAGTCTGTCATCAGCTTGTTATTTAGAAGAAATGCAGTGTTATTAAAGTTTGTTTGCAGTAGCTGTGAAGAAGGATTAAAGCTGTATTTCATGTGTGATTTTTTGCTATTTTCCTATGCTTTATTTTGTTCGTAGCTGAGGTGGTGTATAAATATGTCAAGTTAAATATACTTACCTACGTTATAGCACTCAATTAGAGACTGTCATCAAGTTGAGTACAGGAGGTTAACAGGTGTAATTATATTGTGTATAAATGGTGACGTTGAGTCAGATGAGGTTAATTTACATGTAAAACTTCTAATACAAGATCTCTGAGTTGTGGTTGAATATTATTTGAAGATTGTAAGGCTACAGTATGGAGATACATGTTCTATCAGGATGATAAAAAAGTATTTTATTTGTGAACCACTCAGTCATTCAGCTGGGGATGCTACACTCTGTGCAATATCTGTTCACTGCGAGTAAGGTATGTTTAAGATTAGGAAAAAGCCATATGGACTGGCGCCCCAGTATATTGCTGAACTTCTCTGCCCGTACTCCAACTCCCGACCTCTTAGATCCTCAGAACAATGTCTTTTAACTGTCCCATGATCAAGGCTGGTGGGTAAGGGAGATCGTGCCTTTGCAGTTGCTGCACCGGAGCTCTGGAACAGCTTTCCGCTCTCAATCAGATGCTCCCCCTCCACTGACACTTTTAAGACAAATCTTAAAACATACATGTTGGTTGCTCTTGGTGGTTGTAATATTTTTTTTACATATGTAACTGTTCTTACCGGTGATATTCTGTTTTATATTTGTGTGTTGTTCTTTTAATTTGTACTGCAACTTGCTCAACTGTGGTTGTTTTTAATGTGTTATATAGATAAACTTGATTTGATTTGATTTGAAAATATCTTTGGCAAATAAACTATGGTGAAGGTGTAGTTGAGGTAAAGCAACTCCAGCACTTGGCTGAGATTAGAGGAAGATTATCAATAAAAGGTCTGTGGCAGGATGCAAACTCTAGTCCCCAGCATGGGTCTGAGTGTAATTCTCTGCACACCTGTTGACTACCAAGATCCTCCAAACCCTTAAGATCTACTCCACCACATAAAGGGCACTCTACTTCCTGCTCCAAAACTAAATGGTGGTGGTGAACGTACACGCTTACTGATACTATAGGCTGGAAATATGCATTATATTAACATGGTTTTCTTATATAAGATCCAATTAAAATGGTTCAAATTGTTGAAAACTGAAAACTACCACAAAGAAAAAAATCACATTCATGACAATTGTGATAGGTGTAGATTTTGGGGGGGGGGGGATGCATGGTACACGTCAATCTTTAGAACATGTGCGTTTGTCCGCTCAAATAAATTCATTAAAGTAGCAGAGGACTTTTAGTCTGACAAAATTAAAGATAGTAACACCGTAAATTGATGCAGAAAATGCACAAATTGGTGTATGTAAATTCACCACAATGCAGGAAATTAAGTGTTTGATGCCCCGCCCCATTTTGTGTGTGTCCACTTAAATGCTATAACAAAACTCATGCCCTTGTCCATTGTATTGGGGTGAAAGCAGGAAATCTCAAGCCAGAAAAACTTTGCAAATAATACTAAATTGCTGTAAACTACCAGGGATAAGTTAGAAACTGTGTTCTCTTGTCATTTGTGTGACCTGACCCCTAAGGCTATGCTTCTTCTGTAAAGACCAGAATCAGCAGGAAACCTGGCTTCCGCCTCCATCCTGTGCGGAGACCTGCTGGCTTTGACTAAAACTAACTTTGCATGCCAACTCCTGATTCAAGACTGTCAAAAAGTGGCATAACATACTCTATGTGTATTGTCTGTTTTGCCTTTGTAACTGTGGGTTAACAACTGTTGGTCGACGTTTTCAAAAGGACGCCTTTATAAGCTCAGTTCGCAAAGCTTGTTAGGGGAATATCTGCACCTTTATGATCAATCAAACAGTTTCTAACGCCTCATTCCCTCTGCTGCCTTTGACTGTTTTCACCACGGTCCCCGTTGTTCTTGTTCTCTGATTTTTCTGTCACCGCTGGTTCCAGCTTCCATAGGTTAAAGTTACCTCTTTAATCTTCATGTGCCCCCAACTGGCACCGAGTGTAAACAAATGAACAATATAATGCAGCAGGAAGTATACACAAATTTATATGCAGAGCCGTGTTTTGCTGTGTTTCTATTTCAGGCGAGTTCGACTTCGTTGTTAGTGTACCACCCACATGACTCAGGGTGGTCACATTTGGTTGCAGCAATTTACACAGTTTAAGTTGTAATGGCTTTTCCACATCTTTCTCAGAAACAGCTACGACACCTCTGTAACTACTTTGGGGATACACTGCGCGACCACAGCTCTGACACCATTAGCATACATTGTACTGTCAATTTAAAGGTAATGTTTGCAGCTTATTCTAATGGGAATGAGCCAATTTGTTTTGAGAGTGGAATGAGAATATGAGGACAGAGGAAACATGCGGCTACGCTGTCGTGTGGAGAAACGTTATATTGTATATGCCAAATCTTCCCATGCAGTCTCACATAATGTCATCTCTGTCATGCTCCAGATCAGAGCGCCAGATCTTGCAGCACAACATCAAAGACTCCTCACGCCAAGCAAACCAGAGTCCAACAGACTGACAGACTCGCACATATTCACAGGAGCTTATTGCATCTGTACGGCTGTGCAGCACACTGCGTCTGTACTTTAGCAAACATACTAATATGAGCACATCACACCTTCGCTTATCTCTCCTCCACACTTCTCACCTCAGATGTATATATGTCATTGCTTCAGCTGTCTGTGTACATTTAGAACATCATTTAACACACACAATGTAAATTCACAGACGTTACGTTGAATAATTAATGCGGTGCACATCAGCGGAGGATGCATGCAGATTGGTCTTTAAGTAAATGTACAAACATCACCATTTAAAAATATCTACAAGATATAGTGATGCATTGAACATTTTATTAAAGTAAAAGTATTATCAGCTTAAGATTTGTGTCAATAGTATCAAAAGTAAAACCACTCAGTATGCAGCAGTGCAATTATTATACATTATATTACCAGATTATTACCAGTGGGTGTATGGGTATATAGCTTTTTGACATTGTGGGTGGTTAAAGAAAGGCTAATTTAACTTGCTTTTTCTAATTTAATTTACTGTATGACAATATCTCGTGTTTTATATGTACATTGTGGGTTTATAACATTTTGTATGTAATGAAATAAAAAGTAGGAAATGACATTAATAGCTACCTGAAAGTTCATGGGATGTGTAAAGCAGCATACCTTAGTACCTTTGGTACCCTAGGAAAAGCTTAGTAATTTAGTTTTTGAGCTTAGTTACTTCCCAGCTGACCACCAACGATCTTACACGTTGATATGTGGTTGAATTTTGATTGTGATGTAAATAAGTGGTTATTCATTTATGGGTATGTGGGTGTACACACATGTATATGCTGGAAGAACGATGTATATTCATATTTTGTTTAACTCATATGTTCACTTATTCAAATATAAAATGATAGCATGACAAGTTGATTAAGATATTAAATAATATTAAAATGATTATATTTATTTAAGGAAAGGATAATTCGAAATATGAATCATATATTTAAGTTGTTTTATACTTGTAAGTCACAGAATTTATATTATATACTAAGATAGGTTTTGTAAGGTAGATATTTGGGAATTACTGTAATATTATATACAGGGGTTATTTTATGTGACAAAATCAAATGGTGATAACAACTGTACATTTAGAAAAGTCTAACGTAAATAAGGAAGCTGTCAATGACATATGGAGAGGGGCTGGGATTTAATACGTTTTTATTTCCTCCCACTCCTTTTCAAATGTTTAAAAGTACGTTTTTATGTCTTTCTGTCTGTCATGTACCAACCTTTGTTGGTATGTTCATGTCTTATTTTTTTTACATGTTTGAAATAAATATCAAATATTAAATATGTATTTATCAAAGTGGCCAAAATTCAAGGTCAGGACACCATCTAATGCCAACATCGATTTGACATAGAATACTGACGAAAGATGACGCTGGTATGCGGTTGTTTTTAACTTGTGTTGTTAACTAACCAAATCCAATGTCTCAAGCCAGCGTCATCTTGATGTAGAATAACAACATGTGCGTAAGGTACAGAGATAAAACCCAGCATATGCAAAACGTTGTAATGTTAAAGGTCATACAACAAGAAATTTTTAATGTCATTAGACATTTAAAATATTGTCAACCTGATTTTCATTCCAACCAAAATTTAATGACTGTCCGTCGCAAGGGTTTGTTTTTCTGATGTCATGTTGATGTCATATGTCAGGTGCCAGCTGAGTTCCTACCACTACGTTTCAATGTGTCTCATGGTGGGCCAGCTCTGGGTATTGTTTGAAAAAATGTTTTGTTGTTGTTGTTTTTATACCTTACTTTGAAAAATAAAAGCGTAATTTACTTCAACACTCCTTTTTCATTTATCAAGATGCCAGAGCTCTAAAAGGTTCAGTGTCGCCCAAACACCAGCAGTCATACAGGATCTTTGCTGAGAGCAATGCACTCTGAAATAGGTAATTTTTTAATTTAAATCAGGAACTCTCAGATCAAAGCATAAATAAACTTCCTTATTAATCTGACCAAACTCGCCAGTACTTGCCAGTTTTTAATACTCAGTGCTACATACACATTTTGGACATTACCAAACATGCATTCATGTCTGATGCCTCCACCCTGTAGTGGCCTACCATGCACTATAGGATGTCTGGTGTTGGTTTCACACTGTATCCTCCCACTGTCCAGAGACATAATACCACAACTATGATTCTGACTCAACAAATGCTACTGCTGCTAACACCAACAATAATCCAGCTGCTATTACCTCTACTAATAACAATAATAAAATGTGAATGTAGGGTGTTGCACAGCGGTCCTTGCCGGAGGAGGTGATGAACGCAGAGGAGATGATGATCATGGAGGAAATAAAGAGAAAGAGTCGGCTAATCTATGGCACAACACTGCTGACACCTCGTAAGATTAGAGACGCCTCTCAGTCTAAATCAGTCCTCTATCTGCATGCTTAGCGCCATTAGTTGCTTTGTGGGGTACTACCCTCAGGGGTGCATTGCCCACACAATGGTAGAGTGCCAAGCTGCAGAGCGCACACACACACACACATACACACACATGAACTTTCTCACTCACACAGTCATGCTGAGAGAGATACAGATGAATCACATATGATGATTAACAAGAAAAATTCAGGGAAATCTTTGCAGAAAGAGTCTGAACGAAAATTCCCCAGCAGGAGTTCCCTTTCTTTCACATTTAAATGCACTACTATTATATCTCAAGCATACTGCTAATGCAGCAGCACAGACTGAGGGAGTTTTGGTGACCAGAAAAGTGGCATTTGAGGGAATTTTTTTGCCTAAGCACACTGGTGAGAGTGTGTTTTTCTGGGAGGATCAGGGCCATGCATAGGGTATTGTTTGTTTTGGGCAGAGAGGAGACTGCCACTGGAATGCCAGAGTAAATACCCGGTTTTGTCAGTTCTCTGTGCTGCTGTTTGGGATCCAGAGCAACCGCAGGATCAGCATCAGAGAACATTTTCATCCCTCGGCTTACAGACCTACTGAACTGCAGCTCTGCATCCTCTTCCTAGCCTTACTGCTCTTAGCTGTGAGCCAGCTTTACTCCTTGAAATAAAAAACGGCCCCACAACTGCTCCTCACATTCGATTTGTGTGCAAGGTTGAAGGAAGCTCAGTTCATTGGCAACTTCAGCTTGGGATTTTTTGCTTTTTATTGCAATATGAAAAAATTAATAAAACTGTTTTGTTTTTTTGCAGCTTGGTGTTGAGAGCAATAAAATAAAATGACAAGAGGATGTTTTCAAGTCTAAAAACACTTCAATATAGTTCACCTTTCAAAATTGATGAGTTTAAATTCACACCTTCCCACTTTGTTTTGCATTTAAGAGGTGCAGGGTTCTACAGTTGATTTTTTTTAAATTAAATTACCAGAGTCAATTTCAACACAGCAAAATACCTCACATACAACCTGGCAATAACACAGGCCTGTATAATGAGGTAAAATAAAGGCTAAATGAATCCAAATCAGAGGAGCCATGGGACTGGGGGAATGTGCACTGTGAACAATTAGCTAGCTCATCCAGCATACGAATCAGCTCCTGGCACATTACGCACATACTGTAAAGCTCATTACTGCTGCAAAACACACAATCAGTCGATCAAATTCAGTGACAGAGCAGCGAGCGAGCTCTGTCAGGATCCGCCTGTCATTCAACTCTTTAACCCGCTGCTGCACCCTAATCACCCGGCGCAGACACAACAACAGCCTCATGTTGTGTTTTAACAAGTCATGCTTCGTTATGTGCGGGACTTTTCCCAGACTTTTTCGCTCTTTGATGGATGCTGACTGTTGTGATGCTTTCATCTCCTCCCTCTAAATAAAAAAAAATGAAAAAGAAAGAATCCTTGAACGCAAACACCCATGGTTAAACATAAAAGGGCTGAGATATTTTAAAACTGACATCACTTCAAAGGGAGTGAACACATTCAAAGGGTATCACAGGAAAGAGATTCAAAAGCCTGCTAGTCACCTGTAATCCACTGCTAATACTTGGTCCCCACAACTGCGTATTAACATTCACACCATTCACACACGCCCTGGTTGAATATACAGATACACAGCAGCAATGAGTGATTCATTAATATTCGACTGGACGCCAAAAAAATGTACAGCCATGAGAATGTCTCATAGATATTTTGTAGTTGTACCTACTTTGTCTGTATTGATTCAGCATGCCAAGAAGAAGGATCTACTACACATATACACGGATTATCTCGTGAATATATCAGTGTCATTACAGATCAGCGGCTGTTTCATAGTGACAACTATCCTGTGTGTCTCTTTTCTTCTCGGTGTCTCATTCTTTCATCACTTCAGCTCTTTGTCTCTGCCTCCACATTCTTTGAATTTGTTGCCTCAGTCAGTTGTGTTGAAAGGTGCAGCTTTAAAAAGAGAAACTACCTCACTTCTAAATAAACCAAGGAAGGAACTGTACCTTCAAAGGTATGTTGTTGGTTTGTTTTTTTCCACAGAGGAAGAGAAGTTAAAAGTTTTTTAAAAGTTTAAGAGAAGCAGCATTAAATCTTTGATGCAGCACAAACAAGCATTAAATGGAACGCTTTGTGATCACAGTGAGCCTTTTGAGAGTGAAACTATAAGATATGGGGAACATTATCTCATGATATATGGCAAATTATGGGTATCGCATTCTAACAGGCTCTTTATACCAGCTGTAACTACTTTAGAAATAGTTAATGAGTCATTTACTTGTTTCTTTTCATGAGTCAGATAACCATTAAAAGGATACTTTCAATCAGCTTTCTAATGTATCATGGTAAACTTCCCTCTATCTTACCAGCCCAGATCTTCTTGCTCATCTCGCCAGCCTTAAGGCTTCCGCACAACTACAGATTGTACTTCTCCATTTTTGTATGCCCACCACACCGGGCACAAAGAGTATAGAAGCAAAACATTCTCACTGTGACCTTGTCACATATCGATGTTTGGTCATGGACTTTCCACGTCGACATGTGATGTGCAGGGTCAGTTTGTTGTTGACGTTCAAGGATGCCATGTCAATGTCAGCCTGTTCCATACATTGTCTGTTTTCAAAATACACTTCCATTTTCACAGGAAATGTACAGTTTGCAGAGTCTCAAATGCACATGGTTGGGTTTAGCCAAAAAAAACTACATTCTTTTTAATCATACAAACTCACTTGAAAATCAACACAGGTAACTGAATTGAAGAAAATGGCCTGTTAGCCAGTTAGCAGCCTGTTAGCTAAGCTAACACACTGTCATACGGTCTCTCCACAATCCACTGCAAAAGTTCAATTTTATATAATATACTCAAGGCATGTTTAACTATAATTCAAGATTGCTTGTTACCAGCTGGCTGTCAGCGTTAAAGTGGCCAAGTTCATGTTACGTCACCCAGCAGTGGGAGCATTTATTGGTCCAGTGTAGTGCATCCTGGTAGTTGTAGGTTTTCTACCTCTTGAGCAGAAGCAAATGCCACAGCCCTTTACCTCTGTTTTGTCATATAGGACCAGTTTAAAAAGTGTTTTTGTCTTTCTTCTGTATAAAATTATTTTATTAAAAGACCATCTTTCCTGCAGTGACACTTTCCTTTGATAAGAACAAATTATGGGTAACCAGGTTGTCAGAAATCCCTTTTGCTTGTGTTAATCCTCTCTATTTGGTAATACTGCAGTAACAAATGTAAGTCATTCATCACTTAAGTCTGACTGGCTTCTACGAAACCATCAAGTCTGGGCTTGTAAATGTTAATAAGTTACTAATAAATGGATGTCATCACGCATGATTGGATTGCGGTTAGGGACAATGTTTAGCGAATGGTCAGTTGCATGTAACCATCTATAAATCTTGTGTGTAGGATTTAGTGGCATCCAGCGGTGAGGCTGCAGAACTGAAAACTTTCCTGTGTGCCAAACATGTAGGAGAACTACAAAGGGGGAAAATGCGAACCCTAGAACCAGTGTTTGATTTGTCAAAACGTTGGTGGACTCAGGACAGAACAGGACCTGCTCCGTATGTAGACATAAACAGTTCACTGTAAGATAACAAAAAAAACAATTATTCTTATTTTTAGGTGATTATATACTAATGCCAATAGATGTCCTTAAATCCTGCACACTGGACCTTTAAATTAATTACTTAAATGTTAATACAGTCTTTAGTTAAAACTTCTAAACTTTTGTAGGAGGATGACTTTTCAGAAAGTGGTATCATGTTTGTGTCATTTTGAATAAACACCAAAGAAACAGTAGCACTATTGTTCTGTAAAGTAATCTCAGGCATCAGGCACAGTAAAAGTGTAAACAATGTATAACAGAAGGAGGCTGTGAACATCAGCCAGTATACCCTCTGTACAGTCGCAGTGAAAAAGAGAATCACACATTTTGGCAGAACACTCATAAGCTCTTAAGGGAAAAATGAGCTTCATCTTTAAGCTGCTCAAATTTCCATTTCCATTTGATTGCTCTCTCAAACTGCTGCGTATTAGTTTGGCACAGCGGGCAGATAGAGTCCACTCTATAAAACAAATCTTTAAACCATTTTGTTTCTGGGCGTCTTCACTTCGACCCAAAAAATCTGCAGATTGTGCGAATAGACAAGTGAAGCAAGCAAAGGAAATTAAAAAATAATGACAAGACAAGTTTCTTTGTAGGCCAGATACAGAAGAAGAATATTTCCACGTTAGTCCACTATAAAGTAAAACATTTCTACTTGTTATTGTTTTTTGCTTCTACAAAGCCTCTAAAACGCCCTCAGGCTGCAAACAGATTGGTACTCTGCACCAAAATGTAATCCTTTTTTCTTTAACCAGAGATTTCAGGATGCAGAGATGACCCTAACATCACTTTAAACTTTGATTCAAAGGGAATGAGGTACGATACTAATGCAAAATCTCATCCAAATATTTCAGTGCTGTCTCTGTCTTAAGCAAATTGTTGATGGATCAAAAGTGACAAATGAGAATAGTGTCTGAAAAACCCCACGGGCTAAAAGTGACCACACTCGAGGTGAGGCTGATGATGATGTATGTCTTTGTAGGATAAAAAATAAATAAAGCTGAAAAGTGCTAATCTCTCTACTCTGATTATTGCTGTCACTTTAGATTTATCCATTGTATGTGTGCAGATTTGGCAGTCAATTTCATAGCTTTAAACACAATCTCCCTGGGAAATGCAAAGGTCAAGAGGGATCCATAAATAATCCCTAAGTCTGTGACTCTTCCACTAAGCGTTATTCAAAGAGGATCGATAGGATGTTGTGATTCAAACACAAAAACCTATTCTTTTGCTTATCAGCAAAGCTCTCTCCCAGCACTTTCTGGTGATCAATTATTAAAATCAACTTCACATGGCCCGTACGTGTCACCAAAATGGGGAAGTCAGATTTATTCTATAGGCTAACCCTTTTGAGAGGTAATTTTTCATCTGAGTGGCCTTTAGCATTTCTTATTAAAATACATTATTGTTCTTGTAGATTTATTTATTCAATGTGATAGCTCATTAGTCAGATTAATGTAATGTACTCTCTTCTCACTAGAAATGGTTTGCCTGCAAAGAAGGTCCATCTTGCCGTATAAATAAATGACACGAGGTAAAGTTCAAGTCTTCTGCTTTTTGCCGAAACACTGACTTTCATTATGCATCTATTTTTAAGGACGGAGTGATGCTAAATTTAACTTTTAGCACTTCAGTTGTACAGAAGACCAACTCTTAACTTTAGCATTCAGAATTTACTTAAGTATAAAAAGCAAGCAGCATTTTAATGGTATTGATGTGGAGCTAATTTAAGATAAGGCTTTATATTTTATATACTGCTGGGAATTTAAGTATACTGTTTAATATTGTATCATAGTAAATCTGCTCATTAAAGGCTTTTAAAATCTTAATTATAAATCTTGCTACAAAGTTTATTGGAGTAAAAACTACATTTTTACCTCTGAGAGTAACAATACATGAAAAGTGTACTCAGGTACTCTACTTTGGTAAATGCACTTATTTACTTTGAGGCTGTACTTCGCACAGTAGAGGTTTGAGAAGTCATCCATTATCCATAGCCGTTCATCCTATTCAGAGTCCCCGGGGAGCTGGAGCCTACCCCATCTGACATAGGGCAAGACGTGGGGTACATCCTGTACAGCTTGCCACACCATCACAGGGCCGACACATAGAGACAGACAACCATTCATGCTCACATATCTATGGGAAATTTAGAGCCACCAGTTAACCTGCATTTCTTTGGACTGTGGGAGGAAGCCGGAGAGCCCAGAGAAACCCTACGCTGACACATGTTAAAGTGGGTTACCTATTTGCTTAAACTGTTACTACATCCTGACAGTAGTACATGAGACAGATCATCTGTGAAAAACATCAGGTTCCTCTGGGTCCTCTTAGTGCTCCTGATGGCATTTGAACAAAATAACAAATCAGAGCCAGGAGGAGTTTCTCACACAGCTGTCAGTCACTGCTCATGCACACACTGCACTGCCAACAACAGCATAGCACAAGTAAACAGAAGAAGGCTGACAAGGAAAAGCTTGCTTTCACTTTCACTTTCACAGAATATGACCAGCGGTCTGTACTGCCTGTGCACAAGCAGTGACTGACGCTGTGTTAGAGACTCCTCCTGGCTCTGATTGGTTGTTTTTTCAGGTGTAGTCGATTCTTGCAAATGCCATTAGGAGCACTAGGAGGAACCAGCACATTCTCACTTCAGCCTCGTCACATATCGACGTTTGGTCATGGACTTTCCACGACCAGATACGACATGCCACGTACTCTGGGTGCTTTGGTTGTTGACCATGTCAAGTTCTGTCTGTTACATGCATTGTCTTTTTTCGACATGGTTAGGTTTAGGCAACAAAAACACGTGGTTAGGTTTGGGGAAAAAGAACAGGGTTGGGCTTTAGAACCTTACAGGATGCAAACACCGCTCTCTGAAAGTTGGTGTTTGTTGGATCCATCCACCTCCCATCCCACCTGCCCCACTTGGTCTTTTGCTGCCTTAACTTTCAATCTTGTCCCGCCGCGTTTCCTCCTGACGCCACCAAGCGCCGCTAAACTATAACGGCGACCAGCCGCGTATCATGCCGACTTTAAAGGACAGCTTTTTCATCAGTGTGTGACACAGCAAGTCATTCCCAAGTGCCAGATTTCAAACGACTTAAGAGTGAGACTGGGTTGGAAGAACCAGAACCTGAATTTTTCACATATTATCTGTCTCTTGTACTACTGTCAGGATAAAGTGACAGATTCAGGAAATATGAAAAAAAATTTTTTTTTTTTCTTTGTTTAAATAAAAGCTGAGTTTAATGTTTTCCATATTCATCATCCATTTGGTAATTACTGTAGTTCTAAATATTAAGTACAGCTGAGGCTGATGCAGGTGTTTGGTAACAAACCAGAGTACTGGGCAAGTTTTGACCTGGTAATGGAGTGAAAAGTCATGGGATCACCAATACTGCAGTTCATCTTCAGGGGAGCATGAATGTCTGCACCAAATTTTATAGCAATCTTTTAGATTGTTATCAAACCTTTTAAGTTAAAATCACAAGTATTATCCTCATGGAGCGCCAAAGAAAAAGACAGGGGATCACCAAACTCAGTAGAATTCTTCATCTGAAGACTGTTGATGTCTGTATGAAATATTACAGCAATCCATCAAACAGTTGTTGAGATATTTCAGTCTGGACCAAAGCGGTGGACAGATAAAGCAGCAGACCAACACAGACATCCATAGAGATCCGAGCCACTAGTGGCTAATGGATTTTGATAGTAGCGCAGAATCATGGTTTTGTGGCTGATGCCAAAAGAAAAACAAAAAACCAAACACATTTTTCAAATAGCTTCAAAAATTCAATTCCACCATGTTCATTATTTCTTCATGATATTTTACTAACAACACTATCATGAGAAACAGATGAAACCTTAACAAACGTCTGAATCACTGTACCTCTCTCCTGTCTTTCACCAAATACAATCATATTTTGAATGAGTCATCATCTCCTCTGTATCACTCTTGAAATACATTTTTCCACCAAATACACTGTTATTCACGAGCGTTAAACACTGATGCCACTTTGCCCTCAGAGGATTATTCCCTTAAATACACATGCACACTGTTACTCTGATCTCAATGCCGCTGTGCAAATTCTGTATCACCTCAATTATCACAGAGGATGGAGTGTTATTATTTTCCTGGAAGGCATAACTTTAATTGAAGGTAAAAAGAAACTTGTTAAAATGAAATTGCTAATTCATATATACGCACCAATAATTCAAGGAAACCTATTCATGTGAGATTTCACAACTTGGTGTACAAACAAAACCTGTGTTTAATAACTTTAAAAACCAAATCAGTATTAATGTTTATTGTAATTTGCTTCCAGCAGTAGCAACCCTTAAGTTTCTGCTTGTAATAGCTGACAGAAGAGATAGATCAGCTATTCTTTGGGAGCAATTTGGCGGCCATTCAAAGCCAGCACTGTACCTGAGTGTAGTCACCAAAGAAAAAAGGAAAAAAAAACAACAAAAATAAATCTCCTGGCCTGGAGTGAGAAGTTAAAACTGCACATGTTGCAGTGTGCAGGAGTCTGGGGAACACTTGGATTCATGAAAATGTTTATGTAGAGGAATAAAAAAACCTGTTAAAGTTCATGTTCATTGTCAGGCTTTCGAAACGATGCACCAGATGTGCACAAGTTTTTATCTACAGACGCCTGGTTTCACACAGCAGCAATCCAAACCCACCAAAGTGTTGAAGAACAACTGTGGTTGAGGGGTTGGCATTTTATAATTTATGGTAATATTTCATTTTTTGAGACGCATTTCACAGAAACATTGTGAAATGGCAGTAAGTGTGCTGCCTATAATGGTAAAGGTAAGTTTTAGTGGGATAGATATTACAATTAAGGGCAAGAAATTAACATGTCAGCTATTTACTGTACATCCACTGCATTATAACAATGACAGCTCCGAAAAATGACTTCAATATACTAATAATACAGCAATTTGAAACTCCTATAGTTCTGAAAGAAAACCAAATGCCACCTGGTTTAAATTTTATCAGTGTAAAAAGAACTGACTGAAAAGTCACAGAATGTTTTTCCTTTGTTTCCCTCCAGTGTCCACAAAAACATTTTTATTATTCTTTTAAGGCAACTATAAAAGCACTTGTTTAAGGTTGGGGAAAGAAAAAGTGAATGCTGACTTGAGGCACCAGATTGGACATTTTTACTTTGTTATATTTAACCAAAACCAACAACTCTCCCTAACCTTTAAAGACCAGACCACTTCTTTTTGCATGTTTTAGCCACTATACTCCATTTACGTTCCCTCACAGTGAGCTGTTTTGCAAAAAGATGCTGCTGTGTTTGATAATTTAATTAGATTTTACTACTGTTCCCGTCAGCCATTGATTTCCCTTAAATGTAAAACTGTTACATAATTTCTCTGAGGTAAGAGGCAGAGCTGATTTTTCATAGTAAGACATTACCACACAATGATAATGCAGCATTGACGAAAACTAAAGCACTCTGTGATAGATGGATATAACTCAAGTAAGTTTTAAGAGTCTGCTGATTGATTTTCATACCACACAGATATGAATGGGAATCAATGGAAGTCTGGAGCTGTATGAGAAAACATTCCTAAAATGTAAAGTCATAATACATTGTTAAATTCAGATAATTTGTTGTTAAGGGACTAAAACATTGATACACACATAGCCTCTTCTTATTAATAAAACAGAGTAGAAACAGCTTTGTACTGATGACGCCGATGCATGCTTATGTGTTGTTCATACCTAAAGCCATTGGGAGTCACCCTATTTTGGGTTTATCCTTTTGGACTCAAATGATAGAGATCTGAATAAGTGAAGAAAAATAATTTCTCACATAATCTTCCAAATATATGGCTGGGCAAAAACAAACCACATGATATTTTTATATAACTTTTGTTTCTGCTATTCCAAACAAATTCCTAGATTCAACACTATATTCGTCTCGCTCCGACTCTCAAGAGCAGAAACTGCATTGCACATCAAAGCATTTAAATTGCCTCTCTTACTCTTGTGCAAAGTAGGACACACCTTCACTCTGGGGAAACACTGCCCATCTCTACGGCTATTTGAGGAACTACTTACTCCCAAAGGTCTGATTTCTAAAGTCAACAGTATTTGTATAAAACGTAGCACTGACTCATCTCCACTCTAAATGCCAACCTCCACTCAAGGAAAAAAAAAAAGGGTAAGATGATGTCTTTTTCTTTTTACTATGTCAGAAAAAAGACAGCGATTACAGATAAACACTGTTTACAAAATGTTCTAATACTGGCTGTTTGAGATGATGTGAATCCAGTGTTTGATCACAGTCCTAAGGCAATTTTTCAAATCTATCTGCACTACAAAACAGTCTGATGGAAAACGCATTTGCTGTGCTCTGATTACAGATTATTACAACCCAATGAACAAACATTTGTCTTGTCAACATCTCCAGTATGAACTACTTCCTCATGATTGTGATGCTATTTGAATTTCACCACATGCTATTTTTCATGTCAAAAAGTCACTCTCACGTGTATTACTCATCAAATGTGAGAAAAGCTGCTCACAGGGCATCCTGCTGGCCGCAGGGTCTGAGGCAGACACCATTTAACCACAACATCCTGGGCTTATAAATGCCGGCTGAGGACCCTTTCTGCATGTCATCCCCCTCCTTCTCTCTCTCTCTGTCCTTTCTTCCCACATTTGTCCTTTCATTCAACACCTCCACGTCCTGCTGCTCCGTAAATGCAAGAAATACCCCCCAAAAACATAAAAAAATATTTAACCTAAGTTGCATTCTGTGTCAAAGTGACCAGTAAGGAGCAGCCGCAGTATATGATGTTTCTGTCTTGAGATAGGCAGCATATTATTAGTCTACTTATTTGACTGTTAAGGGGAGACACCCAGGTGAATAGGGTAAAACTTTTAACTCATAAAGACCACCATAAAACCCCCACACTTAATTAGTAAGACAATTATCTTTTTATGTTACAACGTTTCCTGAAATGTTATGTTAAAATATGGAAATGAGGCATTATCTAATTAAAATATTCTGATTTGCATATATTTCTAGAACAAAAATCTGAGTACTGGATGAAGCCAAGTTCAGAATTTTCTGTTTCACTTTTTTGTCACAGCAGAGTCTGAGGTTTTTACAGTTGCAATTTAGGATATCTCTTTTTATCGCTTCATAAATCAGAAAATAAAGTCAACAGCCTTGAAAAAGTCAATTTTCGCCATGTTTTTAGGAATAAAATGTTCTATAAATCAGGCCATGAAGGATATATGAATAAACCTCTCTGTAAAAACCTTCAGAACATAGATAGGAATAACACTGAAAAGTCTGGTGTTTGTGAGCGTTACCCAAGTGATGTGGAGTGAGGGAAAACTCATTTTGAGAACAGCCTTGAAATATATGTATTAAAAATTCGACTCATTTTTAGACAGTGAATATATAATTAAGACATTACAGGTGGGTAGATATCTCCATGAAACGTCCCCATAATTATTTACATAACATACAGTTTTCTCAAATTTTATATTTAAATATTCAAACACTGTATTATCTATTATCATTTAAATATGCACTGTTTGAACACATTTCCACGACAAAAATTTGAACTAGTATAAACTTCTAAATATGGATTTTTCATGTTTCATTTCAACTAGTCTGAAAAAAATGTGTTATGGAAGCAAAATATCCCAAAATTGACCAGTGCATGAAAACACTATGTTTTCACCTGGGTTGTCTCACCATGAAAATAAACACTTTTTACAAGTCAATTTCTTTTTAGTAATTCCAATTAACTGATAATAAAAAACATCCTTTCAGCCAGCTGACCTTCAAATAATGTGAAATTTATCAACAGTCAAACAATTTCACATGTATGAAAAGTTTTTCAACACAAAGGGAATAATGAACTAATGTTTACATTAAATAAATATTAGGCAGTTGTCTTTTTAGGAAAGTCATTCTGGAAATCAGCAACAGATTGTTAATAAGTCAACACAACTAACTCAAAACTCTCATGTTCTCTTGGTCAAATTACCTCATGAGGGAAACTAGGTATTAGGAAATTATTTGAAAGTGACAGACACATAAAAAATAACTTTACCAAATGCATTTTTTAAACTGCATTTTTGAGAATACGTTTCATACTTTCATTAAAAATATCAATCAATAAACTGAAACATGAACAAATGGACAGTCTGTTGCGTACACAGACGTGCAGAGACTTCTAGCTATTCTGAAGCGTTAGCACACAACAAAGATGTCAGCTGCAGCAGCTTTATAAACTGTTGAGCAAGCAAATAGAAATATAACTGTCTCTGTAATAACTACTGTAATAAAAATGACAGTGACAGTGTCTCGTGCTATCAAATTGTATGTGTTTTTCATTGATTTATGTTAATGTAAATTCAAAAAGGAATAATAATTTCAATTTTACGCCATAGCGCACAGAGGCCATTTTAAGGTTTGGATATTAACCCTACAATATGTGGGCAATATTAAGTGGACACAAATATCTAGTGTAGGGCTGTTGTCACGATTAGGGCTCTGCAACTTGGTTTCAATTTAGGGAAATCTTACAGGCAAAGCCTGTTTCCAGACCTCTGTAGCCCGCTCTTCATCTCTGCTCAAGGCTACATTAGCTGCTACTAACACGACACACCTGAATCTCTGACCGAGCTATCATTAGTTGGAGTTGAATTGCTGGTAATGAAGGCAGCAGGTTTTTGACAAGGAAGAAACATGTGTGGAATTAAAGAAAAAACAAAATCTACTGAAGGTGATTTGATCCTTTTGTATTCTGGACAATAACGAGCTTCCTGCTTTGTAGCAACGGTTGGGGAAGACTTCCTGTTTCAACATGACAATGCCCCTGTGCATATAACAAGCGCCATAAAAATGTTGTTTTCCACATTTTTTGAAACTTGACCGGCCTGCTCAGAGCGTTTGGGATGAGTTGTCTGTTATGTTGGTCGGGTAGAGCACTGATCCCTGCAGCCTTCCCAGAAGAGCCGAGGCTGTACCAGCAGCGTATTAATGCCCTGTGGTTCACTCACTTACAACTGAATTGTTCGTCCACATACTTTTGGTCATGTGTATCAAAGTGCAGTAAATGCTCTTAACTCAGGACCTATCAACATCACCTTGCTATCTTCCTTTGATCTGAAGTGAACTTAATCTGAGTGTATGATGCGTGCAGGTTGTACCCTGTGAATTCTGGTACAGCATGAAACAAACGGCTGGCAGCGCTCACTGCGAGACAGGCCATTTGGTGGAATTTGGCACTAAGAGCCTCGTTGGACTATCACCGGGAGGGATTTTTTTTTTTTTAACATCCTTTAATTTATTCTTTTATGAGATCAAAAAATTATTTTGTGAGCCAGATGTGGGCAAGAGGGCATCACATATGAAGCTTCAGACAAACAATGCATTATCATATTACATAAACAATCTCATAGCCCTAAAAACACAGAGACAGACAGAGAAAGAGGGAGAGAGAGATGAGAGAGCAGTGCCACAGCCTGGAAGATAACAACTTATGCAAAACAATATGTCCCACAGGATTCATCTTATACTGAGGCTTTGAACTCAGAGAGAGAAATTAATTTCTAAAGTTTATAGTTTTTCTGCAGGCGATTCAGACAGAGGATGAACTTCAGGTTCAGTCAACAGAGCTGAAGGTTTGAACCTTGAACTCGACTGACCCCCGCATCGCTGTCTTAATAATAAGTGAGGAGCTGTTTTAATAATTGATGACCTTACAGCAGTTTTATTTAGTAATTGTCAGCCATTATTAAATGATTTATTCAGGCATATTTACAACTCAGCGATTAAGATGAATAATTAAAACAAAACAATATATAAGGAGTTTTCCTCTGCTGCAGAAGGATAACAATGCTTAACCTGTCTTTTACAGATTTAGAGTTTTATACTTCTAGTTTTCTTTCGAGCAAATCTGTTTGTGTGCTATAAAAGCCCATTTCCACCAAGAAAAGAAAAAAATGAATGCAAAGAAAGACACTATAAGAATTTAAATACTTGTACTACAGTAAAGCAAAATGTTTAGTTTTATGTTATTATTTGCTATCATTATTTACTTATAATTATGATGTAATATCATATTTTTTAGCTTAATAAGTTGCAATTTTAACTTACCATCAATTTATTTTGCCTAATAAATAAAAATTATGTGTAGCTTCATCTTACTGAGTCAAATAATCTTGATGTAGTATCCCATATTTTTACTCGGTGTGAGTATGTATTTTTACATCATGTGTAGTTTTACATCTGTTTGTTTTGTTGTGGTGGAAATGGGCTTTCACATGCGTCCTTTATGTTAAGTGACTTATCTGTTTGTTGTACTGCATGTCTCTATGTAACCCATGTTTGCATCATTGTTCACTTATGGAGTATGCATGTAAAACTTTACTAGTAATTCTTAACCCTCATTCTACCAACATATTTAACAAGAAGAAGAAGAAGAAGAAGAAGATATACTTTATCCCCTCCGAGGGGAGATTAAATTTTTTTCAGTGTGTTGTTATATGCACACAGGCCTGACAAGGAATACTGACTGAAGTCCCTGAGGACCATAAGAATAAACTACTATAAGAAACAACAATCATAGCAAGATGTTAACTTTTTTAGAAAAGTTACAGTTAATTTGCATATCGTGTAGAACAAAACTATACTTTAACACAAATTGCAGCTTTTATCCCAAGTACAATCCACATCATTACTTACAAAACTTATACACCATCTTTTATTCTGGTATAATTTAGTTTTCAGTAATTTCATGTAAACAGTATTGCATGTTATATTTTACATGGTGAAACTCCATTAAAGAGTAACTGAAATAACCCCATTTAAACTTCTCTGTCCTTCAAAACAAAGGTAGATAGAGACCTTCGTCACAGTGAAAACTCCCTGTCAAAATAAGGTTTAATAAATGTGATCCAGATTTAGATTTTTAAATTTGTACATAATGTAAAATGACTAGTGTTTACATAGATGTTACAGCATATGATTTGGCACATGCCATTTGACAGGAGGAGCAAGAATTTGTTGTCTTCCTGTCTGTGTTTCAGGAGCAAAGGCAACACTTTTTTTCAAATAGATTTTACAACGGAGCATTGGAAATCAGCAGGTGAAGATTTCCTTGAATTGATCAATGAATTTGATAGCCATAAAACATTTAAGTATGAAATTATGTGATGTGTTTCTTACTCTAAACATCATCTTACTTCAGTGGAGAGTTGTATTTAGGGTTGTTGACAGAGCTCATGAGGAAATCTGTGTCTGTCGTAACTACGTCTGTCTCCTTCAAAATGTTTGACCTGACCTAACTAATGAGTGCCCCCACCTCCCCTGATAGTGTGTGATACTTTAAATTAGGACCTAATGACAAACATTAACTCAATAAATAGCTCCATCTTGTAAACTGCATAGGCGGAATTGGGTGCTTTTGACTGTGGTCCCCCAGGACTCCAATACATTGGGGATTTTACACACACTAATTAAAAAAGAAACAGCAAACAATGACATGAAGTCATTAGGAACAAATTGATTGACAAAGCCCTGAAAAACTGGCATGACAGAGTGAAGCCCCCGTGAGATATGACAGAGTAGCCTATACCTCTGGGGTCTCTGGGTACCCGAGTCGATAGGATGAAATCATGCACAGAATCTGGGAGAAACTCTTCTCTGTTTTTAAAGCAAAATCGAAGAAGTGCATGTAACTTCTGCTGAGAGCTTTTGTGGCAAAACTGATTCCCACAACTCCACTCATGCGCTGAGCCGATGCAGATCCATTAATTCAATGTTGATGTGCAAATAAAAGTCGGAAACCCTCCAGAACCCCCAACCCAGGCTCTCCATCCCTGAGGTTGCTGGTGTGGTGTTCCCTGTTGAGGCCACCTTATTAAGCTGAATGACAAACACTTCAACACTTGAAGTGGAGAGATGCTGCTGGGGAGGAGGCGTGTGTGCTTTCCCACATTTCAGTTGCTTGTTAGTTTTCCAGAGAACTTTATTATCCTGTCGTGCCGTTTCAAACATCACCAACTTTACAGACTGTTGAAATGTTTTCCTGTTTGGCTGATGATGAAATGTAACCACCATAAGTACATGTACTCAAGTACTGACAAGTATACATCTCAGATACTGCTATGCATGCTACTTTATTCTTCTACTCCACTACAGTTCTGGGGAAATTACTGCTCTGCTACTTTTATTGTACAAGTTACTTTACAAGTTAAGGTTTTACGTATAATGAGCCTGCAAATACACTGATCAGCCACAACATTAAAACCACTGACAGGGGAAGTGATTAACATTGATCATCTCATTAAAATGCAATGTTCTGCTAAGAAATCTTGGGTTCTGGCATGTGTATCAACATCACTTGACATGCAACACCCAACCAAACAATGCTGCAGACCAAGTACATGGCAATAATACTCCCAGATGGCAGTGGTCCCCCCCACACCACAAAAACTGCTCAAGAATCGCCCAAGTAATGTGACAAAGAGCTCAAGGTGTCGACCAGGCCTCCAAATTCCCCAGACCCCAAACCAATTGAGCATCCATGGGACGTGCCAGAACAAGTCCAATCAATGGAGGCCCAACCTGGCAGCCCACAGAATGCCCGCAGTGGTCCTGTGTCCATACCTCAACAGTAGGGCCTCCTTGGATTGGACTTGGCTGTGACCTGTCAAGGCATGGACACAGGACCTCTGGGTTACCAGGACGTCCCACGGATGATTGATCGGGTTAGCATCTGGGGAGTTTGGACCCCAGGTTGACACCTTGAGTTCTTTTTCACATTCCTTGGGCAGTTCCTTAGCAGTGTTTGTGGTGTGCATGGCCCATTATCCTGCTGGGGGCCCACTGCCATCAGGGACTGCTGTTGCCCTGAGGGGGCATACTTAGTCTGCAGCAGAGTTTGGGTGGGTGGTAGGTGGGTAAAGTGAGATCAAGATGGATAAATGGACCCAAGATTTAACAATGGATGTAAACACTTGATATAAAATCAGTTTAGCGAATATTTCTGTAAGGAAGGACTGGTATTCAACACATTTCTTAGAGCTCAAGGATACACACGGTGTGTGTTGGTGAGGAACACTGGATGTAAACATAACTTTTGTTTGTTTACAAGAACACTCCTCAGGGCTCCTTTAAGTAAAACATCTGAATACTTGCTCCAGCACTGAACAACACACGCACTCACACATATGCACATACAATACATACTGTAGTTACCCCTATGTCTATATTTCTATGTCTTTATTTCTTAAGGAAGGAAAAGAGTAAAAGACTTGGTGAAACCACAAAATCAATACCAAATTTGAGAGGTCAACCACACAATGAACTCAACCCTGATATTTAAATGCATTTTGAAAATAAACTGCAACTGCACATGACAGGCCGGGTCCAGACTGACAGGGCGAGCAACGCTTGAGGCGCTCCTGCCACAAAAAAAAAATGCAGTTTAATACTTGCTTTTGCTCCAGCACCACGATATTTTCCCCCACTGGCTTTCTAATTCAATGTATGACCTCTCGCCAGAGAGTTTTAAAAGTCTTCAGGCAAAGATCCAGCAGCTTTAGGTCTGGCCAATGACAGATGAGCCACAGAGGCAGGAGCAAGACAGCTTGCCCTGGGAAAACCACGGA
Source organism: Cephalopholis sonnerati (assembly GCA_019142605.1). Classification (NCBI taxonomy): domain Eukaryota; kingdom Metazoa; phylum Chordata; class Actinopteri; order Perciformes; family Serranidae; genus Cephalopholis; species Cephalopholis sonnerati. Next base: position 24,742,465 of record JAGQAX010000013.1, on the reverse strand, counting down.
GCTTTGGTCAGCCTGCAGGGGTGAACTTCTGCTGCAGTGAGGGGAAGGAACAAGCTCCTGTAACATTATTTTCTTTCTACAATATGGCACTGTCCTTTCAAACCCACCACCAGCCACAGCATGCATTATGTGCAAAACAACAGTAGGGTATCATTACGGTACAGCCAGTTTATCTTGTGTGATTCTCCGCCCGAAACATACTGAAGACCTTAACTGGCATCATATCTGACACAATTCTCTATGCAAGAAGTCGTCACCTGTACACGAAATGAGTGTGTATGTGCCTCGTTCTGCATGTGGATAGAGACACATTTAAATTTAACTAGATGATCAGCACAGATCACAGTCCACAGATTCAGTGATTAATGACACCAAAGGGAAACAATATGAGAGCAACAAAAAGACAAGCCACGTTACCCTCTGGTGTTACTAATTGCTACCATAGAGGGGTTTTTTTATATTTCTTTTTTTTTAGAGTTGTTGGAATGAGGCAAAGCTCATTTAGTAATTGGATATGCAAGCAAGAAAGTGAATAATAGATCTTAAGGAGTAAAAGGGCTGTTTTGCATATGAGGGGAAGCTGCTACTTTGCATATTGTAAGTAGTACACTTGAGGATGCTGGTCATTTTCTTTCACCGATGAATGTGCTTTTATGTTTTTATGATGTATGACGTGCATGAGGACACCTGTTTCATGATTAAAAGACACATATTTTTGCTTTTATCTCTGCTAAAAGGATTGCCTTGTGTTTCTTATTAGCAGTTCATGCCCCATCTCTTTCTATCTGTAATTGTGTCACTTACATGTGGCAACAATTTTTTTGTATTAGACACAAAAGACACAAATGAGAATATATTGTGCACTGCTGACAGACTCCGACCATTTAAAGCTAATTAGATTTACCTTTTTTTCTGTTATCTATTATTTATTAATGCACCGTTCCCCAGTAGAATTAGCATTTCCTTGTCTCCTAACTGTTCCACTTTGACTCATGCATACAGCAGATCTTTGCCATGCATCCTCTGTGCCATTGTAGTCCAGTGCTGGAGGGAGCCTGCCCTCCAGTCACGCCGTTATCAGACGGCTGATAAAATGTTAACAAAGAAGACATTAGAAAGCAAACGGGAGACAGCTGGTGCAATCTTAGCAGAGCAGAGCAGAGCAGCAGTGGAGATGTCAGACAGTCATTCTGAGTCGCTGCCAAAAGCCACAATATGGTCACTAAAATTGCACTGCATGGACAATTTGCTTCTCTGTACGAGAAAAAAAAAAGGCTCTTGAAGACTTAGTAGAGCATAAGAAGAATTCTTTTCATAGCTGTGCTTTTGAAAAATATACTTTACCTTTATATCATTAGGCTCAGTGAAATCATAAAAATATAACTCGCTGAAGAACAAAAATAATTCACTGTTCTTGAAAAAAAATAACACTCCTGTGTTTTCACTTTGGAGAACTCCTCTTTGCTTTTTTTGTAACGGCAGCTACAAGCAGAGCTCTTGTGAAATACACTTGTAATCACCTTGAACTTCACCTGTGATCCAAGTGTTTGAACACCCAGAGGTCCCACTCTAACATCCAGCTTAAAAAGAAACTGTTGTTTAGAGGCACTAAAAACACGACTAGAGTCTATCCTGAATATGGAGTATGATCACCACTTCTGTGTTATTCTTCGCGTGAGGAGGGAGTATGTGAATAACAGCCATTTGCGAATGTTTAAAAGGGCACTCTGTGGTCCACGTGTGAAAACACATAGAATGTCTCCAAGCTTTGTGTTAAATGCATTATCTGGCGCGAAGCAGAGATCTTGTACAACGACAGCCTCTAGCCTTTGCAAAGGTCCACCTCCAGGTCTGAGATGATTAGACAGAGGAGGCGAAGAAGAAAACTAAAAAAATGGATAGAGATAAGAAAGCTCAAAGCCTGTTGTTGAAAGTAATGGATCATCCAGACAAAAATTACTCCTATTGATATGATATCACGGATGAAATCAGGTATTTAGGTCACCTCAATAACTGATTTTTAAGGGTCATCCTGTGCCAAAGGGTTAGCTCGCAGGAAAGCTTAATCGATTGTTGGCATTGGTTGTTTCTTTGAGTTTATCTTTGAGCCAGCAGGGCCGATTTCTGGCCTGCAGCAGTCAGCAGCGAGTGCCGGCAGTGCAGACTGCACATTTGTCATAATTGTCTGCAGGCAAGCACACAAAAATAGTACTTACAGTTGTTGTGCAGGTTTTCTGCTTTGACAAGTAAACATGCTGTGGGTGAACACGCCCAGATCTGCTATTGGCTGGAAGCATTAAGTTGGGCGGCATAATGAAGTTCAGGGCTGGATGTCTGAACAGTGAGTACTGAGATTTTTTTCCTGCATCATTTTGTGTGCAGTATTTGATCAAAAATGTAGATCCAGGACACAGTCAAAACAGACAGAATATTAACAGTAATAATGTTTTTCTGAGATTCAATTTAGGTGTCTGCATGTGCAAATCAATTTTGTGAATATTTCAGTCAAAGGCCATCAAAAAGCATGTGTGCCTGTGTGTTTGCATGTTGGTAATTTTAGTAATAGTGTGTGAGGGGAGAGATCTGTAATATCTTTTGTTGCATCATACGTGACTGCCATTCATCAAATCCAGTGACCTCTGGCCAGTGCCCTTAGCCACATCCACAGAGTCTAGCTATGATGGATGCCTTATTAGAGACCTTTATTAGTGTACTTTAGCCGGGAGATAAACTTTGTAATTAATGTCTCAGTTTGAGTATATCTCATTTATTTCAATCGGATAAAGGTGACTCTTCCAGCCGACCAGAGAACAATGGCCATCGGAGGAGACAGCAGCTTGGCAGCCGAGCGGAGCCTAGGAATGCTGAATAACAATCCCGTCATCCATCATGGTATGTAGGGAGTCGGCAGGCTGTGTTCGTCCTGAGGAGAAGCTCCAAGGAGCAGTTCCCAACCATGAGGGATGGCAAGACTGAAAACGGCCACTTTCCTCTCACTCTGCTTCACACAGAGTATATTCTTCACAAGAGAACAAAATAGTAGGGTTGTACTTCTGCACCTTTCCTGGCAATGTGGACTTCAATTAGAATCCAAAGCATTTTAGCTGCCAGGGGGTGCCAATATGTACTACTGGCATGCTGCTGTAATCTACAGTTCAATATTACCCACGCATCATTAAAATCAGAGCTGATAAATGACATAATGATGAGAGCAGCCTGAGCTCTGCTCAGCTACGGTCTGTGATGATGGCAGTAGTAATTTTCCTGTTAGGCTGGCCCCTCCTGTTTACTTAACCTTTCTGCGGTCCTCATTAACTCACCAACACCAGCAACTATGTTGGGTTGCCAAGGGCAAACACAATGGGCAGATGGAGCTGAGCTGAAACCATCACTTAACTGGGCAGAGGTCACTCTGCTATCGTGCTGGTCCGAACTCTTCACTCTGAATCTTAACATGTTGTTACATTATTCCTGCTGCCAGCTATGCAACAAGCACTTTCATTCTCAATTAAGGATAAGTCGACGTGTAAATCAGCAGGGTGTTGAAGGGAAGAAATCTCACACTATTTCCTCCTGCTCTAAAGATACTCCGGGCTTTTTTTTTCTAGAAATACCCTTCAGTTTAGCTCCAAGAGAGAGGACAAAATGCAAACCCAGCACTGGGGGTAATGGGATATGCAGCCATTCATTCTGCTGCTGGTTCATGCTCTCTGGCCAAATGACATCTTGGAACACAGCCACGCTGATACAGTAGCACCTCGTGAAATCACAGCTATTATTAATCCAGAGAAGGACAGCAGTCTGATTACACACAGCCATAAAAGACACAGAGTCACAAAACACAAAACAGCGAGAGTTAGCCGTGCCCATCCATAAAGAAAAGCTTAACACAGCGCTGAAAATGTGTGCAGTTAAAATTCCAGGAAATCCAATGCAGTCATAAAAACACATCTTAAAGCTGCAATCTGTTACTTTCCTCACATTCAAACAGCAGCAAAGATTACAGAACATCCGACTGTCTGACTGTTACAAAACTGTATTTTTGTTGGTGTTAGTGAGCAGTGAGTTATGAGCACATCATTTACTGAGACGCTGAAGTTAGACGACACCAATATCAAGGGAAAACCACCTGGTGGACATTTATCAGCTGCAGAGGATAAATACTGTTTGGTTTTTTTAGTGTTTCATCACTCCAACTTACAGAGGTACAGTTTATAATGTTCTAATAAAAAATGCTGGATTTCATCTTTAATAATGACGCATGGATTAGCCAGAACAACACATGCAGGCACGTGCAGGTCAGTCTCTCCGTTTGTTTACTGTCAGCTTTCAAATAAAGGCTAAAGGTCAGACAAATAATAGGTCATTCTTCAATTATCGTCCATTTTGGTCTGGAAATATTTATAAATGTGTAGCACATATTTAGAGAAATGTATTGATGCAATAATTTCAGTAACACTAGCATTGTTATTTCCATATAGATAGATAGATAGATAGATAGATAGATAGATTAGCTTGCTAATTTCTGTTTAAGCATTAGCATTTAATATATACAAAATACACAATATAACATGTTGTTTTTCTTATTGTTTGTAAATTCAAATTAAATATGAGCTGTTTGGAAATGACAGCCAATAAGCATATTGTTGATTTAACAAAAAATGACTGTAATTTCTTCCTACTGGAATTCCCTTCATGGAGCTAAGTGTCCTCCAGCCATGTGCCGTCCTGTTACATGACGGCTGGTCAACTCTAAAAGCCCTCCATGAATTCACAGTTGTACAGTGTGGTGTAAATAACAGTAACTGCAAGGGACAGGTGTTTGTTCCATGAAAAGACAAATAATTAAATACTAAAATATGCTACAATGCACGACACATTTCGTTTTATATGTCATTTATATTTGAAATAATTATTAGATAAGTATGAAATTCCAAATTAAAAAGGATTGAATGTCCAAAATCTGGCTCAGGGGCAAAGCACACATAAAGAGCCACTTTTTAAATAATAAAAAATAATGACTGATCATTGATTGATCATCAGTTTTTATGTTCCTTTGAGACTGAAGTTTTACCATTAACATTACCCCTCCTCATCCCCTATGAGACATAAGGCTTCGATAAGCTCTTTCTCTTCCAATCCTTGGCAGCATGTTGCACCTCTTTTCATGACAGGTTCATCTTTTCCAGCTCCAGTGTCACAGCTCTGCGCCAGGTGGTTTTGGACCTCCCAGGGTTTCTTTTGCCTGATGGTGTTCATCTCGTGATTCGGCCCTGTTCCATTCTCACCACATGACCTAACCATCTCAAACGTCTGTGTGTGATTTTCTTTGGTGATGCTCCGGCTACCTGTTTTCTTGTACAGTTGAAGGTTGGAGATTTTGTTTGGCCAGAAGATCTGGCATATTCGTCTGAGGCATCCATTGTGAAGGACCACTCTCCTCCCCACTTGCTTTTAAGGAGGTGTGACAAAAACAAAAAATAAATAGAAGTGTTTTTGTTTGTGTTTTTTCTGTCACAGAGACAAAAATAGAGATAGCTGAAGAATCAGCCTAATATGAAGACGTCACTTTTGGCTGTGGGAAGCTGTGACGGGCATTTTTTATTATTTTCTGACAGTAAGTTGACAAAACAATAAATAAAATTATTGAAAAAATATTCAACAGTTAATATTTAATTAATATTAAATTAATTGTTGAAGCCCTAGTCAAAATAAAACAGGGCTACTGTAGATACAATAAAAGCAAGTGAGATGTAATTTGTCTTTTGTAGTTTGGATGAACCAAACCTTTAACCTGTGTTACTCGTATTTTACAGGTTCTAGGACTTTTCCTGCATCACAGACTGACAAATAGTTTGAAGACATCCCCTTGATGTTAAGGCTCAGGGCATTTTTCAGTATGCACTGACATTTTATAGACCACAGTTAATAGACTAAATGAAAAAATAACCAGCTGCATGAAGACACTATAAACCTGTTCAACAGTCAATAAAAATGCTGAGACACATTTAAACAATGTCCAACAGAAAAAAAGAACTTGATATTTTTTCAGTAAAGCCCATGTGACTAAAAATAAATTGTAAAGCTGCTTGCACGGTTTTAAGTACCTGCTTGTGAGCTGCTCTCCCAGCTGACCTGTTAAAGCAGATGGCCGGTAATGTCAGCACTAGCAGGAACTTCCTCTCCCAAGCCCAACTTCGTCTCTGTCAGGTCCCACTGGTTATTTGAAATGCTCACGAAAGGTCACGTCTGCCATGTTAGAGTAAACAAGAGGCCGGTTCTACCAACGTGTTTTGTCTCTCTAACACTCTCAGCGGGACGGCCGCACTCTGTTTTGTTTAAGTGGGCCTGTCTCCAATCAGTTAAATCAACAGCAGCCATTTGGAACAGGAGCTAGAGTGACAGGTGAACTGTGGCACTGTCTGCTTTCCTTTCCTATGTTATCAGCTCCGAGGTTTGTGAATGGCAGGACTTGAGCCACTCTCCTGTCGATAGTGAAACAACCCACAGGGACACGCAGGAAATCCATTAGCCCAATACTGCTGTTTGACATGCTCCGAGTGAACTGCACTTATCCTGACACGCTGCCATTTGTGGCTGTCCTGTGGCTGAATTAGTGTACTGCATCTCCAGTAAATGGCTCAAAGCTTTCGTTCAAACAAATAATAAAAACAACATTTCTTAATTACCTCTTGTGGTATCTAGCCATGCAGATAGATTTAGTTTTTTGTTGTTCTTATTTACACCGACACTTGCCGACACTTTCGCACCAGAAAGTAAACAATCTCCACTAAACAGGCTCTCAGTTTGTCAGAGGTAAAGGCTGGTGACTTTCATGCCATCTGGTGACCTCCTCAAAGCAACTATGAGACATTTCTCCAGTGGCAGCCGAGCAAAATAGCGCCTCAGACTGTATTATTGCTTATATCTCTATGGGTGTCCTTCAGCCCCATTTAGGTCACTCCCTCCACTGTGTTATACAAATAAAATTACGCACAGATTGCAATTCAACTGCTATTTCTCCGCTTGGCAAATTGCTATGAGGCCAGGAGAAATTGAAAAAGCTGGCAAGGTCTCAGGTACCTGACAGTGACTGTGACTATGATGAAGTATCCTCCTGTTACTACTGTTGACTTTGCCAAATATCAGAGATCTCCACAGTCTCCACCCCATGCTCTGGGCCCGCCAGCTTTATAAACAGAGAGGAACCAGTGCCAATATTTCTATAAGTAGCACCAACAGACCAGCCTGTAGGATCATGCCTCTCCAAATATCTTGCTGAGAGGTTACTTCGTCTTCATGTTCTGTTTTGCTCCTTGCTTGATTTTGAGATTTCGGGAGCAAATCTCTTCCAGGCCTTGGTGGCTTGGAGCACTGAGATATTGGAAAGCTAAACTGTTCACAGAAAAGTTGTGAATCCAAACAATTGGTGGCAACAGCTGGTGTTAAAAACACAGGAGGGTTTCAAAAACACAAAAATGAGTCACTATGTAACACAAAAAATGCCATCAAACTTATTTGTGCAAAATATCAATTTTATCCTTGTTGTTTTGACTTGTTTAGTTAGGACTGTCGAGTTTTATTTATTTATTATACATATAGACCTACACTACTGTTCAATATTTTTGAATCTCCTGCCACAAAAGCTCGATTGTCTCCAGTCAGAAGGCTGAGTGGACTGATCTATATTCCTGAATGGTCTTTTATGCTTTTAGGTTGTAAAAAGTCCTCTTTACAAATAGATGTTATTTTGTATGAATGGTTTGTTTTTTACATGGAGAACAAAACGCTGTACAATGGGTCAGGCAGACAGACAAGGAAGGGGCAGAAAGAGACAATGATACCTCCAAGCAACAGCTGAATAAGAACCGAAGAAATCACAAGTCACTGGTAAAAGAAACTGGAAGCTTAGCATTAAAATGTGTGCAGATTTAAAGGAGAACAGGTTCCCGTTTCAATGTCAAGTGCACGATAATGCCTGTAAAAAACTGGAATTAACAGGTAACGTGTTGCTTTAGCAAGGCTGCTCTTCAAACTACACAACAGAAATAGAAGGTTAGTCCAGGGATCAGAACTGAATCAGAGAATATCAACTAAACAACACTAACTTAACTGGCAAGTCATAGTTTGAACTTACTGAGTGTAGCCTGCAGAGGGTCCAAAGAATGTGTATGTGTGTTATACACATGCATGTATATATACGCATAATTAGACTCACACAAGAGAGACAACTAATGCTCACTAGCTAACTCCTTTCTATAATGTGGAACCATAGACTGTGTAAAAGAATGGATGTAGCCACTGTGACGTCACACATTTGTTTGTGGACTTCCGTTATGAAGTCTGAAGTCTGGCATTTTGGCCGTAAACATCTTAGTCTTTTGGACCCAGAAGGGACCATACGTAGTCAAGAGGGCGTAGTCGTGGAGGAGTGAAAAGTGGGTCACACTCACTGACTGTAGCAACGCTTCACAGACAACCTGTCAGTCAAAGCGACTATGCCCTTAACTAATGTGTCCTTAAAATGTAAACGTTTGAGTTGTATAAAACTCCGTAAAGTTGTCATGAATGGGGAAGATGGCCAAAAGACAAAGAAAACTGATACGCTATTCAAGCCAGCCTCAAGTGGCCATTAGAGGAACTGCAGTTTTTGGCATCCATGTGTTAATTTTTTTAGCCTTGGCGGTTGCCGCTTGTGTGGCAACAATCTTATCACTGAGTGTATGAGAGGTGCCAGTTGCTAACAGTGATACAATTAGTAAGTAGGGCTAACGAGCTTTTACCTTTGACAGGAAAGCTAGTTTTCCACTCCACTGTCCAAGAGACAGACGTCTTAAATCACTGATTGTAACTAACATAATATGTGCATCTAGGCATAGGCTTGCAGGAAAATAGATACAGCATAGTTTATCGAGATTTTGTGCGGCAATATTGTATCAATACAATAATGCCTATGGTCGTTTTTTTTCTGATTATGTAAATTATAATTATTGCAATATAAATCAAACTTTTGGGAGCCTTCTAGAATAAAATTAATTGCTTTTTTAGACCACTAGATAAATTTTACTGCAATAAAAATGATACAATTGAGATGAACAGACTGACAAAACAGATGTTGACAAAGTTTTTCTTGGGGTCATAATATTCATTTGAAAAATGGCAGTAAAATGCAATATCACCATATCTTAATACTCAGCACATTAGAAAACATTTAAACATTTAACATTTAAACATTTAAAACTGCAATAATATTGTGGTGTCACTTAAGTATCATGATAATATCGATTGTGGGGGCATGTAGTGATTCCAACCCCTGGTAAAAAGAAGAGAGGAAAAACAGCTGTACTGGCTGTGACGTGCTCCAGTCAGTGTTGAAACGTGCTAGTTGATAGAGCGTTTGGTAGAGTGTGTCCTGGCTCTCACATGTCAACTGTTGCCATGGGAAACTCCCAATCAGAAACAAATATGTCCAAAAACCATTTTAAAGAAATGGAAAATGATGTAAAATAGCTGCAACATCATCACAGATTATATCTTCACACAAGAAGTGAAGAGAATTCACATTTCAGTTTGACTTTAATTGGATTTAGCCTAAATCAGATTCATTTTTAATCAAAACTGAAAATCCCTCACCCCATTTACAGTATTTGTGAACACGTACATCTTGGAGTAAACACAGCACACAGAAATACAACCTGAGTATATGCATGTCAAACATGTACACACACGAACACACACAAAATTTTTCTAGCAGCTGAACTGAGAGGAAGAGACAGGTTATGACAGAAGTAAAGTGGTTATCTGAGATAAGAAATGTCTATCCTTCAACCGAAAATCATATTTCTCACTCCACATTTTATCTGTGGGTAACACCTGTTGCAATAACAACAAGTCAAATGGATACAGACACATGAGGGGTATTCACTTGCCAATATCCTTTTAGATCCAGGGCAGGAAAATGAAGCCACACTGTATGTATGGTATCCCATTTTAAATCACACTCTGATGTGCAAATTTGTGCAAAGTCACTTGGTGACTGCAAACACTCTTCCTCACTCTGTAAACACCTGTGTGGAACTACTGCCTCCTTCAAAACCAGAACTACTACAGGCTGCAATTTAATCTAATCCCACAATCGCTGATTCTCAAAATCTCAACGTAAACACGGTGCATTTATCCCACAAAGCAAGGGCAGAGAAAATCTGCAGGTCACTCGAGTGAATCCACAGTAATGTCCCCTTCGGTGTCCATCGATCACGTCAAACCACTCCTTTAGCCTGGGGACATTTTGTGTTTTGACAAGCCTCACTAGACTGAGCACCCTGTGTTTAAGGCCGAAAGCCTATGTTTATGTGGCTGCTGGCAGACTGGGCCCTGAACTACATGTGGCGTGGAAACCTGATCCATTTATCTTTTGGATTGTGAAGATGCATCTGACCTTGCTGCCCTGAGGAAATGTTGATAAAGCTTTTTTTACCTCAGAATCATGCTTGATAGCATTAACTTTTGCTCTGGAGCCTCTGTGTTACAGATCAGCTAACATGTGCAGAGTGCGGTGTGTGGGATGCTATGGTACAATATGTGGTGGCTTGAAATTGGATATTTCTCTGTTGTGTTTTCTGGCAATATAATGTAATGTTTCGAGAGAGTCCTTAAATGAACTGTTTAAATATTTAAAAGACACTAAAAATGCAGCGCGGTGCTGCTGAATTGTACAACTGCTCCTCTAGTTTCATTGCAAAATACAGAGCATACACTATCCTGCTCTGTGCACTTTAGGACTGATTCTGGGCATGGACATGTATATGCTGCAACACATGCCATACCTAACAAAAGAAAGGCAACATGATAAATTAGGTCAGTGGTCAGTCACCGTGGCTCCATCTCCATCTCTCTCTGCATCCTCTCTCCTATAGCTCCCTAATTTCTCCCTGTGCTATCTCACTAAGGGACCAAGTGAAGTGCACCTGTACATCCAGCTCTCACCTATTTCAGCTGCTGTCCATTACCTCATACTGTAAGTCACTCCTCATTCTCTGTCTCTGCTGGTCCATTCCCAGCACATTTATGCTGCACACATGACACTTTATTTCCAACAGCCATGTCTAAGGGAATGTCTGGAGTGAGCTAGGTCATACAAATCGACGGCCAGCTACGTGTAAAGGTAATAATGTGTATACTTGTTCCAAATGGCCACACTGGAAAAGCCTGCTGTCAGAGAGAGGGGCAAAATACGTTAATTATGCTCTCCTCAAAGGCAGGAGAGGTGGATACTAGTGTAAAGAATAAGAGGCGATAAAGCCCTGCATATTTTCTCCCCTCCGCATACCTGCACAATTGCTGTGTAAAGTGAGTATGCTGGTTGGACTGTATTTTTCAAAAAGTTAGAAAATACTGCCCTTAATCTGAACCTCAGGAAGTTTTTTTGATGTTTATTTTAAAAGGGACAAGTACATATATATGTAGCAGGAGCCAGTGCCACATAGCACAGCATTCATAGCCTATGCAAGTTTGCAATGCACGTCCCCAGCTGTGGAAGGAAGGGGTTTGAGACGATGTGAAAAGCATTTCCTTTGAAAGCATACCTTACACCTCTTTAGATGGTTCCTGACCAGGTCACAGCAGTAGTGGCAGCATTTCTTCAAGTTTTTCAAACTTTTTATGGCAGTTTCTCTCAACAAATTCACTTCCTGCTCCACATCATTCAGCTGGACTTCTAGGGCAGAGTGTTACTTCAGCTCAAGCATTGATCTCCCTCAGTGCCTATACAAATCCACTCCAGCCCATCACTTTCTATTAACGCTGAGGCTGAGCGCTAACCCTTATATGAAAAACCCCAGTCCAGTCCTAAGTTCTACCACCAGCTGTCTACCAGCAGAGAGGAGCTATGACAATGGCAAACGAGAGCTGCTTGGAGCGGAGACGCTGCACGGAGGAAAATGGAAAACAAAAATACATTTTTATAAATGTGGATGGATCACAAGAGGATGCAGCATCCAGCATGCTTAATTGGATTCTTGTCAAGCCAGATGGATATTCTTCTTCTTCATGCAGTTCTCTTATCATCCTGGGTCCCAGAATACTAAGCCTCTGTCTCGTCAGTTCTGCTTCATGGCCAGCAGCCTGACGTCACCCTCCCTGCCTCCTGACTGCGATTGCTGTCACACTTAGAGGATCGTGCCCTTTGTAGAAAAAAACAAATTTGTAATCCTGACCCCGGCGACAATCCTCCCATCCTGTTCATTCTTTGTTTCTCCAGTGGGGACTCTCCTCAAATGTCATCTATTGTCTTTTTGTCCACCTGGACTTCTTGTGCTGATGCTTATAGCCTCCCTTCGTGAAGGAAATGATGCACCTGCCCTGCCAAGCTCCATCTGTTGACTTCTGCCCTTGTCTTACCACCCATGTTCACCCATCTCTGTAGGGTTTGTTACCTGTTTGTCCCCTCCTCACAGGGAAGCAGCCATCCTGGTGGTAACTGATAAGTTTTCCAAGTTTCACCCTCTGCTAGTGCATCCTCTGAAATGAACCCTCCAACCAAAGGCCAAACAAAGGTGTAACAATCACACCCTAGGTTTGCTTCTTGGTGATCAAACTCAAGCCTGTTCCTGACGAAGACGAGGGGGTCAGCATGCCATCGGTGCACAAATATGTCAATTACTAGTTCTCCACGGTTTGCCTCTTCATCCATGATTTAATCAATAACTTGGCTGGCACACTTCCTTAGGATTTATTGAACAAACTGCCACCTGCAATAAGTCACTCCCTCCACCATGTTTCATTGATGGTTCGGCTGATTACACAGTTCAACAAAGACTTGTTCATCAGGGGCACAAGAAGCCAAAAAGGCTGCAGACCGAGGAGGGCAGAGAGGCTTGACAGGGCAACTACAGGTCGGGCATTAAAACGGGAGACTGCTGTTGGCTTTCTGTAGCGTATCAACAGTCATTCCCCAACCTTAACAGAGTGATTACGGTTTTAACCATGATGGCGGAGGTCATTAACCTTAACAAAGCAGCAATTTTAACCCAAATTACAATTTTTTCCTAACTCTGACCAAGTCCTTTTTATGCCTAAACTTAACCAAATCAAACGGACAGTTTTGGAAGGCACAGACAAAATAATGTTGTCCTGTCTTTCTCAGGCAGTTAAAAACAACACATTTTATCACTTAAAGGTCCAGTATTCATGATTTAGGGGCATCTATTGGTAGAAATGGTATGTAATATTCTTAAATATGTTTTCATTAGTGTATAGTCTTCTGAAAATAAGAACTGTGTTTTGGTACCTTAGGATGAGCCGTTTATATCTACATATGGAGCAGGTCCTCTTCCACAGACTCCACCACTCCCACCAATCAAACACTGGGTCTTGATAGGGTCATCTGCATTTTCATGTCGGTAACCATAGTTCCTCTATGTAGAGCTACGTAGTTTCAGTTCTACAATCTCACCGGTAGATGCCACTCAAGCCTACACACTTGACCTTTAATTTAGAAGACTTTTTAATTGACCACTAAAGCATGGATATGCAGTGTCATCAAGTTAGTCTGTGCTTATGAGCTGCATTATCTTTGATTGAGTCCAACCTTGCCCCTGACAACAACTGCAACAACTGCTGTTCAGAAACCAAATGAAATTTTATATTTTCAGAGGTTCTTTAGCGGCTGTGTCTGTAATATCCAGATCCTGTTTTATTACTTTTTTACTGTAAATGCTTTTAATGTGATCTTGATAAGTGAGGTCATTAGTAGTGATTAAAATCTCCAGCAATCATCCCTGGTGTTCTCTTGCTGTTTGGACTGTAGATGAGCTCAGTGGTTGAGCGGGGAGCAGGGATGCAACATTAGCACCATGCAGAGCAGCAGTACTCTGATTTACTGTTCCCAGGGCTGGTGATTGAGGAGAGCATTACGTCACAGCTGATAGATCAGAGTCTTACAGCAGAGTGGAGCTCCATCAACTGCTGCTGACAGTAGCGTTAGTGCTGACAACCAACAAAAATGGATTTATGAAAAAAACACAGATGCTCGATGCACTGACACAAAACAGCGAGAGAGCTTGCACGCACACATACATACACTGCAGGCACATCAGTCTTGAGTGCAAACACCCACATTCAATAAAACACATGAAGACATGATTGCAGTAAAACTAGATCTGTACAACACAGTTGCTCCAATAAAGTGCTAACTGGCAAAATAAAAAACATGGAGCAGTGAGAGGGATATGAAGGACCACTTTGAGCTGTCAATCTACAGGGTTTTCCTGTTAGTTAATAAATTGGTTCTTATTTCTTCGTGGGTGGCACATACTGTCGTCCCACACAAAGGTTTCCTCTGATAATCCAGAGACATTCAGGTGATGTGAACTGGATACTTTGAATTGCCCATAGCTGTTCTTGTTTTTAATTGTCTAACATACACTTCTACATTACTATACATAGTGTGTTTGGAATACTGTTATATAAACTAGGGCTATACTCGGATGAGTGGGGAGCGTAAAGTATATTTTAATTTGTCATGTGCATGTGGTTCCTGCTTATTGTTTTTATCTATAGATAGTTTATCAGTTTTATACATACTCAGTACTATTATTAACATTTTTTCTTTAGTACTCCTTACCTATAATATATTGTTCAGCAGAGCCAGTCCACCCTCACCAAGACCCCAGGAACAACACTGCACTTTGAAGCCAATTTTACAGTGGCCAAACGTGGAATTTCAACTTCTGAGTCTGTCACCTGATGCCACGGAGCCTTAAAAGATTGTTTCCGATAGACTTATGTTGTGAAAGAGATGTCTGTAAATCAATAGATAAATGCTTTTGTGCATCACAACCACCACAAAATGACTCGTTTCACTATCAGCATGTGAACTACTTTGAGAGTCTAGAAGAACTGCACAATTAAATCATTTTATCCCCCTCAAAGTTCGCGGACGGCTAAACCAGAAGTTAGTTGCTTGACCAGTTAGCTGCTTTTTTGGCTTCATGTTCCACTGAGCAACTTTCATAGGAATGAAGGGGGCCTCCCTCCAACACAGTACCCAGTTCTCTTTATACATCCATGGTCCTCACCCAAAAAACAGCCATAAAGGTCATCTGTGCAAGCAGCTTATTACAACCCTTATGTGGGATTTATACTTCTGTGTCAAATCAATGCTGTACCTACGGCATAGGCTCTGCGTCAACTTAGAGTCTACGCCTAAATTTGACGTGCACCTCCCCAGAAATTTAACGATGCATTGTGGTGATGCAGACCTCCTGTCTATTTTTGTACGCTGAAACAATTTTATCAGTGGAATTTTACTTTAATCTCACAGATAAGAAACAATAAATTGACAATAAAGCCTCCACGACATAGTATTTTAAGTCTTGTGTGTGATATATCCTTCGGGGATTTATACTTTGGGATTTATCCTAGCTTCATATGCTGCTCATCGCTAGGCTAATTATACCAATGTAAAATGCCATAGGCTTGCGTTAATAACGTTAGCATGTCATACTTGTTTGGAAAACATGTTAAGTTTAAGACAGTTGTTTTGTCGGTGAACCTTGTGAGTTGTAATGGAGCCGAATTTTGTAAGTTACCCTTGTTAAATGTTGCTGTTGTCCCTGGCTTCATATGAGTAGAGGAAAAGTCTGCTAGCCACTGGGCTAATTTATACAATGTAAAATGCCATAGCCTTGTGCTAAAAATATTAGCATGTTGAATTTGTGGGGAAAATGTGTCCAGATAAAGACAAGTGCTTTGTCTGTGAATGCTGTTAGTTATAGTGAAGCTGATTTGTGTATTTGTGTTTGAAACTGTTGCTATCAAGCCACTAAAAAGTGTGGTTTGGGTGTGTTTTGACTTAACTAAACTTTACAGCACTTTACAGAAACCTCGCCACCGACTAGTGTTTTGGAGGTGTAACTGCAGAGTGACACAGACACACCACAGCACAAGTATAAATGCTCACAATGGCAACTTCTAGTGGCTGTAGTACTTTAGGACTTTAACCCAGGAGACTGCTGTTCATGTCCTGTGTGAATCCAAAAGTCAACATAACAAACTTGAAATTTTGTTGGCATATATGTCGTTCTGGGAGTCATTAAATAAACTACTCTGTTGTTTAGGAATGAGGACGTGTTGGCATGAAGGCCGCTCTACACGAAACTCCTATAACACCCTAAATGAGTCTGATGTTTTACCTGTAAGCCTCACCTTGTAATGCTCCACCTCTGGTACAATAAGTTGTTCAAAGTTATTCAAATTC
Organism: Cephalopholis sonnerati; assembly: GCA_019142605.1. Taxonomy (NCBI): domain Eukaryota; kingdom Metazoa; phylum Chordata; class Actinopteri; order Perciformes; family Serranidae; genus Cephalopholis; species Cephalopholis sonnerati. Next base: position 24,726,207 of record JAGQAX010000013.1, on the reverse strand, counting down.
AATAATGTTCAATACTGATTATGGTACCGAACAAATAAATGAAATACATAAGCAATAAATGATTGCTTGGTTATATGGGCTATTTTAGCCCTGTGATGGACTGACAACATATGCTCATACAATTGCATGATGTGACGATGTACCTTAAAATAACTTAAAGTTTACTTAGTTTCACACAGGATACAAACGCCGGTCTCCTGGTGGGAAGCAAGTAACTATTTATATTACTTCCTTCTTTATTCCTGTCAGCAAATTCATCATGTGATTACAGCCTTCAGGATTATCTGGGTTATTTACAAATAACTGTCTCATTATCATGTGGGTGTGGATTATATACAAATATTGGTGTATTACTTTTTGTAGGTATACATACAAACAGTGCATGAGAACAGGGTGTACCCTGCCTCTAACCTAATGTATGCTGGGAAAGGTTCCAGCCCCCTGCAATGATGCACAGCATATGCGGTATAGAAAATGGATGAATGGATGGATGGATGTTTCATCCCAGTGCATTAACTCACCACTCACTGTCAGATACCAGGAAAAGGTTTGATGCATTCTGCTAAAAAAGAGGCTTCCTAAAATACTGGCATGTACCAGGAAAAGCTTGCTAAAGGTATTTAAGTTCATGATTTATTTAAAATATACCTGTACATCTGAAAACTTAGATTCTTCCAAAGCCAGAGGCTGCAGTCACATAATGCCTCACTGCGTTAAGTAAATGCATGATTTGGCTACAGTTATTTAAAACGTATGACATATTTTCAGATTAATCTCTAATGGACCTATAGAAGTGAATTTTAATTTGCCGATCACGGACATGTAGCATACGAGTGTGTGTGCTGTGGAGCTGAATGTTAAATTAATCATACATGCCTCTTTGCAGAGTTTTTACTCATCTATATTACTTTCAGTATAATAATCAAAACAATTAACCGACACAAGCATATTTTCCTGTAATTACCTCCACCAAGGAGGTCACATTTTAAGCTTGGTTTGTTTATCAGCATGATTATGTAGAAAAAACTGGCCTGATTTTCAAAAAACATTTGGGGTGTAGCAAGGGCCAAGGAAGAACCCATTAAATTTTGGAGTAAATCCAAATCATGGGTTGGATAGACAAATTATTTTTCACTTTCATCAACATTGCTAGACAGGGCATTTGCCATACATCTTAAAATTTTATTTAATCTAAAGTCTAATAGTGGGGAAAAAAAGCCACAGTCCACATTAATGGGTACCAGGTATCATCTCGGATAGCCTGTAGTTGCTCAAACATACAGAAAGCTATATTAATGATTCTATTGATTCTAATAATTTTGTAAATATATCTTGAAATATATAGTGGTCGCACTGGCAGATTTGCATATTATAGAAGACTGGACAAATGGCCTTGATGGACGTCTCCACTCTCCGAGTGCTATTCTAGTTCACAATGTGATGTTCATTCTCCTCCTCTGGAACCTCAGCAACCAGCCCAACTTTGATCTACCCAGCAACAACAGCAGAGACGCGAGTGCTATAGGCTCCGCATACCAACTGCTTATCAACACAAATGCTAATGTGACCTTTAATATTAGAAACAAAATTATGAATGAGATTCAAATTCAATAGCTGGCAGACATTAAACATATTCTCTCACTCGACATGAACCTACAGCTCTCGCTATGAAAGTGCTGTAGGTTAATGGAAGTTAGTCTGTTTGAGAAAAAGGAACATACCGCTGACTTAACAAAGGAAGACAAATGTAGAGATGAGGGGTGATACAAGTTTGTGCTCAGATATGTCACTTCATTAGACAAAAAAGGTTATGGATATACTGTACTGCAAAGTGCACAGCCTGCTTTAAGGTTATTTCTAATTCAACTGAAGCAAAGCTGAAAGCTCCACCAGCCTCCACTAAAACCATACAGGCAGGTATAGGTAAACATTTTAGCAATGATGGGGTCCATCAGTGGTGGTAATGTACTCATATTCTGCAATCTGTGCATAATATAGCTGACGCCATTCATACATGTGGTGTATTTCTTGACATTATAAGATGCTGTATACGTCTACAGTAACTTGAATTTAAAAAAAAAAACCTGGGACAAAAACTTTTACTTATTTGACCTTTAACCCTGTTTGTTGCTGACTTGTTGAATTATATTCCTGTAACCATAAAGCTTTTATCAGGGTTCCCACAAACTTAAGGCACGTAAAATTCATGACTTTTTTAATGCCGCTAGAATTTAAATTTAGGACCTGATTTTACAAAATTAAGAAAAAAGAAAGACATGAACTGACATCAGTTACTTATGGTTAAGGACATTTATTTATTTATTATTTATTATAATATAAAAAAAATGACTCTTTTAATGAGGTTAATGTGAGACACATATGGTAAATTATATATATAAAAATAGATGTCACGAAGTATTTTGAGATTATACAATGCAATGTCAGAAAAAAAAAAAAAATTAAATCCTACTTTCCATGTCTTGGCTTTTTTTAAGATCTCTGAAAGATTGATTTGAGACATTTCAATACCTATTAAGAACATTTAAGGATCTGTAGGACCTTGTTAAACACAAAAAAACACGTCCTTTTTAGGTTTCTATGGTTACAGAATTAGTGCAATATTAATTTAATTTCTAAAATAAATGTGTTTGTTGCTTTCCTTAAGCATTAGTTTGACAGCTCTTGTTTCTAACTTATAGATAATATTGCGACTCACTGTAACTGCATCGCACTCTGTCTGCAACGCAGAGGTGATTAAAGTTCAGACCACTTATAAATGGCCTCACTACTCCATACAGGCTGCTGCCTGGTTTAGACTCTAACAATGCATCAAATTTTATGAGCTCATCAAACGTTCCGCATGTAAAATCCTATCGTGCAAAGTTACTGGTTACTGGCAGGACAACACGGCCTTTAGATAAAAGTGGAGCATTGTGTCAAGTACAATACCTCTGAATTGCAGTGAAGTAAACTATGAAGTTAAAAAGAATGTAGATGTTTAAATAATAGTAAATAACAGTAAATAATTTACTGTTGTAATAACAGAATGAAATGTACTGCAATCTTTTGATACTTCACACCTCTATATATGATCAACGTTAAATCAGCAAATATATAGGTATATACTAATCAAAAGAAAACAGTACACAACACCAACATTTCATATTTTCTCTTGCTATTACCTCAGTTACTTATTACCAGGATACACATACTGTTCATACAAACACTGACATACATGCATGCATTCCTTCTGCGGCGGTAAACGTTCAAAATGTAATTAAGATTTTTTTTTTTTTTTTGAGGAACTGGTCACATTTCTAATTAGCTGCACAGCTGCACTGCAGCAGAGATAAAGGAGTCCCTTCAATTATCCTGAATCAGATGTTTGAACACAAAGGCTGTCTGATAAGGATTATTCCTAAGACGTTTCAATGATGACAGACTGTGCGTAATGTGTATTTGCAGTATGGTATGTGCTTATTATCACTAATCTATGGACTTCCTGAGGACATTAGATGGGTGTCTCATTTGGCATATGGCACCCAGGAAAATGATTCACGGGGGAAGCACTTTACTTCCTCTCAAATAACAACCACCCTGAACCCACAGCTGACAGTTATGTAAAGTGTTAGGGTTTTTTTCCCCAGTTTTACATATCCACAAATAAAGCGTGGTTTCACAATTGCTTGCCTCACAAGGTTGCTGCCTCTTGTTTTGCCTTGAGCAAACTCTTTTGCATCCCATCCAGGTTGGGAGAGATGAGCCCTGTTATCCAGATTGAGGTGAGAGAAGGGTTGGTCTCCTGCCTCCAGCACCATCTGCTCCAAAGGGCCACTTTTAGACATGCTGAACAGACAATACTGTACTTGCAAACACAGACGGTGATTATCAGAGCCATGACATCATCAATATAGACAGGGCAGAGGGCTTATTGACTGTTTAAGAGATAACTGAACCTGAACCAAGCTTGAGGACTATCAGTATATCCTATAACCTGATTTATAGTCAGACTTCTTGTTAAGAAAAAAACATCTTCACCCATCTATCTTATACCTGTAGATCTCTTTCAACTTTACCCATTTTCAGCAAAATGTGATTGTATATGCCGCATATAATCAGTATATGGCAGTTTCACAAACATGACAAATATCAATTTGGATTTTGGAAAGGTCATAGTCGAGAATCTGTGAGTAAAAGTCTTAAAAGACCTTATTAACAAATTATGTGGTACCAGATCATTAGTTAGACTAGTGTACTTGCTGATACCTGATCCAGCATTTTAGGCAGTGTCAGAGGCATTTCCGATACTGATACCTACTCCATATGGTCTCTATATCCCATATGGTGTTCTACAGGGTTCAATACTTGGTCCACCCTTTTTTCTCATTATATATCTCAGCCAAATTATATGACAACATGGTGAAAATATTAATCACTATGTGGATGACACACAACTGTGCAAATTGCTGGCGTCTATGACCCTCAATATTTTAATCATGAACAATGTGTGAATGAGTGCAACACCCAAATGCCTCCCAAGAGAGACTTCCTAAAAAATGTCCACTGTTATCCCTATAAATGATTAAAATGATAGATAGCCACATGAGGCTGTTTGGAACAACTAAAACTTTAGACTCATGAACCAGTTATAATTGTGCATAAATCAACCCACAGTAAGCACTCTGACTGTGTTTGTAAGACTACATTTTTACAAACTGAGAAATGTTGAAAAAGTCAGCCCTCAACCCAGTCTCACTTCCAACTTGTCAAATACCGGTGCTTGGTCAGTGGCCCTCTGATGCACCAAGGCAAACAAAGTATAAGACACACCAGCATTTTTTAAAGAAAGTCAGCACAGGGTAGGTGAGGGGGGAGGGCGATGGGTCAGACAAACCCACATTTCACCTGGGAGATCACTGTTTCTGTCCCATGTGAAACTAAACTTCTACCAGTTATTTTGATAACAACATAGCATGCTAGTATATGTAGCATACTATGCTAGTGACATATATTACAGAACGTATGTGCTGTATGTCACTGTATGTGACATTACATTTGTAACAATCATACTTATTTTAAGCTAGACCATTATGTTTGTTCTAAACCTAACCACATGTATTTGTTGCCTAAATCAAAGTAAGTAAACCTGATTTTTCAACCAACATTCTAAACTTATTTTGAAATTAGATTGTCTGTATTTGACAAACTGTTCATTTCCTGTGAAAACTGAATCCTCTGGACTATGGCAATGCTCTTTTAACTGGATTTTCCCCCAAAATCAGTAAATCAGCTTAAGCTAATACAAAATGCAGACGCCAGAGAGAGCATATCACCCCTTGGTTAACATGTTTGCATTAGCTGTACAAAACAGTTAATGGTGTACCACCTCCATACTAAGGTCATCAAACCCTGCTTTAGATCGTCGAGCATGAGAAGGCAACCAACATGCAGCTTCTGTAAATTCCTTTAAGAAACATCTTCAGACTAAATTGTCTGTATCTTTGATTTGTTTGAAACTTACTACTGTGTCATTGTGTTTACATAGTTATTCTCATTATTTTACCCTGTTTTATTGAACTTTAATGTTTCTGTTTGCCACATTAATTAGTTGACTTGTATAAATGCTTTAGATGTTTTTTAAAGATTTGATTGAAAGCTCATCATTATCATTATTATTACATGTTCCAAAGATTAAAGTCCAAACCATTGTTTCCATAGTAATGAAGCATTAAATATCCAGGGTGTGTTTAAAACCTCAGCCTCATATTAACTCAAGCTAGAAACAACCAGTGCCTGGAGAGACAAAAATGGCTTTCAAGCTACCAAATCAGAGCAGCAGCCCAACCTTTGAACCAACGAGAGAAACCCAGCCTCAGAGGGAGAGGGGTGGGGGGGCTATTGACCGAGGGGAGAGGCAGAATCTGCAGTAAGTGGGATCCGGGTGGGAGTTTCCGTGTCAGTGGGCTCATCCTACAGCCTCCCTGATGGACCACGGTGACGTCCCCCGGGGTCCAGATGGGATTCAGTGGTCAGCTCGGTGACAGCTGGTGAAGGGTGGTCAGGCCTCATGCATAATGGAGGCTCAGCAGACCACACCACAACCTGACTGCCGCACTGATGTGGAAGTAGTTCCATCACAGTGTCAATACTGCAGGGTTACTGGAATATTAACTGCTGTATAAGGACTACACCCCTCTGTGAGCAGCAGTTTATATGAGTTTGATTTAAACATTCTGTCAAAGCCAACAGAGCATTTTTTAATTCAGTGCTGATTCATATCTGATTGATATTTCCTCATTTTTAACAAAATCTCTTCTGTGTTAAAACAACTTGGGTCTTGTTTTCATAGTTCTAGCCATCATTTCTACTAGTTAGAACAACATTATACTCAGCTAACTGCTAACTAATTCCTGAGGTCTGAGAACACGTCAACATCGCTACAGTGAAGGCCAAAGGGACAAGAAATATGATCGGACAACAAGCCAACACATTATCCAGCTTATCTTAACCACTTGTTATGAGGTATACAGCAGAGAGTGAGCACACTCAAAATCTTGATTCCTCACTGCACAAAAGATGTACAGTATAGTAGGGCAAAGTTGAGACAGGAAGCCAGGTCTGTAAACTACTGCAATGTCTGTTCTTTTGTTGTTGTTGTTTGTTTGTTTTGTCCTGTCAAGGGCAGTGGAGACTGTAAACACAGCACTGGCATATATCACATTTTAAGTTAAGGTGAATGTGACAGCAAACAGTTTTGTACATATTTAAACTTTCAGCACATAGAAACCTTAGATTCACTGGGAGTCGTGTTTCTGTCCACATGATAAGTCCAATATTTACTCTCTTTTTGCTCTATTTTTGGTCTCCACCACCTCCTGAACGAAAAATCAGACCCTTTAGCTGGTAAATGCTCCAATATGTCAACTAGCTACTAATTTTGCCTCAGAGTCATGCATCAGGTTGGGTACCCATGAGTACTCAGTGGGTGACCTGCAAAAAAGGCGATTCGCAGATGGTATTTTGTCTTCATTTTATTTCCAGGTTGTACAGGATGAAAATAAGAACATGCAGGTTGGATTGCAGGTGTTGCTTTATAAATATACTAAAATAAAATGAGAATAATAATAATTTAATTTAATGTTTAAACATTTTAATCCTCAGACTGCTGAGTTTGTGCATTGGCTCTGTCTTTTGAGCTACTTTATCAGGTGCGTTATCAACAGGTATGTTAACTGTAGATATGTAAATATGTTAAGCTCAATATTATGAGAATAAACAAATATTAATTGAAATTGTATTTCCTGAATTAGATTAAAATGTACTATCTTAGTTTAACATATATGAAATGTTCAAAAATGATCATTTTTAACATGCCAACTGAGTTATCTGAACAGCCTCCAGCATGTATGTGCGGGTGTGGTATTGCACGTTGCAGTTCCAGTTTGGGAACTGGTCTTGAAAATCGGGCCTGTGCAGGACTTCACATTGTCTTCTGTTTGATGCTGTATGCACTGTGGGTTTATCAGAGCTGCCTGCTACAGCTGAACGCAGCTGATGAGAGCGGAGAGACTGAACCACAACATAAAGTTGCAGGCTGTAAAAGCCAGAACCTTTTCATATTATACAAAATCAGGTGACCTATTGTTCATGTGACAATATTGACTACATAAGCTTTGAGGTGACCACACCCAAAATGTAGTTTGCATTGTACAAGAATACTGCACACACAACATCTGTATGTTTTCTTGTACTTTGTGTTGGATGTGATGGATGTTGACAGGTGATGATTTTACCATCTCTGATATTCTCTCTGAAATCAGTTTGTTTATCCTTGGCTTTTGATTAGCTGGTGCTCATGTACTTCACCTTGTACCTTTTACTTCAACATTCCCAGATCTAAACAGTTACCTTGGTGAATTATTATTACCAATATGAACGACTGCAAAAACAGTGACCCAGGTTGTATGAAAAAATAATTCCCCTTTAAGAAACCTGACTGGATAGATTATTTTGCTCAGTGTGAGCAGTGTAGTTCCTCATGAAGCTTTTCATTTCCAGAGCCCTGAGTCCTCGCTTGTCAATGTGTTGAGGAATCAACGCTACCAGCTATTCTGTTGTGAACAGACACACTGCAGTACATCACCTCAATCAGTCATTCCAGCCCTCGTAGGCAGCCACCACGACTAGCGACCCGACCCCCATCCCCGACACAGCAGCGAGAAAGTGCTTACCTAGGAGAAAAAGACAGAGAGGACATTAAATCAGTGAGCATAATATTCTAGTGAGCAGCGGACTCGCTTTCACAGATTAGCCAATCTCTCCTCTGCACAGTGTACTGCCACAGAGTTTTAACCCTCTCTGGCTTCAATTGAAATGGAGAGAGGAGAGATTATCCCATATACTCGGTGCTCTGCATTTTATAATGTGTGTTAAATACAGGCAGTAATGGAGGTCGATACACCTGTGTGTTTCTCAGGGAACAATTAAAATACAGTGCAAATGTCACAAAAATTAATGACAGACATGATGGCAAAGACTGTGGGTCTGCGATCTTATTTTTCTGCATGTTCACAGAGCAGCAACTACTGTACCCAGCCCAAGGAGGGGGATGAAAATGAAAAAGCAGATTGTGAGGAGTCTGTGCTTAAGCCTGGGAGGGACTGAGCCCCGCACTCAGTCCACAGCCCTGTGTGAAGTGTTTTTCACTCGGCTCGATCAAAAGACAAGGATGTATTCCAATGCCGGATGTTACATCACACAGCTTGATTCTTCACACTCTCTTATCCATTTCTCTGCTTATTTGTACCCATTTAAGTCCAAGGACCTCACAACCCCTCCACCAAGCCAAGCAGGCACACAAACAAGGCTTAATGAACAATAGGAGGAAGGATGCTGTACGACTACTGAGGGAAAATAAATGGAGATGCATCCCGTGTGTGTGGAGGACTTCAATGAATGGGATCTTGATCAATCAAGTGCCTGCTGTTGACATACTGAAGTAGAGAAAAAATAAACTAAGAAGGCACAAGTGGGTATTGTGCTTAAGACACAACAAAGAATGTGAAAAATGATTTTACCATCTGAAGCCATAACATATGCAAATCACTGACATGAGGGTTAAGATTTTACTTTAGCTCTCTGTATCGAATCTTTAAGCAGTAGTAGTAGACATTTTAAGTGTTTGTTATTGCACGTCAGCTATCGTGGCATTTTATATGATTACAGTTACATTATAGGTTATACTGTTGTTTTATATTGTCAGTGACCAGTTGCATCACTTACAGGAGTACAATTGGCCCAATATGTGCTTAAAACTACAATATACTGTGTTATGAATTAGTGAATGTTGCTACATGTAGTTAAAGTCCTGCATTCAGAGTTTTACCTTGGTATTAGTATCAAAATATATTTAAAGTATATAAGAAAAGCTTATTTCTTATGTATATGAATGTGTTCATCACTATTGTTGTAGCTTTTTAGAGATGCACGACATTGGATTTTTTGCGGATATCCAATATGCCAATATATAACAACTAATCTGGCCAATAACTAAAACTGATATTGCTATTTCCATATATTGTGAAAAACTATGCAACTCTATTCCCTGAATCCTCTGACTGAATATACCTGGTTTTCTGTATGACTGTACCTGGTTTATCTTCATTTTGACATGTATTTATGTAGGCCTGCTTACGTAATACCCTGGTTTAAGACCATGTAGCCTATTTGTGTTTGCATTGTGTAGTACTATTATTTCATTGTCTGATTTAGATGCATTTCGAAAGAATGTTTCTTTTAAAATTTGAGAAAAGCCCTAAGGAAAATTATAATTAACAGCCTTTTGTTTTCTTAGGGTGTTGTTCTACTTTGTGGTGGTTTAAAAAATGTGTAAAACAGATTTGAAAACTTGTTTTTAAAGCCCTGACGAAGACCTGCAGTGGCAAAAAGATGTTGGCTCTTTTAATGAATTAGCCATTACAATAATAGCTTTTTCATACTTTCTTCCTCATTTTTTATATTTTTGGAGTGCCTGGGTTGCCTCTCTGTGTATTCTGTTGTTTCCCATTGTCCACGAACACCCAACACAAGGTTTCGATCTACGTTTGATTATACAGAGCAACCAGTGGTCTCTCCTTGTCTAAAAAGACTAAAAATCAGTTTCTGATATCGGCAGCAATCGGCCAGTTGGCTAATTCAGATATTTTTTCATTTATTTATTGATTTATTTAAGAAAAGGGACAGTGTGCATTAATCAGCATTTTAACAAATGTAAATGCACCCGAATTAGCTGAAAGGCTAGTTTTCACTGGCAGTCCCTTCACCAGCTGTAAAAAGGCATCCTAGAAAAATTTGAAACAACAATAAAATACAGCATGTAAAACTGGTCAAAACTTATTGCAATATAGCAAAAAACACATCACATATAATTACAGACAAAGTCCATTATCACATGTGACAGTTAACAATTACGTGTATCAGTGTTCACATCTTCTGGTGTCAACACGCCATTTATTGGCATTAAACTTAAATAAGTGATATAATGGAGACTCTCTAATTGTTTGTGATACTGAATTCCACTGATTCGATGCCCTGAACGTAAAAAACAGCCTGGCTGAATTCAGTTTTCCTCAGTGGGATCATGCAGTCTGCCCTAGCTGCCCTTTTAGTGGCTCTGTCAGCTGTGGATCTGAAGGTTATGAAGCCAGATAGAGGAAGAGGTGCTGAACCATGCATAATCTTATTGCAAGAAAATAATTTATACATGACGATATATGACATATTTCATTTCATCCGATGATGTGCCAATATTATCGTGCATCCCCACTACTTTTAATTACTTAACATACTGGCAGGTAGGAATTATTCTCAGAGATTGATAAAGTAGAAGTACTAGACATTTGACTTCAGAAAATATAGGCTGTCATTTGAGACATTGGACATTCATCTGTCATTTCAGAGAGAGGGCGTTCCTGTTGGCTGTTGGAGATGTGTGTGCAAGTCCCCTTTGTAAAAGCCTGATTCAATGGTGGAGAATCCCGTGTAGAAAGTTGCTATTCCAGCATTGGCAACAACTGACCCCTGAGCTGCCTGCTCTCCTCCCGGGGAAGCAGTCTACAGCCGTGAGGCAAGAGGAGCGCAAGGTGGCTAGCTGGCTAATTCAAGTTTCATACAGAGAGAGAAAGAGAGACCAGGGCAAGAAAGGGGTTAACAAATGTGTTGCGTACAACAATGAAATAGGATGAAATTAATATATGGGAAACTCTGTGTGACTGTATAAAGCGTGTGCATATGTGCTGTGGTTGTTTGGACAGAGATGTGGGAGCTGCAGAAGGAAGGTGTGTTTTTTTTTTCTTTTTGCCAGCTTTAAGTAAAATACTTGTTCTTGGTTATTTCCCATCACTGGTTTAAACCATCTACAAGTGGTTTACAGTGCATATTAATGCCAAATAGGGAGCGGTAAAGAGTTGTCATAAAAGTTTTCCAGAGTGAAACATTACAGAATTAACAGGTGAAGAAAACATCCATCAGTACAAAGTTACAGCAGAAAGATAAACAGTGGGCTACACACTCTGAGGTGGGAATAAGAGCACCGCTGTTCGCTTTGCACTGTGAGTGAGAGGAGGGTCAAGTTAGCCTGGTACCCAGGAGGCTGATCTGAGTTCATCATTAAAAAAGGCCTCCACCCTTCATTCTATTGGACTCTGGACCCCATGTGCTTCAGAGATGCTTTTTTTCTTTTCTTAAATTGGCTGAGCTGTGACAGCCAATAGAGCAGGACAAAGATCGACTCACGCAGACAGACCAGCCCACACAAAGCCTGGGAGACATGAGGCCAAAGCACACTGTCTAGACTGCTACTGATAATCAGTCAAAATGCATCGGTGGGTCAATGGTTAGGAGGAGTTCAAGGTTGTCCACCTGAGTGGGTCTCCCTCGGTGGGAGCTGGCAACTACCCATTCAATAGAATTAACATCGGCTTTCTGTGAGCCCTGAGAAGACACAGCCTATCTCCAGAGCAAGACGGCTTTTCACATTTTATTTACCCAGATATAATGAGGTAACAATCAAGCGACATCTGATAGAAAACCTGACTGTACATTTAGCAGTAAGCTATCTCTGCACTTCAGTGTTCAATCCAGTGTTCCCAACCATAGTTTCACTGTTGTCAACACTTCACAGAGCAGCTCTGCCGCTGTTGTTCTGTGGCCTTGATGAAACAACCAAAAAGAAGGACAGACTCTAATTTTCCAGCCTTGAGCAGGGTTAAGTGCAAAGATTGTTTCCAGCCTCACAAAGAGCTCTGAGCCATGAATTTGCAACCGGGAGCTGAACCGACTATCCAAGGTCACACTTGAAACAAAGTTACACAAGTGCAGATAGAGAGATGTAATCTGCAGATGCTGTTACAAACACAGTAAATTAAGTATAATATACTAATAATGCTTAATAGGGTTAACTGATATGATCATATATAATGCAGACAGTATAATTGCATCTACCCTGAGACGTTTAAACCTAGTAGCTTTCATTTCTATCTGGGAAATGTTGCAAAGCAATGAGCAGAACTGCTTTAAAATACCATTATATGTCTTTATGACTGTTTTATCAATTTGATTAAATACCTTTATTGGAAATTTAAAATTATATGTTTAAAAGGTCGGCATGATAAGAACTAAAGAGATAGCAAGTCATAATTATCATATAATAAGTAAGGGTTATAACTACTAAGTCAATTATAAGATAACAGGTCAAAATAATGAGCTGATAAGTCACATTTTACTTTTAGGATGTGTTAGTTAAAAGGGAACACCACTTAAATTAAGAATCCAATATGTTATTCTGATGGCCTAGGAATGTTTAATCAGTATTTGGGAACATGAGCTACTCTCTCTCAAAGCCAGAAACCAGAGAAGTAATTCTCAAGCTCCATGGGCAATAAACAGGAGACTGATTTTGTGGACCCACAGAATGTTTGCAGTTGTGTATATTTACTAATTGTTCTGATGTCCAAAGACCAATGTGAAAATTGCTGTGGTGTCAGATATGTGTAAATAGTTTCATCTCCAGATAATTAATGCAAAACACCGAACAGCTATTGAATTAAAAAGCCCGGATTGTCAGCAAAGACCATTGATTAACAATAAATCAGCTGATTAAATAATTAACCCAAAGCCTAAAGCAATTACCTCAGGTGATACCTCTAGCTGTGTTATGTTTATCCCGTATTTAAAAGTACACATGTACTATTTAATCAATACAATCTGTAATTGTGTGAGTATAAGCAGATGTGCAGTCTGGATAAACTGACAGTGGTGAAGAGATGCATTCAATTGAAGTAACAACAAAAAAGTGCTTGTTTGGATTTTTCCTCAGGCGGTGTTATGCAAAACATGCCTCTGAACCCTATCGATACTGCCCTCAGTTTTGAACTGAAGACTTTGAGCTCGCCCAGGGTTGTCAATCCGCAGCACACACTTACAATTTGCTCCTGTGTCAAAAACAAAGACATGAGGAGAAAATAACAATCCAGAGCTGCATAATTTTCTCCGAGAGACAAGGGCACGGAGGCAATACTGAGTGGCACGGTCAAGATGGCGCTGTGTTTGGGCCATTGTGCAGCATTTTAAACCACCAGAAGCAGCTTCATTATTTTATAAGGTTTCTTTCCAGGAGCCGCAGCTCCCTGTGGATCACATCAGTGTCAAGTCATCATCTGTAACAGCAAACTGTCGCTGCTTAAGACAGCAAAACGCACCACCGGTTAGTGCACAGCGATGACGAACCGCCCTGTGGTTTTAGTTAAAAAATTCAACATCTTCTGACAATGAAGTTAGACCACATCAATTATCAATTACACTTAATGGTGGAGGAGAAATTGAATTAAAAAAGAGTCATGGCTGACCACCGGATACGAAGAGATATTGTTCTTGGCAGGCGCATTCTATTCATTCATCATTGACGTAAAGGTAATAGGACTTCAGAGCTGTACTAATGACCGACGACAGCCTCTCTGTAAAATAGATGAAAGGTGTGCCATTATGGGGTGGACTCATGAGAGGAGAGGCCATGCGGCTAATGACTCATTAGAGACATCTATAGCCAGACAGGCTGGGAGCCAAAAGGCCAGGAGTCCTTTTTTAAAGACTCAATACCCCAGCTGACACTAATTGTAGCCGTCAGGATAGCATGGATTTTCATCGCAGATAATAACAGTCTGCTCCCCTGACACATCTTGGCCTGTTACCCACAACTGGCACTGTCCAGCTCTGCTAACCCTGCTCAACGGTGTCTCCCATCCCAAAGAGTTGATGCACAACAGCCTCATAGTCCAAGCATCATAAAACAGCGAGCGCTCGGTGAAGTAATGATGGTTTTAAATCTGATAAAGCTGGTAAATGTGAACCATCTGAGAGTGAGATGCAGCGGTGAGGGTGGCCTAAAAAGGAAACGCCAGAGAGAGTAATTTTCAATATTCTCGTTGCATCATTCAGCTCCTGCGAGCACCTGCAGTGTTGAGCAGACACATCTCTCATTTGGACAGAGGCAAAGCGGGATGTTTTATGGTCTAGGCATACTCCCTGTCACTGTGCTAATGTGATTCAGTTCCAAAACAGTCAGAGGAAATGAGAAAAGCTACTCTTTCCCACCCTTGCAGCACTCAGACATGATACACATGGGGCTTTACACTGCTAGCAGGAGGGGGAAAAAAATTACAAAAACCTTTCATGATACATTGACATAAGGGGAGGAGAGACACTTACCACTGACTGCAGCAGCAGCAGCGGCAGCATGAGATTCTTGATGCTAGATTTGAATGTTAGAGTAGAAACTGCGGAGGAAAGATTGGTGGCAGTTCATTACACTTCAAACTGGAAATGACTGGCAGCGCGTCTCCCCCTGGGCTGAGCGTTGAACAAGAGTACTGTATTTTATACAAGACAAAATATCGAACATGCTGGCCGCAAATATAACAATCACAAAAACATTCTGAGGGAATGTGTTTTCTTTCTTTTTAGGTCCATGATGTAGGTTTTTACAGGAAGCATGGCGATATCAATTGACCACAACGCCTGCAGTGTTCACGATTAGCCATTTAATAAATAACTAAATGCAGGGAAAATATTGTGACTGGGTTAAAGAGAATACAAATTCACTTAAATGGGAAGCCTGTGCAGTTTGTGCTCTTAGTGCTGACTGCTCATTTTCAACATATTAACCTCAGCTGCAGGCCTGTGTTTGAGGCGTCTACGAAGGATGGCCAACTTGTCTTGCTTCCTTAGTTAATAATATTTTAGAAAAAACATCCCTGTGTCCTCTGTGTTAATCGTTTTAACATTTATCATTTTATCATGCAAATTAGTAGTCAAATAATTGAGAAATAATTGATAATAAAACAATTATTATTTGCAGCCTAGCTGTTTTTATTCACTGATTATTTCCATAAATTAATGTTTTATTTTATATATTTTTTAATACTTTCTACGTTTTTTTTTTTTTTTTTTTACATTTAATGCCTTTCATCGCATCAAAGGGCATAATGACTTGTATTTACTGCTTTTATGTCCTTAATAGTTTTTAATAATTTTTATTTAAAAATTATATTTTATATTGTTTTGTCCCTATAAATTGACTGCTGCTAATTTCATGCTGTTAGTATATTGTGACTTGTGTGTGTCATGTCTGCTGCCAGCTATATATCCTTGTTGAAGTCTCTAGTGGCTTTCAATTTGAAACATATAGGAGGTGTTGATTAAAGTGTCATAATAGAAGCAATTGGCAATAACAATTAGTGATGAAAACAGCGTTTCTTTTAGAGAAGAGAAACTCAGAGTGGCAGATTGTTGAGGAGGACTCTGACTCTGATGCTCTGATGCAGTTAGTGCTGTGGACATTATGCTGAATTTAATAATTCCTTTTGTTTTCCTTTTGTTTCAGCTATTATTTGAGACTCTGCAATTATCTGAATGTTGGCTTTTGTTTCAGAATTTATAGTATACTGAATATAAACCAGAGCTGTAGACTTGAGATGTGGATTTGAGTGCTGGGGGACTTTACACAACTGAGCGCAAAAACATTTGGGCTCGTGTATTGCCCAGATAAAAACTAAAACAATAAAAATATAAAAATAAGGCAGCATCTGGACGACTTTGCATAGCTGCACATCTTGAATATTTATTAATCATGAGGCCTCTGCATTGAGAGGACTTGGATTCAGATATGCAAAACTACACATTTAATGCAGCATTGAACATAAAAAAGCCAAGTATCCTGTCATGGATTAATGCTCTCACCTTCATACACTCAGTCATTCATTCCTTCTCTGTAATAGCTTATCCTGTTGGGGGTCGCGGAGGGGCTGGAGCCCATCGCAGCTGACATTGGGCAAGAGGCAGGGTACACCCTGGACAGGTCACCAGACTATCACAGGGCTGACACATAGAGACAGACAACCATTTGTGCTCGCATTGACACCCACGGACAATTTAGAGTCACCAGTTAACCTGCATGTCTTTGGATTGTGGGAGGAAGTACCCGGAGAAAACCCACGCTGATTTGGGGAGAACATGCAAACTCCACACAGATGGGCGCCTGCATCACAGGCTTCAAAATCCCCACCCAGGAACCAGGAACCCTGTTGCTGTGAGGTGACAATGCTGACCACTGCACCACTGTGCCGATCGGCTTCATAAATTCACTGTCTTCTTACCATACCTACTCAATGGGGCTCTTGTATTTAAGCTAAAAACATTTATTTTTTACACTGCCTACTCCACCCTGTAATGACTGCAACCTTATTTTAAACTCAATTTTAAATCATTTTAAATAATATTTTTATTTTTGCACCTCTTGTCTGCACTTTGGCTATTTTTCTGCTGATTTTTTTTAAATTGTAAATAATTTAGTAATTAATTTTATCTTTTATATCTTTTTTCTCTTTACTTTTTTCTGTATCCTTCATTATGTTTTGTATTTTATTGCTATGTAAAGCACTTTGAATTGCCCTAGTGTATGAAATGTGCTGTACAAATAAGCTGCCTTGCCTTGCCAAATTTGCATTTGTTACAACAACCTACCTGTCAATGTGCGTTACCAAAGTAAAAACAATGTTAACCTAAAGAACAACCTATAATTTGGAAAGAAATATTTAACTATTAAATTACTTAACTTTAAGAGGATATTTCAGGACTAAAGGAGCAAAGCAAAGCATATGTTTATGTAAGAATCCTTTATGTTTGGTATTCAGTCATTCACAGTGTCTGTGGTGGTGAAAAGCCATACCAGTGTCAACAGATGACACCACAGTCATGTCCTCACCTCCTCTCTGAAATGCTGCTACAAAGCAGAGGAAGCTTTGTGTCTATGAAACCGGGTGTGCATGTGTTTTTTAAGGGCTTCCAACGGCGAATTAAAACCGTGCCACCTCAGTCAACCATCTCAATGAGAGGAAACAAATCTATAACCACTGGCTTTAAAAGGCCACAGGACCAACAAACCTTTTAAAAGACCAAAAGAGGTGTAAGCTGAGAAACAAAGGTCAATCTAATATGGACTTCTTTAACGATTGTTTCGCTCTTTGACTAATTCCCAGAGGCAAAAAAAGAAAGAGGGGAGGAAAGGAGGGAGGGAGGAGGAAAGAGCCAGTTAGCTACTCTCTGCTTTTTTCTGCCTATTGAGAATATGTCTGACACCACAAAGATCCTATTGGGAATTTAGCCAGGGTGAGATTTTCTCCCACCTCTTCAACTAACTTTAAAACGGCTCTTTACGGTAATTTTCATAAATATTTCAAGATATGCCACTGTAATGATAGCCGGGGCGAGGCTAGCCCTGCCTCGTTCCTGCTATTACTCGGCTAATCTAAACTCCCCATGAGAATTTCTAGATTTAATTTAGGCATTTGGGGATGATGCTTGGCGGAGACAAGGGCCATCCATCTTCTCTTAACAGTCCTAATCTTTATAGAGGCTCCAGACTTCAGGTAGTGCATGTGATGGATAGCACCCCTGGCTGAGGACAGTCCATTAGTAGGAAGAGAAAACCACAAAGCCAAAGCCCAGTTACACTGTCTTAAGTGCGATGTGGAGGTAGTGGCAGCTCTGTATACTACATTACTAAAGAAAAAAACAATGTTTTGGAACAAACGTCCACCCCAGTTAACCATCCCTGTCGCCCTCATAGGTACAGATTATTGAACTCCAAGCCTGCAGAGTTTCACCTCGACTGCCACAGAGCTCAGCAGCCATTAAAGAAAAGTAACTCTCAGCTCAACAGTGGGAGTATTATTCTGACTTGGGGCAACAATCACAGAATAGGAGGTGACTAAAGTGCATCCACTCTAAACTTCATTTTGAAGCTTCAATCACGAAAAATCCAAGACATGTTCAATAGTTTAGCCCCGAAATAGCAAATAAAAACGTCTCAACTGTGATTGACGGAGCTCTTGATACAGTAGGTTGATTGACAGTGTGTGACAGCTCAGTCAGTATTTGATATCAGTCAAAAGTTAAAGTTTTTTTTTTCCATGAAGACAGACTGAAACTAGGTCTATATTTTGGATTTCAGAAAGATGCGTAGGTGGTAAAAAAAAATATATCATATTTTCTGCCTGGAGGACCTAACCTTGAAGGGTTTAAGATGTATACTGCTATTCTGTATCTGTTTTAAAACCCTGCGAGCGTTAAATCATGCCCAACTTTGAATTTATCACTGATGCTAATTTGTGCATCCAGAAATCTCTGTGACCTTGTACCGCATGGCATTATTGGCACAACGTTACATAAACAGAAAATAAACAGAAAAACAAACTTTGCTAGTTAATCAGTTCAAGTAAAGATGATGTGCTTTTACTCCCGCCATGATGTCCAATTAAGAGTTGTGTTTATCACTGGAGCTCTGTAGCGGAGCTTTTTACAGGTACCCACTGCTGCTGCCACCACTTTTATCTGCACAGACAGCAGGACACCGGTTCAAAACAAAAACATGGATTATGTATAAAGTAAAGGGGAGGGGGGGGGAGTCTCATCCATATTTGCAAAGACTTGTTTGTTAAATCATTCTGAGCAAACACAAAAACACTGTTTATCACACATTCATTTGGCATTATAGCAAGCTTCAGTGCGTTTCTACGGAGTAAATAAAGGGAAGATAAAATGCAGTAATCCATCACAAATCATCTCAGGCCTCCTGTCATCTCACACAGCATGCTAGCCTGCCTTGGCTTTAATTAAGTTATTCTGGAACTGCTGACAACAAAATAAATAAAGAAATGGAGGGAAAATGGAGAAGAGTGTGAAGTGTGGGGAGTTTCTATGGAGACCCGAAGCATCTGGCTTGATCCCAATAATTTGTTCTCTGCTGTCTTCATCTCTTTTCCTGCCTCTCTCTCTCTCCCTCACAAGTTTATACACACAAAAACTCCCTTTTCCTCACGCACATATCCCCTCGACAGCACACAACTTATAAGTTTGATTATAATCGCTGCTATTCTGCAAACATCACGGCATTTCATCACATCTAGTGCAAAGTAAAACATTTTAAAAGTTTTATTTAACTCTGATGTTGTGTTCAGGGTCCTGGATAAACTGTGCCCTTTTTAACAGCTGAAATAACACCTAGTCTTATTTTATCACCTTGATCATCATGATTTTGACAGGCAAAGTCAATGGATGTTAATGTGCTGTCTGTCCGTGATTGATGATTTACAGTTTGTTTAACGCAGCATTTTTCCTCAAGAATCCCAAATAAGTCTATTTTGATTTTCTGTTAAGTATCTATACAGTTTGATATCAGTATTGTCATTATGTAGGATAAATACTGGAGTGTCACTTTTTGGCAAACAAAATGAATATATATGTGTTCACAAATAGCTCTTTAAATACAACTGAAATCACCACATTTTTCCTTTTTGGTGTATTAATGACATGCTGTATGGTGATTTACATAATTCATCACCTCCATTAACTTAAAGGGAAGAGTTATTGCTTCAGTCCTATAGTAGCTTTTCATAAGGCCATAAAGGACGTATATTATTAGGTCTAGTGTTTTAGGAATTGGTGGCATGTAGCGGTGAGGTTGAGGAAGTGAAACCTTTGATGGCCGACGTGGAGATGCGTAAACACATAAGAAAGGATCGTGAATGGCCCTATCTAGAGCCAGTGTTTAATTTGTCCATTCTGGGCTACTGTAGAAACAACATGGCAGACTCCATGAAAGAGGACTCGCCCCCTATGTAGATTCCAATGGCTCTTATCAAATCTTCTTCTTATTATTATTATTATAAATGAATGAAAACATAGTCATAAATAGCCCATTTCTGCCAATAGAAATGGGCTGTTCCTATAAAGGCAGGCTACTATAATTAGGCTATATACCATCTAGAATATATTAACAGGTGTTAATTACTTTTTTAATTGTAGAAAAAAATATCATATTCCAATTACAATTGCTGAATATTCTTAAGAATTAAAAGCTCATTGCACTTTGAAACGATGGACTTGCATTATTAAGCTATTAGGCTATATTATTGTTATATCAGTGGCATAAAATGGTCTCAAAATGACAATAATACCATTTACCACAATTTTCTGTGACAATATACAGCTAAACAAAAGTAGTTATTATGACAGGCCCATGAACACTGTCTGTGATGAAATTCAGTGCTGTTTTCACACTTGGAAAAACAAACTAA
This sequence comes from Cephalopholis sonnerati, assembly GCA_019142605.1. Classification (NCBI taxonomy): domain Eukaryota; kingdom Metazoa; phylum Chordata; class Actinopteri; order Perciformes; family Serranidae; genus Cephalopholis; species Cephalopholis sonnerati. Next base: position 24,705,517 of record JAGQAX010000013.1, on the reverse strand, counting down.
TAATGTCAGAAATTAACAAATTGGACAATTGACTGATGTGATAATTGATTCAGCAGATATTGTTGGATCTGTCACTTAACTGTCTGTCATTAAATGAGACCATCAAAACGGGAACATCAACCAAATATTAACCAGAGCGAATGATAATAAAAAATCCAAAACCCTCTCCACATGCTATTTCTATCGTGCATTTCACAGGACCTGTATTTCAGGCTAGAAAAGAGTACAGAAGGATAAGTAATGGCGTAAAGTGCTAAACTGTGCCACTCAACAGTATTCAGTCTCAATTTGGACAGTGACGGAGCAACACCTTTTAAAGCCTGAGGCTTGTTTCAAAGCAGTGATGGAGGAGGTCGTAACAGCCTCTCTACAGCTGATTTTAGGGGGGAAGAAGAGGGGGATGATAGATGGGTGAACTTTATATTTGACCCAAAGGAAAACAGAACACAGTGTAAACTGTGTGAAGACAGGCCGTCCTGACATTCATATGAAGGCGAGATTAAAGTTCACTTATCAACTTGAAGGTTCAGATGGGCCTTTGGAGTTTGCCTTCATTTGATGCACTGGTCAATTTCAGCAGGCCGTCTCATTCACTGCTCATACTTATACCGATGAAAAGTAATGCACTATCATTCCTATATAACCCTCATAATCATGAGCCAGGAGGCTGTCATCACAAGACCAATGCCCTGCAGGCTGTCGTCCCTCATGTAACGGGTGCAAATGAGGACTAAAGATCATGTGTGGGGAGGTGGTCAGGGTGGCGGATGGTTCAAACAAACACAGGACTTTGACCCGGAAAACCAGGGTTAGTGTCCCATGTGAAAGCAAAAGTCAACATTGAGTTAGTTTAAGTTTTAAGGCCTCGAACTGTCTGTTAGAAACTTTGATGGACATTTTTCACAGTTTTCTGGCCTTTTTTGAACACAAGCAATTAACTGATTAATCAAAAAAACAGATTACACAAACACTGACTGTAATTGTTAGAGACAGGCCTTTATATTTTTTTAAACTTGCTGCAAGCAATAGATTACAGGTTTATCTGCTGTGAGAGTCCAAGGACAGAGGGATGCCGTATGCCCTCGGAGGCAAATTGGACTCTGTAAATAAAACTGAAGTGAATCGATTTTAATTTAATCCTTGCAAAGAATTCATCAAAATGACTATGCTGCTAGTTTACTGAATGGTGACACTGTATGCTTATTTTTCAAACATATATGCCATGTCATGTCGTCACATCATGTCACGCCATCTCTTCTTCATGTCGTCACATCATGTTTCCTTTCCTGAACTTAAATCCTAACCCTGCTTTCGTATAACTATTTGAAGCACACCTTGTTGCCATTACCGTGTCGGCACAAACTGTGTTGACATACTATATTACAAAGGTTACGATATTGTAACCCTAGTTCTATTTGAACAGGCAGAGCCCTCTATTGGACTCTATGGGTAATACTCCTTCAATCTTGAGCACATATTTGCCAACTAAAATCTGTATAAATGTAGCTAGCCAATCAGGATGTGCCTCCCCAAAGATGTGCTTTCCCCATAGGCAGCACACACCACTGTCTGCTGTTACCCTCCACAGCGAGTGGTGTAGAGGCAACAGGGTCTCTAGTTAGAGGACTCTGCCTCTGCTAATAGAACTTGGGTTACATATCATAACCTTCGCTCTATCTACTGGACTACTGGGTACAGTTAGTAGAGCCTGTTGAATAAACACCTTGCCACAACATAAAATCAACCCAGCCACACTGATCATGACGGGAAGGTTAGCCGCCACAGCCCACCTACTTCTTTATAACCTTGGCCACCGCAGCAGAGATATAAGGGCCCTAATCAGTCCAGGTTGTATGCAGCTAAACTGGATGGAGCCATGGCCTAACCTTGCAATGGTTGAAAGACATGCAATAGACAACTTGCACACCACATTTCGTGGGTTATCAAGAGGCACGAGAATATGTAGGTGTGCCTAGAAGGGAGTCAGGTGCAACATTGCCGTTTGCGAAGAGAAAAAGGTTAGCAGACAACAATGTGTGCTGCCTTATACTGTATACTATTGACTCGTACAGGTAGGCACATCCCAATTGTATGGCTACATTTATGTAGTGGGAAGTGCCTGCTCGTGACTGTAGGAGAGTATTACCCACAGCATCCAGTCAAGTGCAGAGCCTGTGTGAGATAGAACAGAAAACATTAAATATAAACTAACTGAACTTGCTAATGTCACTCTAGAAGTTGTGGTTATTTCGTGATGCTAAATTAGTATCAGTGGGCACAGAGATAACATTAATTGGATATGAGAAAGCCATTTAAGAATCATTCAGACTGAGGACAAATGAGAGTGCCTTAAGTTCTCTTGTGCCCCTAGAAAAGTTTAAATTTGGCATTCATATAAGGAGAATAAGTATAAAATGTTTTCACACATGACAATGAGTGGGCACTTTGGCAGATTAGATTTTTGAAATAAGACAAAGCAGAACGGAGGATTTCCTCATGGGAGGAGAAACCTTGGCTCCCAACTCTATCCATTGTCTCCTAGTCTTTTATTTTGCTCTACTTCAACAGAGGGATAATCTGCTTCAAATGACACCATATTGTTGATAGCAGAGGGGCTTATTGTCCTCCTTTCATGTCTCTGATAAAAGACACAGAGAGCTACTGTTCCAGCCACCGGGATTGAGAAGAGAGTACCATTACACTTCCTCATCTCCATAAAGCCTCCATTCATCCATTTACCTCTCAGGACTCTGAGCTCCACCAGCCTGAAGGAAGAAGCAGTCGAGTGCAGAAAGCTGCTTCACTTTGCTCTGCTCAGTGTGGTATGGCACCCAAGCAGGCTGATGTGCTGAGTAGTGACAGTCAGCAGATTCGCTTTGTTGTGCACTTTCATTTAGGCAACAAGGGACTGCTTTCGTTAAGTGCAACTCACTGGGATGAAAGAATTAGAGTTGGCGAAGGCAGGCAACGTTAGTTTTACTCCATCACTTTGAAATCCCAGCTATAACCATCTGTCTAACTCACTCCAGAAATTCAAGCCAGCAGGAGCAGGGATAGATTATTCATTTCAACTCCTACAGTAGACGCAGCACTGTAGTTATAAGGCATATCTTTGCAGCACACTGATGCAGAAATGAGATAGACGTAAAGTTATCACAATTGAATATTAATATTGCTTAATTATCCTTCAGGGGAGATATCAGTCCAAACAGTGCTGAAGGGAACGCTAGACTTGCCGGAGCATTTTGCAGAGCTCATCGTTAATGGGCGAGGAGGAAGGGGAGGAAAAAAGGGAGCACTTTACAGTTAGAGAGTGTTCACAGAGCAGCTTTCTCCCTCTCTCTCTCACGTGTCTGGAAAACTCTAGAAAACCGCTTGAAAAGAGTTCAATACCTCACTCCTGCATCATGGCCAGATGGCTGAGCATTAGCAGGAGAGGCTGGAGTCTGAAACCTGACAGTCATTCAATTCACACATCCACTGACCTCGCTGCCCACCTCAACCGAAGCCCTCCCCACACACACATTTTGCTACATCCACGCACACACAGAGTAATATGTGTTTACAAAATAGAGCCCTTGAGGAGCATAATGGCTGGCAAAAGCTTTTGTGAGCTCTGAGGAGAGGGGTGGCTGACCCTCACTTCCTCGCCATCTTCATTAAAGCCTCTGGGAGAGCAAAGGGAGCTATAGGCCAATGCTGAAGAAGAGCAAGGCTAACCAGCAAGCTCCCACACATGATACACACACACACACATACACAAATGCTTATTCACATGCTCACACAGTAATACACTTTTGTTTATCAGGAAACAATGATCAGACATGCACACACTGTCAAAGTCTATTCTCACACTACAAAGGTCATATTCACCGGTGCAAGGATTGTCTAATTGCACATTTCATACAATCTTGAGCCTCTGAATGGAAACTGTGAAGGCATTTCTAAAGATAAAAAAGCAATAAAAGCTAACAATATTGTGTTTCTCCCCCAAACATATTTGGTGGAATCATTGGCATTCAAATTACAGAGTATATTTTCCAGCTGATATACTTTAAACAAGATAATCATCAGCAGAGGGAAGTGGGGTAGAAATTTCATTGAGCAAACAAATTTTATTCATAATCCAGGAGAAAAGGAATAGGGAGAATATCAGATGAGATGATCCTGAAAGGGAGCGAGCTTAAAGCCGCAGAAGAGTCTGTCCTCGTCAACATCAACTAGTGTCCTGTACCGCCGGAAATAAAAAGAAAACAGGGTCCTACAATCAATAAGATGAAATGAGAGCGGCGAGATAGAAAATGGGCAATATTTCAATATTACTCTTTATCGTCTCTCCATATTACCATAACATGAAGAAATTCTCATATGGAGATATTGCGGTTCACAGTTTTTCATGTGTAAATGAATGATAACACATTCTGCTAAAAATCTGTCAGTGTGATATCCTAAACACTTGATAACATATTGTAAATATTAAATTTTTTTATGTATAAGATTTTGCTCAAGTAAAGCCAATTACTTAAAACATATACTGCCAAGATGAGTCATAAAAGCACCCTGCAGCTCACAAAATATATAAATATAAGGCGTTTTTAATGTTTCACTTGTTGGAATATTTTCAAAATAAATGCCAAATACAGAAACATGAAAAAATATGTCTTCTGAATGCTAAGAAAAAAAAGATATGAAACGTTTTGTACCATAATGAGACACCCTTGATAAAGTTAAGTAGCTTTTTCATGCACACACTTTGACTTGTCACAGCAGAAAAAGCAGGTGTTACTAATTACTTTAGCTCCGTTCTGCTCGAGTGTCCCGGTAAGCCGTGACAGTGTGACAGCGAGCCAGCATGCACAACGCCAGGACCCTGAAACTGAAGCAGCTAAATGGAATTCAGCCATCATTATTTAGACCTGCTCTTATCCTGCAGTACATCTGCTTATAAAATGCTTCATATCATTTGTTTAAATACTGCCTGATGAATAAGCAAATATTGACAAAATTAATAACCTGTATATTTTGGAATATGGCTTTACACATTTATGGTTTCACTTGGGAAGCATTGCCATAAATTTAGGAACACGAATCACTAAAAATCCACATCTCTTACATCAGAATTTAGTTTTCAGTGCCACCTTTTAATAAGTTCTCAAACACAGCTCAGAGATGCTGGACAGTCATCGGCTGGGCACTCTGTAGTTTTAAATCTATTATGTGAGGTAAATTTAGACACACATACAGAATAAATAAATAAATATAATGCACTGTGTAGTAAATAAGGATGGACTTTGAATCCAGTCATGGTTGGTAATTTGTTAGTTATGATACCTTCAATGATCAGAAACTATTTAAATATATTTTTATTCCAATTATCAATGGTACCAGTGCATAAGAAACAACAATAGCCCCTCCAAACCCCCTTCCACAGTCTGTAACAACAGGAGAGAATACCAGGGATAAAAACAATAATAATGATAATAAAGAAATGCGTATGAAGTAATAGAAATAATAAACAAATCATAGAAGTCACGTGTGTTGGGAGCACCATATGCAGGTAGAGGTAGTGGGAAAGTATACTCTGATGATAGCCATATGCCACACTCAAAATTCCACATAATACAAAACTAGCACTCACACAATGATACAAAGACCCACAACTAACTGTGAGCATAATGGTATTTATAATAGTGGGGCACAGACTAAATGGGAAGGTATGGGTAGAGATGTGAAGCAGAATAAAATGGCAAATTGCTTGGGTTATGTATTAACAACACAGAGTCAGTGGCAATAACACGACTTAGTATTTGTGAACACTTGAGTTTAAAGACCCTCAGCTGTTTGAGGCCTCTGCAGAGCACTGAAGAAAGACATAACAGTTGCCGCTTTGTGATTGGAAACTGTTTAATTGAGATTTTGCTGACTGTCAACAACACTATCAAAACATCAGTAGAAAATATCTGAGTTGGAGCTGAAATGATTAGCCAGTTAATTGGAAGTCAATTGACAGAAAATTAACCTGCAACAATCCGAAAAAAAAAGACTGGTTCATTGTTAAAGTAGCTTCTCTAACATGAATATTTGCTGGGTTTTCTACTCATTTATAAGAACAAACTGAGTACATTTAGGTTTTGGACTGCTTATTAGAAACTGTGATGGGCAATTTAAACTGTTTTCTGACCATTTATGGACATAAGCAGTTACTTGATAAATTAATCAGAAAAACACAGATTACACAAATAATGACTGATCTTTATTTATGCCTTAAACACACACAATCACCAATGTTGCAGCTGTTGACAGCAAATGGCTGAACTGTCTAAGCAACCACAAATCAGATCTGGTCACTTGTAAATTACATTGTGGACACTCTCCACTCTAGATAACACTTCAGGAAAAAAGAAAACAACAGAACAAAAGTCAACCAAAAACACTTTCCTTTCACAGAATTTATATGAAACCTGTGAATACCTTTGAGTGTATCCTTTCAACTTCATGATAGTTGACGCTCAGCGTGATGGTTGAGGTGTGAAATGAGTGTGAGTTGATCTTTAGTTCTTCTCTGTATTCTTCAACAGTGAATATGTCCAAAACTCTGACTCTCTGAACTCTGTCTTTATCCCTGACAGCTGTGAACTGCAGCTTCAAGTGTGAATCAAAATGTGTTAAACTTTGTGTCGCTTTTTCTCATCAACAACGTCGAGTTACTGAGTGTTATCCTTTGAAAGTGTTTGCTGGAAATCAATAAAATATTTAATAAATGCAATGAGAGGGGCATTCAACTGCAGAAATAAAGCAACAGGGGAAGAAAAATGGACTCGCACTTCATCAAATTCCAGGTGCTTTGTGCAGCACTTGTACAACTGATTTCAAAATCCGGCATCCTGTTAGCAATATGCTCACTCCCAAGTGAGATTGTCCAATTTGCCTTTACCGTGGCCCTTGTCACAGCTAACACATGCTGTGTCTAAATTCATGTTCTTGTGTAGCTACACTTGCTATTTTGAGTGCATAAGTGTGTTCACACTGACAAGTATGGCAAAATGCAGTGCGCTATGACTAACCGGATGCTTTACCCTTAATGGTCAGAAAGTTAAGTATGGAGCACTGGACATTTCTCACTTTCAAAGGCCACCATCTTGGCTGTGAAGTGGAAGGGGAGGGACCACCAAACTTGTGAATACGGCAGCTGAGGAAGCTGCAGCGGTTGTGGTTGCTCCAGTAAACACACAAACAAGCTGGCAGATATTTTGGAAGGAAACAATGGGGTGTTTTTCAGTAACATCCGCAGTCTAACTAACCATAGTTTTGTTGCATAAACCTACCTGCTGAAAACTTTTTACTGCCCCATTTATGCCACTCAAAGCTGTGTTTTTAGGAGCATCCGCAATCTTTTCCTACCCATACCAAGTGGTGTTGTTGCCTAAACCTAACCATCCCTTTTTTCCATCGACAACTTCTGGGCAAGGAAAGCAAAAGGCAGCCCTGGATTATACGCAGTGTGGGTAGTGTGGTGTAGGTAGGCCTACAAATGGATGTTTTTGAATTGAGATATGGCAACAGATTCAAACTTTAGTCCAAGTGGATCCAAGCAGCTGTTATCAGCTCTGACTATTGCCATAGTTGTCAGTGGAAAAAAAAGACTGAGCTACTATAGCCACATTAGCAGCTCTTTAAGGCTGTATGTAGAAACAGTCTTGCTTTAAGCTAAATGCTAACATCAGCATGCTAACATGCTCACAGTGACAATGCTAGCATGCTGATGTTTAGCAGTAATAATGTTTACCATAAACCGCCAAGTGTGTTAGCACGCTAATGTTTGCTAATTAGTACAAAGTACAGGTGAGGCTGCATGAAAATGTCACTAATTTTGCAGGTATTAAGGTATTAACCCAATAATTGGACAAATTAAAACTGATGGTGGTGTTAGATTAAAGTCACAGGATCACTGAATTAATAATGGATATCTGAAACAAATTTCATGGCAATCCATCAAAAAGTTGAGACATTTCAATAAAAAACAAAACAAAACTGCTGGCGGTATCAGAGGGAATGTCAGGATCACCACAGCCAGTGGGCCTCATCCTCTCTACGTACACAACAAATTCATCCAGTAGATTTTGATATATTATTCATTTTGCATCAGGACTAATTATCTTCCTGACTGTCTGTGGGCCCATGTGGGATCAAGTCTTTTTGTTTTTGTAAATTAATTCATGCACATCAGATTTGGGTAGGTGTTCCTTTGGGTTCGTTTCTAATCAGGTCCATTTGAAGACCTCCCACCCGCAAACACTGACAAACTGTGTACCTCGGATCACACAACTTAGCAGACGATACCGCTGCCAGAAAATAACCCTGGATCTCTGCAGGGGTGGACAAGTGTTTGGCCCCTGCATCACCCGTGGAGCTCTTGATTCTTTTGTTTTTTAATCATCCAGATCATTAACACAAAATTGTACTGTTATGAAGAAAAAAGCTAGCTGTCGTGTTATCACATTGAAAAGTCTCTTTGGAGCTGTTGAAAGCTGGGTGTTGGTTTAAGCATAAAGCTGCAGACAGATGAAATGCACACTGTGAATATGCTGATATGCTCATTGCAGAATGGGTCCGAATAAGCAAAAGTGTGGCACACAAAACAATCAGTCAGATATAAACAAAGGGGCCAAATAAGTCGTTAAATCTCATGTTGCAAAATCAAAAGTGTAAACAGAAAATCACTTATGACTTGGGCGGGCCTCTGACCACCCAATCATATCAGACAATACATGAATCTATACTTTAACACATCCAGAGTCAGGTGAGATAAAACTCACTGCCCACGCAAGCAAAGCTGCTTCCATTTTGTGAGAGGCGCACACCTACAGTAAAAGACAGCTCTGAGTCTCGCTGACTGCTTCATCAAAATCGAAACCACCAAATAAAACAGACTTGTAAATCATACGTAAGTCTCTCACAAACATCAAGATTTCCTTAGAAGGCGGCTTCATTTATTTTTCAGCCATGCATATTTAACAGTTGCTCTCACTTGGGGGAAAACAGGCCACTTCATGGAACTCATTCCAGGAATTCATCAGCACTCTGTCAGGGAACATGGCAGCCAAATCTTTCTATGTCAGAAATACACGGGCCAGAAAAAAAAAAAAAAAAAAAGCTGTAAGGAAATAGGACATACTGATGATCAACTGTGCTTGAGACACCACGAACCAAAAAAAGAACAATTCTTAGAAAAAATATCACTCATATTACGCAATCGTTCAGATGTTAGGGAGCTGCAGATTCCACATCCAAAAGTTATATATTCAGAGAAGAAACAAACAACCCGTAATCCCCGCACCTCGTACATGCAATCTCCTTTTTAAAAGATGACTTCCTCTCTTTGCACTGTCAAGTTTTATCATCAGTCTCTCTCTCGCTGCCTAGATCTTAAGATTAAAGCACAGAGAGTGAGATAACATAAGAATATACGGTGTTGTCTCTGAGTACATTACAATTCTCCGCACTTATATTGGGATTTTTAGGATTTAATCTTATCTTATTATCAAAAAAATCATACAAATCCTAATTAGAAAAGCAATGCGCTGACAATGATGCTTTTTCGACTTTTATCTACAGACAGTATATTTGTGGCAACTGCTAAACTTCAGAACAAAAGAAAGGCAACAAAACAATAACAAAAATAAATAAATATTCGGTAGACTACCATGAAAGCCATGAAAGTTCAAAGAAATATGGACTTGCGGTGCATTGCATCATGTGGGGGCACACCACCGAGTCATCTGCCACGGAGCTCATTCCAGACAAACCTGCAGTCGAGTATGTGCAGCAAAACAGAAAGATTCATTGATCTTTTTTTTTTCATTCTTCCACCACCATCACCTCATTTAAACAAAAAGAAAAAAAAAATCTCCTGCATGATATTTATGGGACATAAATAAGAAGTAGACAAATCTAATTTATTTCAGGGTCAATCCCATCAGCTTCCAGTGTCAGCGCAATCAATGGCAGTGAAAACACTGTTCCCTTAAAGTAAAAAAGAAGGAAAAACTCAAATCTCCATAACTGCCATTGTGAGATTCCGAGGGTCGACGTGGCTGTATCATAAAGGTCTAATTTAGCCTGTTTTTCTAAGCTGGAGCTGCATGAACACACCCACCGATTGCCACATGACCTCCGCAAAGAACTAAAACACAGGGTGTTTTCCCTCAGCGCAGCCATAATGATACATTACTATTTATGTTCCGGCAGCTGGTGGGTGGCTGTGCTGAAAAGTCACTCAGTCTGCCTCCTTTATTTGCACCCTGAATCCTGTAAGGCACTGTGAGGTTCAGTTTTATATGAATGCTGCTCGTAGTTAAGATGTAAATTCCTTTTACAAGCTGAGTGATGGCTCCAGGTATTTTGGGGCTGTGCCTGAAAAAAAAAACCCTCATCATGTGAACAACTTTTCCATGTAGACTTGTTTGTTTAGTGTTAAATGTTCAATGTTTGGCTGCTTGCTGTAATGTGAAGAACAGCTTAAAGTGGAGCTGTAATCATTAGGTGATAAGTCTATAATTGACACTTATTTTAATAATGAATAATTTTAGTCTTTTTATTTCTTCAGGTTACAGGGTCTTGGATGTGAGTGTGTGCTACTTTTCTTTGCCAAATAGTAAAGTAGACTGAACAGACAGTCAATTTAAAGACCCCTATTTTGAATTTTTTTAAAAACTGTAATTAACAGAGAAAATTATTTATTTAGATTAACTGATAAATAATTAATTAATATAAGCAAGGTTCCCACAGTTAGGAAATTCCTGGAAAAGTTATCAAATTAGAACAACAGTTTTCCAGGCCTGGAAATGGTTTGGGATTTCCAGAAAGTTTTGGAAAAGTTTCACATTTATATTGTTTTAACTTTTGTTTAAAATACATTTCTAATAATCTCAAAATATGTCTGACATTACGCAAAATACATTCCTCTTATTAAAAATACAAAATCGAGTGCTGCACTGTGTGTCCATTGAAACGTCACTACTGTCACATTACACACACAGACCAGACCAGTATCGGGTTATCGCCAATGCTGCGCCCCCTTCTGGAGGAAAGAACTGCACTGTCACAAAAGGGGAGCAACAGGCAAATGCTGAAAGCTCTTGTGTAGCAGGTTGATCAGGCTTCCACAACGAGATCTGAGGTACATAAAACACATGACTACTCACCTGTCAGTGTGGTAAATCGCTAAATGATCCTGGTGGCAGTTACTCAGTATAATAAATAATAATAATAATAGTTTTATTTGTATAGAACTTGTCTAAAAAAGGTTACAAAGTGCTTCACAAAGTGCATGATAATAAGACTATGACAATATTTTAAATCCTAAGAGTTGAGAAAAATGGTGTGTACAGAGGCAAAAACAGAACAAAAGACAGTAAAACACAAAAGTTACAAATCAAAAAGTACGAAATCAGGCAGTAATAGGGAAAGCGTTTCTATTAAAATATGTTTTAAGCTTTTGAAAACGAGTAATGTACTAGCCTAATCTCCTCAGGCAGAGAATTCCAGAGCCTCAGGGCCTTGCTGACAAAGGCCCGCTCACCTTTAGTTCCCAGTCTTGACCGAGGGACGAATAGGGAGGTCACAACTTGAAACAGAGGTAGTCAGAGGCCCAGCTTTGTAACTGATGATGGATGGATCTAGGGTGAGTGGGAGGCCGCTGCAGTACAGTCATACAGTAGAGCAGCATCTTTTTTTTTGCTTTTTTTAAATTAAATCACCAGGTATCGTCATTCAGATATCTGTAGTATCCAGCTACTGTGTTGAGTAACTGATCTACTTGGATGGGAGAAGCCAGAGGGGACATGACGACGGTCAACCTTAATTTATCACAGTATCATGCACACTCAGATTCAGGCAAGGCCACAGACATTTATTTAAAAAGAGGTAAAGACAAACAAACGTAATCTTTGATTTTTTTTATTTTTTAATCCCCCAAAAGGGGGCGTGGCCTAGACATTTTTCAAAGTACCCTGATGTGCCTGTTTGGTCTACTGGCAATTGGCATATGCAGTTGGTGGCATGTATGTATAAACAGACCTGGAAACTGCATTGGCAGCGGGGCCCATTCATTCCTATAGGAGTTGCTCAGCAGCACATAAAGCCAAAATGGTTCAGCTGTTGTATATTAAGTTACACAGATGATCAGGTACTGCTTCCACACTGTGCGGCCTACAGAGCAGGCGCACTAGAGACGTCCTGCTGGCCTAGCTGGCTAACACCAGAATCCCGCTGTGTTAACTTGAATGAGGATACAATAATTCTGTAGTACAGCTTTTCTAGACTTTCCAAATGTTATCCGACTGAATGGATTAAAACTGGAAAACGAGTCATTTCAGGGGGGTTATGCCACTCAAATGTATCAATGTATCCACTAATAAAAACGTCCTCTTTGGCTGCAAGGCATCACGTGACAAACTCGGAAATTGTGATTCCAGTTTTGGGTCACTACAAAAATTGGCTTCAAAGCCTGGCAAACTTCTTGGTTGGTGGTAGGAATGTCTAATGAGTGAGTAAAGTTGGTAAGCACTAACAGTTTGCTGATCCACAAATGCTTTGGAAGTGTTTCATAATGTATGGCTGTATCGCTATACAGGTGTACACATTTAAAACTGCCTGAATAAAGTTGTGGAAATGCTGTAAAATATTACAGAAAATACTTTGAAAACCTTTGATAAAAATGTGTATAAACACTATAAAAGGTGTTAGAATTTAAAACATATGGCTCACTTTCACACAGTGAAAAGGGCCTGTGGCTGCTTCCATCACTGCAGACATTTCACTTTGTTATGCCAGAATCTTCACATGAACCTCAGTTTTACTGAAGGAGGTGTATAATGACATTTGCATATACTGTTCTTGTTTATTTGAAATATTTTAAAAAGGAAGAACTACAAGCCACTTCAGGCAGTAGCGGAGCTCCACAGGTGTAGCTTCTGACTGGAATATCAATTTATCACTAAACTATTAAACATTTAAGAGCTTTGATCTTTTCCGTATTTAGAAGAGAAATATTTGCAGAGATTTCCTGTCTTTGTTTATTAAAGATCAATGTCTAAACATCGCGGGTCACCATGTTCTTCTCCTTAGTCTCTCGTCTGTTCTCTACTGCCAAGGGCACTGTGTGCAGTATAATGCATGCGGCACAAAACAGTAGGCACACTGGGCACATGATGAGAAGTTAGATATGCTTTCTTTAGGCATTAAATACCGCACGCAATCAAAGGTGAAATTAGCACTTTCTGGTTTATTAAATCCCAGGGAGAGAGTTATTTGATTATTCTGCTCCTCCACTTGTGCTTCTTACCGCTGTCACACCTCAAACTACAAATTAATTGGGTTAAAAATGAAAAAAGAGGAAAAAAAAAAAGGCTGCACCTCATTTTCTGCCAGATTTTGTACAGGCTAAAAGCCCACAGTCCTGGTAAGTCAAAAATCATCATTTGATTTTCAACTGCTTTATTTAGTTCCCCCCACAGACTTTTACTAGATCCAGGCCTGTTAATGTATGCATTTACATGTTTATGATTTGTATTCTCCTCGAGCCAGGCGGCATAAATGTGGCACTTCTCCATAGATAATTAATTGTGAAATATAGTCTGTGTGTGTGAGGGCATCTGGGAAGAATCTCCGGGGGTAAGGGTATATTTTAACTGGTTCATAACAATAAATATCACAGAATATGAGGCTTGTGTGGGAATATAAATTCTTCTATGGGTTCACAAAGTCACTCAAGTCAGCACCAGATTTAATATTAAAGATTTAATAATGTGATTATATTATATTCGCTGGTTTCAGACCTATGGAGAGAAATGTCCATGTCAATTGTTTTCTATCCGAGAAGCTGCATATTTTCTTATCTTAAGTGCCATATGACAGTAAGCAAGATCACAGATTGAATGAGCATCATTTTTTTTAAATATCCTATTTTTAAATTATTTTTTTAAATGGGCTTTAACACCCAAATTTTATAAGCAGCATTTAGACAATGCATTATTCATAACATACTGTGATGTAGATGTTACCACATATTGGGACGTTTATGAGTTTTATTTACATATGTCAACAACTTTATGAAGACATATTTTACCAGGCTATATTACTTAGCTGTTATAAGGCATTATTACACTTGCATGGCGCCTTTCTAGGCTTAGGACCCCTCAAAGCATTTTTAGTCTACAGAGTCACATTCATCCATTCACACACAGGTGGCTGAGGCTACCACACAAGGTGCCATCTGCTACTCTGTTCAAACATTCACACACAATTTTGAAGCAATTTGAAGTGGAGTATCTTGCTCACTGGAGGAGGTGGGGATCGAACAACCGATCTTCAGATTAGTGGACAATTGGTGGACGAACCGCTCCACCTCCTGAGCCATAGCTGCATTGTTATATTAATAATATATTGTCATTGTATTGCACTATATTGTCAACCTCCAGTTACATGAATTGAGAGAAAAATATATTAATAAACACTTAAATACTTACCCAATGTTTGCTTACAACTACATTATAGTGTGTTGTTTATATACTTATAAATGCTTAATAGGAAGGGGGTTCACTTTAAAACATAGGGTATAATTTAGCATTTAAATTTACTCATATTGATCAGTATAGTAGCTAGGGCTGCACCTAATGATTATTATCATTATCAATTAGTCTGTCTCTAAATGTCCAGTGTGCAGGACTTTGGGGCAGAAATGATACATAATATTTCTAACTGTGTTTTTATTATTTCAATCACCTGAAAATTAGAATCATTGTGTTTTTGTTACCTAAGAATGGGCCGTTTATATCTACATATGGAGCAGGCCCTCTCCCACAGAGTCCGCCAAGTTGTTTCTACAGTAACCCAGAATAGACTAATCGAACACTGGCTCTAGATAGGGTCATCTGTGTTTTCACATTGGCTATGGGAGAAGTTTCAGTTCTAACCCCTCACTGCCAGATGCCACTAAATACTATACAGTGGACCTTTAATACAGTGATTATTTTATCTTTGAAATGTCAACAACAACAACTAATACAAGTTAAAAAAGAGTTATATTTTCCCACAGTCCAAGGGGATATTTTCAAAAGTCTTGTGTCTTGCGTGACAAAGAAAAGCATAACATTTGCACATTTAAGAAGCTAAAACCAGAGAGTGTTTGGCTGTTTTGCTTTAAAATATATATGAATTAAAGGATTACTTGTTTATCAAAATAGTTGCCAGTTCATTTTCTAACTAATCGTTGCAGCTCCAGTCTACATGGCCTGTGATTTCCTCATACTAGTCTCTGCCAAACATTAACAAGGTATTGTAAATAGCTTGACTAAGCTCAATATTGATTTTGGGCCACAGCAGTTCAGAGTAAACTTTATCCATGTATGTATCTGGAGTCTGGGCTGCATGCACTTCTCAGTCCTGTTCCACTTGACAGGCCTGAGCCATTAGGCTGGACGAAAACACAATGCTTAGCCTGCTGAAGTAAGAAAAAAGTTTTTGACTCCTTTTCATCTGCAAATTAGCCATTGACAAGATCCAAATGGGTAACCTTAATTAACCGAAGCTGCTGCGCTCAAAGTCTGAACCACCTGGCTGTCAAACAGGGAACACAGCTGGCCATCGATGTGCGGTCAGCGAGAAATGGACTCTGGTGTGTGTATGTGTGCGTGTGTGTTAAGTTTGACTGAGCTAAAACGCCTTCTTTTTACAGTAGTCATATTATTCAGAATAATGGATATAATTTTATACATCTGTATACGTGACCTAGAGGGCTACATCGTCTCCCTTCATCTGAAACATGTGCAGTATTTCAGGCAGCTATGATCAAACAGAGGAGGAATGAGAGCTGGTATCAAAAGGTTTTGAAAATCAGCAGTGGAAGAAATATTGAGATAAATACAGTTGAGTAAAAGTACATAAGTATTATAAGCAAAATGTACTCAAAGTGGCAAAGTGGGCGTAAAAAATGCTCTTTATGCAGAATGCTAAGAAAGCATTTTAATGTTGCACTTGATTGAGGTGGAGATTTTCAGTCCATTCTCATTCCCAGGCTGTCACATAATGCTACTTTGTCACGCCCATTGTAATGTGATATTAAAGCTGAGTGCAGCCTTTGGCATCTTTATGAGACACATCAGGCTTTCAGTTACCTTCAGTGTAACCAACCTGGGCAATACTTGACGCTGAGAGCAACTGATGTAGTATAAAGGGCAAAGAAATAGGGCAGGAGGGAGGGGTCAAACTTTACCGGACTTTCATCCAGGAGACTGCAGTTTATGTCCAGTGTGAAACCAAAAGTCAGTGTTGTTTTCACATTTACGCCTCGTTTCCACTTACATATGCATACAGAGCTGAGGCACTGGGAAGTCCATTCCTCCGTAATATTTCTAAATAAAACTGAACTTTTGCGGTGGATTTCAGAGAGACCGCATGACAGTGTGCTAGCTTAGCTAACAGGCTGCTAACTGGCTAACAGGCTATTTCCTTCAACTCAGTTGCCTGTGTTGATTGTCAAGTGAGTTTATATGACTAAAAATAACTTATTTATCTAGTTTTAATACACTGTGAATCTGAGGAAGGTTATTCTGCAAAAATATAATTAGAATTATGTATAGTCAGATTGTCATTATGACTCATTCAGCCGTTCATAAGTTGTTTTAATTAAATATTTTACATTACATGTAATGCTCCAAGCATATATTCTACTGGAGTACTGGATGGTGAATGAACACAGACAGTGAAAAACAGACATGACTACAAGTAGTTTTGATCAAGGTTCTATCCATCTGTAGAAATGCACTTCCTTGCGTCAAACACTAGAGGCATCATAACGGCTCTACAGACACCAGTCACATACACAAGTGGAAACAAGGTGTAACACTGTGCAATTTACATACGGTCATTGCACAGTGATGTCACTCACATGACATATTTACATGGCGTTACATTACAAACATACTTATTTTGACCCAAAACATAATGTTTTATTTAAACATAACCAAGTATTTTTTTGTCTTCACTTGTTGCAATGTGTTTCAGCTGTGCGGCCTGTGCATCACTGTAAGACGCCAAAGGGCATGACAATTTTGTTGGTATGTGATGACCCAGGATGAGAAGGGGTTGTGATTTTACATACCATATAACAAATTACCATATTTTTTAGGTTAATGATATAGTAAATTTTGTAAAAAAGAATCTCTATCTGCAAAGTTAAAAAGTATCTACAGCTGCCAGATTAATGTAGCAAAGTAAAAAGTACAATATTGTCTGCTTTCTCCTCAGTCACTGATGGAGTCAAACCCAGATGGCAGTAATGACTGGACGGCAAATTAATCTCAGGAACTGGGAGACTCTTGAAGAGCCTGTTTTAAAGGACTGGGTGGCAGAGTTTCAGAAAAGTTGCTTCAAATGAAAGAATGTACACAAGATGTATAACAAGGCTGAAAAATATTTCATCAACTGGGGCATGCAACATTGATATCGATTTCCATGTGGGAGTTGTGCTTTTGTATTTTCTCTCAGAATTGTATTTCTTCTTATTTTTTCTTTTGCTTCTTTCCTGCAGAAAGACACATTGTATTTTGGTTTGAATCGTCTTGTTTCTGCAGTTGGGTTGTGATAGAAAGTTTTGGGAAATCTTTTTTTCCCAGATTTACTGTATTTCAAAATAAGCCATAGAAATGTACAATATTTACCCCTGAAATGTGGTGAAAGCTGCAAAACATGGAAATGCTCAAGTTAAATTATAGTACAGTTACCTCAAAATTGTACACTTGTGCAGTACTTGAGTAAATACAGCCCTGTTTAAAATAACCTTTATGTTATGGACCATTCTTTGATTTACGTAATAATAATGTTCACTTCCTAGTTTCAGCTCAGCTCTTCAAATCCTTTCCAAACTTTGTAGCAGCCCAGTAAAGTGTCCTACTTATTAACATATGGTGTCTTTGAAAAAAAAAAAAAAGAGGACAGTCACTGTAATTTCTAAACCTCTTCTCCCAAATGGTTTCATCACATACTGCAAATGCAGCTTGAAGAACTGCTAAGATATCATTTAAGTTTTTAAAGGTCATATAGTTTGATCATTGACGCTGCACAAACCAGTGACAGATGTGATCAGGTCGTGTACTTTGGTCGAGCTTACGTCTGACCCAGAAAATTGGACTGCGAATATTCATGTCTGCGTCCTCCAGAGAGTCTCTCTTTCATGACCGTCATACGACCCTTCCTGTAGCACACATGGGCAAACTGCCACACCATACTGTAAAAATGCTACCAGATGGCCTCCATATCCTCTTACTGGCTGACTCTGTGGTTATGGGTTAACTGGGAGACGCCCACTGCGAGTATTTTCACTGTGATTGTAGCTGGTGCTGTTTGGGCACACACAAAACAGTGCAGGCAGATTCAGAATCACAATACAATGATAAAAGGAACAATTTTCATTTGTTGCCCTGCATTGTCTTAAGAAAATATACAGTAGCCATTCTGCACGTTAGCACTGGTTTGTAATTAAACTAGAAAAAGTAATTTATCCGAATGAGAAATACTAGCAGTCCTAAATCTGCTTTTTGGCTACATTGCTGCTAGCCACAGTTTGTGCCGCTCATGTATTACTGTACCATCACTTTAAGTGGCAGAGCTAAGTGTCCTATTGTCTGAGAATAAATACCTGGAGATCTTTGTAAAAACCCAGATGGTCATTTAAAAACAATTGGGTTTGTGCTAATGGTTTTTCCAAAATCCTCAAACTCTTCTAGCCATCTGGATGAAAAAAAAAATCCATCTGTTGCAAGAAGAAAATTATTTTTGCGACTGACTTTACTAATCCGTAAATGGCATATGGTATTGCTGTTTTTGTAAAAACCAAGCAAAATAATAACACAATATAAAATATTGGAAAGAAACATCAATACGACTGATGATTAAAATCTTAATACTAGTTCATGTTATACAAATCGAGCTTGGAAATATGTCATTCTGGCTACCATCTCTGTTTAGATTAGAAGTAAGAGGCACAATGTGGAATACAAATGTTTTGGTAAAACAGAAGGGATATTTTTTTCAGCCAGATGTGTGAGTCTTAGAGAAATCTGAAAATATCTTCAGAACAGAGGTAAGTGTTAAACCACCCTCCGGATTCTTCAAAGGTCACTTTGTTGACTGGAAAATGAAGGTGCTAAAGCCCCTGAAAACTTGATTTTATTTTTCATCTCATTAACATCAAATACCCATGACTAAATAAGCAAAAATTTAAGCTGGAGAAGGTGAAGCCAGAAAGACAAATCCATACAACTATTATTTAGTTTAAAGGTCTAGTGAGGAACGATCCACTCGAGGAAATAAAGTTGGCTGAGTCAGCGATCTCTTTTAAGTCCCTTCTTAACATATACTTTTATAGGAGAGCCTTTTATAATTGAGTTGAGCTGGAGTTTGAATTTTCTTTGACTGTCTTTCTTCCCTGATTCTTATACACCAAATTGTTTTTATCTGTTTTATCTTAATTGATTTTATGATTTGTCTGTTTTTTAACTTATTTAATTTTATATACCCTTATTAATCCCGTGAGGGGAAATGCCAAGTTTTTTACTCTGTTTTACATATACACACAGGCCTGAAAATACCCACACACATGCACAAACAGGGCCTATACATGCATCAAATGGAGAGATGTCAGAGTGAGGGGGCTGCCCATGGACGGGCGCCCTGAGTGGTTCAGTGGGGGCACCTCAGCAGTGCCCAGGAGGTGAACTGACACCTCTCCAGCTACTAGTCCACAGTCCATGCTCCATTTTTTTTTTTTTTTGGTCCGGTCGGGGACTTGAGCCAGCGACCCTCCGGTTCCCAAGCCATGTCCCTATGGACTAAGCTACAGCTGCCCCCATCAACGGCCTTTTAAAGTACTTTGTAATGCTGTTTTTGAATAGTGCTCAATAAATTATTATTATCATTTTAGTAGCAGTAGTAGCAGCAGTAGCAGTGGTAGTAGTAGTGGTAGGAGTAGTATTATAAGCATGTAGGAGAGCTATGGTGCAAATGGCCCTATCTAAAGCCAGTGTTTCATTTGTCCATTCTGAGCTAGTGCAGAAACCTGATGGGCTCCGTTGACAAAACACGCTCAGTGCGTAAATATAAACAGCTCATTCTAAGATAATGAAAACACGATGACTCCTATTTTCAGGTGATGATATACTGAGGGAAAAAAAATCTTATTATATTTAATTTCTGCCAATATATCCCCCCAAATCCTACACCCTGGACCTTTAAAAGGAGCTGCTTCATCAGGATTGTGTGGGTGTGGTTTAATTTGAATTTGATTGACAGTAGCCCACAACTGTTTAAAAGCGGCTAAATCCTGATTAGTGCATGCAAATACATGACATTGCCTTTTTTTCCAGTTCAGCCCCGCCCACGAAAAGCACAAAATCTCTCATGTAAAATAACCAAAGCTGTTCCAAATTTGGCAGAAAACAGCATGTTTATGAAGAAGCCCATAAAAGAAAAAAAAAAGCTGTGTGATAAAAGAGGTTTTTAAGGCCTTATGTAATGGTAATACAACTAATACTAACAAACAGCCAGGCAGCCCATGTGCTGTACTTGACTGATCATGCCCTACACATTTTATTTCAATCATGATGAAGCAGTTATTGAGATGCATAACTGTCTACTTCTGCATTTCATTAAACGGAAGGTGATTTGCCACGTTTTCAATAACTCACTTAGTGCTGCGTTTCAAAACCGAAGCGAGGAGGAATGTCAGAATAAACAAAACAAATCAGGCCTAATTGTATCTAAAATTAGATAACTGCAAGACAGGAGGGTTTGTAACAGCGAGGGAGGCAGTGGATAAAAGAGCGAATCAAGTCAAGATCATTGAGAGGTGAGTAACAAAGCTCTGCCAAGCTTTACTGTTGTGGAAAAAAAAAGCTCCTCACCTCAAGGTTACAAGCAGCCAGGCAATGTGCAGCAAATGAAATACTCAAGGAAGACATAAGTCTCATTAAGGCCCATAAAGGACATCCCTAATAAAATCCTCAGCCTGACATGCAAGAGCTCTCCAGTGATGGCTGATTAATTGCTGGTGCAAATGAAAGCATGAGAGATAGCCGCGGCTGTGTGGCTGTAATTTATCCTCCCCTGTCCTGTCTTGTCCTCACAGCCTGGGGAGATCGCCCAGGAAGACAGGAGACGGGAGAGTGGGTGGCTGGTTCGAAGGTGGGAGTGGGGTATCGTCTTCATATCATGTGGAGGAAAACATGTTTAGGTGGCCGGTGAGATCATTTGTTTAGATTGTTTCGGCTATAACAAGCTGTATGTGTTGACATCTGGGTGTTTGAATGGGGGAGAAAAATTCCCCGAGCAGGTCAGACTGATAATGATGACTGCAACATGGCCTGTGAAAAAATATGGTGGCGCCCAAGATGACCCAAAATATATTCTCGGCAGTC
This sequence comes from Cephalopholis sonnerati, assembly GCA_019142605.1. Taxonomy (NCBI): domain Eukaryota; kingdom Metazoa; phylum Chordata; class Actinopteri; order Perciformes; family Serranidae; genus Cephalopholis; species Cephalopholis sonnerati. The sequence continues at coordinate 24,684,044 of JAGQAX010000013.1, read as the reverse complement.
ATACATCAAGTAAAGCCTATGCTATTTTATGACAGCTCGCTCTGTAATCCATCAATAATACAATCTTACTGATTCTGAGTCAGGATATATATTTCATCATTTCATCATCGGCTTTTGTCAGATCTCTGTTTATGATTAATAGAGACGCTTCCAATGCCAGGAGGGCATACTTGTCAAACATATGGCTAATGAGTGAGTAATTACCTCCATAAAATGCTTTGATGCTTTGCCTTTAATCATATCTGAATCAGACTAAAGTGGATTAATCAAGGGTTAAAGAAAGCTTTAAGACTAGCCGGGGATGTAGGGGGGCAGCCGCAGCTGAGGTTATAAGACAGACATGGGGGTCCAAGGACAATCTCGGCCAGATAATGCCCAGCTGAGGCCAGACACACACCTGCCCTCTAACTGTAATAAGTGGCTGTGTCACATAAAGAGGAGTGAGGGCAGAAACAAAGAAATGGGGTACAGGAAAAAAAACAAGGACATCCCTGCGTGGACACAGCGGCTGCTTTTACATGAACCGGCGATCCCGCTGTCCTGTTTGTAGTTCATCATGTAGATGTCACATCTTGCTTAGAATAACCTGGGTAAATTCACACTCAGAGGATAAGAAACAAGGTGTTGTTTTTTTTACGAAAAAAAAAAAAAATCTGGCAGTTTCCTTACTGTTACTATTGAGATCCACTGTTACCACTGAGATAATCATTTCTGTGTTAGAAGCTGGCAACCATACCTCTGTGTTTGTTTTTAACTGGCAGGATGTGATGTCTTTAGTCAGAATACTTCAAGTAAAAATACATATTCTGTTAATTGGTTTATTGTTCCCACCAGGCAGGCACTTCATCATGTAGCTGTTGTCTTTTTTTAGATTTTGGTATAAAATATGTGGCCAGATGTGGCCAAGAATAGTCACTGCAAGCTGCCTCTTGTTCTGGTTTTTGGTCCGTCATTATCATATCGTGGTTGAAAGACACGTGGTGCTTCTTTTTTTTCCAGGCAGCTGGCTACTTGGCATCTACAATAGAGATCCTCTCCATCTCTACGCTCAATCCCATCATTTAGAGCAGGCTATTTGTAACAAAGGTGTCAATGGCAAATGTGGTGAAGTAAAAAGTAGCTTACTGATTCCAAAATATACTGGAGTTAAAAGTAGAAGTACAGTTTTTTTTTTTTTGAAAAAAGGAACATGAGAAGTAATCATTTTGTTTTTCCTTTAAAAAACTTGCGCTACCACCCCTGTGTGTGTATCTGTCTGTCCGCTCCTAATCTCACACACTATGAGACCAATCAGCCTAATATTTTCTGTGCTCATTTACAGCTGTATGCTCAAGGACCTCTCATGGTTGTGGTGATTCACAGTTGTTGAAAATCCTGTATTACTGACTGTTTTTGTCCCTGACCTTTTTACTGCTCTTAACCTGCCGGTAGAGACAACAAAGTCACATAGCAAAATGTAATTCTGGCAATCAGCTAGGCTAACAACAAGCCTTGCCTAGTTGTTTATTTTTTTCTAGTCGCATTTTCGTCCATTTTCATAGCTTAAAAACCAACATCCATACAAAAGTTTAGTCTTAATTTGGAACCAGTGCTTGTGCAGATTAATTGAAAAATTAAATACTAAGGTATTCACATCATGGCTCCACTGAATATAAGCCAGGCTGAGCTCACCTTCAAATTTACTTGAATTTATTGTTATTATGCGGTGGTGGCTCAGAGGTCTACTGTAAGGGAGGCGTTCTCACCTACTTGAAATACTCTTTACAGTTCCAGCAAGAGGTGGCATCTCGGGAGAGTGTGCAAGAGGCAGGACATGATGCGGATTACACCTTGGTCACACTGGTTCATAATTTGGTCAGCGTCTCTTGTACCTTGCATTTGTCTGACAATGTCAGAGTCTGCCCCTACTGACAGAATTTCCTGACTCTCGTCATCTCTCCAGTTAGACATTTTGATTGCTGTCTTTGTGTAAATGACCCCTCTTCTTCACCCTCAGATGTTTGTTTTCGTCCGGTTTCGACCTGCTCTATTCATACATGGGCCCATTTCGGGACTTTGCACTCAGGAGCTAGCAGGTCTGTTTAATCCGATCCAACTGATTTGGACATTGGCATTTTCACATAAAACACCTCCAGGTGATGTCTAAATAATTTCAGGTTTGCAGTGCGTGTGTGAAATGCTCTTAAGATGCTAGTCATGTGCAATGATCCTAGTTCGAGTCCAGTCAGGGACTTTGCAAGCCATCGTCATCTGTCTACTGTCAAATATCAAAGAAGACAAAAATGGCCCTAGCAAAAGAATCTGTTTAAAAAAAAACTTCTGATAGCTGATGTAATTTCTGGATGAATTCTGTAAATGTCACTGTGTCCGCATATGTCGGCAGCTTGCGAGTACAACATCACAGTCACTACAATAGAAATGGTGGCTATAACTACACAAATAGGGCTCATGCAGATTGGATTTTTTTCCTTAAACTTATCCAATAGCCAGTTTACTCAGCCCGTATAAATGTAGACAGCTGAGCTCTAGCTGAATGACATTTGGACGGACAGCAGAACTACAGCACTGTCAGGATCTTCAGTCTAACAAGCTGCTTTGAGCCAACTGAAGAAATGAAAAATTCAACTGAAACAACACGTAAGACAAAAAAAAGGGCCTAAAGAAACATCCCTTAAACATAACTGGCAGTTTAAGTGACGCTTAACACAACAGCATGGAAGCGATAGCTTAATAACGGGAAACAGAAGCATCAAACGACTGCGGCTGTTGAAACGAGGGACGGCTCACTGCCAGACTCATTGTCACTGTCTGCTGGTGGTGCGTATGCTGCAGCTCTAACAGATGATATATCATGTGAACTATCATACAGCTGGCTAGAGTGATGATGATTTAAAAGGCTTGGTGAGAGGAGACAGCTTGTCTGAAAGCCTTGTTTCACTGTGTCCGCAGTCTGATGTGATGCATCCCAGAGTCACCTTCAAATTCAGCTCCTCTTGAAGGCTTGATGGGCCTCATAAATACCAATTGTAATTATGATCCACCAGCAAACAAATCTCCATTTTTCAGGCCATTCTGACAAGAGTAAGGGTAAACCAAGTAGGCCTTTTGCATATCTTGTCTGACTGATATGTCATTGTGACGGTTTAATACTCCATAATTATGCCATTGTGAATGCCTGATGGCCAGGCTGGTCCGGGTTGGCAATACACGGCCGCAGAGTGAAGAGTGAGATGTTTTTTGCCGCAAATTGCGTCAGCGTTGATGACATAAGGGGTGATGAATATTCGGAGGTGACCTACTCAACACAAAGAGCGATGACCGCGGACAAAAACAAACATGCTGTTGGTTTGTCTGCTTGTGTGTCAAGGGAATTATTAAACATAATTATGCATAATCACCGGACAAAACATGTCACCCGTCACACTAATAGTTTGTTTACTATGAATACATCATTTCAAACTTTAGACGTTGCATAAGCACGAGGTGACAGCATTTTCCTAATAATGTCACTTACACTTACAATATCTTTTGACTGACAGGTGCTTCCCCGAGGGCCCCGCCAACTGTCATTCAACACTTCGTCAGCCATGGGCTCAATGTGTCATCCAAGTAACCATGAAAGTTCCCTCTGCTGTCTTTTCATCTACCTGTGCCGCTAATCAACAAGTTAAAGAGACAACAAGTATCTCTTTATTCTGCAGGAGTGATGTTTACTGCGAGTATAAAGGACTGAAATATATGTGTCAAAAGAAAGATGTTCCTACTTTCTGTTTGTTAACTTTTTCTCTTTTACTGAAAAATAAGTGTTTAACAAATCTCATGACCTCCAGTATGGCTGTGTATTCACAAGACTCACTAAACAGGGGTTATGATTCAATATATTGTGATATACTGGGACACTGTCAGGGAAAAGTGATATATTGTGATGTCTTCATTTATTTCTAATTGTCTTTATTAAGTTTTCAGTAAAAAAGAGACAGAGAAAGAGAGAGAAAAGACGGACAAATTACGACTGCACTACAATCTCCGACCAACCTGACATACATGGAGTACTTGTACTTTTAATGTTAACAGACTTAACGAATGGAGGCAAAGTAAGTAATGCAGTCACTGAAGGAAACTAAAGAACGATGGGGAAAAGGTGGAACTGCAATTTTTTTATAATCTTATTTTAGGAGCAAGTGGTTTAAGCCCTTTATGACTGCCTGCACTAGAGTTGGGTATAAAACCAGGTAATTTTAAGGGTTTCATCTGGATTGCATCTGTACTGCTGAGGACCAATTCATGTTATAGCCATTAGTGCTAATGGTTGTACCTGAGAACGCGTCTGGGTGAGAACACAGCTAAGTGCCCCAAAGCCTAAAAGCCAGCCACAGAGCAACAAGGTGACAATGAAGCTCCATGAAGCCACTAAGTTCAACTTCAGACAGGAGGCAGAAGCATCCCAAAGCTGGGAAGTTCTGTCGGCTTCCCAGTCAGCCAAAATTATCACTGCAGCACCAATCTGCCGCAATAGTTTTGCCGTTTGTCTATTCTCTATTCTTTATTATTTTAGTAATAATCTAGTTCCACAGCTAGAGGAGCAGACACACACAAGCCAGACAGACAGACAGACAGAAGATTAGCTGTATGTGTAATTAGAGAAGAGCAGAGGAGCCGAATAGCATTTTAGTCCCCTACCTCACCGCTGCAGTTTGTTCAATAAATTAAATTTTTGTTATTACAGAGAAATTAAAGTACTGTTGGGTACCTTAACCAAATTCCAGGTACCAGTACCAGCACCAGTATCAGTTCAAACGTGAGCGTGCACCCAACCCTAGTTTGTACATTATCTACCTCATATTGTCATTTATTTTTTTTATTGTCATTTTTGTCCATTCTTTCATATCTGTGTGTCCTGGAGGGGGGATCCCTCTGTCACTCTAATTGAGCTTCCACTCTTTTTCCTGCTAAGGAAATGGATCCACATTTCAGGAAATGTTTGGTAAGAGAATGAGGGTATTGATACCACTCTCATATCTGTTAATCTGATAAGCTAAAGCAAGAGGACCGTTAGCTTAGCTTAGCACAAAGACTGGAAATGGAGGGAAACATGTTCCCGCCAACACCTCTGAAGCTTAGTAATTAACATGACATATGGATTTAAACTGGACAAAGGACATTTCCAAGTGGTGTTATTGTTGGCGCTGCTGTCACAAAGAAAACTTGAACACTTTTCATTGTTGCAAATGATCACACTAATATCTTGGCTTCAATCATAAATATCAACACACTCAGCTTTAAACAAGAGGGTTGTGATTTTACAGGGTGAAGAGATGGTCAGCTTAGCTCAGAGACTGGAAACAGGTTGAAACAGCTGCTCTGGTTCCTGTAAAATCTCAATGAGACTTTTCTATTGCTACTTATTTTTGTACAGATTTAACAAAAGTGTTCACTTTAGTTAGCTACATGTTTTAGCATAAAGAAATGCATCAAACTCAGCAAAAGTGAGTTGCAAAACGTTGATCTTTTCCTTTAAAGGGTAGTCATAGTGTATTTTTTCTTATCCTAACCCAGGGTTTCCCCCAGTGCTTTATAAGCCTGGCGGGCCGCCAGGCTTTTCTTGCCCCCCCGCCAGGCTAAGCGTCACTTGTTTATTTATTTTAAATAGGTTTTTTTATGCACCAAAACAGTGATACCAAAGACGGTATACAGAGCTTTTAACCGCATCTGGTGATACTGTTGAAAGCGCGATGGCGACATCTTATGGTCGATACGTGAACACATGGGGGGTGAGAGGTCAGGTGCATTTTCCATCATCTGAACGCCCAAAACCTCTACCTGTCTACACGCTAACAACTATTACCTGACATGTCACGGAGAAACGGTCAAAAAACGTTGGACACTTTCTTTTTCCGAAGTCGGAGGAGCACTGGAGGAGACGATGAGCCCGCTCGTTCAACCCCAGGCCAAGGGGAGTGCATCCCCGGCGAGCCGACCGAGCCGCGGCTCGATGATGAGGCAGAGCCAGTGCGAGTTAGCACGGATGTTAGCACGTCGTCGGAGCAGCCTTCTGCGAGCTGATGGTAAACATCGAACTAGCGGATTTATTCCAAAATGGTTAGCTGACCCAAAATTGAGCGGATGGCTCTACAAGACCGAGTATGGTAAGCATGTTTTGTACTATATTAAAACATAGCTGTCAAGTCTCCCGTTTTGGCCGGGAATCTACCGTATTTAACCCCTCTTTCCCGCCATCCTCCCGTATTAGTATTCTCCCGTAAATCTCCCGTATTATAATAAAAAAAACATTCCTCTGCCTCTCCAAACTGAACTCTGTCACTAGCCTCGCGAGAGCTGCAATAGCCTGGGTGGCAGTTATCGCGAGGTTAGTGCCGACAACGGAAACAAACCCGGAACAACAAAAGAGAGAGATGGATGGATGTGACGAAGGAGAAGGCTTTCCTGCCAAAAAAACAAAGAAGCCCTGTAAATATCTCGAAAAATGGGACAGCGAATTTACTTTCCTAAAGAGGAGCAGGATGGGCACATTATGAACTGAAAATATGTTTAAGCAATAAGCCCCGAGAAGCCGTTACAGTGATTTTACAACGGCTGAGGGGCGTTCAGTGCCCCTCAGCCGTTGTAAAATTACTGTAACACACGGTTTCTCGGGGCTTATTGCTTTTATAAAACGCTTACACTACATATAGCCCATAAAATAAACACACACAAAAAAAGAATCATCAATTTATTGGTAATAATGTAACAATAAAACTGAGAACTATTCATTCTTCCACCAAGCAAGATGGAGTGGACAGAATGGTTGCCAAGCAACACAGACGCTGACGGATTGCTTGCACTGATCCAACCTGCACCATGTGCAGCAAAAAGTAGAAGAGGTCACACAGCACAGCATACCTCTTCAGCCTCTAAGTTCCCTGGTTTTACCCCTTGGCCATGTTTGCACTTTTTTATTTATGTTAATTTATTTTACTTTTAAATGTGACCAGCAATGGCTTGTTTTAAGATTCACTAGGATTTAACTTAAGCGAAAATATTTGTTATTATTTATTTTAATTGTATTTTTTTTTGTGTTTGTTAAAACCGTATTTCAAGATTGTGCCTTTTTGTAAGACTCTACGTTTAAGTATTGTTTAAGTATTGGCTTATAATAACACATAATAGTCATAATTTCAAAATTCCTGTCAACTTTTAACATTTTTTTTTTACAAAAACACGGTGGGCCGCCGGTGGGCTTCTCTACCACCAGGCTTAGCAAGTTTTCTGGGGGAAACCCTGCTAACCAATAAATAAAACTGACTCAACTTGACTGAATGCTTGATACCAATGAATAAACTAAATAAATGTGTGTTTTGTCTGCTTGATTAAGTCCAATTGGATGTGGTGTGAGGGTGTCTGCTGTTTGTGTCAACTGATAATGAAAACACAAGGTTGTACTGTGGTAAAGAGCCTTGTGGCATACTAGTAAAGATTGGTAATTGCTTCAAAGCCACTGAAGTTGTATTCAATCAATAAAATTCCATTTTGATCTATAAAACACCACAGAAGTGTGACTGAGATTAAGGGTACAGTTTTGACCTTAACTGAGGCACAGCAAAATGCTGCTTAATTCATTTTCTACACATGGGTCCCTTACCACACATTCCAACCTTGAGATTGGACAAAGGGGAGAAAAAACTGCTTCCCCGCTCCCACATACACACATGTAGCGGGGAGCTGAGATCTGTGTAAATGAAAGCATCACATAATACATTGGACTGAACTGCAACCTTGACTGAAGTCACTGAAAAGATGGCTATTGAAACACATCTTCTTTGTTCTCTTCAATATTCATCTCGCACACTTTTTCACTGCGACAAATGAAGAGGGGACACGAATAGTTTTTACACTTTATGGTACAACTGGGGAATTTAAGCCACCTTTATACGTAATTGAATACACAGCCTATATATGAAATATGACAGTAATTAACAAGTAAGAATAGTAGCCAGCTTTACCTTTATGTCCACATTTACACGTCAAGATTAACTTTCCTATGTGTATGCAAGATTACATTACACTTCTGTGTGGCAGATATTTTATACTTAGCGATATTAGATTTGAAAGTCTGTCATTTTGCTGCAGGAAGTCATGTATGACACCAACACACCATTTGAAGATGTAAGTTAAGGCAAAAAGGGACAGGAAATACATACAAAGATCAATCTAAAATGTGCAACAAAGCAAGGCTGTAGCCATGGAGTCAACATTAGGGGGGGCCCAAATCTGCCGGGGGTTGTCTGAAGTCGAAATTGGGGAACTTATTTTTAATCAGCCTATATACAAGTACTGCTATGGTATACTACACAAATGCAATAAATAAAAAGCTTCTACTGTCAACAATATATTTGCAGTGCAACATAAATGATCAACACTTTACACTCGTGTTACATTCTAGTTTTCTTCTTTCTATTTTTTTCTGTATTTCTAGTTTTTTTTTTCTTTTCAATGCATTTGAGAGTAATGAAATAGAGAGACAGCACCCATTGTTTGAAATGGATTGCACCTCCCCACAGCTGCAGCAGTGCAACAACTTCTACGGGGCAACACTATGTGGACAAGCCACATGCACAATTACAGTGCACTGTAATACTAGAACTGGTGGTATTAATAGTGTCAGTTTGTTTAGTTAATGTATGATTATGATCACATTTGCTGATGATTATTTCAGACAGCAGTCCAGCGTTGCCTGTCACGAATAGTTTTGTTACAAAAATTGGTTTATTAATACATCTCGATTCTGAATTTGAAATTGATTTAATGCTAATTTTTAGCACTGATGCTTTCAGTGCTACTTTCTTATTTAGCGTGTTGACACACATCACTGTTTCATTTGCCCTGGTGGCATATAGGCTTTTGTAGTAAGGTTTGGTTTTTGTTTTTTGCATGATTTGGGGGCAGCTGTGGCTCAGAGGCAGAGCGGGTCGTCGGAAGATCAGCGGTCCGATTACCGGCTCCAGCCATCATGTCAAAATATCCTTGGGATAGATACTGAACTCCAAATTGCTCCCAGTGGCTGTTCCATTGGTGTGTGTGAGTGCAACTGAATGGTGACTGAGTAGCAGGTGGCATCTTGTATGGTAGCCTCGACCACCAGTGTTTGTATGAATGGATGAATGTGACATGTAGTGTTAAAGCGCTTTAAGTGGTCGGAGGACTAGAAAAGCGCCATACAAGTGCAGTCCATTTACCATTTTTGTACTTGCACTTTATTGCCTTTTGAATGTGTGACACGTGTGTGAGAAAAGCTCACAGTTTTGTGGAAGCACAGAACATTAACTTAGAAACAACTCACACATGAAAATGCATGAACTGGAGGTGTACTGAATCTTAGAGGTGAGAAAATTAGATAACTGTCAAAAGACATCACCTCTTTGTTCACTTAAAATGCAAAAGGGCTTCATTATTAGTGTGAAGGTAATTCCTGTTTAGAGCTATAAAAAATAAAAAATGGATGTGGTAAGTACTGTGAGTGCTCACACTAAATCATGAGGCCTTAACTTGTTTTTTTTTTCATGGAAAAGACGCAATCAAACTCAAAACCATCACAGAATACATCTATTTATCAAACAAGCCTTTACTTAAAATGACCCAAATCCTATTTTTATTTCACAACTATAACAGACATAAAATACATTCTTTACTGTGTTATTTCAAACACACTGTACTAAAAAGAGAAAGACACGGTCAGACTGAGAGAAAAGACTTTCAATGCCATATGTAACCATAGATTTTAATTTTATTTTTTTTTTGATACCCTGGGTTTAAACTTTCAGCATCCTCTACTGCTTCACCACAAGCGAGGCTGCTTTCTGATGATTCAAATAATTCCAGCCCCTCTCTTCAAATGGAACATTTTGATGGATTATGCAGTGTCAACCTTCACCGCACTGAACACATTTGAATAAATGTAGATTTGAGATTTACTGAAAGATGAGGCCAACGCGTCAAAGTGATACACAACTGCATGCAAATGCTCTGTACTTTGAAGCTGTAGCATTTCGAAAAAATGTGCTGTGGAATTTTTTACAAACTTCCATGCGCCAAATATAAATAGTTTTTCCATGTTAATTTCATTTATTCAGGTTGCTGTCACACCACATATTGCATGTTGTCATATTGCACTGACAGGCAGTAATGAAGTTAATAGTGATTTGTCTGCGCCCCGAGATCTGTCGTATAAACGGCTTTTATTACAGTCAAACTTTTCATTTGCCATCATATCATTAGAAATTCAGTGAAAAGAGTTTTAAATGTGAAGAGGTTCGGTTAAATTGGCCTGAACGCACAATATAAAAAGGCAGAGGGAAGAAAACAGCAATTTGTGCACACAGTGAGAAATAATCAGCGCAAACCTTAGAAGATATGACATTTGGGTACAAGTGACAAAAATGAAATCATGTACAACAACCCTATTACACATGTATGCCATTTGACAACCCTTAAGTCTACTGATATTTGAAGCAGAATAATCCACGTCGTGCAGGTCCAGACTATTTATTCATGCACAGATCGCGGTTCTCTCAGGCTTGGGAAATCAGCTTTTGCTTCAATACCGCCTTTGTCACACGCATACTTCCCTGCCCTCACTAACTACACTATCTTCCTGCCTGTTCAAGCAAAACTTTATGCTAAGTAAATCATTTACATCTCCCAAGCAGCCTATCTACATTTTCCAATAAAACCCTAAATTGATGGATGTCATCTTAGTGCTCACAGGCAATAACTCCTGCTGCTTCGAAATAACAATATGTTTTGGTTTTATGAGGTCTAGACATGCTATTCTTTTTAATGACATCCCTAGGCCAGTGCTGTTTACATTTATTGATATCTGTTTTTAGACTAGAGCAGCTCCGTCTTCCTCAGAGGTTTCCTATGCAGAGCTAAGTTTGACTTATGCTGACAAAACAAAACTTTTCATTTGGTGAGTTAAGACCACAGAGTGTGGCTGTAAAAAAAAATATTTTGCTCCTGCAGAGGCTATTTCTCTGAGATGCGTTTTTCTGAGATTACAGTAAAGACAACATTTCCTCTATATCTGAAAATTCATAAAAGACCATTGTGAACCACTTTACAGTGTTGTTTTATTAGTTTTATTGAAGGTACCAAATAACATCCACTCCTGTTTGTCCATTTACAAATAAAGTTAACAACATTAGATTTACACATCCTTTAAAACTTCAACTGGCATTCACACGAGGTGAATAAATTGTATTGGGTGAATGCTGATAAACACAAAAGCATAAAACCTAAATGTGAATACATTTAAATCAAATCAGCCACGCCACAATTTAAGCTGGAAACGTGTTTATTTGGTACGGAGCCTCTCTAGGGCCACATGGTATAAAAAAAAAAAACCCATGTGTAAATCTTTGTGAGTAGTAGTAGAACAATTTTGGTCATTTGTGTACACAGATTTTGTTTTTCCTACATAGCAGTGAATCATTTAGCCTTATGCTAACGTAGCTCCCCAGGGATTTAAACTTGTATTTATCTCATTTTAAGAATATAGCTTGTAACAACACACTGACGAAGGTCCAAATGGGAATGATTATTGGTAGTTATAATTGGTTTTGTTCAAAAATGCCAATCTGTAATTTTATGATTTATTGTTGCTTTGGAAGGTTAAGCTAAACATAAAATGCCAGAATATTGTAAGCTTTGCTGCCTCTTTTTAATACATATACATGTATGTAATACTTTATCTTACATGATATTCTATGTTTGTCATGTATGATGTATCTTAAACTCACTGAGTTTACGCTTGTGTTATGAAATGTGCTACATAAATGAAGTTGACTTGAGTCTTATTTTAATTATGAATATTGATCAACTGGAGAAATTTCAGTTTATATTTCAGCACAGGTTAACAAGACTCATTTGCATGGATTGTGAACATCCAAGGACACAGATTAACAGACGCTTTCACGCAGATTGTGAATCTAGGAATTACAAAACCATTTGCATGGATTTACACATTAAAGTTTTGTTTTTGTTTTTTTCCTACCATGTTCCCCCAGAGGGGCTCCATAGCATCGTCTTAAATGCCCTGAAGGCAAATTTTGTCACACAGCTTCTCACTAGTTAAAACAGCAGTGGTTATTTCACACAGAAATTTCTATATTTGTGTTTCTGTCTGTGCTCTGCTCACTGGTTAGACAGAGGTGTGGTTCAGTTAGAAAAAGGTGATATCATATATTTCCATGCACCAATCAAGATTCATCTACATTTGATTTAAAAACTGATGACTGCAGGCTTGTGGTCCAGGAAACAGGGTAGAATTACAGACAGAAGCTATTATCATACATTATTATCACTGAGAGTGTTAGAAGCTAGAAACAATCAGGGCCAATCACATCAGCTCTTAAAAGCAGAGCTCTCACTGTGGTGACGTACATTTTGTTAGAGTGTGGAGAATATGCAGGAGCTTCTCCCAAGAGGAAACATGGCCAGGAACTGAAATATACAGCGAGCAAAATTCAACTGACAAAGCCTCTTTTTAATTCAAGTTACATATATTAAAAGGCCCGAGGTCACTATGTTTTCCCTGAGCCATGATGCACACATTAACCAGATTTGCCATTATAAATAAAATTGCACACATTTAATATAAATAAACCTAAAAATGTTGTGTAGTTTGCCTTTCTTTTTTTTAACTTAAATTAATTTCAAGGACTACTCAGTTGGTTGAGTCACTGCAGCCAGACTAGGAATGACTTTATGGCTGCATGAACTGACAATTCCAGTAATTATCCTGTTTACAACTCACAAATAATGATCGTGTTTATGAACCACTCCGCCTCTAGAAAATGAGAGTGCGAAGTTGTGCTTTATGTCAAGCCCTCGCACTTCACACAAGAAAAAGGTGGTAACATGCATGCAACTATTGTGCTTCCATTAAATCCGCTGACAGCTCTCAGACGAAGCAAACAACCAACAAGAATGAAGAGCATTGAAGTTTAGAGGAAAAAAAAATCCATAAATACACTGAATAAAGGACAGTGCAGAGTTCATTCTCAATGCTCAAAGGTTCAGCACTGTGCTGCTGTGTCCATACATTTCACCAGTTTCTGTAAAGCCCCAGGTCCTAAAACTGCATCATTATTGTGCTGTTACATCGAGGCACATTAAACGAAGTCAAAGAAGATAGGTGAAACAGTAGCTCCGTGCTAATGAGGGCTGGCATGTGTTGTGCCTCGGAGGAGAGCAGCAAACCAATTGAAACGCAGTTTTACAGAGCAGACTTTACAATGACCAATTAAATTTATGAGAGCATCATGGACTGTCAAAACTAAATGAGAGCTGATTGCAGAAAAGAGTGTGGAGCGCTAAAAGTAGCTCTCTGTGAGGACTGAGCTTTGGTTGTTCCTTCAGCTTGTGTGCACACAAGTATGGATTTCTGCTTGGAAGCTTCAGCGCCGTCCACAAAGACAAAGGTCCCTCTTGCTCAAGAGCTGTCACTACACCTGCTAAAAGTGTACCTGAGTGTGTGGAGATGCCGCTTTGTTATTCTGTCGGTGAGCTGTCCTGTTTTGTACACATATCTTATTTACTGTATGAGTTTGTCGTGAAAATGTTGCTGCAGCCTCAAGTTCACATACAAATATGTGAAGTCAGATAGACACACTTGTTAGCCAACAGGGCAAGTACTGCAACTTCAGACTAGCTGGAAGTTTAGAAAATATTGACTTCTTTGGGATAAATGATGGAGTTATCTGTAACTTATTAAATGTTCAGCCCTCTCTCCTAGAACAGGGGTCCTCAAATGTTTTTCAGGCCAAGGACCCCTCAGCTGAAAGAGGCACCTAGCAGGTACCCCTTACAAGTGCCATTTGTCTTTATATGGTGCATACAATACAAAGCAATTAAAATAATAAATATTATCAAATTCATATATTTATACACTATGAATTCATTTGAGAAACGTTCATGGGTAACCGTTAGCCTACATCAATGCTGTGCACTGTCAATGATCATTCTATTTTTTTGCAAATAGACCACTTTATCTTTGCTATTATTATGTTGGATTCCTGTTAATGTATATTTGTAGACATATTTTTAGTTAAAAATCTTTAAAAAAATTATCAAAGAATAATCTGAGGGCCCCCCTGCACTAACTCTGAGGACCCCTCAGGGATCACAGACCCTCTGTGAAAGACCCATGTCCTTAAATTTACATTTTTATCCAGCTAATTTGAAACAGAAAATATATTTTAAAGGGAAATATGCTGTTAGAAAATTACATTTTCTGTTGACATAATGTGGAAATGTTGCTAATTAACATATCTGGCAAGTTGCAAAAATGTTGGTACTGAAAAAATTAGCAAAATGTTAATTTTTTTCACCAAAATAGGCATTACAATACAGTATCCACTCATACTGACCACAGTGTTATTTCTGCTAGTGACTTTTTTCCCAAAATTACATTATTTCCCTAACCGTAACCTACAGTAAGTGCTTTCTTTTTGCCTGAACCTAAAACAGGTGTCAAAGTCCTGCTCTATGTGTACTCACCATCCTCGCCAACTACCTCTCTCTGAAGCCTAAACAGTATTTAAATGCACTGTTTCATTACCTGACAGTAATGTTGTCTCTGAACAAAAACAGGCAGCGATTACACTGCCGCAACAACGTAATTCAGAAAACAGTTTAGAAACATACAAATGTAATGTCTATGAGACAGGGTTGAAGCGTTGAGCCTGGATGTGGAGTTTCATGTCTTTGCCTGAATGTGTCTGCTAAGCTGTCAATATGTTTAAAAAAATTAATCCAAAGAAGGATAATTTCTCATAATTGGAAAGTTGTCTGGTGTCAGTGGGTGTGTCCTCTCACTAAAAAGCTATAAAACTTCAGAGCAGACTCCCAAAGCAGCATCAAAAATAGTACACTTTTGAGTATATTTATATATGCAAATATAACTGCTCTTCTATTTTTTTCCTTCCCAGATGCTGGTGGAACAAAGAACAAAGGACAGATGAAAGAATTAACTTTGAGTGAAAATCTGACAAGTGGAATCGGCTTATCTTGACAAATGAATAGCATTAATGAAGGGCTGCCACTGAGATCCCTCTATAGTGAGTACTTTGAGCGGTACAATGTAAGTTGTACAAGACTTTTAATAAATAAGCCATAAAGTGCTGCATAAAAAAAGAACTAAAAGAAAACAAACATCAACACATAATGATAAAGAAAAAACTTGCACTGTTGACTCCATTAAGGCCCACAGCTCATTAAGGGAGGCTCAACAAACTTCAACACCCCTATTAGAGCCCATTGGGAAAACAGGAAAGAAAAGAGAAAAAAATATATATCAATTCCCGCATAACAGGAGCAAAAACAAAAACTAAGTACAAACTTATTAGTAGAATGACTCAAAAAATGAATTAAGAGAAGAAATTTGCAATTAAATTTCTTTTAAGTTTTGGGGCTTTGGTCGCAACGGTAAGAATCAGATGGATAAATAGAAACAAAGCTGTGTTATAAAAAATCTGATTATGAATTTCTATAAGTCCTTAATTAATTAAAATTGTTGAAAAACATCAATACTGATGCTGTAAACTGTGATGTTTTAGTATCAATCCTACATTCCATCATTTCCATCTATGACTCAAACTCTTCTCAGAGATATTAATATAGACGGTACGTCAAGTCTTGTTTTATTAATAAAACTGTGAACGTAAATGGAAAACAAATGTACCAAAGACACAAAAATCAACAGATACAGTAAGATGTTTTCCATCAGAATCATTGCCTGTGTCTCAAATCCAATACAAATTTCAATCGGGTTTTGCAGTGTGTTCACACTGGAAAAATGTATTTAAAACGGTCTTTAGGAGAGACTTTTTATTTTGGCGACGCTGTTGACCGACACAATCACATTCTCCCACAATTTACTTCTCAATGATTAATAAATACTAACTGAGTGAGAAACAGCTGCAAGAACAAAACAAAAAACTGATACTAAATTTAGAAAAACAAAAGCATTTTGCTGTCTCCTTGTTAAGTTTAATTGGTAGTAGCATTTTAAAGTTTTAATTTCAGATACACAGGTGCTGTTTGAACTTGAGTCTTCATTTATGGGATAATTAATAATCAGGATACCAGTAGGTGCATTGTCATATTCTGACTAATATGCCCTGTGAGTGATGGAATATTGCAAGAATTAAAATGGGAACCAAATTCACACAAACTCCAAAACCCAACAATAAACTAGACACAGATCCTAGCTATTAGCGTCAGGCCTTGACATTAACAGTTGGGTTTTGACAAGAGGAATGCCTCACGCAGTTGTCCGATCATACAAGTCAAAAATAAATTAATCTGACTTTACTAATATTTAATATCCCTCGAAAGCTGCATGTGAGACTTTTTTTGCCCAGAAGTCAACGTAAGCTGTCGTACCCTTCCAATGAAGGCTCTGGCGCGATTATGTCCCTTTCAGAAGCCTTGAAATGTGTTTGAAAAATGAATCTATGATGATGAATCCGTGATGATGTATCCATTTTCCTTTGTTGAAAACGGTTGTTAGCCATCTCTGATGCCTGAAGCTCTGATGCGCTCACTGCACAATGAAATAATGAGCGACCATCTTGTTCTTAGCTTAAAATGTTCCACCAATTACCTGAAACTGGCTAAAGAACAACGTTTAAGCTAGAACCGCCTCAGCAACGTGACCTTTTAACTGTATGTTCTGTAAGTCAATAACTTACATAACTGTCCACATCACTGCATCCCTGCAAGGCATTGCAATACATTATTAGTTCTGTGTTATAAAATAAATCTAACATTTAAATCCCTACACGCACTTTTGGCTATGGCCACCAGGGGGTTCAGGAAACCCCCAGAACCAACCCAAACTGTGCCTGTGGCCCGCCAGCGAAAGTATTGTTTCATTTTATCCTAGTATAAAACAATTAAGTATATTGATTTCTTATATACAAACGGTAAAAATGGTACACTTTAACATTATCATAGTACCGTATATAGTTACTGTGCAGTATGGAAATGGGATAGAGCAATTATCTTAGAAAACGAAGAAGAAATATCTACAATATGTGGGCAATCACACACACACAGCCGCCTACAAAGCCCATCCATGTGTCAGCTTTGAAATATAATGATAGGGGTGTGTGTGTGTGTGTGTGAGAGCTGTGGAGGTGCCTTTTATCAATGAATATAGAGAGTTTCAGCAAATCAAAATGTTCAGTTATGCTAAGCACAGACATGGATTTGATGTAGAAAAAGAAAAAGCTGCTGCGAGGTAAGCTCAACATCTGAACTGCAGGCCACTTGATCGTTTGGCAGCTTTACTTTCCTTGTTAGCTACAGACAGGCTGCTATTTGGGAGCCAATGGATCAAGCCCATATTTCCTTTCAAATACATTTACCTGTCATCTCAGATGTAAACAATGTGACTTTGAGTTTCCCTCTTCCATTAGCTCTATTGCCTCCCATGTCTCTCCGCAGTGCAATGACTCAAGTATGAGAAGTAATCAATACGCTTCTGGTTTGGGTGAATGAGTCTTAGTGCTTGGTTTGCACAGTCTTGATCAGCCTGACAATGACAGATTATAGTGCTGTATCTGAGAGTAATTAAGATGGGTCTATCGTCACGCTGATAACTCAAGAGCACGATGCCCCTAAGGCATGCAGCACCAACCTGTCAGACAACAGCTCTCTTCTGTGTAAACAGCATCAAAAATTTCTTATGATTCACCTTGAGAGGAGGCAAAAAGTCCTGCACCGACTGTAAATTCTGTAACCATCATGTCTTTGTTTCACTTTATTAGCCTCACTAAAGATTCCTACTGCTACAGCTTTGGAAAGTATACATTAATTAAAGTAAAAAACTGAGCACACATCTTCCTGCCAAAAGATCTCCCACACTAAGCTATCCATTTATTATATTAAGTGCTACCTGGAGTAAATGAAGATGTAATATATCCATTTTTGTAAAAACCATTCGGGAGTTTCTATTTTCAATTCAACAACAAACCTGTAGTAAGGTCAATGTACTTTTGTAGAATTGAAAACAGGGAAACAGCTACTCTCAGTCGAAAAATAACAAAATCTACATACAGGGACCTCTAGTCTACAAATTAACACCAAGCAGCAACCACCGGGATCAAAATAGCCAGTGCTCAAGTGCCAAAACTGCAGTTCCTCAAATGGCCACTTGAAGCTGACTCCGAAACAGAGTCAATCCCCAAAGACCTCATGTTAAAATGCCCAACAGCAGACGTAAACATGTTTACAGGCTGGTGCAAAAAACAGGTTTGGGTCTCTATAGATGTCAACGTTCATGACAACTATTTAAGGCCCAATGTAACACATATTTAAGGGCGGGACTACTTGAGTGACAGGCTGTCTACAAGGCATTGCCACAGTCTGTTAGGAAGCTTTCAGACCTAGAGTTGTCTTGCTTTGGTCCAAATCACTGAATAATTTTGTTACAAAGTTGCATAATTGCCTAGAGTTGGTTCATGTTCTCACGGCAGCATTTACAAGCAGACCAGATAAAACACTAAAACACAGAAAGCTGCTCTTGATTGGTCAGAATTTCCACGCAGGAACAATCCAGGAAGTAAACACAACGTTGAAGAAGAGTACACTAGCAAGATAAATGCAACACTTTCTAATGTCACAATGGAGGGACAACTACGTAGGTTGATTTTAGCGCTGGTCATCATATTGCTTGCATTGTTCACTTCAGTCAAACCATACAGTTTGAAAACGAGGTGCAGCTCCAACTAGAAAACAATGTTTTGATGCACTGGATGCAACAAACCCACATATCAAGGCAGTACAGGAGGAGGCGCACATTAATAATCCTCTAGGACTGTAACATGCTCATGAGAAGCAATGCAGAATGTGACTGCAGTTGGTTTGGATCAAGGTCGAAACATGTTCTCATCACAAACAAACTGCACCAGGGTTCAGTTGTAACCGTACCAAGACCACCTCTTCAAGTGCGATTGCTGTGTTCATACCTGCCCAAACAAACCACACTTAGGGGGCAAACAAACTTAAGTTCAATTGAGAAACCAAACAGGGCAGGCGTGAAAGCACCCTGAGTCAGATCCCCCCCTTGCTCCTCCACAGCTCCACTCTTTAATCCAAATATGGTCACTTCTAGCTCAAAAAACAAATGCAGCAACAGCCAAAATACCAAACTCAAGGCTTCAAAATGGGAGTCCACAAACCAACCTGTGGTGACATCACGTTAGCTATGTCCATTATTTTTTACAGTCTAACACCTTATGTTGCCTTTTTTTTCAATACACACAAAAAGCAAAGTAAAAAGAGCAGCATACAGCCACTGCAAGTGGAGCATCAATGACTGGGGGAAAAAATGGAGTGAAACAAATTTGAATGAACATAATTTATATGAGGAAAATAAGCAAATAAACAAAAGTTTGCAGATGCTATCATGCTGACCTTTAATTCACATGGATCGTTTTTTTATTCATTGCTTCTCCTATTATTGTTAATGACTGGCAAAAAGACTGTGGGGTGGGGGGCATAAACTTTTTCCAGCTTTGAGGAAAAACTGCTAATAATCAAGTGTATTTCTCAAAATGTTGAACTATTCCTTTAATATGGTTATTTTTCACCCTGAAGTTAGTGGTGTTGTACTGAACAGCACCATCACACAGTAAAATAGGCCACAAAATCAAGTCAGCGTACAAACATCTGAAGTAGCAGTAGTGCTGAAATGATCAGTCAATTAACCAATTAGTCAAACAACAAACCCTCTGTGGTTACAGCTTCTCAGATGTGAAGATTTGCTGCTTTTCTCTGTCTTATATCCTGTAAACTGCAAATCTTTTGGTTCTGGATTGTTGGCGGGACCTCTTTGTGACATTTTATACTCAAAGTGATGAATCAGTCAGTTGAAAAGTAACGCTTCATCAAAAACTGAACATTTTAAGTAAGGTACAATGTATTTCAGGGCTGCCCGAATACACAGTAAGGAAGTTTCTATTTTCCCTTTAGTGTATTTAATGTTGTTTCTTTAAGACTTGTTTGTTCTTTCCAGCTGGCATCCCTGAGTGTATTGTTCAAATAAAATTAGAGGAACATTAGGGTGCATTGGAGGCACTGCTGAAAAGAAACTGAAAGTTGGAAGGACCGGGCTATTCTAATGTTGTCCCCAAGTCTAGCTACATCCTGCTGTGTAAGGGAATAATATTTCATTCAGTCTGCATAAATGCATTTGCAAACAGCACTCCAACTAGAAAGGAAGGGGCTTATTCCAGGGGATGCTGTTAAGCAAGTAAGGTACCTGTCCCAATATCTCACTGTATATAAGGAATAATTAGATTTTTTCACATTTGTACTCTTATCTGAGAGAAAAGCGTGGCATCAGCAGCACATTGTTTTTCTATTAGCAATGCAAGTTTTATTGATTAGTGTTCTGTTGGCATTCGCTTATACCTGTACTTTAGATTTTTTTTCTCCAGAGGAGTTGCATTACTTCCACCTACGTGCCACTGCTTACAGAGGACTTTAAGTACACAGTGCTTATTTTATCAGGCTCAGATCTGCCCAAACAAGCCCAGAGAGGAGACAGAAAGGTGCTGCTCCTTTACTGTTGTCTGAGATGCATAGTGCTGCAACTGAGCTCTGCCAGATAGAGAAAAGCTCTCGCCTTTAGATTTCGATAGAAGTGAATGGCCTGCCATCAAGCCGCGGCGGATATCGTAGATCTGACTGGTCCAAAGGGGGCGTGGGCCAGCCGACTCCCAACCTAAATATCTCTAAATGTCACCAAATAAGAAACTATGTAAAGATAAGCCGTCTCATTTTTCTCAGTAAACCAGACAATAACATCTCACTGAGGCCAAACACTTTGCAGCTGCTGATTAAAGCACCCGAACCTTTTTCATTCCAATTCAAGCAGTGGATTAGCAGGAGCTCGATAACTGAATTTATTGATCAGAGATTCAGTCTTCTCTCTCAGAAAGAGTCCTTTCTCCTCCGCATTGATCAGCAGTTATTTAGTCTTAATGTTGTGACTTCTGGTCTGAGACTCATCCACTCTCGAGGTTTTCTTTTTGTTGAGTTTCTCTTTAGCTGTGACTGATCTCACCACAGGATAGTCTCTCAAAAATATCATCTATACACTTTGGGTGGTCCATAATATCTTAAAGAAACAAAGTAACAGTAGGAGATAGACAACATCACTGTCTGGACCATCAGTAAGAAATATGCCTTGCCTATTTTTCAGCTTGTAATTGTGTTTCCCCTTTAGGTGCCAGCGGTGTAATTTTGAACGCTGTAACACTCTGGTGAAATATGTTGTCTAATATTTGTGAGAATCAGATCATTAGCGTCTCAGATATTGCATATGACACACGGATGAGTGAACAAATTATGTAGAGCGCCCCTTTGGGCTGATCACTGTAATTTTTGATAATGTGAGATGCATCTTCAACTTCTGACAAAAGCCAGCAAGTGAACAAATGTTGCAGGGCCCTGCTTAGCCCAATCAGGGCAATTTTTAAAATGCCACAATGGAGCAATGAGTTCAGCTTCCTCAGAATCAGAGACACATGACTGTAGATACAGTGCCTCTCTTAGGTGAATCTGTGTCATTCTAAAGTCCACACTTTGGTTCAGCAGTATATGAAAATAACTTAGGGCCTATACTGAGCTATTTTTAACACAGCAAATGTGTTGGTATTTTTTCAGTACCATCAAATGAGAACTAGAAAAAAAAACAATACAGTAGCATTGTTTAGTTTGTCCTATATGACAAAGCAGAGCAGGAAATCTTGATTTGCATTAAAATAGACAGACATACTTCAAATGCCTGTTGTTTACATTCTCATAAATAACAAAAGATTGCAAGAAAAACACATGGTGACAACACTAATATCCTTTTCCCACCCAAAGTAGTGTGTGTATGCAGGATTTTAAAGCATGGGAAAACCCAGTAAAGATAGAATTGTGCTTTTTATTGTGTGTGTGTATCACACTAAACTTCACAGTGCAGAGTTAATAAACAGTAGAAAGCAGCATGAAGGCCAGTGAAAATGTTTCGGTGGTTACCCTTTTTTTAATCTCTGCTATGTATTCAGTCCCTCTTTCAAACTTAGTGCCAGCTAGATTTTGAAAAATGTTTAAGCTCTGCTTGGATGGTGACGGATGATGTTTTGTGGCAGGGCCTTACTGTGTCTTGCCAGAAAAGGGACTAAGATGAGTGTGTCGGCCTGAGTTTCGTATTTCCATTACTGCCAATCGGAGCTGATCCCTTGACCACTGCAGAGTCATTTGACCCAGGAATCAATGCTGATTGTAAACTTTTCAGGTGTTAGTTAGTCCATTATTTGAACTAAATGCTTACATCAGCATGTTAACATGCTTGTGTTTACAATGTTTATCACCACAAACTACTTTTGACCGGATGATGACGCCACACGAAAAGTTGAAGGATTACCAAAGTTATTTCACTTCATCCTGAGGGGACAGTGAACATGTGGAACAAATCCCTTTGCAATCCATCCAATAGTTGTCGAGGTATTTCACACAAGACTAAAAAATGTCAACCATATTGTGGCGCTAGAGGAAAAGTCAAAGAATCATGAAAGTCATGAGGGTTAATCTGTACTGTAGATTTTTGTGTGGTTTCAGTGGGGTCTGTGGGGTGGGCAGAGAAAGAGCCCTTGCAAGTGATTCAGATTGCCATCTCAGAAATATGCCCGTGTTCAAGGAAGAACTGATGTTAAGTGAAAAATTGTGCTATTTATGCCCCAGAAAAGGCAAACCCATCTCTATCATGTTTTTTCTTTTTTAGGGGAGTAACACAGTCAGTAGCAGTCTCTGACAAAATTATATGCTTATCCTACATAAACGCCAATATGACACAAACACGCAATGATGATAGCTGGGTAATTACTAATATGTACGTTGATGTTGTCCAATGTCAAGTCTCTATTTCATCATGTGATGAGACTATATGAAATACCGTAGCTAATTTAGGCACAAATTCTGTCAAGACTGACAAGTTGAGCACATCTGGAAGCCGAGTGAGCAGTCATGCCTTTCAAACATTAAAGCGGCAGTAAGAAAAGACAAGAGAGAAAAGAACAGGAGGAGAAGGTAGCAAAGCTCCCTAAATTAGATTCCTTTGGCTTTTTTTTTATAAACAGTTGCCAGCCCATGGATGACCGCCACTGTCTCCCCATCCTAGCAGCAATGCCACAGAGCGGCTGGCATCAGCATAGATGCTGCCCTCAGCGGTGTGTCAACAACCTTGCCACAGGTAAAGTTAGGATAGCAAGCTATAATGTTACAACATGGTACAATAGCTTAGTATCTCATTGGACTGTAAAATCCAACATATATATGCCTAAGTGTGTGTGCTTGTGTGTGTGTGTGTGTGTATGCTACATAACTTGTAACTAGTGTGCACTAGAGCCCATCATCACTACCTTAAGCGACTGGTGTGGCAGGAGACTCTCCAACAGTGACGGCATTTGGTGAATTCAGCATTTAACAGCAGATGGATTCTCCCTCCAGTCCCTGAACAATTTTATCTCCAAATAATTTGGCAATACCGCACACTGTAGTAAAATTTAGGGAAGGTTTAAAGGAATCAAAGTTTGAATCTCATCCATCGTAAAAAGCCTTCGTTAAAACACAATTATTGGCATCTGTGGTGTGATCTGTGCGAGACGGATGAGTGGTCAGCTCACTTTTAGCCATATTACTGAACTGGATTCTTATTGTTACATTTTTTTTGTTTGCATTACAGTACGATGCAGGTTTACAGAGGACATCTCCCCAAAGAAAGTACTGTGCTTTGACTGCTCTACAGCCTTAATGGTGGCTTGTAATTGCTCCATCACCCATACTAATGTGCACTCTGTGCCCCTTTCAAAACAAAAACATTGCATTTCCTTTTTTTTCCCCCATTGTGGACCTGATTGTCACTGTCTGAGCATCACAGCCAATAGAGTGAGGTCTCTCAGATCCAGGGAACAGAGAGAACAATGTCATATTCATAAGCGGAGACATCAGCTCTCCTCCTCATTACCACAGCACAGTCATGAATGGAAGCTTCTGTCCCCACAATCATGAAAGGACCTGTCATCTGTCTGTTTCTCCTAATTGACTGTTTACTACATTTCAACACGACAGATAGACAGACACACAGACAGACAGACACATTTTTCATCGTCCTCAGTTTGTCATTCAGTTTGACACCGCAGCACAAATCCCTCACAGAGAAATGTTTCTACTTACTACATGACTCAAAGTAATAGCACGTCTACGGAAGCACTCCTGTGACCTTGACAAAACAACCTCATACAGTATTTACTTGAAGGTCCCACTATTAAGCATGTGGACAAAAACCCTTGTACCCAGCACCCAAGGTGATGTTTTTAAGAAGAGATTGGGCTCTTTCAGAAACTGAAAGGAATCAAGGATAGATAGATACTTTCATTTTTTTTTTATTTCCCAGCATGGACCTCCATAACCAACTACTTTCTGTGTAAACTGGCTGACATGCCCCGACCTCTGACTTGGAAGGACACATACTAAAGTGAAATCTGCCTATTCACTTGGAGCTGCAAGGCCCCACTGCGCTCTGATTCATTAAAAGCAAACTCAAAAGAGAGCATGAAGTTCGATGGTGGACACACACTCACACGCTTGCAATGCTCAGATGTAATGGTTTTTAAAATTCTGTTTACAGACGAGAACTTTACTTATTTCACAATTCAAAGCAGACACGGCAGAAAAACACATCCTGGAGGCAGTGTTGAGCCGAGACCACCTAAACAGAGGCCAAGTCATGACCAAGACCAAGACAGAGACACTGACGGGTTGAGGCTGAGTCAAGAGCACTGCAAGTCCCACACTGCATGACAATGCAGTATGGACCACGCAATCTATAGAAATTCCCCAAACTGATCTGAAAGCTCCACATGTCCATAAAAACCACAGAAACCAAATGAAGTTTCTCTTCATGTGTCTCTCTTTACTGCCATGTGTTTATATGTGTGTATGTGTGAGTGCATCATGAGACATGTCTTGATAAAATAATCAAATAATCTGCAGAGGTGAATTTTACACTTATTTTTTGCTATGACTTGAAAGATAAAATCTTGAATCCTCTTTGTCTGAGACCGAGACAAGACCGAATAAAAATACAGTCAAGTCCGAGAAGAGACTGACACCTTCAAAAAGTGATCCTGAGACCACTGCCACACTGCCTGGAGGTGCGATGTACTTGCGTCCACATGGCTTACTCTGTTACATCTGATACCAGTGGCAAAAGTCCTACCATGCATTAGCTGCCAATTCTCTGCCGGCCCCTCCCTTTCCAACAGTAAGATTAGCTGCCACTGCATAAAGTAGAACCATGCATTATCTAGCAATTAGAGTGAGGCTTATTAAGCAGAGTTTAATGTAAATTTAATGAGCAATAAATTCAATTTCTTTAAATAGAAGAGTTTATTATTGTTACAAATGATGTACTGTGGTGATCTCGAACGTACCGGCGATGAAATATTTCACAAGCAGGCACATATCAATGGGCCATTAAGTGCGGTATTAAATTTATCCTGAAACATGTACTGCTTTTTTATACAGATAGTGGAGAGAGGACCACTTCAGTTTGCTACAGAGATAGCACTGATGAACTGCATGTAGTTCTGAGTAGATATTAATTATTCGATTATCAGTCACTCAACAGAAAAACGGCAAATATTTTCTGGTTTATATTGTGTGACAGTAAACTGTTGGACTAAAACAAGTCATTTGAAGGTGGAATATCCTGTAGCTAAGTACATTTACTCAAGTGCTGTACTGAAGAACAAGTTTGATTGTCTTGCACTTCCCATTTATGCGACTTTACACTTCCACTTTGCTGAACTTGAGAGGTAAATATTTGGTGTGTATTTGGAGTATCTTTTCACTCAGCTACATTAATTTGACGGCTTTGCAGAATAACATTTTACACCACAAGTATCAAACTCGTTAAGTTCATTGGCCACATACAACCCAATTTGATCTTAAGTGGACCGGACCAATAAAGCCATTGCAAAATATCCTATGAATAAAAACACCTCCAAATTTTCACTTTGTTTTAGTGCAAAAAAGTACAAGTACATTCTGAAAAAATCCATTTACAAAACCGGTGATGAACAGCCTGAGATATCTTCTAAAAAATAAGTGCAGTTTCAACAATATGTCTCAGCTTTTCCACATTCAGTCAATTTAATACTACATTTGCATTTTTCCGGACATTTCCACTCCTGTGCAGTGATGCTGGCATCACCATACTAAAGTAGAAGCTACGAAGCTATCCTCTGCCTTACAAACCATTTACAAATCTAAAGTTTTGGCAGTGTCTTAGTAACAGGGTTCCTCCAGTGTTGTTTTAAGACAGAAGTCTGACGCAGATTCTTTTGAACTGAGGCTGGCAGTATTTTGCACGTTGTTTAATACCTTTAAAATATGACCATAATAAGTGTTTGTTTTTCAGAGAACTATATCCTGGTCAGGGTGGAAAAGCCTTTTGAAGCAGCATTTTACATGAAGTAGGATACTCAACCTGACACCTCTTAGGCTTCACAAGTGCATCAACATTAGGTGTGCAAAGTCATCCGGTGGAACAGATTGGAGCCTTTGGTGGACCAGCTCTGGCCAATGGACCATATATTTGACACCCGTTTTACGCACAAAACCAATGATAGGCTAATAACCGAATGTAGCATTTTTATACACTTAATCATACAACCCTATATAACCAACTATAATATTAAAATGCCACTTGGACTTACTGTTATTGCATCAATAAAAATAATACAGTAAAATATTACACTGTATACAGGGGATTTTTTTTACCTGTAACTCTTGATACTTGAAGTATATTTTGCTGTTTTATAGTTACATATTCTTATCAAGTAAAAATTTGAATGCAGGACTTGTAAGGAAGTATTTTTACACTGTTGTATTTCTGCTTATACTTAAGTCAAGGATCTGGATACTTCTGCTGCCGCTGGCCCGAGATGACTTTTTCTTTAGCACTCAAGAATGCATATAGTGAATGTGCTGTAATGAATGTACTTCCTGTAATATGCACCACTGACAGAGTGAAATGAAAAAACACAGGGAGATCAACACTTGTGAGGAAATAAAAAACTGCCAAACCACCAGAACACACACTGTAAGCAAACACAAATTGAGGGCAGAGCAGCACACTGCTAGCAGATTTCAGCAGTATCTGTTTCAAAGCCAAACCCCACCATAAGCAGCAAGAGACGGACATCTTCAATTACTCACCCTGTCATGTGCCAACTGGCAACCAAGAGCACCCTAACAACTGTATGTTTCCTTTTGTTTCTCTGAGATCCCGTCCTTCAGCAGCGCCTTGAGGCTCCATGACAGCTCGTATTGATCCACTTCACCATCACTCAGCCCTGACGAATGACTTTAAGATGGCAATAAGTGGGATTATGCAACCTTCTGAAATTCGACCGACTGATATGCTACAACAGGCCGAACCCCAGGAGACGTCGGGAGAGAAATACTGCTAAACAGATTCTTTGTTAAAATGCAAAGTGTCAGCATTTCATAACAGGATGCTCAGCCAAGGCAGCTTTTTAGCTTTATCAGTCCTTCTGTATACTGTTAGGGCCCTGACACACCAAGCCGATGATCAGCTTTTGGTCAATGTCAGGCCGTCTGTGAGCGTCTGTCGCCCTAGTTTTTTTTTGCGGTGTGTCCCGCACTGTTGGCACTAGTCAGCCCATGTCTGCCTTTATTCAGCTGAAATCACTCTGATTGGCAGTTGGCTCAGTGCACGAGAAGAGATATGAACTTAGGAAAGATAACAAATGGCTCAAGTCAGGAGGGCGTGACTTTGAGAGAAACTTGTTATTTTAGGTATGATTATTTTTTAGGCATTGAGCTCTTTAGTAGAAACTGTTCATAATTGTTTGTTACTGTTTGCTAGTGGACGGTAAATATAACTTGTTCTTTCAAGCATCAGGTTAACTGGTTAACTAACTGGCTAAGTAGCGTCTTGAATCGGTTCTGTCGGTCTTCCAGTTTCCCTTTTTGAATGACAAACACAGACTACTGTTGCTGCTGGTATGGAGTTATTTCCTCTCACGCCAGTGCAGAACGTACATGCTGGTTGACCACTGACTGTGATCTTCGCGGTGTGTTCAGATGCAACTTTTTGGCTGAGACACAAGTAACATGAGGTGATGTAACAGTCGCACTTGTTCTTTGAGTTTTGGTGGGTCTGGGCCTGTCTCATGGTACCCAGGATCAGCTGTCTTTCCTTAATTAACTCCTTTCCTTTGTATCTTTATAACAAACTGAACACCTATAGTGACAAGCAGCATTCAGTTAGCAGGACTGTCCTCCTCTCAGCAGATGCAGAGACAAAGTTCAAATCCACCAATTCTGGATTATTAACAAAGAAAAATTGGGAGCTGTCAAAAAGCAGACTGTCAGCACTTCACAAAGCAGGAGCTCGGGCCTTTTTTTACTCCCAGCAGCTGGCACAAAGACAATCAAACAAATGAAAAGCCTGAGGTCAGATCAGACCTCCTCTGGCTTGGGGGATTTTTTACCTGAACCAAAAGACCGCATCAGTTTCCTGCTGCTGCTGCTGCAACCCTCGGCGTATTGAGCTCGGGGTTATTGCGCATTCATGATGCATTATTTTATTTGACTGAGAGGTTAATTAACTTAATGTGACAAGGAGACGCTAGACAATGCTGTAAATGTCATTCAACTGCTATTCAACACAGACCATAATAAATTCAACAACTGTGAAATGAAAGCCTTGTAAGCAGTGGGCTGTAAAAAAAAAAATCCCACTGTTAAAAAAAAAAAAGGCTTTAACTAGTAACCTCAATTTGGGAACAGGTTGCCAATCTCACCACACACACACACACACACACACACACACGCACACATACGCACACAGAGGCTTTGATGAGTTTCTGCAGACCTGTTGATGGGTGATGCAGCTATGTGGCAATATCAGAAACAGATATTAAATCAATAAGAAGTCGCTCAAGTAGACTTCAAGTGCAAACCTGTCATCGCAACTGTTGCTTGCCATTTTAACAACCCGGGGATTGACAACACAACATGTCCATCCTACCGCTGGGAGGGATTTAAAGCGGCTGCA
The DNA here is from genome assembly GCA_019142605.1 of Cephalopholis sonnerati. Lineage (NCBI taxonomy): Eukaryota > Metazoa > Chordata > Actinopteri > Perciformes > Serranidae > Cephalopholis > Cephalopholis sonnerati. Next base: position 24,654,838 of record JAGQAX010000013.1, on the reverse strand, counting down.
AGCTGACATTTTAACCGCTTCACATGCGTCAGTATTGTCAGCAGATACGTTTTCCAGGAAAAAAAAAAAACACTGACGCATGCAACTCTGATGCAACCGCGGTGGAATAACGGGGGGAAATGATCGGACTGTGGGACTGCAATGGTCGTGCACATTTAGGCACCCCTGGTTCATGCAGTTGCACGCTGTAAAAAAAAAAAAAAAAAGACTTAAAAAAAAAGCCCCAACAGCGACATGGCAGATTTACATCTCCAGCCTCTCTGACAGCAGGAGAAGTGAAGACTGCGGACTGGAACACACACTGGCATCAGAGGCTGCAGTTGTGCGGCCAGAGGACACTGTGAGAGACTAGAGCTGCAATGCGTGTTTTTCCTCCAAAGCGCACCTGAAGCGCAGACTTTAGAGATTTGTAGACAGTGTCATGAGTTTGGACTGTGAAGGTTTATGCGGTATGACTGAAAAAGACACAAGTGCGTTTGAGCCGTGCTCTCTGGTGACCGGAGAATCGGTCTCATTTCACAATAAAGCGCCACGTTTCGCCGTGCCTTCAACTTGCGCTATAGGTCCAAATACTGTACGACCATTTCACTCGATTATCACTGCTGGTACTTTCTCACCGCCTTTGCGATTGTGCAGCACGAACACTACTTTTTATAGCACTCCTCTGTAGCCTATTGCAGTACAACTCAGGACAACACCCTTTCAATCAGCGCTCAATTTACGAGATAAGTAGCCCAACAGTCTCGAGAAACAGCGTGGATGTTTTGGAGTCGACAGCGGTTATCAGAGCATTAGAAAGTGATGCTGAGATTTAAGGGGAAGCTTGTGCGCATCTAGCGCGCAAACGCACCACAACTTCTTCCCCGGTACTCCTCTGGCTTTAGCTGTGTGAAGGGGGTAATTCTGCATCACAGACACACACACGCACAAGACAGCGAAAACTTACCTTTTGGAAGAAACGCCGCTGAAATCACGAAAACAGAGAGAGAAATAGCGAGAGATCCGCTCCCCGTGATCGCCATGTTGGACACCTGCTTGAGACTGGCGGCGCTAAATCACCTAGAGACGGCCATGGGATGAAAATGTAGACACATGAGAGGCGGAGGGAGGGCTCAAACAGGGAGCCTGCTATCATATTGGGGCTGCATTATGTTGCAATGACATCTAGGCCTATAAAATAATATATGAATATTACAGTGATACCTTAAAAATGTCACAACAGTGATGCTGTCCGTATGGATTACCACTGCACACCAAAGTCACACTGTAATCCCCAACAGGAATATAGCAGGGATGTTACAGTGATGCCATGGGAAGTGTAAAATACAATGGAGCGCGGTGAGGTAACCATAAACTCACCACCGAGAACCACAGACACTTTATAGGAATATTATAGTAATTTTCTTTTATGGTTATAGTCTGTTAGTTCATGTGGGTGAGACCAACCTATACTCTTCTGGCTGCGCTTTGGTTTTATAGCTGAAGCACGAAAGAGATAAAAACAGCATTTAGTTTATGTTTATTATACAGTAGTCAGGTCAATAGCAGCAGAAGCTGCTCTTTGTTAAACGGAGTGTACATTTTTTGCACAGTTTAGGGCACTTTAAAGGCTGCAGATGATGAAAGGATGCCTCTATTTAACACTTTATTTGTAGAAAAATACATTTATGCTACTTTTTATTAAGATCATTTAAATCAAATGGAAACATGTTCAGTAAAAATGTATCCACCGAGGCTTCAATAACAAGGAAAGAAGCATATGTGAGCTTAAAGGCTAGTAATGTCAGAGCTCAGCCATGTAGCCTACAAAAAAAATGTTTATTTTTGTAACCTTTTTTGGTGTTTTGCAGGATTATACAACATTTATATCAAAGACAAATCACCTTTTAAACTGTGGCATCAGGCAACAAAGACATATTGTTATATGGAAGTGGGTGGCCCACAGATATGTTTAAGGAATAGTCAGTAAAGTTTGGTGAAACTCCAGCTCTCAAGCCTTTTTCTTCAATGCCTACACAAAGAGCGCCCCCTTTTCTTTGAATGGTGTATTACATTTTATACTTGAAGCTGATACTCGGTGCTGAAGAGCTCCTCAAAATTGGGGAACAAAATCACATTATAATTTTACATTTGAAAATCATACTGCCTGAATGGAAATGAAATACTGTAGATTATTAATAACCAATCCAACTCTCTCCTGCTCTCTCTATGTGTGTGTGTGCTCTGTTGCATTTTGTCATGTTTCAACCCTCCCCAACTTATTCTCACCTGAAACAGTACATTTGGAATATCTTATGGGAATCACAGGGCTACAGAGAGAACCGTGCATGACAACGTTGAATCTCATTTCCCTTTTTCATTGTGTCAAAACAGCACAAAGGCTGCTAATTGCACAATCTATTCTCTGAGACTGTGTGTCAGTCCTCATTCCATGGATGAGTAGATAGCATTTAGAGCTTCACTCTAATGCTGCAGCCGTCCCTATCACTACAGATTGAATTCCACACATCAAATTTATTTCAGATGTTATTATCTGTGGCAGCTTGCCAGTTCTGCCTGCCACTCACACAATGTCTCCACAAGGTGTTTTCCCCTCACAGCTCCGACCAGGCTGCTTTATTTTCCGACAGCATAGCATCGGTGGGCATCAGCCGGCTGCACCTGGCGGAGATGTGCTCAATAAATTATATTTCCGCATTTTGTATTTTTGTGGGATTTGTAATAATTTGATTTACAGTACGCCCGATGCTTCATCTCAGTTCCTGTGCACTCACAATACCCCACACTACTCCCAACTTTTTGTTTTCACTCTCTGGTGATTCACTCCACTTCTGCATGGCATTTCCTTTGCTCATGAGAATAGATGGGGTTCCTGGGTCTCTCTGAGAAGAGAAGCCCAGCGTCTCTGTCTCCCCGAGCAGGATGAATAATGGATGGGAATGGATCAGATGACTGAACTGCTTCATTTGGATCTTCTGTCGTAATGGCCAGGCATAGATTCCCTATATATCTTGGTGTGTTTGTGTGTGCTCAATCTGTGCATCATGCGAGGCATGGTCATGCAGCCTGCAGACGGTTAGTTTATTTTTGAAATCTTGCATATGAGCTGAATACTGGTGGTACCATTTAATAGGGCAGCCGTCAGCATTTTCTATTTAAATTAGTGGGGAAAGTGGTAATAAAAGATTTTCACCCAGGCCTCTTTCTCAGTTAATGTTTGATTAGAAATGCAATGGTTTTAAATTAAGCTTTCTTCCCCCCCTTGGTATGAAATCAATCAAATTAACGGAAATTGAATTATTTGAGATGGTAATCTATTTAGGCAAACCATTCACCATGAAAATGTTTTCCTCCTGTTGTGAACGGAAGAATAATTGAATCAGACCCTTGTAAGTGACCCCCAATGGCTGAGCAAGAACAAGGCATATTGAAATGAAATGTAGATTTTCTCATGCTTAGACCACATAAGTGAACAGGCAGAGGTATGTAAAATTCAATTTACCATACATAATATGTGCATAGATTCACACGTGTATGATATGTAACGTATAGTAGCAGGATAGAACCACGGGGAGAATAATGGGCTGCAATTACGTGTGGGGAAATGTGTGTTTGCAAGCGTCTGCTCTGTTCACACATCCGCCCAAAGTCACATTTTGTTTCACTTCTTTTAGCACAACAGCATTTATAAAGTAGAATAAAGTACTACAGCAAATTTCCGTCTCTTTCCCCCCTCCCATAGACAATTATTACAGGAAATTATATTCCAAATATATCACCACAGGTCATCAATTCTTTATGCCTTCGAGGGATGAAACACGTGCACTCAATTGGTTTCCTGCCTCTTTTTTTGCCACACTTACATACATGTAGAAAACACTGGTAAATCACTTTTATTTATGTTTTTCTACAGGTAAATGTCAAAGAGAATAGTATCTCGAAATATTTTCTCAACTTATTTTTTTTGATATTCAGATCAATAGGTTACATTGAGTTGATGATTTGTCAATTAAAACTATTTTGCAATTAATTTTGTGGTGAATTCTATGGGTGTAGATTTAGGGGGGAACGCAGGGGACACCTCCACCTCAATATTTAAAACGTGTCCATTTGTCCCCCCCCAATAAGAACACAGAAGTAGCAGGGGACTTTTATTTTGACAAGATTAAAGACATTCAGACAATTAATGGATGCAGAAATTGGTGCAAAAATGAGAATGCGTGAAATTAAGTGTTTAATGCTCAATGTTTTCGGGAGGAGATGCGATATGATACGATACGATACGATACGATACGATATGATATAATGTGATACAATACGCTACAAGACAAAACATTCAGATCATACATGGATGCAGAAGTTGGTGCAAAAAAAAAAAATACCAGAATGCATTAAATTAAGTGTTTGATGCTCAATATTTTCTGGAGGAGATGCGATACGATACGATATAATGCGATACAATACTCTACAAGACAAGACATTCAGACCATACATGGATGCAGAAATTGGTGCAAAAAAAAATACAACAATGCGTGAAATTAAGTGTTTGATGCTCAATATTTTCTGGTGGAGATACGATACGATACGATACGATACGATACGATATGATATGATACAGTACGGTATGCTTTATTGTCCCTGTAGGGGAATTTGTCTTGGCCCCAGGAGCTGCACAAGTATTGCTGCCTTATAATAATATTCCAAAAGAAATGAAGCATACACCAGAAAAACATAAAAACACATACTACACATAACAGTTTTGTACATGAGCCATTCATGTATTGCACATAACACTAGCACACAAGAGAGCACCATAAACAAAACACAACACAACCCCTGAGCATCAAGTGACATTATTTAATTGAGGTTGGCACCCGGAGGACCCCCAAACCCTCTGTTTCATATGTGTCCCCTTTAATGTCGAAAGAAACCTACGCCCATTCAGATTGCTTTTGTGCTAAAGAAAGCAAACAGACCTGCACAAATAAATACAATACAAATAATACTGTATTCTGTGTATATTTGTTGCAACAGGATTATTTTCAAACCTCAATAAATGTATGTAAATGGCACACAGTAATGATCTCCATCATTCTCTGTCTTTTCCCCAACAGACAACACGTAAATAGTTAATTGTCAGACACATGCTTCACATTTTATCAGCTAATGCACGCACAGGCAATTTTGCATCCCACCAAACCCACAGACATACAGCAGGTGATTGTAATAAATCACCAGTCACATGGTTCCTTACAGAGACTTAATGGTAATAAATTTGTCAGGGTATAGTGTATGTCAAGTTGGCTGGATGGGCTTGAGTGTGGCTTTCTTGACTGTGGGTGTGTGGAAGAGAAATATTGTTTCAGTCCTCCCATTTATATCAGTCTGAACTCTGAAAGACCCTCGCACTCTGCATTTTTCAGCCACTTCAACCCCCCTTTTGGAGCTTGAAAGGATGGTATTGACCCACTTCTGCCTTTTTATCTGCTTCAAGTTGCCTATCTGACCCAACATATAGGGCATCTTCTCTGCTCTGATCTATCTCACAGCCTGAATACAGTCAGGTGAACTTTAATGCACCTCCATGCAGCTTAATGGTTGATTATTTAAAAAATTGTTGCCATATTTTTTACAATTGATTTGGTTATGTTTGCATGATACTAACAGTTAGCAGAAGTTTTCATTTTAGCTGGTTATTCCGAGCATCTATTCATTAGCCCTGCGTTCAGCTAACTATTTCAAATACTTATTCATTACTAATTATTTCAACTGTTGATCCATTATTTTCAGCCCACAGTTTCACCCGCAGAGCAGAAGGTTTGCTAGTTTTCACACAGTCTCAATTGCACCTCTGGTGTTCAGGTGTTACAGCTGACTCAGTGTGGATACTTTTCTTAATCAAATAGAAATCTTTTTTTTTTCTTTTTCAAATTAACTATCTTTCCGTGAATCCCCTGGTAACTGCAGATGCCACAAGTCAGCTCAGAATAGCATCAGAAACCTTACTGCATATAGCCTACATACAGAGAACTGTTTAACCCTTTCATGCACCGTGGTCACCACAGTGGACAAAAGCCATTTTCTTATATATGCATGGGTTCATTCTTATGAAAGTTGCCCAGTGGCACAAGAAGCCAAAAGGTTTGACTTCTCGGATGCAGCTAACTTCTGGTTTAGCCCTCTCTGAACTTAAAAATGGAAAAAAAATGCTTTAATCATGTGGCTCTTCTGGACTTTCAAAATGTTAGTGGACTGAATGAATCAAATCCCGATTGAAAAACAAGTTGCATGAGTTGTGGTGCTTAAAAAAATGTATCCATGGATTTAGAGACATCTCTTCCCTGATATAAGTCTATGGGAAAAAGTATTTTTGGGCCTCAGGGCATCATGTGATAGACCTGGAAGGCATAGCTACATGGTCCAGCGTGCTTCCTGGAGGCCTGGTTTTGATGCTGTAGTTAGATATCAGCCACTACAGTGGACCCTGTTGCCATATGCTGCCACCATTGGAAGTGCAACACAAATCTCTCAAAACCAAGATGACTGATGGCTCTAAAGTAGAACCTTGCAGGTGCATAACATTTGGTAACATCAGGTAACAACCAAGGAGTAATAGAGTTGTTAAAATCTATTGATTGATTGTATTGATTTTATGTTTGGAGTAAATTATGATTTATCATCTGTCCACTAAACTAGACATAAGGCATCGATGGCTGTATTTCAGCTACAACTAATAATATTACTGTGACTTTGTTCTTGAAAATACTTAATCTGCAGTAACTTTTTTGGCTGCATCATTTTTATGGAAACTGTTCATTAAAAAAATATACAGTTCAATAGGCGAATCGGGGGGGCTGATGAGTCAAAAGCGAGGAGATGAATGAGGAAGGAAGGAGTATAAAGAGAGAGAAGAGAGGCTGAGGAGTCAGGAGCAAGGTTCATCGCTTTTTGCATCACATTGAACAGTATTAGAATATGTTAAAATATGTGAACACACAATTTTAACAGCATACAAAGTATATATTTTTATAATTTTCACATTTCTCCAGTTGGAAAACTCAGACGCGTGCGGTCCGCCCGAGCAGAGATGTGGAAAAACTCCTTGAAAAATGCATGAATTTTAAAAAATGAAGTTTTTTTTCATGCCTGAAGAAGAATACTAACACTTAGGAAAAAAATCTTGACTGAGGAGGTGATAATTCATGCGTGAAAAGGTTTTTGTAGGCGTTCCACTATAGGATGGATTACAGACCTTTACATGGATTATTTACCCCTGGGATGATACACCATTAACATACAATACTTTTATCATAATTATGGGTAGCAGAGACGCACTTATAATCACAAAGAAAACACATCTCAACAGGGATTATGAGAATAAAAGAAAACCAGAACAAAGCTCTGTGATTACGTGTTGACATAGCAACCGATGGATGTACAGTATTGTGAGCTCCTCTTTACTGGAATTATTAGCACAGCTGGAGCGCCTGGCTGAAAATACCTACATACAGTAGACTGGGCAGCATAATGCAGGGCCTGGGTCATTAGCACCAAACTGTCCATGACTATTTCTGCTGGGAGCCAAACGGCTGGTGGCTACCTGCTGTTTATGAAGAACACCATGCCTATCATTTTCCACTTTAGGTTCAGAGTGAAATCAATGGTGTAATACCAGTAATAGCCTCATATAGAACCATTTTTTAGCCAACAATAGACAAGGAATTTTAACCTGGGGGGTGTAATGCTGAAATGCTGCAAAGCACTCCAGCAGATTCAGTCAATTTGAAGACACTGCTGCTGTTCCTCAGAATAGCATTAAATCACACGTGGATTAAGACACATTTGCATATTAATTAGGCAGAAAGATCCCTAAACTAAGCATGTATCTCCCAAAATTCAGATGAATGATTGGATGCATATGCCAAACTGGCTTGTCTTACAGAGGCTGCTTCAGTCTGACAACCTACAGCACGTGTAGGTTCAAGCCCATGTCAGCCGCAGTCACCCAGAGGTAAATCCCAAAGCCCCTGAGGTGCTGTTCAGGAACTAAACCTGCCCTCAGATTTAAGATCAGGATTATGACTTTTAATCTGCTTGTGTGGGTATAATTCATCTTGTCAGACACTTAAATTGAATAAACAAAAAAGCAGAAATCATTATTATTTCATTATGTGCTGTTTTTCACTACCCAAAACAAACTAAACCAATATTTTCCCCAGGTCTGTGCTGTTCATTTCTAATGATTACACTGCAAAATACACACCAAAGACCAACCGAGCAAGAATCAAACCTCGGAAAATCCAATAAAATGCTTTAACCTTGACAGTGCATGTAGCAATCATCTGTAATCCTATTGGATACACAAATTAGTCTCTAAGACTATATGCTTTCACACAGCAAAATGATTTCATTTTTCAATTACTGAAATCAAAGAGACAATAATATGGCTTAGGAACATCCAATCACCTCTTAATATTTTTTTCTAACCCTAACTGCAAATGTTTTGAAAAACAGGGAGAGGTTAATGTCTTTGAACCTGTTTTAGAGAAGACAACAGATGCTCTGAGTAGAGTCAAACCCACTGGTGAGTCAATACTACATTTAATCAGTATTTAAAAACATCTAACTGTCCTTTTTTCAACTGAGAGACACAGTTTTGATTTTCTGCTAAGAAACAACAGACTTTCAGCGATAATTAACCAGAGAGATGCTATCATTTTATCTTCTCCACTGCGGCTGATTTTCTATAGATTTCATTGACAGCTTGTGAAGCATTGACTGTTTGACCCCAGAAACATTAGAGCTTTAATTGAACTCTCGGCTTCAAAAGGTCTTCTGGAAGGTCTCTCTGCCTATAGGACAAAAGGTGATGGAACATTTGCACTCAAGGACCTTACACTAAAGATACCATGTCTAAAAAGATATCATTACACATCTCTGTATCCTCTATGAGGAGGAGACAGGTGAAAACAGTTCAACAGTCAATTTTGAGATTTTGGGCTATTTTGATTCCCTAACATGTCGTCTATCAGGCTAGTGGAAAGAAAATACCCAAATTACACATTTAGATGTTTATTTGAGTTTAGATTTCTGCTCAGAAAGCACATATTTAATTAAATAATGCATCATTAGTGTATTTAAACATAAAATTTTGCATTTATTTTTTTCAAAATGATTGAATCTGAGCTAGAAATGTTCTCCCCAGTAGCATTTACAAATGCCAAACTTTCCTGTTTTATACCGTTCTGTATTCTGAAGGTTTTTACAGAGGGATGTGTTCATTTATCATTCATAGCCTGATTTCTATAACATTTTATTCCTTAAAAACATGGCAAAAATACCTTTTTTATTATTATAAAAATAGGTATTTTATATTTATTATTATTATTATTTCATATTTTGTTATTTGTCTCATTGTGTCTTATTGTGATTACTGTTAATTCATTATATTGATCTGTTCTGTACGACATCTATTGCTCGTCTGTCCGTCCTGGAAGAGGGATCCCTCCTCAGTTGCTCTTCCTGAGGTTTCTACCATTTTTTTCCCTGTTAAAGGGGTTTTTTGGGGAGTTTTTCCTTATCCGCTGTGAGGGTCCTGAGGACAGAGGGATGTTGTATGCTGTAAAGCCCTTTGAGGCAAATTGTGATTTGTGATATTGGGCTTTATAAATAAAAATTGAAATTGAAATTGAATTATTTATGAAGTGATATAAAGAGATATTCAAAAACAAACCTTTGACTCTTAATATGTTAACAAAATGAACATACAATTTCATAAAACTTGTGATTAAAAAAATGCTGTAGAAGTTTCATGGTGATATCTATCAGTAAAATGTAGTATCTTCCTTTAATTTGAATTTAGCCTAAACCTTGTTGCTTCCTCGTGTATTTATTTATTTTACATTTTGATGAGTGGGCATTAAGAAATCAGGGGTATATGAGTTATTATTTCAGCTTTAATTTGATGGTTTAATTACATAGCTGGTGTGTTGCTGCTAACTGGGCTTTACAGTGTCCTAATTTGTATGTAAATCTTCATTGTTATGATAATATCACATAACAATGTCTTGTACTGTCTGAGCAGTGGGGAACTAGAATTACAGGAGCATCCTCCATCACACTTGATATTTTGTTGAAATTAGCATACATACTATTATTTCAGATATTTTTTTAATGTTTTTAATTTATTTGAACTTTCTGACTTGAATGTGACTACTTTTTACGCCCCTCCGAGCAGACAGCATAGTGATTCACCGTGATACATTGATATATGTCAGTGCATATAAAGTACAATACATAAACACACATGCTTTGTCACAAAGCAGCCACGCCTGTAATTGTCCATAACTTTGAGCAGTGAGTTGGACAAAAATTGACTCCCTGTACAGTTGTCATGAACGGGGAAATTAGCTATAGAGAGACCAAAGTTATTTTTGTACCAGACTGTAAACTTGTTAATTTCTGCAGCAAAGTTGGGCTCTCAACTCATCAAATGCTGTCGCTTTGTCAGCATATGATGCACTAGGTAGCCTCCTGCGTCAGTTTTAGACGTGGCAAATGGCATCTCAAGTGACGCTTTTTACATGCATTGTGTCTTTTCAAAATACATTTCTCTTTTTACTGGACTTTCTGATCATTCCATGGTCTTTATGGTCTTTTTCTAAATGATTTTACAATGTAGGTAACAACACTTTGTTATTAGATTTATTTCCTTAAGTTTAGGCAACCAAAATCCCTGGTCAGGTTTAGAAAAAAACATCAAGGTTTGGCTTAAGATAAGCAAGGTTCTTACCAGCGTAATGTCACGTCACATGACATACGTCACCAGTGTAGCATGATACGCACACTAGTGCACAATGTTGTTATTAAAATAACTCGCTGACTTTTAGTTTCACACAGAAACAAACAGCGGGCGTGAGAGCCTGGTGTTTGTTTGACGCATCTACCTCCCCTCCCACCACTCCTATACAAACTCTCTCGCTCTTTATACTATGGTAGTTCCTGGCACTGTCAGAAATAGCCACTGTCTTGTGCGTATGATGCTGCCACAAAGAGTGTCTCTGCACGTTAGTATCTGACTCAGAGATCACTGACAAAGCGACAGTATTTGACAAGTTGGGAGCAGGCTCAGCTGCGACAAGGGATGCCGCAGACAAACACTTAGCAGCCATGTTTGGATGATGAGTTTTATTTGGGTGATTGATTATCACGTTGTATTAACAGTATCAGTACTCAAATTATGCAGTAGTGACTGTGGTCAAGTGAGCGGTTGTTAATCACCTTTAATTACATTATGACACATTCATAATTTTCTCATATTAGAAATTTCATTTTAAAAAACCCTGGGTTATATGAAAATTTCAAAGGATTCCTGTTCACAATTTTATGTGATTTTACAATAGTCCTTTTGAGAAATTATAAGGGACAGTTAGCTTAAATTATGTTAAATCATTCATGATTTTCTCATAATCATTTATCATAATCACCGCCTGATTTCATCAGGTGGGGGACAATGAGAATAGTGTGATGTGGTTCCATGTTACATTGTGTTTGAATATGGGTTGCTATAATTTCACAGGTTATGCTGTGAATTATGTTGGTAAATGGTGTTTTAATGTTGTTTCCCATGTCCCTTTTTAACTTTGAGCACATCCTCGTCTAAAGGTCTCCACACAGCCCTGGATGGGGTGAAAATGAGCTGTCTTTCAAGATTGACCTGCTTCTGGAGCCAGCCTCAAGTGGCCAGTAGAGGAACTGCAGTTTCCACTGTTCTGCATTGGCTTTATTTTTTAGCTTAAAACCTAACCAGGGTGGCAAATTATCTTCAGCTAAATGCTCTATGTACAGCAGTTGCATTTCTTTTTTTCCCTGTGTATCCACCCTTATCTGTGTTGTCCTTGTTAAATGAACTAACAAACAAATAACAATATACAATCCAATTTCAATAATCCACCCCATCTTATAAGGCCGCTGTTATTCACTTTTTAAATCAGTTCCTATGTGTGGAGGACACAGCTCATCGAGCAACAGTCTTAGCATTACAGATTACTTTTCCTCCCCTGTGTTTAAAAAGTTCCCTTATTTAATAAATGAATTGGAACTGCAGTATGGGGCTCTTTATGAAAACAGACAGGATTTCATCAGGTGTGAAAAGGAGTGTTTTAACCAGCTTTAATTTGGTCTTTTTTATTTCTCTCTTTCTTGTTCTTTCTGTCGGTATAAAGGGTGAATTAAAGAAACAGTTCACCCTACAATTAAAAATACACTTTTTTTTTGTTCTTACCTGTAGTGCTATTTATCAAGCTAAATTGTTTGGTGGGAGTTGCAGAGTGTTGTGTATATCAGCCGTAGAGATGTCTTCCTTCTCTCCTACATAATGGAACTAGAATGGCGGCGAGTCAGGAAGCATGCATCCACTGCTAGCTCACCTAGCACCACGGAGCTAGCTAACATTACAGCTCAGCTGAGGAAGAAGCCATTAATGTTTATATCTCGCCCTGCTACAAGCACGAGTCTCTTGTGTACCCCCTAGATGCACACTTCCTTTGGTGCATTGATACAGTTTGTGGGTGTAGTTCAGTAGAGAGAAAATAGTGAAACTTCTCACCACAAAAAGGATCTACTGCTCAGATATATTCTTTAATAAATAACTAGAGCATGCAAGCTTTGGGTAACTTAGGGATCCTTTGGGAACAAGACTCGGGCAGCCCCTTTTCTGAGGACTTGTGGGAGACAACACTAAAACAGTTGCAGAAATCATCCCCATGCTGTAGACATGGTCTCATTAAATTCAAAATAGTTCATCGCGCACCTTTCCAAGACTAAACTGGCAGGGATATATCCTAATACTGACCCCACTTGTGACAGTTGCAGGGCTACACCTGCAACTGTTGTACACGTTTTGGTCCCACCCTAGCCTTGCGGTTTTTGAGAGGTGGTGTTTGGTTCTCTCAGGGAAACATATGGGAACACCATTAACATCCAGACCATTACTTCATTTTTTTGGTCATCTAATATGCACAGTGTGATTGTATTCATAACACTTCTGGCATGCCGCCTTATTCTGTTAAATTGGAAGGCGTCCAGACCTCCTTGCCATGCAAGGCAGCGGCAAGATGCACTGTTTCACTTGAAGTATGTTAAAATAAATATGCCCTGCAGGGAAGTAAGTCCAAATTTGATGAGGTATGGGGACCCTTATTAAATTATTTCAGTAACTTGAAGGACATAAAGGACCAGGATGACGAGGCCTAGAAAACACATTACGACTCTCTGTTAAGCCATTTTTGTAATGGTTGTTGTTACTGCAGGTGTTAAGTTGTCTTAAATAAGGTGTACTGTGTAATGTTTGCCCATTTATTTAATTTTTTTCCATACCAACAAGAGGAAAACAGTCGAGATTGATAAATAGCAATATTGCATTACTGCATTTGTAGTTTGTTCACTGGTTAAGTTTCCATCACTGTTTAATTGAGATATCATACTGATTTTGACTGTGCCTGTAAATTAGAGTTAGTAAAGCCATTTTTTAAGGCGTCAATAATGAGTTTCATACTGTATTAATTAAAGTCACTAAGGAGGATGATATGATTACAGTTTTAACTCCCTATTGTAACTCAAACTAAAGGTCAGTGACCTTATTATGACTGTCAGTAAATCAGAACATGAGCAAATTGTTTACAGCGGAGACATTGTCACATTTTTGCTTGTTTCAGAAACTGTAATTGTGCAAAGAGGTGTGCTGGTGAGAAAAAAAATATCCAGCAATTATTGTGTGTTTGTTTGCGGTGACAGATTTTAGATTAAATATGAGTAAATGCTTTGAAAGAGGGCTGATTGTTGTACATGAAGCCATCTGACCTGATTACCTGTATCTGAAGCTGTCAGATCCTTTTATGAGTAATAGTAGTTTTAAGGGGCTGGAGATATGTGCTGTGGTCAAATGCTGTTTGGACGACCTTGAATAAAGTGAAATAAAATAGCTACTTAGGATATATAAGACAAGGCCCTGATCTTTAAATTGCTCTAATCTACCCCAAACAAAGACTGAATTAAGTGAAACTGAGAGTGAGTGCTCACACTTCTTTTCACATTCAAACTAGTGTTATAAGTTTTGGTTAAACTGGATGGGTGACAGTCATGAGCAACAAAGAATGTTTAGAAAGAGTCCCTCACCAGATTCGTACCAAAGACATCACAATTACATGGTTTCTATGCCACTAAGAAAACTACTATTCATTTTGCCCTGTGTTCATTTCTACAGGATGTGCAATAGCAAACAACCCTTTTGTTGCACCTTAGATGGTTGTTTTCTAATCACATGACTCATCTCCGCTCCACCAAGGACAGACCTTTGTGGGATTTCTGTTATCAGTACTGCATCGTTTCTTTCAGAACTGTGTGTCTCTATCTTGAGTTTTTACACAAGTTGAAACACATTCAGTTTGAGGTGACGTTTCTTCAATTAAATGTCATGTCCAGCTCATTCTGAACGTACGTTTTCAGCATTAGCTAATGCAAGTGGATGGTTTGAAACATGGTTTATGAGAGCGAGGCCATTCAGATCCTTGACACTGTAGCAGCTCAAATGCTGCATCGATCAACAATAACAGAGTGGTGAGGTACGCTGCTGCGAGAGCTCCAAATGGGGAGAAGCCTGCTAAAAGAATAGTCAGCGCACTGTCTCCATAGGCAGAACCCTGTATGTCATTAGGGTTGTAGTGCATTGCAAAGGAGCAGGTGACACGTACTGTAAGCAAAGAGGATATACACCAGTAACCACCCCAAAGTAAAAGCAGCAGAATGTAGTGAATGAGTCAGTCCCCTTGACTGTATTCTTGTTTTAACAACAGAGGATCGACAGGAGAGCAGTGTTGCTGTTTCATATTGTATACTGTGGGTAGTTTCCACAGATGAATGGGCTCATCCTTATATTTATGTATATATAAGCAGTGGTGGAAGAAGTATTCAGATCCTTTACGTAAAACTTCACAAGTCAAAGTCTTGCATTCAAGTAAAAGTGTGTAAGCATTATCAACAGAATGTCCTCAACACATCAAAAGTACTAATTGTGCAGTAAAAATGTTCCCTGTCAGAGCTTTCCTATTATATGTATGATGTTTTTGGATTCACATTACGGCTGCATTAATGTTAATGCAGCATTTTACTGCTGTAGATGTTTAAGGTTGTGCCAATTTTATACACTGTTGGGTCGTTTAATCTACAGCAAGATCATCATATTTTTGTAGCATCGCTGTCCTGTGAGAACCACGGTTCTAAAAAAGTCAACAGTTTCATGAGCTCAGAAAAACAGCCCTGTTTTTCATCTTTGTGACGATGCATTTTCCAGCTGATGCAAGAGGGTTTTTAAATAGTTTATCTCAACAAGTACAAAGGAGAATTTTCCTAACTCATGAAGCAACACTTTTTCCTTCAGTGTATCAGAAACATTCAAATCAAAATACAACCCAATGGCCAGAATAAATGGTGGCATTGTTTCTCCTGTAAACCGTGGATATGTTAAATCTGTACATTTCTTGGTTAAGGTCTAAGTTTAAAGGTTAAGGTTAAAGTCTAAGGCCATCGTTCTCTGTCGGTAAATGGTGGATTGCCCTTCCAGGTGATGTGGGCGCTGTGCCGCACCGTCATGATGAAGAGAGAGCTGAGCCAGAAAACAAAGCTTTTGATTTACTGGTCCATCTACGTTCCAACCCTCACCTGTGGTCTTGAGCTGTGGATAATGGCCAAATGAGGTCACGGACACAAGTAACAAGGGTGGCTGGGCTCAGTCTTAGAGATAGGGTGAGGAGCTCAGACATCCAGAGGGAGCTCAGAGTAGAGCCGCTGCTGCTTCATGTCAAAAGGGGTCGGTTGAGGTGGTTCGGGCATCTGATCTGGGTGCTTCCTGGACACCTCCTGCTTGAGGTGGTAGGAGGTCCTGGGCTAGACCCAGAACACGCTGGAGGGATTACATATGTCCTCTGACCTGGGAATGCCCCAGGATCCCTCAGGAGGAGCTGGAAAATGTTGCTGGGAAGATAAGCGGTGGAAAATGGATGGATAGATGGACAATAGGGGTGCCACGATATGTCGTGCTACGAAATTTCGCGATACAAAAACATGACGATACATGTCGTAGAGCCGTAAAACTGTTTTGCGATAGCTGATAGTCATTTTTCTTAGTCATACAAGCAAGGGCACATTTCATTGGCCGAATTAAGCCTCTTCTCTTCTTGAGTGTAGTAATTTATTTTCAACACAAGATGGCGCTCTGAACTATGTAGTCGTCTGCACTCTGACCCGCGTCAGTCACCCCTCCCTTCCTGTTAATTTGTTGACATTTCGGAGCAAGCACATGGAAGATGGACGCTAATTCAGACAACATTGAGGTAGAAGATGCCCCCATTTCTTTTAAATCCCTTGTATGGCACCATTTCGGTTTCCCAGTTGAGAAGAAAAATGGAGAACGAGTTGCAGACAAAACAAGAACATATCTGCAAACTTTGCAAGACGATTTTGCCGTACACCCTTTCTAACACGTCCAACATGCAGAGTCATATGCAGCGCCACCACAGAGAAATTAAATTAGCGCCTGCTACTGCAAACAGAGCATCGCTCCCCAAAGGCCAGACGACGCTGACAACCAGATTTGCCCCTCAACTTCCACCGTCAAGTCCAAGAGCGATGGCAATTACACGGGATATTGGCTACATGATCGCATATGGTATGAGACCATTTTCTATTGTGGAAGATCCGTCGGTCAGGCGTTTACTCAGGAGGATGGACCCGAAATACACTGTCCCGTCACGTACGCATTTTAGCACTAAAGTAGTCCCTAAAATCTATGAAGAGACGAAGGCCAGAGTCAAACAGACCCTTCAAGTGACAGAAAGCATCGCGATTACAACGGATGGCTGGACTTCAAGAAGCACAAAGAGCTACATCACAATCACAGCACACGGTATCAACAACGACTGGGAAATGGAAAATATTGTGCTCCAAACGCGTCCCATCTACGAGTCCCACACAGGTAGGTCTAATGCAATACTGTTGGTTAATGCAGATTATTCTTGTTTTGTGAAAATTGTTTTGTGAAGCACTTTGTTACTTTTCCTTGAGAGGTGCTATTTAAATAATAAACGTACGTATTTACTTATAGGCGTCAACATTGCAGACGTCCTGTGTAAAGCCCTTGCTGAATGGGAACTTCAGAGGGCAAACCATGTGATCGCAATCGTGACTGACAACGCTCGCAATATGGATGTGGCTGTGCGCGAGGCGGGCTTCGAGCTACACATCAAGTGCTTTGCACATACCGCCAATCTGGCGTCTCAGGCTGGCCTTCGTGTTGGGCCCATCAGCCGTTTACTCGGGAGAGTGAGGCGCGTGAGTACTTTTTTCCACAAGAGTCCCCCTGCTGAGGCCGTGTTGGAGTCCAAACAGAAGCAGTTACAGCTGCCATCGCACAAGCTGATCACGGATGTACCAACTCGGTGGAACTCCAGCCTGGACATGTTGGAAAGATATCTGGAGCAGCAAGCCGCCATCGGAGCAACTCTCACCAGCCCTGATATCAAACGCAACGCCCGGGACATCGATACCCTGGACAGAAGAGATATCTCACTTGCCGAAGACCTGGTGAAACTCCTTAAACCCCTCAAAACTGCTACTGTGGTCATGTGTGATGAGAAGGCTCCCACCGTGTCTCTTATTGTGCCACTCAAAAGCATGATCGAACAGGTAGGCCTAATTTAAATGAATACTACCACTGGTTTTTATATTGTTCTTTACCTGTTTTCCCTGTTATTATTTTTGCTTTGTCTGTTTCAATGCTTTGTGTTCATATTGTAAGTGCTACAACTAAAGCAAATTGTTATTTATTGTTTTTCTAACAGAGCATGGCACCACACCCAGATGATTCCCCTGCCATAGCTGAAACAAAGAGAGAAATCCTCAACAATATCTCAGAAAGATACAGTGGGGATGTGTATGACCGTCTGCTGGAGTGCACAGCGCTGGACCCCAGGTTTCGGGGTCTACCTCAGCTAGACCACGACCAGCGTGAGGCTGTCTACCTCAGGATCCAGGAAAGAGTAAATCTGGTAGGCCTATGTCTTTCTTCTTTTCATCTTCCACAATTCCTTTGTTAGTTAATCATATGTGTGTGTGTGTGTGTGTGTGTGTGTGTGTGTGTGTGTTTAGAGACGGTTTCAGAGTAAATGTGTGTTGAGGAGGGGGGCTTTGTTGCTTGTCTAAAGGAAGGATCATGTACTGATGCCAGTCTTTCTGCTCTTAGACCACAGATGAGGAGACTAATGCGAGGGGAGCAGCAGGTGAAGATCCACCAGATGAAGGACAAGGGGCTGGGCTGCAAGTGGAAGAGCCTGCTTCCAAGAAGACAGCACTTGAAGATCTGCTTGGGGACTCATTTTCTGCTGTGCCGGAAGAACTGTCCAGGGAGGGAGTAGAGAGAGAGATTGGCATGTACAGAAGAGAGGCATCCATCCCACTCACCAGTTGCCCCTTGAAGTGGTGGAAAGAGAACTGTTTTCAGTATCCTTTGCTGGCTCGTCTTGCGAAAGCTTATCTTTCCATCCCTGCTACCTCAGTTCCAAGTGAACGTGTATTTTCTACTGCAGGGGACATAGTTACTGCCCAAAGATCCCAACTGCTGCCAGAAAATGTGGACATGCTAGTATTCCTCAAGAAGAATGTGGTCCTCCCTACTGACTAGGCTGAGGCATGTGGCTTTATACCCTTAGCTCTGTGATGAGCTTTAACAAAGCCTACTGATAATCAGTGATGATCATTGATAATTGATCGGCCTATTGCTAATTGATATGTTGGCATTTTGAGTTTTGGACGTTTCATAGTAACAGTTAATTTATTTTTTATTCTACTTGTTCAATTTCTGGAAGACACACTATTCAGCTGAGTTTGTATCAAAATAATTTTACTTTTAAGGAAAGAAGAAACTGATGATGCATATGATGCATACTTTTAGTTAAGTTTGTGAACTACTTGTGTCAAGTTCATTCATAATGGTTGGTCAGGCTTGCCTGTTACATAAAGTGTAACTAAATGGAAAAATATGGCAAAAGCACTTTTGTTTAATATTTTGTATATTTTAAATAAAATATATTCAAAAAATTACCTTAAAAAAACATTTCTTTAATATCGTATTGTATCGTTATCGTGACCTCCATATCGTGTATCGTACCGTACCGTGAAATTAGTGTATCGTGGCACCCCTAATGGACAACGCTGTGGTTAATGTGTGTTAGGCACAAAAACCAGTTGGTTAGGGTTAGAAAAAGATCATGTTTAGGCTTAAAATACCTGATTTGGTCACCACAAACATGGCTGTCAATTTCACTGGTCTCAAACAGTGGTCTGCTGCTTAGTAGCCACCTCACCAAGGTCATAAGCCATCCTCTCCTCCTGATGAGAGACTCAGCTCATATATACGTAATCTGCACTACATCACTTTATAATTGTTGATATAATCATTTTGAAATGTACAAATGTAACATGTCCATAGTTTGCAGAAATGTAAAATGCCCACATTTCATCCTGGCAACTAGGCTGCAAAATCCCTATATTTGGAGATACATGGTTTTCACTGGAGAGGAGGAAGACCCACAGTAAGTTGATAATATTGAAAAGTGCAGTGCTACCTTTTCATAATCACTCACATAGTGAAAATGAACCGCACAGGAAATCACTGTAAATTAAATGAGATACAGTTTGCCTAGGCAATGCAATTGGTCTCATGAACTAATTTGCACACTGAATTATTCAAATCACAAGCAGGGGAGAATGATGGCTGGTGTTTATAGAGTGACCCTAATTATCAAAATACTTCATTAGCAACTTGCACTGTCCTGGTATGTTGGCCTCATCGTGTTTGTCATGTCGGCAAACTAAACACTTGTGAGCTCTATCAGGATAACATCATGTACAATGCTCCAGTGTTTGACTGAGCACATGCTAATTAAGCATTTTAAAATTGCGTTCACATATTTTAAGTATTCCCAGAACCTCAGCAGTTTGGTCATAATCCCTGTGGTATCTAGACATCATGGCGCTATAATGAATCATAACATCTTTAAAACCTCCAAAGAATATTTCTCTCCCCTGCTTTCTACCCCACAGACGCACAGTTATGTGTCATATATGTGCAGAGTCATCTAAAATAAAAATGCTATAAATCAGCATTTAGCTGAATAAACGGCCCACATTGCACATTATTGACAAAAAATTGTTACTTTAATGTTATGAGACTGCTTCATACTACAAAGACTGTACAAAATATATGTATTTACTTAATGCTATTACAAACATAATGGTTATGATTTAACTACAAAAAACACAACTCTGACGCATTTATTTATTTTTTAATATGGGAAAAAAGAAGAAATAAAGGTCAAACTATTAGGGAAATTTCTCTCTTTTTTTTGTCTACGTACGAGCCGGCACCTCATCACAAAGTTTCAGGGTTTAAAGGGAGTGGCAGAAATTGAGTATCATATAATAAGTATGTTTTCTTTAATGTATAATCACCTGAAAATAAGAAAATCATGGTTTTAACATTACTTAAAAGTTATTTATATCTACATCATCTACATATATCTACAGGGAGCAGGTCCTCATCCATGGAGTCCGTTGTGTTTCTACAGTAGCCCAGAACGGACAAACCAAACTCTGGCTCTGGATAGGGCCGCTCACGTTTTCACATTGGCCACCATAGTTGGCAGCCCCTTTGCTAGGAGGCTAACATCATTGGAACAAATACTGATTTTTTAATGTGAAACTGCTTTATTCAGTGTTTTTACGGGTTTAATCATCGGGTCTGTTTGTTTTTGAGAGGAAGAGACCTCTGTGGATAAAACGGCTCCCAGTAAAAACCTCTGTAACAATGAACATTGAATGAATCCTAACCAGGAGTTCACTCTTGGCACATGGGAGAAGTTTCAGCTGGTTGCAATCTGCAGTTCTCAACACTAAATTCTACACACTGCTCCTTTAACTACAGACGATAAAACTACTCTGTTCATCTGTTTGGACCATTAAAAAATAATGGACAAAACTACTCTGACGTCACCCATTGGTTTGTGGACTCCCATTTAGAAGCCTTGAGTTTAGCATTTCTTCCATTGTCAACTTGGTTTTTGGAGCCAGAAGTAACCATATTTAGATGAGAGGGTGGAGCGGTGGAGGAGCGAGGGGTGGATCTGACTAAAAAGAAGCAGACAGCAGACATAAAAAATTAACCCCCTCCCTACAGGTGTCATGAACAGGGACATTAGCCATAGAGACCAAACTGGTTTTGCACCATTTCTGCTGTGTAGTTGGGCATTGTAACATGGGTGTCTCACTTCTGGAGCCAGCCTCAAGTGGCCATTAGAGGAACTGCAGTTTTTGGCACTTTTGCGTAGGCTTCTTTTCTCAGCCCTGGAGACTGGCGCTTGGTGTGGACATGAAAGTTACAAAAAAACACTACTAAATCTAGAGGCTTCATGAATGTTGTCATTGAATTTTAAGAGGAAAACAATCACTGCAGAACATTTTATCACGTCCAACTATCACAAAAGGAGAGGAAATGGCTCTAAGTCATGTGAAATTCTGCTTTAAAAACACATGCCCTGTAAACCTATAAAAAAGATTTCCTTTTTTGTTTTTCTGCTCAGAATTACTCTGTGCACCATTTTAGCCTCAGAACAGTAACCTCCTAAACACCTAATGGTTGTTTTTCTGTGATTATGAGTATCCTTTTATTGTAAAATATTTCCCAAAGCATTTCCTTCTGTGAAATAAAAAGCAAACTAAAGGGGAGGTCATCTGCATTGACACGGTGAGCTGAGCTGGCCTCTGCTAAGCTCTCTCATCCTCTGACTGGCCTCCAGATACTGCCATGCTCATCCTCGACCTGACCTTTGGTTTGATATCTTCCAGATGGATGTCCAGTGGCAGGCTTTAAAGGCAAGATAAAGTAGTGGATGCTGCTGGTGGACATAAATTGACTTTTGCTGTGAAAACTGGGTGTTCTTAAACCCTATTTGCAATGATGGAGCTTTGTACAATTATTCCATTCAATAGTACTTTTCACATGGCTAAGCTTGATCAAATGCTTCAGTAGATTCATACTGATGAGGTGCACTACACTCCTCCACCATGCTGTTTTGGTAAAAAGCCCAAGGTCAATCACCATGATCTGAAGACCACCAATATGTATGAGGACTGCTGCTGTATTCAAAAAGAAAGCTGCTGCTTTATCTTGGTTACTAATAAATATACAGTGTGAAAAGCACAGACTTTTAATTAATTTTTGATTTCCAGAAACAGCAAAAATGTCCTGTTGTTTTTAGGAAAAAATATGTGATGTACAGTATACTTTAAAATTTGGTTTATTAATGGTACAAAATTATGTGTTTAGTTTGACTATACCACTCCATGTCAGCATGATTCAAGCACATAGCTACAGAATATATGACATTGAGAGACAGTGTAGAAACAAAATTAATGCCCCTTGTCCACCAAAATAAGCGCGTGTATGGAAGTTTTTTAAACATGGGTAAACCCACTAAAAGTAGGACTCCTTTCCCATTGCAAGTAGACCAGAGCTGAGTGCATGGCTCTCCAGCAGACAAGTCTGTCTTTCTGTGTGTGGGTTTTTGTTTGTTTGTTTGCTTTTTATATTTGGTGTGTAACATTCGGTGTCACAGACAAGCTGGAAAACAGGTTAGTAAATGGTAGAAAGCAGCATGAAGGCCTGCGAAAACTTAGCAGTGGTTACTCCTTTTTAATATCTCGTACTTTTTCAGTGCAGACCGATTTGGATTGATGTTTGAGTGCTGCTTGTGTGGAGATGGACAGTATTTTGTGTTGCATTGTGTCACTGCATCTCGCTGGTAAAGGGGCTAAGATCAGGGTTTTTACCCGGGTGTTGTGTTTCACCAGTGCTGATCAGAGCCAGAGCCAACAAATACACTAAAAAAAACTAAAAAAATAAATGACCATTGCAGATTCATTTTACCTGGGTGTGAATGCTGATTGTAACCTTTCCCATTACATTAAAAAGCTGGATGTTAGCAAGTGTTAGCAGGTTTTTCGTGGATGTTAGCAGGTTTTTTATGCAGTTGAAAAGGGGCTTCAGTATTTCCTCATAAACCAAAGAATCGGACAAATCAAAATTTCGCCTTAATAATGCTGCTAGATGATTAGTCAAAAGTTCAACTGATCCCCAAGTCAACATGAATGTGCGTACCAAAATTAGAGGCGATCATCCTAATAGTTGTTGGGATACAGTATTTCATTCAAAGCCACACATGTCAGCCTTGTGGTGGCACTAGAGAAAAGGTAAGGGGATCAACATGGTCCATATGATTTATTGTCTGAGGACCATGAATGTCTGTACAAAATTTTATGGCAATCCACTATAAAATTGTGAAATTGTTGCTTAACCAAAGTGGCAGACAAACAAATTTGAACAGTTTTTGAGTAAAACTTCAAAAGATAACACAGACTATAGTGAAGCCTGGGTGCCACATTATGTCTATAATGTTGTAGTAAAAATTATTTATTTACTTTCCCCCCTTTTTCTGATTTAAACTAATAATTGTAGTCTTCTCTCTGTGTCACTGCTTTTTTATAGTGTTAACCTTGCATGTAACTTGTGCTGTAAGATGAAAGTACAGTGAAAGAAAGTAACAGTGTTAGTGGGGTGCATTAGTGAAGGGCTGGTTTAGACTTAGCCTACATGTTGGCTCAGAGGGGATCAGAAATAGCAGGGCTCACTTGCATGCTAATTAACTGTCAAAACTGTGTATCTTTTGTTTTTCTGTTTCTCTTGTGAGTTAATAAAAAACCCTTTGTTTCTGATTTTATTTAACCAGTGATTGGCCTGTAAGGTTTATCCCTCTGTATCTGACAAGGAGTAAATGAGCTAACCTACTCTAATCTACACTAAGTGAGAAAATGGAATTGAATTAAATATGCTCTTCCCTCTTCAGTGGAACTTAATAAAACCCATCACTGTAGCTCACACGCCATCAATGAATGTTCAGCTGGGGATGCATTCTGCTTTATATTTCCTCCGTGTGAGATAACAGGTCACTGTGAGAAATAGTGATGAAACTGACACTTCATTCTGCGCTGAAACGTCTTCTCATCTGTGTTGGTTCATGGATGATTGATATGCCAATTACTTAACGCCTGCCTCAGAAGTTGCCTTTAAATACCGACGTGTATAAGTCACAGTAGCTAGGTGTAAATGTTAATGATTTCAGCAGCAAGTCAGAGATTCAGGTCTGAGTAGCTTGTTGTTCAGTGCCCTTCATAGAGTATCTACTAAACTGTACTTGAAGATACTCCAAATTACTTTACTTTACATTACACCTCTGACTGTGCAAGCTGGGCAGAGTAATGTGGGATCATTCAACACTCTAACAAGAGCCGGAAAATAATTGTGTTATTTCTGTGTTTCCCAAACTTGGGGTTGGGTCCCAAGATTAATCTGAATCTGAATCTTTTCTCCTTTTTTTTTTCTTTTTGGGTGAGAAATACAGGATACTGGCTCACAGCTCGCGTCAAAACTAACCTTGCAATCAATTGCAAGTTGTAAGTTGATAATTTCAAGTGGGTATTCCTGACTTCCAATCGAAATGCATCCCACTGCATTGCTAAGGAAAACATGGACACCCGCCATAATCTAATGTTTGTATGTTGAGTCTCTTAGCTTCACAGGCATCTACAGAAGACCTACATTATTACCACATCACTATTAGCAAAGAGAAATGCTGTGTGACATAAGTCAACTATTCTGTCCTCTTTGCTCATTAAAATAATGTACAACAGCTCAAAACTGTAAATGTGTGCCAAGCAAAAAATAGACTGAGCCACAGCCAACATGTGTGCATTTGTTTTTGCTGTTACAGCACATTTTACAACACAAACACCACATAAAGTAAAAACTGATGAACAGGTAATTCTGCTGGGTTCACTGTGTGTGCCACACTGTTGCTGTGATGTCAGCTGTGTTTGTGTTGGCAAACTTGGGCTTGGTTGATTTTTCCTGAGTTTCTGACTTGACTGATTGTTCCATGGCATTTTTGCTATGTCAAAGGTTGTTTTTTACTGAGTTTCGAGTACAGTGGATTTCAGCAATAAGCCTTAACCTGTGATGAAGGGTCACAGGCAGGTATTACTTAATTTCCAAGGAGTGGTTCGACATTTTAGGTTAATTTGCTTTCTTGGTGAGGGTCAGATGAGAAAACTGATACCAACCTAATTCCTGTGCATTAAATTTGAAGATACAGCCAGCCAACCATTTAGCTTAGCTTAGCACAAAGAGTGAAAACAGAGGGAAACAGCCAGCCTGGCCCTGCCACGCTTTATATTTTGTTTGTTAAAAACATACAAAAACAAAGTAAATTTAAAAAAGTGACACAACATTTTTATACACACTTCATTTTTATGAGAAGCTAAGTGATCTGGCTACTGGCTCCTATTTACTGCGCAAACATGAGAGAAGTATCAATTGTCTCATCTAATTCTCAGCAAAAAAATAAGTAAGCGTAGTTCCCAAAACGTCAAACTGTTCCCACAACACCAACGCTCTCTCATACCTGAACGATTGGATGGGTATATTACCTCTGACTTCCAAAAGAACATATATGATTGGCCCCAAAATTACATATATTACCTTTCTTTCTGAAATGATCACAGTGTTGCTCCAAAACTACTTGCTTAGGTTAAAGCAAAACTATGATGTTATGTTTAGGAAAAACATGAAGTGGCATTAGATAAAACCTTTTTATCACATATGACATGAAACACTTGCGTAGTATGCTACACATACTCACAAACTAGGCTACATTTTTATTTTAAGAAGTCAACCCTGACTTTGGGATGCAAACACTGGTCTCCTGGGTGGAAGTCCTGTGTTTATTTGACCCATTTAGCACACTTTCCACCCGCCCTGTAGGGGCCTCTTCGCTGTTTGTACATTACATGAACTTTGTCGCTTAATAATGACAATGTCCACTAAAGGGCGCCTCCTTGCAATAAATGTGCATATGGTTGTAACAGGCTGCTTGCACAGTTTACCTATGTAGTCTTTTTTTTCTGTGAGAGCAGGCTGCTCAACACAATGGGCAGAGATTACTGGGGGGAATCTGGTGGTACTTCATGTCCATCTATGAATAAAAAAAGATCAACAATATGTAAATAATACTGCTTCACCATATTATTAAGGTTTATTAAATGAATGACACACTAAACAAACTGCTGTATTCTTCATTGCTATATTGTAGTTTCTCCAACATGTATAATCTGTTTACAGTGAATCTAGACATATTTCCTGTGCTGCACATGTAACTGATACGGAGTTATATTTCATGTATTATAGCAAAAAAATGATTTTGCCTGCTCATTCATCCATTACAAAGGTGCTTGCAACAGACTGCTGCTATTATCACTTAATCTGAATGGCTGAATACTGACTCATATGCGATATCTTTATTAAAACATGTCCAGGTCTACAATCCAGCACCTGCCTATTTAACAGTCACATGCTGTTCATTAAGTCTCCCTTTTTTCTGTCAGTCATATCTCACCCTGGCCATAACTCAGCTGGGGACACGAGTGATAACAGCACCATCATGGGCCTTTTCAATTAGTTTCTGAGATGAAAAATATATAATCCTCATCCTTCATGCCAGGATGCTTTTCCAGATTACAACACAGTCTGTATTAATCATAAAATTTATGAACAAGAAGTCTGTGCTTGCATAAGCGCTGCCAGTCATATTGTCTGGCTCTGGGCACTGATAACTACTCATGCACAAGCATAACAAAGACAATTAGGGGTTGAAGTGTGTGTTTATGTTCTACTTATTGTGGTCTTTTATTCTAAGCAATAAAAACTAAAAATGACTCATAGCACTTAAAGTCCTGGGGCTGTTGGTGAAACATTTGCAGAAAACAAGATGCTGCATGATGTTTGATTAATGTTAAACAAGCTTCACTGCACTTAGGTAAAAGTAAGGGAACTTGAGTTCCAACTACACAGTCATATGTGATAAAGAGCTCCATATTTATCAGATTTCTTTGCTGCATATTTAGAAATTGTCATGTCACTTGACTTAGAGTGCAGGCAAACATTCATACATCACAATTATGCAGTCATTACTGCTGGTTCATAATAGCATACAGGTGATGCTCTCATTAAAAACACAAGTCCTCATTATACTATCAAGGCTGTGTGTTGATGCATATATGCATGTGTATCTGATAATGAGGCTGCACATATTCATTGACATGGAGGACACAGTGTGATTCATTGAAATAACACAAATGCCACATAATAAGAAGAAGCAGCAATAAAATGCCATGTGGCTGATTATTTAATGCTCTCACATTCTCCTGCATGTATTCACCTAACAGTAGTTGATAGAAGCTTTCAACTTCTTCCCCAATGGGGTGATGGAGGGTTGGGAGGGGTCCCTTTCACTTTAAGATAGGTGATTGAGATGAAAGTGACAGGTGCATGCTGGTTTTCTAAAAAACAGGAAGTTAGTGATTGTAGTTCGGCACGCTGATTTCGCCAGCTGATCGACACGGTCTGCAACTGGAGTCTAAGCAGCGGCTGATGGAGACAATAAAGGTAAATATACATTTTTCTAAAGTCAATATGACCGACACTTTCCAAGAATGACATTATCTCCGATATCCATTGCGAATAAACCTCAATAAATTCGCTTAGAAATATTTTTGAAAAAGACGCTCCTGATATTTACCGAACTTGCCTGAGAATCATCACGTTTTTAAGTTTTCGTCAGTATCAAAGTAATCTAGTGACAGCTGTCTGTGCATTCAATAATGAATTGGAAACAGGAACTGCTAATGTCTAATTCGGCATACTTTTAATGATGCCAATTTGCCAAAATGTAAACAAACATAGCATAAATCATATACATAAATAAGGCTGAAGTTGGAGCCCACAGGAAAAACTCACATAATCCACAGCATTATACTTGTTTCCTTTCCTAAAAGCACTTTGTGAATCATACTTGAATTAGTATTTGAAGACATGTCCAGGTAAAGACTAATGTCTGCCTCTCTTAAGCAAGATTTTAAACCAATTTTGTGAAGGTGCCAGTCTGTTTCTTAACAAAGATGTCAGCCCTTTCCCCATCTCCTTTCTGGCATTGTGCAGAAGTGGAGGACAAACATTATATTATGGCTGTGACTGAGCTTGTGATTTTCTATCCCAGTGGTGATAGGTATCTGAATGTAGCTGAGTTAGACGCCTAGACATACTGTAAATCCCTTTGTCCACTTTTTTATTTAACAGAGATAAACATGAGTCTGAATTGTAAACTGAGGTTAGTGATGACGTCATTTACCCAGGTACAGGCAATTATCAGCCCACTGTTTTAGTTGTCTTCCTATTTATAACAGGGTCAGTGTGACCTCACAGCCAGTACATTTCAAGAAAGTGTATATATTGTTAGTGGACTGTGTTCTGACAGTTCTGGATGTGGCCCTTAACATGACAGCTCATGTTGCAAAGGTCGCCTGTGCGATCAGTTTGGCCTTTTCATTCATGAAAAAGAGACACGTGTGAGTGATGGGCAGCACAAAACTATGCAACGGCTAAATTTAGGCCTGTCAATCGGGCTATTTTTCTACTTGACATATTTCATGTCACTCTTTGTTGTGTTGTGTATTAACTATGAGTCAAATGTAAGTATCTGGCAGAGAGCACCCAATGTGATGCTTCTGTCTTTTCCACTTGTGAAGAACTGAATAAGGCTGAAGCGACATGCATATGACCACTGTCTCGGGGAAAGAATCGAATTGATGTGGGCTCATTTCAACCCACAGCATCAACAAACAAGCTTAGTAAAAGAGCTCTGTATTGACTAGCTGTTGCAGGGGTCATTAAGGTTTTTTGATTTTTAAAAAAAGGCCATTTAATATCTTAATGAGGGCAATCAATTGTGAGAATTGTCAGCAGAATGAATTGAGAAGTATATGTCCTGACGTTTTTAATTGTAGAAATGGTGCGGAAATTTCCACTCCCTGAATTGAAAGTTAATGGGCCAGGTGGATACGTACGGACAGCCGAGCAATCACACAGTGTAATTAATTAGCACACAGCATTTGCATTCCGGTTTCTTCTCCGTCAAAAAATGAGCAAAATCGTGACACAGGGAGATTTTACACTGTGAGATGGGTACAAAGAGTACAGAATATCATCATTATGCACTGTTTGTCTTGACTGGTGCTCTTTTATTGATTCTCATCTCATCACCAGAAAGTATAACAAGAGAAAGTCTAATTCTTCATGTCTGAGATGCTCAGAAACACAGAAGGAAAATATGATCTCAGACAGATGCTCCTGTCATATTGGAAATGCAATTTAAGGATAGTGATTCTATCCGATAGGCCAGATAACATGTTGATTAGTGAGCTGTAGAGGTGCTGGTAGGCTGATTTTGTTACCTTGGTGCTAAGCTAAGTTAGCCGGCTGCTGGCTGTAACTTCATATATGACATGCAGACATGAGAGACATATTAAACTTCTTATCTATTTTTCCAAAAATGTCTGACTTAATAGATTTAATAGATGGAATATTTTCTTCGTGGCATATTTGTGTTATTATTAACAACTTTCAAAGAAGTTTAGTCTCACAAAACATAATTTCTTCAGGTTACATTCTTGTAGTTTCCAATGTTAGCCCTTCCTTTCCTTATATCCTAGCAGCTAACAGTACTAACCACTTCTGACCTTACTATGGAGGGCATGATCTCCGTTTGTATAGTCTCATCCTCCTATCTCGATGCACAATATTGAAATTAAAACTGGGCTGTCTATGCAGTAGAGAGAACTACTTTTGAAATTGGTGCTACATGACAAAACAGAGGAAAAGGCTGCGACATCTGCTTTTGCTCAAGAGGTAGAAAACCTACAACTACCAGAATGCACTGCGCCACATTGGACCAATAAAAGCTCCCACTGGTGGGTGAAGTAATGTGAGTTTGGCCAGTTTTCTACAGGGAACAATATGGCAGCCTGCTGGTAACAAACAATCTCAAATTACAGTCAAACAGTAAACTAAAATATGATTGTGAAAACATTTTATTTGAGACATAGGCAATGCATTAACACAATCTTTGCTCATATTTTATCAGCACCGTATAGTTTTACTTTTTGATCGTAGTGTTTTCAGCCTCCATTCTGGAAACTGTATAGTGCTCACTTATTGTTCACACATTCTTGTATTACAGCCAAACAGTGCACTAAAATCTATTTCTGAAGAAATTTCAGGTGAGAAATAGGCAAAGCAGTACCACAATCTTGGTTCATATTTTATCAGCACCGTATAGTTTTACCATTTGAGCTTGGTATGTTCAGCCTCCATTTTGACAATACAGGAAACCATATGGTGCCCACTTCTTGTTCATGAATTCTCATATTACAGCCAAACAGTGCACTAAAATATGTATCTGAAGACATTTTTGGTGAATACAGTAGGATAATCTTGGTCTATATTTCATCAGCGCTGTTAATTTTTATTGTTTAATCTGAGTCTGATAGAGAGAGAGGGGCATCTCTCTCTCTTGATCCATTTCTATGCTTTTTTCGTCTGTGGTGGCGGGCATATGGGCATATAAAAATATGGTGGTACAATCTGTAGTTTGAGCAACAGCCCTAGAGCCAGTGAAAATTGGATGTGAGCTGAGAGATGAGCAGGGAGATCTGGGCACTGGTAAGATGGAGGGAACCATGGTTTATCTTTAGAGACTACCCACATTGTTGGGATACAAAGCTGGTTAAAATTCGGCAAAGTGTTCCTTTAACTAAGGTCAGGCTGCTGGGGATATATGAAGACTTTCATCCTGTCTGAGACAGATGTCGTCAGTCTTCTAACTATATTCATATGTTTTGGATATGCTCCCCTTGCTCAATATTTGGCTGAAAGCATTCAGTGCGATTTCACAGATTACCCCAGCCTCTGTCACACCATCTGCAATTACCACTTTACTATGAGTCACCCTCACACCTGTAATACCAAATCATATGATGAAACATTTTTGTAACTCTCAGCTACATGCCTCAAATTCCCTCTTATTTGTTCTGTTTTTATATTTATTTAAAATCTGAAATGAAGTTAGTTGCGATCTATTTGAAAACTCTGAGGGGAGAAAACAGCAACAAACACAACAAAGAACCTAACGCTAAATTGCGAGACCCACACACACTCAAACACCGCCATGAAACATATACATGACATATGGGATTTAGGTGGAATTCATAATGATTCTGTCTCTCAGTCACACTTACTGGAGCAAAAATATAACATGTTAACTTCAAAGAGCAGAAGAAATAATACTGTAAAGACTTTAGCCAGGCAGACCTCCCTCTCACCACATGATAGAGGGTGTAATGAAGAATGGCATGAAAAATTTATGGAATCACTTCAAAGATAGCATATGCTTTCATGATTTCAAATGTTTCTACGACAGGTTGAAAATTGATGGGATTGCTGTATCAACCTCTAAATTAAATGTTCTTCATCTTTTTATTCTGTTATTCCGCTTGAACATTTTAAAGGCAAACACGCTTGCAATATTTTTTTAAGTGTAAATATCTATAAAGTTGATTAAAGTCTGTGTTTAAAGTGTAGGCCTATATGTTATATTTGTGCACTTGCTTTAAAAATACATTCCAGTCTAAATAAAGGATAAATAAAGAAATAAAATTATTCCACCATATTCCCCTCCCTCCTTCCCTTAAGCATAGTGCTGTTAAAGTTCAGTGTGAAAACGATTACAAGAAATTTTACAACATAGTGTTTGAGAGTGTAGTTAAAATGCAACACTGTGTTGTAGTTTGGATACTGAACAAAAACCGTGTAACATCTCTGACCTCAGATTAAGGTGCTGGAGCAAAGTTGTTCAGGTTTCTCGACTTACTTTTAGATGAAAAGCAAAGACAAGACATGATTGAAGGGCTGTGGATTGCGAGTGGGGTCAAAGGAAATGAGCAACAGGCAAAATTTCTTTGTTCTTATCTTTCTCACACAATCGATAGAAGTGAAAAGGGGGAGAGAAAAAATTGAACACCTCCCCTTCAAAGTCCACCTTATTCTGTTTGAAGTCCATATTGTACTTCAAAATGAGAGTAATGCCAGAGGTAGCACTCTGCCCTCAACTCCTGTTTGACTTGGAGTTAAAGCAATACATATATAAATTGTATTAGCGCGTTTGAAATATAAAGGAAAATAAATGGTGTTAAATTTCTTCTACCAGAGTCTTGATATGATTGATTTGCTTTTTTTTCCAGTGATATAAAAAAAATATCATATTCATATTTACTGTACAGAGAGCAAATAAGTGTCAAACTATTACTTTAAGATAAGTTAGTAGGAGTTTTGAATCTCGACCTAATAATGCAAGCTGCTAACAAATAGCAATAGTAACTAAAATGGCGTTCTTACAGCATCCTCACATAGCAATTTATTAGCTATCATTCCTCTTAAAATTACACTCATTTCAATTCAACTGCAGTTGATTTTCTGCTGTTAACTATTTGTCTATTTTCACGTCTTGGGGTCTGCAGAATGACATACTTTTCCTTTTTACTTTCAGTACTGCAGCTGCCCTTACAAAGTAAGTGCACACAATCGGGACATAATACTTTGCAGTAACATTGCGCCCTGAACTTTGACCCTCGTGCTCATATATCTGTGACCTTGAATGTAAAACCAAATGCCATTTGCCGAGTTCACCAGAGACAGACGTCAACCCTCAGAGCTCTACATTTCCATTTCTCTGTCTTTTTTTTTTTGGTAATCTTTATAATTATTTTGTTTAATTAAACAGTTAACATTCCCACTATTCAAGGGGTCACTAGTCACTTTATGTGCTGTCGTCTGTCGAGCAACAAGCTACCAAGCTGTCATCTGTTTGCGGCTCAGACAGTGTGACTTTTCTTTTGCCGCGCAGAGGACTGTGGATCAGAATAGAAATAAAAGCACGCTGGCTTGCATACTGCCAAATGCGACCGATAGCGATAGGTCATTCTGGTATTTATGTCATTCTGCTTCTGACATACTACATCTTTTTCTGGCATACTAAATAATACAGTATGGGTATTGGAACATGCAGTAAGATTCACTTGCATTGTGCCACTGCTGTGCTCTGAGTGTTGGTGACACGAATGCAACCTCAGTTGTATTTCAACTGGTGTCTGCCTGTGTTAAACACACACACCTTATTTCCAGCATCAATCTAAAGGCACATTCAGACCTCCACTGAAGTTATAGCGGGGGCTGCAGCCAACGAACCGTGGCAGAGTTAACTTCCAGGTTGGCTTGCAGGATAACAGCCCTGCTGGACTCGAGAGGCTTGTCGAGGCCATAACATTATTCACATAAACACTGCACATTGAAAAACCTGTTAAAGTAAGACAGAATGAGCAAACACACTGAGCCTGACTCTTATTCGTGGGCTCCTACTGGGCACCTAATAACACCAATAGTCCCAAAGTAGGTACTAACACATACAGTGAAAATAATATACTGCTTTCAGAGGTGCAGCACTTACAGACAGGGTGCACAAAGGAGCAAAGCAATGACCTGATTTGTTCAAATCATACACCTACCTGTTGAGGTATACCATAGTTTTTGTATTCAGTTATTGATCACACATAAACCTGTAAAATAGATTATCCTTTTGATCAATCACACATTTCATGCATCTCTCATCTTTTTACTTGAACGCTCTTTGGTGTTTCAGTATTGCAGAGAGCATCTTGAAGGCAGTTTGATGACTGAGAGCAGTGTTCTGCATAGCCTGGGGTTTGAAATGGGGTTTGAGTATGTTAGAGGCTTGTCATACATCTTGAGTGAAATCCAAAGTGACAGGCTTCTTGAAAGACCGAGGATCTGATGCGAACTGTCACTGCACATTACAGAAGCGGGTGCATGCTAAGCTCGGTTTACGGGATGTTTGAGTAGTCTGCAGAGAAAGTCTTAAAATGAGTCTGTTACTCTTATTGCTAATACCCTTTAGCCTATAAATAACGACAAGTGCATTTGAAGAGGAGGCTGCTTGCTTGTGTTTTTGATGGATTTTTAACACTAGCCAGCTGTTCAGACGCAACATCCGTGTGCAACTCATTTGGTGTCATTATCGGATTGTTGTTGAGGTATATTTCAGGAATCAATTACAATAATTTGTTGTTTGTGTGGCGTGTAAATGAGGCAAAGTGTCAGTGTGCTTGTTGATGGTGATGACAATGAAGGCTGTTTTTAGATCCCATTACAACTAAGGTATAAAAATAGAGTGAATTTTAATTAACTGATACAGTTATCAAATGTCATTAAAAACAGTTAGATTTAACACAAAATACAGAACAATTTCAGGGTATTTTGTTTTATTCTTTTCTGCCAACTGGGATTGGATTCAGAAAAGTAATTAAAACATAATAGATTGACATGAGTGATAATGTAGAATTTATTAAAAATTCAGCTTTAACAACCTGCTGCAAAACGGGTTATTTGATATAGCCTGCAGAACTGAAGCTATATGAATGTAAACAGCCTCATGCGCCAGCTGCCAGTTTAAAAAAATGTATCTGCACAGTGAGACACCATAGATGCAAATGATGTGTGAAAAATGGTGCTAGAACATCACTAAATAAACTCTGTGTAGGTGAGATTCTTTTCCAAAAAAACCCGGAGAAACCTTTTGCCTAAAAGAAAAATAAGAGATGGAAAAAAAGAATCAGACACCAATCAAAGCAAATTTAATAAATATCACTGGTGCTGCATTGGCCTGTGTGTTAAACCTCCCATCCAGCTGGAGTGTTGGGTCAGAGTCAAACAGTCAGGTTTGGGGGCCAGACACCATGGGCACATGATGAAAATCTATTATCTTCTATTTTCCAAATTACACCACTTTTACAGTAGAAAAGTGATCAACATTAGTTCTCATTAATTCTTAATTGCATTTGTACACTGTCCATGCATGAATTATAGAGAGAGAGGAAACTCTGTTGCAAGTGTCCTGTTTTAAGTAGAGATATGCTGCCCCCACATGGTGGAAAGACCACATTACATGTAAGGTACAGCAAAAAGATGTGACGCCATCTTTTCTGAAGCTGCATTCGCATGCTTTACTGCTTTTATATCACTAGGTGGCAGCAGCTATCCAAGATATCTTTACAGCTACATCTTTTTGGTTGGTTTAGTGTTTCTCAGCATGTGAGTGTTTACCGGTACCTTTGACTCTAAGGTTAAACAGAACTTTTGAAAGCTGAAAGTATTCTTACATATTAATTTCTGTTTGTCTTAGGCATGGGCTGATTATGAGACAATGGGCCCCTGGGCACAGATAAACAAAGGGCCCCACTAACCTCTTACACAGAAGCAAGATACACAGACTTTATGGTAGTTTTGCATCATCTTGTTGTTTTGCATCTCTCTGAGTTAATTTTGTGTGTTTTTGAAGTAGTTTTGTGTCTCTTTGTGGTTGTGTTGCCATTTTTGTTGTTATCTTGTGCCTCTTTGCTGTTTCTATGAATGTCTTTGTGGTTTATTTGCATCTTTTGGTCATTTTGTGTCTCCTTTTAGTTGTTTTGGTGTCTCCTTGAGGTCATATCTATGTCTCTTTGTGGTCTCTTTGCCATTTTTGTAGTTATCATGTGCCACTTTGCAGTTTCTTTGAATGTTTTGGGGTTTTTTTGTTCATTTCTGGTCTCCTTTTAGTCGTTTTTGTGTTTCTTTTAGGTCATTTTTGTGACTCTTCGAGGTCCTTTCTGTGTCTCTTTGTGGTTTTGTTGGCATTTTTGTCATTATCTTTTGCCTCTTTGCAATTCCCATGAATGTCTGTGGGGTTTATTTGCATGTTTCGGTCATTTTTTGTCTCCTATTAGTCATTTTGGTGTCTCTTTGTAGTCGTTTTGGTGTTTCTTTGAGGTCATTTTTGTGTCTCTTTGAGATAATTTTTGTGTCTCCTTGTGGTTGTGTTGCCATTTTTGTAGTTATCTTATCTAGTTTGCAGTTTCTATGAATGTCTTTGGGGATTTTTTGTGTCTTTCAGGTCATTTTGTGTCTCCTTTTAGTTGTTTTGGTGTCTCTTTTAGATCATTTTTATGTCTCTTTGTGGTTGTGTTGCCATTTTTGTAGTTATCTTGTGCCTCTTTGCACATCCTATGAATGTCTTTGAGGTTTATTTTGCGTGTTTCGGTTATTTTGTGTCTCCTGTTAGTTGTTTTGGTGTCTCTTTGAGGTCATTTTTGTGTCTCTTTGAGGTCATGTCTGTGGCTCTTTGTGATTGTGTTGGTATTTTTGTCATTATCTTGTGCCTCTTTGCAGTTTCTATGAATGTCTTTGAGGTTTATTTGTGTCTTTCAGTCATTTTGTGTATCCTTTTAGTTGTTTTGGTGTCTTCTGAGGTCATTTTGGGTCTCCTTGAGGTCATATCTGTGTCTCTTTGTGGTCTCTTTGCCATTTTTGAAGTTATCTTGTGCCTCTTTGCAGTTTCTATGAATGTCTCTGGGTCATTTTTGTGTCTCTTTGAGGTTGTTTTGCCCATTTTTGTAGTTACTTCGTGTCTCTTTCCTTTTCATCTCTTTGTGGGTTTTGTGTGTGTGTGTGTGTGTGTGTGTGTGTGTGTGTGTGTGTGCGTGTGTGTCTGTGTCTTTTTGTACTCATTTTGAGTCTCTCTGGTCAGCACTTGTTAATTTGAGTGACTTTTAGCAGGTGAAAGATTGGCCCTGACACTTGGGGCCCCTGAGCCTGTGAATTGCAGGCCCATTTAATTATCCATCCATAGTCTTAGGACTTATTACAGATGTTCAGGAGAAGGAGAAAATAACACAGCCACTTGTACAGTCTAATGCAATAGAATACATGGATTTATGAAGCATTCATTGTTAAATTATGTTGAGCCAGCATCAGAGAGAGGTGTTGATTTAAGCCTAATTATGCCACACTGCAGTTTGTAGTGTTCTTGCATTGGATTGCAATATTTCATCCAACAATTATACACCAGTCCCGAAATTGTGTTTGGAGGAATTTGACTTCACCAGAACAGCATGTTCAATATTGAAAAGAAACAGAAGTGTTAACTGTGTCCACACTGGGACACACTGTCCAAGCAGTTTAAACAGTTTTCATTTGTGGATTTACATTTCACTAAACTCAATAGAGTTCTTTGTGTGACTTTGTTGACTCATTATGTCATTATGTGGTCACAGAGCATTTTTCTTGCGTTCTGGGTTATGCTGATGAGGCAGAGGTGATCACTGGTCTGGCAGTCAAACACTGAACTATCAGTGGAACTAAGCCTTCTTTGTGCTCGGTGATGATGAAAGTTGGTTGGAGCATTACAGTGACATCTGGCAATGACACCTCACGTCTGCAGCGCTGACGACAAGCCTGCCCTCTGAATGTATTGTGTAAATCATCTCAAAAGAATGAAATCTTTATGACGGGCGAAGCTGTATGGGATCGGACACTGCATCCTCTCTTTTTGCTGTTACATAATGAATATGCATATGGCTGAGTCTGTCTCTGTGTGTCTCTTGTGTGTGCTGATGTGTGTGGTTGTATGTGAGCTTAGTCAGACTCCTCCAGATCTCTGCCTACGCAGATTAATATCTGCAGTCCACAAAGGAGCCCTGTGTGCCTTGCAGGACAGAGTCTCAGGACAATGAATCCACTGTCTGACAACACCATCGCCCTCTCAAGCTAACTGATATGCACCCCTTAGTCCTCCTGAGATTATAGAGAGCTCAGTCTTTCTGCACTAAAGGTGATAATTGAATGACGGAGCCATGCTCCAAGCTTTCTCAAAGCTTGTCACCAAGTCATTCGTCTAGGCTGCGGAACATTGAATTAGGGGAGCCAATAGCTTTGACACTTGTGCATTCACTTGTGGTTTTTGGATTTTGGCAGACTTTATGGTTGAAATAACAGAAATGTTCTGTCTTTATTTTAATACAAAGTATGCAACAAAAGGTCAAAGACAAAATGAGAAAGTTAGTGATACAATAGAGCTCTACTGCGAGGCTTTGATGCTGCATTTATACCAGCCTGCAGATGCACAATAACAGAACAGTGTGTTTGATTTATTTCCGCCTGATCTGAACAGTAATTGATTATGTAATATACACTGCAAGAGTCAGTAAGAGGGAGAGGGTCTTCTCAAACACTGCTAACCGTATCCCCCCCTGTTTTTCTCTTTAGTCACGCTGATATCCTCTGAGCACAATAATTCACACTCCTCCCTGCACAATTGACCTTTACTTTGCTCCCATGACCCGGAAACCAGTGTTCATATCTGTACTGTATGGTGCCTTCTGTTACAGTAGTGGAGGAGGTAAGAGAAGCTATTTTAAAACCTCCAACAGTGGAGGATGTTCACATGTATCCTCTCCAGGAAATGCTAATATGGCCAGTATAGACACAGCAGATGATAGATATACAGATGGATAGAGTTTGACTGATGAGAATTAAGACAAAGGATACAGCAGAAGTAGTATTAAACAATGAAAAATTAAATGCAAGTGCACTGCACGTGTGTGTTTGTGTGTGTATGAGCATGTAGGCGTGAGCTCCAGAGAGTATGCATGTGTGGTCACGGCTCTAATGGGTGAAAGAGGATGAGAGGAGGCAGGAGAAAGAGGGGGAGATACACTGTACAGAGAGAAACAGAGAGATAGAGAGCACGAATAACTTCAGACAGCCTGGTGTGTAATAAAACATACATTTTGAAGTTTCAGAGGTCGGTACATGTTTTTAAAATGGCTTCTTTTTTACCAAACTGAGGAAAATGAAACAAACAGAGATAAGAGTTATCGGCACAGGCAGTCTACTAGCACTACTACTTATACTACTACTACTACAGCATGTGACTGAACATGAGAAATACAACCCAATAGATCTCGGCAATGTTTCGTAAGGGATTCTGGCTGATTTGAGTAGATGAAAGAGCATGTTATGTGTGCTTTACCACAAATGGACAGCATTTTTGGTAGAACAGAAATGGAGTTGATAGCTCATAGGGGGTACATGAGTACATTTTTTTCCTGTAAAATTATTTATCTGTGAAGAGGATTAAGGCATGTGACAGTTGTCTTGGAAAACTGTCTGTAAGCACTCAAACACACACAGTAATGTACAGAAGACTGATAGGCTGAAGATTGAAGTTATTATAACGGTACAATAGCTTAATAGAGAGACAAACTTTAGCATAAACCCAGAAGTTATGAGAAACAAAGCACGTCTTCTGACCAGAGACACAAAAATCCATCTTTTTATGGCTTTTCAAATAATAGCATGTCATTATTTAAAAGTGTAGTATGTTTAAAAGTGTCAGCTGAGGAGCATCTGACTTCTCAATATAGAACAACACATAAAAACAAGTCATGTCCGCAGAGCATATGATTTCATTTTAGTTGTTGTCCAGTCTTTAGCAAACAGTCATGTAACATCACTGTGACCTGATTTCACAGTTTGTACATGAACAGAGTGTACACAGTAATCAGTATTAAAATTGATACATTAATGTTGTTATACAAGTTTAATTTCACATTAAAATGAAAATCTTGTCACTTAATCTTTAGTTTACTATCACACAGTCCAGGCTATGCTCCCACACAAAGAGATGAGAGGAATATAAATACAGCTGTAGCACAAAATGCAACACTGTTAAACTGCTGGAGAGATTTTTCAGATGATAGGATTTTGTCAGTTTTCTACAGACTAATTGAAAATGATATCTGCAGTTAAGCTTTTTATTAATTAACTGCAAGGAATTTAGCTGACGGGACCTGTGAGATTTCATAGCCATAAATGATTACTTGAGCAGAAGATTTACACATTTATCCTGATTTCCATCCTTTTTAAAAAATAAACTGCTTGAAAAAATTCTTGGAAATTCAAGTGTTAGTGAGCGTGAGGTTACACTGACAAGATAACCTAAAAATATATTTATAAAAAAAACAAGCCACATCAGCTTTTCAACTTCAATGCACACTGAATAAAACACTAGTATATTTCGGAGGGCATTTATATGCATGAGTCATCAGCTGAGTCATACTTTTCCTATCTATGATGCCGAAGCGCAAACGCCAGTCAGACCCCCCCACACAGCCTCACCCCCACAGTGCCCGAAACCCATCTAGCTCCCCCCCCCCCCCCCGCTTCCTCTAGTTACGTCCTAGTAGATGGGTGGTTAAATGAGGAACGGAGGAAAATGTTTTGTGAACATTTTTGGGGCCACACTCCCTGAGGTGGTATGTGTGGAGGGAATAACTGTAGAAGGATGGGTTGCAGCAAATGTGCAAGATCTGACCACAATACACTCACAGCCAGCCCACAGATTGATTTGGGCTTATTAAATTTTGGCTCATTCCATCTCTCAGCTGGCCAAAAGTGCAAATCAAAGGCAAACCGACCTATCAGGGTGCCAAATGCTACGGTTCCTCCCTGCTGTGCGGGCAAACAACCTTCTCTTCCCTTTGCATCCTTGTTCTTTCAGGTACCATTCACTTTAAAGCTCAAATAAAAGTGTGTTGCATAAGGCTCTCTTTGGTCATTGGAGGGGTGAGGGGGGGGTCTGTGGAGTATTTGACTCACAACAGTGTTTTACTAAAGTATGAAGAGGCGATGACTGTGGGTTTTGTTGTGCATTTTTTAAGCGGCTGTATTTCTATGTGGACTCTTTACCACTATTTTGATAAAAGCACAGCTTTGTCCTCCTGTAGAGCAACACAGAGGGGAACAGGATAAATATTGTATGAGCATTTTATTAGTACAAATTAAACTGCATTATAGTTGATCTGTAACCAGGGTCTGACAATCTTCTATTGTACTGTACACGCAGTAGATGAAATAATAAATATATTGTGATAGAAAACAAAATCTAACTGGTACTGCTGACAAGTCATGATTGCAAAATGTTTTTAATTGTGAAAAGCTTTTATCGTTACAGTTTATCAGGTCTGTACAGCTACCATTTAGTAGACAAAGGTCACGTCAGATTGTTTGTCCTCTGGAGGAGTTTTCATTCTACAGTCACAAAGAAATTGCACTTGATGGGTTTTGAAGGCTGATTCGAATGTTTTTCACGCTCAGCTTTGACTGCCTTTAGGGAAGAAAAAATTAAATCATTAAATTAAACTAAATAGATGGATTTAATTTTTCTCCACTAAATTCATACTCCTGGCGGTGTGATAAAAGCTGTGTAACTGCCCTGAACCATCTTGTTGGAAGGTAAACATAACTGATGAGTTAAAGGAAGTAATAAATGTGAGAAAAAATAAAATTTTACTGACATCTTTTACTGCATAGTGGAAAAGGTGTCTGGATGATTGGTACTTTGCAGCTTGCATGATGAAATAAGGAATTATGACCTCAGTATTTTTAAAAATCCTGGCTATGGCCCTGATTGTCAGTAGTGGTAGTATTAACCTCTCAGCTACAAGGTTTCACTTTGGGTTGTCAAAGTTGTGAATTTAAGGTTTCCCTGTTGTAAAATATTCCTTTGATTTTTGTTTGTCCCTTTTATTTGGTAATAATGCAGTTCTAAATGTTGTTTATCCATTAATACATGCTTAACAGGCTTTTAATGATTTAATTTTGGTCAATATTTCCTGCAGCCCTTCCCAGAAGGTCAAGTGGTCATAGTTACATTCAAAGGAATTGGGCTACAACTAACAACTAATTTTAAGTATTGACTGATCTGCAGATTATTTTTTTCGATCAGTTGGTTTGTCATTTAGTCTATAAAATGATAAAAAATAGTGGAAATGGCGATCACACAGGCAATGTCTTTAATTGCTTGTTTTGTCTGAACAACAGTTCAAAATCCAAAGATATTTAATTTACTGTCACTGAAGACAAAAGCAGAAAATTCTCACAAATCCCAAACTGGGACTGGTTAAATATTGGCGCTTTTGTTTACTAAATTACTTTAAAAAAAGGTAATTACTATAGTGATTTATCAATTACAAAAATAATTGTCAGTTATTTGTCTATTAGTGTATTTGTTGGTCGACTAATCCATTAAATGACTTTCTTATTAGCGATGTCCTCATTAATGGCTAATAGCTAGATAGGCTAGTTCTGTAAAGCTTTAATAAACCTAAATAAATCTTTAAAGCCATTAATTATAAACCTTTTATCAAGGACGTACGTTTTTATTTCAACACTGGGGGGAACACATATGAAATGGAGGGTTGGGGGTTCTCTGCAAGAACATTTTAAGCATTACACACTCAATTTCCTGCATTTTGGGAATTTTTATGCACCACTTTTTGGCTTTTCTGCATCATTATACAGTATATGTAGTGTAAATGTCTGGTTTTATGGTGAAGGGGCTCTAAATATTGAGGAGGATGTGTCCTCTGATATCTATACCAATGCCCTTTATGAAGAGTGCCTGATTTAACATGTATTTGCACATGCATTTTGTATTTTTCAGCCTACAAACATAGGCTATTTAGGCTCTAGAGACTGTTTTGCCATTATTTTGTGACGACAACCTGAATCTTTTACCACAGAAAAAAAGCTTTAAATTAATATTTTTTAAAATATTGATGGTTCATTCTGTTAGTATCTCTATTGTGTGCTGACGTGTAGTACAATATATTTATAAAAAATTATGCGTTTTTTTGCGTTGCTATTATTATTGTGGGGGTTTCCCTGTGACACTGGGTCCCTTTGAGACCCGCGCACTATTTAACAGGAGGTCCTTTATTGCGCGGATTAATCGACGTGTGAGAAGGCTCTGCTTGTCAGTCAGACTTTGAACAGTGCACTGGCGCTCATCACTGCTAATCTCCGGCCGCTGCTTGTCATCAACGACGCTGCTGCTGCTGCTGCTGACAGTTATCACCGACCAGCTTTACAAATATAGATTAGGATGAACAGTTGCTGAGATAAGGCAGGAAACCCGAGGGCAACACCGTAGGGACCGAGCGGAGATTAAACGTTAGCTACGCCGTTTAACATTTACTCCGGAGTTGCAATGGTCCAGTTAAGGGATATTTTCCTAGCCTTCTGTCTCGTGGGCTGTACAGGTAAGAATACCTCTCATTCAGCACTTGAGCTAGAAATGTTTATGTCTTGCTGTGAATATCAGCACCTTGTAATAGTGGTCAGGACGGCAGGCATCCACTCGCCTCCTGGTCCTCCTCCTCCTCCTCCTCCTCCCTCCGCCCGCAGGCACTCTGTTTAGAAGGTGCATCGGTAACGGTACTGCGACTGCTGCTAATTAGCTTACTGGCGAGCTCGGTGATGTGTTTTTTAAGTAAAGACAGCTTGATGCTAATGTGTTAAGGGCACCATTTTCCCCCTGGAGACACTCTCATAACGCATACACTCTTCGCGTGACCAGCCTGCACGCTGACCTAGCGTTATTGTGCATTAAATTAAACATGATACCCACGAAGGACAGGCTTTTGAATTGTATTAGCATGGATGAGAGCATTATGTGAATGGAAATGTGGCGTGGGGATTTAATTTTTCTTCTATTTACAGTCGTGTCGGTCTCGGCCGTTGGTCTCAGCTTGGATGGGACGTGTTTGTTGTTGACAGGGAGTGATGCTAGGCGCCTTATATTTGTAGACACACACATAAATGCTCACACGCACACACACACTCAGCCTTCTGGGTTGAGTCACGGTCTCTCTGTTAAAGGTACATTGTGCAAAATAAAGCACGTGACGTCTTGAGGTGCACCTGGCAGGTGTGATGCGATTAAAGGAGGGATGCTGGCTTGTGTGAAGCAGCCAACATGACGGGCTTTTTGGGGACAGTGTGGGTTTATTTGGTCTCTCTGGCACACTGATGCACAGCAAGCACAACTTCTACTTTGAATCATCTGTTATGTAATCTGATGCCACGATAAAGGCTTTGAAATGAGATCCTCTAAGTT
This sequence comes from Cephalopholis sonnerati, assembly GCA_019142605.1. Lineage (NCBI taxonomy): Eukaryota > Metazoa > Chordata > Actinopteri > Perciformes > Serranidae > Cephalopholis > Cephalopholis sonnerati. The sequence goes on along the minus strand of JAGQAX010000013.1, from coordinate 24,610,880 downwards.
GGTAAAATGTGTCGTTATGTAAGTCTAATTGAGGGAGTTTTGTGACAAATTACATTTTTAATAGCCTTTGCACGCCCATTTTTTGATTAAAATCAGTAATTTGACATGTGAGGCGATTATAGTTGGAGTAGTAGTACTCTGAGCTACACTCAGGCTCAGGGTTTTCGTGGGATAGCCTTTTAATCCTTTATGTACAATCCAATATGTGCAGGGGTGTTCCTCAGGCAGGAGAGGAAAACGCACAGGGAGTGGAGCCCTTCCTGTATTGTAATGATAATGCAATTTCTCTTGGGTTTGATGGAACATTTTATGTAGAAATGTCAATTTGCAATAGCCTCATGATGGGATTCTGTCTCCTCTTGTGCCATAATTTAATTTAAGCATATTCTAATGCATTTGACACGTTATTTTGTTATGTGTCTAACACCAATTACACTTAACAGCTTAAATATTATAGACTACTTGTGAACATCTCGAGGAAACCTGTTAATCTAATGGAAGCATTAGATGAGATCAAAAAATGATAGAGAATAAATTGAGAAGTGGCCTTTGAAAATTCTGGATTCCTTTTGAGAGAAAACATCTCTAATTTTTTGTGCATAATCTTGTCAGAACATTCTGAAGCAATAACAAATGTTCACTAGGGTTACATGACTATGAAGGATCTTTTTATTCATTGATACTTGATTTATGAGGCTGATTATGATTTTTTTTTTTCAAGCTGAAAGAATAAAATTGTCAAACTTGGACAAACAATATAATGCTGGCACTGTTTCCAAATGATTAAAAACATGTTTTTGGCATTTCTGTCCTGCAGTTTCTTCTTACTTATCAGCCTTATCTGCAGTAACCTGATTTTGGTAAATATATCAGCCCAATTGAACAATCAGTTCATCTCTACTGTACAATGTAATTAGGAAAAGGAATATGGGGTTTGATTTTGGTTTTGAATCTTATATGGTAGCTCAAAAAGCATTACCTTAATTTTACAAAGTGTGCAATGTTGCAGGTACGTTGAATATAGATATAAGAAAGATAAAACTGCATGATTCTGCCCTTTTAATAGACTGATCACTTTCTCTTTTAACTCAAACGCCTCCACTAAGGCTAAAATTAAAACGATTTGTTTTGTATTCCTTTATTGAATCTACTTTTGTAGTGTTTGGCGCAACACAAATGTCAAAAATATTACTTTTATAAATGTCACTTTTGTAGTTGAATGCAAATCAAAGAAAATTGGCAATCTATTAGTCGATGATTATATGGCATAGTTGCAGTATTTATGACTGAACTGAGATTTGGGAGGGATTAACCATCTTTTTCTTCCTTTCCTCTCAGCTCAATGGGTTTGTTGAGCCTCTTGACATTATTATTAATTGATCCCCTACAAACTGATAACTGAAATATGGAAGAATTTCAAGCCTGCATTTCTGACAGAAATTGAAATATAGCCTCTAGAAATCAAAGTGAGAGAAATGAAGCAAAACAGGGTGAGATAAGAGATGGGTTCCCAGTGTCCTCAACCTGTGGGATATGATGAATGAACTGCACTCTGCATCTCACCATATGGCTCTCTCTTCAACAGCAATATGTGGCTCTCTAGTTTACAGTAGGATTGTTTCACTTAGCCTGTGTTACATCATCAGTCAGATCATGCGGGAGTGATGACGTAGCTCCACGCTGCTCCATTTACAAAGCAAGATGGAGGCATGGCTGACTGCAGGCTGACTTATAAAAGCTCCAGACTTCTTTACGTCTGACTTAGCTTCATGAGGATGGAAACCAACACCGCCAAGAGCAAAGGCTGCTAGTCCAACAGCTCCAACTTGATAAAGTGATTATTACAGAACAGTGTGTGCACATCGTGTACTGCCAGCAGTTTTTTCCATATTTAGAATTTATTTAGGAGGACCACTAAAATAGATCTCCTTCCGCCCGAAAAGAGACACAGCAAGTCTTTCTTTTCACTTGCATGCATGACCACAGCCAGTCGGTTTACAAAGGTCGATTGAGTGCAGAGACCTTTACAGTTTCTCCCTGGCCTTGGTCATAGATTGCAGAGAGGCCACAGCGGAAATACATATGATAAGGGCTGCTACTGATGCTTTTTTTAGTGAGTAATGTCTTTGATATTTCTTCCATTCATTGATTGATGAGTCAGTCCGCCACAATTTTGCTTGTTGATTTCTTCAATTCTTTTTTTGTCAACTAGCAGCAAAACCTAAATGTATTTCATTCAGTTATTTGAAAACAGACAAGAGAGCCTCACTTTTGAGAGGCTGAAACCAGTAAATGTTTGGCATTTTTGCTCAATAAATGACTCACACGATTAACTGTTTATCAACATTATTGCCAATTAAATTTTCCATCATTCAGTTCATCCTTTCGACACTATGATTGCGGGTTGGTGCTTCATTAGTCCAGTAATGCAAAACACAATTAAGCATTCGATTAAAACCATCATGGAAAGCAAGTGTTGCTGTGGACAGACACCAGTAGTAATTGCTTATAAACCAAAGCAGCAAGACTGATTGTACTGTCATGTGCATTTGCAGACATTGCTTAACTTGCCTTCGACTTTGAGTGTCAAGCAGTCCTCTGCAAAATCATATTAAAGTCAGACAGACGTTTGGAGAAAGGTCCATTTGGGAAATCCAGCCAAAGCAGCTGAAGTGCTCGCACCAGTGTAGCTTTTCACCTCCATTTTCTGTGATTTTAGTTTTGTCTTATCAAATAACCGAACCTGCCAAGAACAGAGTGTCTACTGACAGGCCACTGCAAAGCGTTAGAGGATGTTTATTGAACCAGAATATGTTTCAGAATGGAACTGATGATGGAAAAACACAACTACAGGATTGGGAGACAATTTCTGAAAAACAACTGTCAGCCATGCACGTTTTTGGTATTCAATCCATTCAGACTAGTCATTTCAACAGATTCATATGTTTTCTTAACTGTGAACCAGCCAGTAAAATACCCATTCTCCATAAATCACTGTAAACCGTAGTTTTAAAGCAACCATATCTCTTGCACATCATTTTCTAAAAATCTCATAGATGCTAAGGTTTTCATCCAGAGGGAACGCAAGAGAGAGAGACTGTGGTTTTGTTGCAGCCAGGACTACTTGACTCTAATAGTGACGGGGAGTGGATCAGACAGATCCAGGTCTGAGAGAGTTGAGAGGAGCTGCATTGCCCAAGGATGCTAAAAAGATGACATTACACATGCACGTGACCATAAGCGCTGTGGGAGGAACATAAACAGCCTTTCCTGAGGGTTTGCTTACAGAGGTGGCGCAGGCTGTGGGGCTTAGTGGTTGTTTTTACAGTGATTAGCTTTTGAAGTGGTAGCATCCTTATGTCATTCCTGTGAGGTTTGAGTTATTATATAATTAATCAGGGTTAATTTAAGAGCAGAAAACAGGTTAAACGCAACACTGAGGCCTGGGAGACAAGCTTGGTTTGTATCTTGTTACTACTGTACGTGAGTACTAAAAACCTGCTTCAGACAAATTGCTTTTCAGCTAAAGATTGCAATCCGCCTAACTTCATACTACAGGATGTCTGCTTCTGTCTAAATTGAAAACATGTTAAGATCTCAGAGCTATCAGGAAATTAGAACAACGTGTCCTTGTCATTCATCAAATTAAAAAAAAAAAAAGAGGCCAGCACTGTGAACGCAGGATCCCTGTGGACATGTAACCCTAGATTGGCAAACCTTTAGGCATTATGTGGCCTCTCTCCGCTTTGAAGCTTTTCCTCTTTGGGACAAAAGGAACCTGTGACGGGGTCAAAGTTTTTGTAAAGTATCAAATTATCTGCTGGGTGTAATTGTGGGTTTGTTCAGGCTACCATCTCCTCCTGACAATGGTAAAAAAAACAACTTTGAGCCATTTCAACAATGTGGCTATTTTCTTTTTGATTCTCATTTGATCAGATTTGACCGGTCACCTTCAGCTACGTAAATGCCTGCTGCACTTGGCAAAATGTATCACCTTTACTCTCTGGGCTATTCACTTGCAAATAAAGACTGATTTATCCTTTTGCTTAGGCTGTTATGAACTGAGAGCTCCTCCTGGCTCCCTATCTGTCTTTCCGTATCTTATTTGGGTGTTAGAGATGCAGGGAAAAACAGGACTCCTGTGACCCAAACTAAGTCATCACAGCCTTGTCCATGGCCCATGTGGCCCCTGAAAGAGGAAAGGAGCTTACAGCCATGTCACTACCCATGCTGGAAGGAACGGTGTCCCAATTTACAAGATGTACAGATGAGTCTTCTCAATGCAAACTCCTAAAAGCAAGCTTTACAGTATGTCTGATTTTAAGAAAATGAGTGCATGTCTCATCTTACCGTGATAAAGCAATTTGCCGTTGGCTAGGATTTAGCACATCCACTTCTTTTATGGAGTGTGAAGGGAAGCAGTGTGTGTGTGTGTCTTCTCATGCATCCATGCACATCATGGTGCATTCATTATTGAAACACTATAGGATGCATCACCATGCACAGAGCAGGGAAAATTCAGATTGCTATGCCCCAGGCCTTCTTTTTATGCAGTCACCATAGTGTGTCACCATCTCCTAACGTTATACTCCTCTACCAGCTTAGTCATTGCCTGGCAACTTGGAGATACCTCTGTTTTACACAAAGTCATGACATGCATTAATATTGTGAAAAAAAATCCGTCATTAAAGCAGTGATGTGACACTCATTCGGCTAAAAAAAATCTGTTATTTTTAATCTCTAATTAGATCACCCTAAGAAGGCACCATCTCCTGAGGAGCCACGGCGGCTATAGCTGCTTCTTATCCATTCAGCGTGCCGGATCCACTTTGAAAGGATGTCAGTGATTCCCACAGATGGGCTACACTTGGGCAGCCTGCAGACGTATTCTAACAGTCACTCAAGTATATTTTAACCCATTTAACAATTTTACATATGAAAGGTGTGTCTGATGTAATGCATAGCGGTGTAAAGCAGCGCACCTTGAGTATTTTTTACAAAATCATGCTCAGATGACCCTCACACTCGTTATTCAAAGGCTCTTTATTCATAGAAAATTTGCCTACTCATGAAAAGGGGATATATAATAATCACTTTTTTATAAATGTATTACAGCTTGCAGCCCCCAGGATCTCTACAGTGTCACATTATCCTCTAGCTGATCATATTTTATGAGTACATGTCTCAGTGTTAGGATTTTTAGAGGACTAGAAGGAAAAGAAAAATTTTGAAAGTGATATCAACGGGGAAGGGAATTAACCTCATTTAATCCTCATTCGTGCAGAGTAATCTAAAATTATGTAACAGATATGTCCAAAGATAGAAAGAAACCTACATGGCAACATGGCACCTATTTTTAATTTTGTAGCAAAACGGTGCAGCTGCTGTGAATGCATGTGCATGGGTCATGACGAACTGTCTCTACAGTATACTAGATATGACATATTTTGAAATATTTTTTCAGATTTCTTTGTTTAATTATTTTGATCATTGTTGCTGTCTAAACTACCCTTCTGGACATAACATCATAATAATGATAATAATGAGCTGTTCAGCTGTTTTTATGTTGTTCTCATTCAGATTTGAACATTATACCAGTTGACATAGTGCAACCTGAGATGTTGACAAGCACTTGGACCTGTTTTTTTAATCTGGACAACATGTGCAGGACTGTGCTGATTGATACCAATGAATAATGAATGACTAATTTTGAGGATGTTACACCATCTCATACCGACGTTTGCCATGCTGCTTGTAGTCTGCAGTACGTGGAGAAATATTGCTGTTGTTAACGGCCTTGTAACAGATGGCATGGTGACATTAATATTTACATGTCTTTTTTTCCCATTTTGACAGCCAGTTCTCTTCAAACCGAGGTGTGACTGTTAACTGGAATGTATTTAGCCATGTATTTCTTTTAATCCACATGAAGTCACGACCACCTTGTTTTTTTCTTTCCCCCAACAGTAGCTTTCCCAGGAGGGTGTAATGCACTGAGAGATTCAGACTATCTACCCTTTCCCTTTTCACACACAGACACCCAAACCATTCAGATGTAACAAGTAAAGCTGGGGTGTGGAAGGAATTTTTAGAGGCTGTAAAGGGTAATTTTAAGGTGTTTTCATTGAGGGCACTGAATTGCTAACATTAACAGGCAATCTCATTGGGAGCTGAACAGAGCACTTTGCAGAATTCCTGAATGCAGCAGACAAGAGGTGCAGCAGGAAGATTGGAGGGGATTAGAGTCCATCTGTGAGTCAGAGGTCACTGGAGTACTACAGTTACTCCTTAGTGGTAGAGTGGTGGCGGTGAATCAGTTTTGTTCTGAAATGCTGAAGGCTGTTTGGATATTGTTTGGCTTGGTAAGAGTGCCCTTGGACTAGCACGCAGTCATGTTTCCATTACTGGGGTGTTTTCCAACTACTGTTTAGTCCCTCTTGAAACCCTATTTATTCCAAGGTGCTCGAGTTGATGTTTTGTTGAAGCGCAGAATTACCTTCTGTCGAGCAGTTGGCCGTCTTTTAACCCAGTGACAGATTATTGAGGGCTCTTAAGGATTTCCTATTGCAGTGTGTGGAAAGTCTCATGATGGCAGTATTTGCTGTGTTATATAGGGTGCAGGCGGTCACTGTTGCAAGCCAATCATTCCCTTTAACCTCAAGATCTGTTTGCTTTCTTGGCATGAACTCAAGCACAGTGGGTGTTTGCATTGGAGTCTGACTGGGGTTGACTTGTCACCTTTACTGTGTATGATATTTATGGAGAGGACATCAGGGCACAGTGTTTGATGATGCTGGCATGATGTAATTTTGGCTTCACTGAGCTCAATAGTTTGCTGGTCAGCCCTCACCTTTGGTTACAAGCTTTGCGTATTGACCTAAAAATGAAGGATCTCTTCAGGGTGGCTGTCTCGCTCTGTTTGATATGAGGATGTCTTGGCTTTGATTGACAGATCTCCCAGGCTGTCATACTGCATGGTTAACACACCTCAGTTCCGCATTTGCTGCCAAATTTGGCTACTGTAAGTGACAGATGTGACGGTAAAGTATAAACTCAAACATCCTACAAACATCCCAAAGGCCCAGCTTCAGAAAGATACGCAGGATGCAGGGTTTGATTCCCAGCAGCTGTATCGCCAGCCTTTTGTGCATTTTAATAAGACACAGTTAGTGTGTTGGCAGGTAGAAAGCTGTGGAGGATTTTCCTCCTTTTCACTGCACTAGAAACTCCCACTGGTTAGTTGATGTGCCTGTCCAGTGGAGGAGGAACTGGGAGGGTTAGTTTGAATGCATTTTGCCCTACTGATGAAGCACATCACGTCTGTCTACAGATATGCATGGACAAAAAGTGGGGTTAGTTAAAAGTTAAAAGTGCATAGAGAATTGGGCTTTGCAAGTGTGGAAGAAAGCAGAGAAAATATTTTAGGGAAGAAAATACCTCAGATTAAGGCTGCTCCCTGACAGTCAGAGGTTCAAATCATCAGTCTGAGACCCCTCAGTCGACTGAGATTCCCTGAAGTTGAGCAGTCGTTTTTTGTTTTGTTTTGTTTCTTTATTCTTAAGTCAGTGTGCAGTGATCTGCTGGGGATGTTTCAGTCCCCAGATTTAGCTGCGGAGTAAGCGTTTCTCACTTTCATGCTGCTCTTCTGTATAGTCAGCTGCGGACACAGAGGCAGCTGCCCGGAAGAAGAGAGGCTTTGCCTGGTCTGGCTCCAAGATAATATATTTTTTGATCTTATCCTCTGCCGTCTGTGTGGTGAAGACGTGGTGAATCTACAGCTCAGGGCGACTTAATATGATACAGTCTTTGGCTATTGTTTGATGCCCTACTTCAGATTACATAAGAAAGTTTAAGTAGGCTTTTTCAGAATTTATTCCCCAAATCTTTGTACCACAGAACTGGCAAAATTCTTCCTATTTCACTTTCATATGTTCAAACCTCTGTGGACCCTGGTTGGCTGACTGAGCAGATGACTCTCATAAATGATCAAGTGCTGTCCAGTGCCCTTGATGGCTGCACTAAAACAGAAGCTGCTACTTTCTAAGGCTGGTGCTTATGGCTTATGAATAATATCTCTATTTTAAGGTTATGCCTGGATTTTTCTCCAAAATAATTTAGGCTTACTGTTTGATTTAACCCTTTAATGCATATGATCATACCACTGTAATCATTCCAGTAAACTCATCCTAGTTAAGATAGTGTGAAATGGAGGTTAAGAGAATATAACGGCAGGAGATGGGTATAGGGTTACAAATCACACAATATAAATGCATGATGGTAGCATTTTAAGCTCAGTGCACGATTTGGTTGACCCTGGACTATGTTTTTCCTAATAGCAGCAGACTGAAAATGTGATATCTAAACAAACTTTGTATGTAATGTGATGCCATCTTTTTTGAAGTAAACTTTTCTTTGTGTATACTGTGTGTTTGGCATCTTGTCTGTCTTGGTCTTTTTTACCATGTCTCTCACGCTCCTCCCTGAAGGATCTCCTCTCAGTATGACTCATTGACTTCCACTGCCTGAAAGCCGTCTTGCTCTCTTTGCCAGCAGAAGCCGGATGTGTCATGGACCCCATTGTGTATCTTTTCCATGGATGTCATAGAGTGCAAAGGCAGATGACAGGCCCTCTGAAGAAAAGGAAACTATCTCACATCAATAGTCATAGTGGCCAGGCCAGTGTAAAAACAGGGCATCATTGCACCCTTAAAATGTTTGAAAATGGTGGCACCACATCTGGAAGAATCACCAATGAGAACTACTGCTATTTATAGAAAATAACCTTCATTGCTCTGGTGGTATCTTAAATACCAGCATGTAGCTGCCATGTGCTGTTCAAGTTTCATGTGCATGGTTGTGGTGCTCACACTAGTAAGCTAGTATATATAATTTACTCACCCAAACCCCAGTAGGTTATATACTGCTTGCACCGTATTCCCAACAGCTTATTTTTGCTATCTAGTCTTTTCCAAGGTAAAGAAATTTGAAGCATACGGTGGTGCTGTGAAAAATCAAACACACACTGCGTAAAGCATTACTTGCATTTGTAAAAAAAAAAAAAAAAAAATCTGTGACTGCGCTGCATGTATGCTGTTAGCAAACAGTAATCATCCACTGTATTCTCAATGGCATACTGGTGATTTGTGTATCTACTCCCACTGGAGATTCCTTCACAACAACCTCCATTAGAGGGGAGAGGGGATATGCCTGTGAAGGGCTGTTCTCTGCCTTATGACAGCACATGGCTGCTTTCTCTGCCTGAGTGGCTACAGTAACACACAGCTAAAACACATTTTGACTGAACAGGGTCATGGCGCTTTCACCAGTGAATATAAGCCACCATGTTGAAGCATTAAGGATGTTTGGCATCAGCTGTTGTGGCATTCATATCATTTGTTGGTCTTACTGTACCATATTGATAAAATGTGTTCGCACAGCTTTTCTGCTATGTTGATATCAAGGGGAAGGCGGATAAAAGCATCATTCATGTCATTTGTTTTGTGGGATTGACTTTCAGTGTTTCGTTGCAATACCTTATCTACCCAGGATTGTTTACTGTGTTCCACACTGCTTTGCTCTGTATTTGCTTGCATGGTTGGTTCTCTGGACATATGTCTGTTCACTCGTGGGAGTGTGTCTTTCTCACTGTTACTGTCTGTGTGTGTGGTGCCTCCTTCTACGATTTTAATTAGATGGAAAACAATGACTTGTAATGTTAAAAAATTATATTCCTATTGATTTTGTACACATAGTCTCTATCGTACTGTCTGGGGAAACCACTGGCTCTTTGACATAAATGTTGTAACTGGCTGCATGTTAATGTTCTGAATGTTCCCTGTCTTGTCAAGTCAACAAGTCCAACACCTAAGGGAGTGCCCTCATTAGATCACAAGATGTAAGATGTGAATCACTGTTATGCTATTGATTTGTATTCACAAACAAGGACAGAAGACCACTTATCTAACATAGCAGATCTGGTTGTACAAAATAAGCATTTTAATTGCAGTTGGACTGTAATATCTGCAGTGTCTGTCCAAATAACGGCATTATGATGTGCAGTGCAAAATGTGAAACTCTGTTTTCAAGCTAATTTTCTCTGAGAACATAATTAGAAAATTAGCTGGGAGGAATGCAATGCTGAAATTCTTTTGCAACACGAGACATCATGATTGGATGGCTCCATCTTGGAGCTGCTGTGTTGCCTGAGGTTCTGGATATTTATTCACTGATGGCTTGACATGTTTTCCCACAATGCTAGCATGCTGTGGGCTGAGGCAACTGCGGTTAGTTTGCTAGTGTTTCAAAGAGATCTTATTTAAACAACCAGAGGAGAGTGCATTAAACAAGTGGCAAGAGTGTGGAGATGAATTGCACACTGCGTTTACCCATGCCGAATGGGTCAAGGTCTTATTTAAGTGAGCCTGTTGATGTGCCCCTTTGGAAATCTGTGACTGTGTGTCTCTGAGTTATCAGTGGACTATTACCTGCAGAGTATCATCCACATAGAACGTGGTAAGCATGCTTGCTTTCACTGAGCTGTGGTACTGAAACCACTGTGTTAGACATGAAACCAAAGGAGCAGTGTTTTAACTGAGTCTCTCCAAGAGATTGCACATATGACCTTGTGGTGTATCCTAAAGGAGACTCCACACTTGTTGCAAAGGGCATGTGATCGCTTCATTAAATATTGGTAGTCTTAAGACAGCTGTTATACTTGCAATATTGTCAATAGATGACTGTGGCAAAATGTTAATGCCAGGGGCAGTCTGTCATATCAAGGTCAAATCCTTGTTTCTGAGTTTTTTGTGCAGACTGATTCTTAATTTCCTGTGACATTTTAGGTCTTGGTTTTTGGTTAAAGTTCCTGTGTCCCTCTGAGAAACAATAAATTCAAGTGGGAAGTGGTCTAATAAAAGTTCTGAATTTTTAATGTAGAAAATGTCATGTCACTTGTATATAATGCATCATAAAATCTCAGTGACAAACTAGAATTTAGTAGCCACATGTGTAGTCTATGTTTAATATATGATTTTATAGTCCTACGGAGTCTTCTTTATTTTATGTCCACTGTGCTGATGTTGCTTTTGATATTACTCTGTAAAGTTATGCTTTAGACCTTGTACACAGACAACACATGTACATCAATGACAACTAAATGCATTCCCCTGCTGAGTTTATTCTTCCAGTGTAAATGAAGGATCACTTGAATTTCGTAAGAAAAAAAAAAAGACTTAAATTGACTTTCTCAGATGACTTGAACTTCTCACTACTGAGTGAATTTCTCAGGTTTTTCTGCTCCTTACAAATTTATTCCAGTAGTGCAGCTCACAGGATTTGTAACAGAACATCCAATGAGCTGCAGTTCAAACGTGCAGTGTATACTGCCTTGGCTCTACCTCCGACTGCAATGAATTTTAAGGCAGGGGAATGTAGTAATCAGCGTTCAAGACTGGTTGTTATTTGTTATCCGAAGGTCAAACAAATGAGGTCCATCAATATTTAGCAATAAACAATAACTGGCACATGCAATGATTTTGTGCAAATGGATGTGCATATCACCAGCATACTGTATGTACCTCACTCCATGCAAAACCTTATTTTCTGCTGCCAAGGTATAACGACTGAAAGCCTTTGAAGAAAGATATAACCCTCAAATCCATGTATGTCCACTGGTAATGAAATTAGTCCAGGCCACTTAGCTGAAACTGTCACGTATTGAGAGTCGTATTACGTGTACAACAAGCAGGCATAAAATCAGAAAAAAGGCATTACCCCACTCTAATTCATCACAACCCTGTTTTTAAGTGCCTAGATTAATGGCGATAGTCTTCCCTCTCTGTAGATGTCTCCGGAGATTCTAGCCCTGAGGAATAGAGTAGTTAACTCTCTGGAGGTTAGCCCTGTCCCAGTGTCTATTTTTACAGTCCAGCCTCTGATTGGCTAAGGTGTGTGTGTGTGTATGTGTGTGTGGAAGCTCATGTTGTGTCATAAGGTGCCTCTGTGCCATCTGTCGCCCTCAGTGGAGCCGTTGTGAAGACGGACCACGCCTAGCCAGTCTGTCTTAGAGAATGTAAAATGCAACCTTGGGCTTTCCTTGCTCTTTTGTACTGACAGCAATATCTGGAACATGAGGGGAATAAAGGACCCAGCTTCCCAATTAGTGCTTTTAATGAAACCAAAACAAAGTTATTTTGCTTTTGTTGTTCTTTCAAGCAGATAACTGTATGTGGTATGATCAAGTGTATCTAAATCTCAGTTCCCCAGTATTTCTTAAATATGCATTGGATTTGTAAAATGAGGAGCACCTGATATTACATGCTAACAGTAAACATGAACAGATTTGCTTAGCAGGTGTAGTAACAGGTTGTTCATGAGTCATTGCTTGAGTATGAATTTGTTGTCTCACCAAAAGTGTGACATGATTGAATCACAGCATTTGTGTTATAGACCCGACTGGCTGAAATATAACACAATGTAGCATACTTCTTAAGGCTGGAGTGCGGAGCTTTTGTCTCCCCCTTTTGGCAGTGAGAGTTATCACATAAACACTGTCAACGTATGCTCATAATGTCATCTCCCTCACCACCCAGAAGCGCTCTCTTCAAGTCTTCCCTTGCAAATATTTGTCTTTTAATCCTTCTCTTAACATCAAGTTCCTTTTTTACTTGAGCATCCACTCCAGAAACATTTCTTGAACGCATCTTTGGATTTTGATCCATAGTTTCTGCCACACTCCCAGCTGCTACTTTGTCACTATTGTCTCTGCCCCTTCCTTTTTTAGGCCTCTGTGCTGGCGATAGCCATGGCTGGAGGCATTATGTTATCAGGTTGTCTGTCTGTTTGTCTATCCCATTCTTGTGAACATGATATCTCAAGAATGCCTCAAGAATGGGATTTTATTTCAAATATGGCACAACTGTCCACTTGAACTGAAGGATGAACTAATTACATTTTGGTGGTCATAGGTCAAAGGTTAAGGTGACTTTTAGGTTAAGGTCACTGTGACCTTGTCTTTTATTGTTGTGAACGTGATATCTCAATAACATGAAGGAATTTCTTCACATATGGTGCACACATCCACTTGGACTCAACCATAAACTGATAAGATTTTGATGGTCAGAAGTCAAGGTCACTTGTGTCCGTTTCATTCTTGTGACATGATATCTCAAGAACAGCTGGAGGTCATTTCTTCAAATTTTGCACAAACATCCATGTTGACTAAACGATGAATTGATTCGAATTCGGTGGTCATAGGTCAAAGATCAAGGTCACTGTGACCTCATCTATTTCATATTTTTGAACGTGATATCTCAAAAACACGTTAAAGGAGTTTCCTCAAATTTGGCACAAATGTCCGCTTGGACTCAGTGATTAAGTGATCTAGAATATGGTTGAAGGTCAAAGTTCAGGGTCATTCACAACCTGCTTTCATGAGGTGACCTCATGAAAAGTCTTTTTGGCCAAAAGTCAAGAATTCATGTTCTAATTGTGATAAATTTCACAAAAACAGCCTACCAAGATACAGCGATGACGTTTTGTATCCAAAAGGTCAAAGGTCAACTTTACTGTGACATTACAATGTTCTGCAGAAACACTTTTCTGGCCATTATTCAACATCATAACTCTGGAACAGAGGGGGAGACATTTGGTCTGATACTGAATTGGTGACTCTAATCTTGGGTGTCCACCTTGAAACTGTAATTCTAGTTTAACCCTTATTTCAAACTGTCGACATACATAGTATAAGAAAAAAATCAGAATCACATACATACAGATGACACATTGAGAAAACGAAAAGTAGTGCCAAACAGAGAAGGACAGCAACTGCGAAACAACTCTTAACATTGCGCCGAAAGTTGCAACAGACACCCGACACCAAAACTTGGGTATACTAAGCAAGAAAGTCACATGCAGACTCCAAACAGAAGGGCTCCTCCACCCCAGGTTCAAACCAGGAACCCTCTTGCTGTGAGGTGACAGCTAACCACTTTACCACTGTGCCACCCTGAACTTGTGTTTTATGATTTCGGGACATTTTGTCATCAGAAAGAGCTTCTAATCACATCGTAAATGAATAAAGTTTCAACAATTTAATAGGAACATATTATAAATTTGACGAATATTAATACATTTGATGTAATATTACATTGCACTATTTCTTATCAAAGAAAGTGCTTCAATACAGTTATAAAAAAACATCCTATTCTTTTGTAAAATAAAGTGCTTCACATCTGAGTTTTATCTTGCTCTGCTCTAAATTTAGCTGTTCGTGTCAAATTTCTCTGTTTTTAGGATGACAGTTGGCCTCTTCTACATGACTGTAGGGTCCAACAATAATGATCATTGTCAGTTTTCTTTTTTTTTTTAAGTAAAACCTTAGAATAAAAAAAAAAATCTATCACAATTTAGGGGAATTTCTTGATTTATAAGGGAAGTAGGTAAGATGTTTCTTTACTTCCTGTGAATATAATCCAATTGATCTTATTTCTGTTTACTGGTATGTACTCACAGTGTGTAAACACCTCACTTTGAAAAGCAGAAAAGTCATTCAAGGCCATTCTGATGCATTTATGTATTTGCGAGTGACAGGCTAGCTTGGCACATAAACATCAGACATTGCCTCTGGAACAGAGGAGGAGCACAGGAGGATTTGATTCAGCTTGGCTGACCGAGAAAAACACTGCTGACTTTGGCCATCACTCGCAGCGCCGCGGTCAAACCCACCGACATTAAAGTTGGAGACAGACACAGGCAGAGAGTAGCGCAGACAAGCCCAATCAGCTGGCTAATTGATTGTATTTACCGACCCTGACGTAACTTTTACACCCGGTGAGTGTGGATGAGCTGAGCCCAACCCTCCGTGAAATACCAACCCAGAGAGCAGAGAACAGAAGCAGCGTGCCCGTAAATGACACCAAAACATAACTGCATAGTTTTTCTGTTCATTCGGCTCAGGCACTGTGAAAAAATGCTTAATGACAGGAAAAACACTGACTTTTCTAAACAGCATTAGTATTTGGCAAGTTCTACGACAGTCAGTGCATTATAGTTGATTCCATTTTTATTATCAAATTCCACAACTTTGTCTGTGTTTTTTTGCATCTCGGTAATTGTAGGGCCATATTGAATATAATAGACGTTCATCTAGCCTATGTATAAGTCCCACACTCTAGCTGTAAGGTTGATCGACCATTACTTGCCTTAATCACTGCTGCTTAAACCTAATCCTCCTCAAGCCCCACATACTGCACATAGGATGTTTTAAACTCATGCTACGGTTTTTCTTTCCACAGTGTGGTTTCTGGACACAGCACTAGTCGCTCCTTAAAGGTGTCTGATACACACAGATGTACTCCACAGGTGTCAGTCTGGGTAGGGTTACTTTATTATTGATAGACTCCACAGGTCACGACTGAACCAGCATAAGATTGTCTAACAAGCTTGACTAGTGTTACCCAACCTTAACTAGCTTGTCAGCAGCACTTCTAATTAGTCAGCAACTGTAAAGATTTTGGAAGAGCATGCCGTTGTCGCTTGAGAATGCAAATGGGCCGCTGTTATGGCTTAGCACAATTAGATGTGGCATGGATTAATGAGAGAGGGCCTTGAATAACACAACCATGCAGCCAGAGTACCCAGCATGCCCTTGTCAGAAGGGCGAGAAAAGCATTTCCTGACCATCACAGAAGTTTGTAGTCTGAAGAGATGAGAAGAATTTAAAATCTGATCCTTTTTTAATATCTCAAAGCTATTTGTCTTATTCTAAGCTAATCAAGTAATCAACTACATACTCTTCAGTGTTTTCTTTACCTGTGTGTTGTTAGCACTGTTGCTTTACAGTGTGATATGTAAACAGTGTAGAGGTTTGTGTTGTTCCTACGTTAGCATGGATTTCCTCTGGGTGCTGTGGTTTCCAACCCCAAAGACACGCACATTAGTTATATTAGGACACTCCTGCTATTGGCCCCGACCAAGGTGGCGGCCTCAGAGCTGAAGTGGGTCCCCTGGAACCGTGCTGTGGTTACCCAGCACTCTGAAATAGTTAGGATGGGTCACGTTCAGAGGACAAATTCCCCCATAGGGACTTATAAAGTATAACTAATTTCAAATAGGATAAAACAGATGAGCTTCTTAGTGGAGCACAGATGACTCTTGTGTCACGATCAAAGGGTTTTACTCTGATATGGTTAGCAGGGGGGCAGTTTTCCTGCAGGGGGATGCACTGGCACGTACACGTCAGAGAGATGAATTAAACTGAAGGCACTTCAATGGCAGTTTTCTGGTTTGTTAGATAGTAAGAGATCCTGTGCATATAGATTATCAAAGAAGAGGAAACAGTACGGAACAAGGATGCAGCACAGTCCTTGGTCTGTGAGGTCAGATTAGTGGGTTATTTATTGCAGAAAGATGCCCACCTGTACATAATTAACATGGAGTTATTGTTTTGGTGTTTGGTGTTTTGAAATTACAATTGATTAAAATAGTAAGGTCAAGACTCTGCTGGGGCTGTTGTTTTTACAGCATTACTAGAAAGCCTTATGTATAATTTAGTTTTATACTTCTTGGGAAAATAATGTCAATGCTAATGAGCACACAGAAATGCATAAACACTCACAATCTTAAGTTTAACTTCAAATCGCATGTTTAGTGAATCAGTCTCTAAAGTAAGACCGTCGCCTTGATGAGTCTCTGTAAAACCTACCTACTCATTTTCAGTTCTGTTTCATGTTCTGATTTAAGTAAGGAACGCTGTGAAAAATTCAGTGAAGAGATGAGCAGATAGAGGCTTTGATTTCAAACTTGGTAACTAAGTTTTATCTATAGATCTTCTCGTTGTCTTGGTCTGTCTTTCTGTTTTGTTTTTCATGCTGGCTGTGTTGTATGTGCTTATCTTTAAACCAGTGTTTGGCCGGTGAACCATTCAGGCAAATGGGAAATAACAGTTTAGCAGCTTTTTTGTAGAAGCAGCTAATCAGAAGCCTGTTTGATGCAAAGCCACTGTTTTGCTTTGATTTGATTGGCTTGTTGGCGAAAGTGTATAATGGTCAGTAGGGACATAATATGAGGACAGGAAAAGACCAGCTGAGGCATCATCATCTTGGCTACTGTGGTGGATGACCCTTGTTTATTTACTGGCAAAGACAAATTTTACTGGCATTTGATACTTGGCAGGTGTTAATATCAGACTGTTAGTATGAGAGGCGGGACATAAGTATGTGATTGACTGCTGGTGGGTGATATCCAAATGCTCAGCTGCAGCCAACTGTTTCCATGCCAGCAAGCGAGGGAGAGTAGATGGCCGTGGTGAACATTGTTCAACATTTCTCTGGTCATAGGATGGGTTTGGGCCGCTGGTTTCTCCACCTGCTATCTACGTGTTCACACACAATTATCTTTCTCAGCTCCGTAACCTTGATGGAGACACGCGCATGCCAGTTTTTATTTTCATTAGCGCTTTAATCCAATTACTGTGCGGTCTGCCATAATCTCTAATGGCTCTGCATCGTCTTCCTCCATTCATAGACGCCTCAAGAAGTGGCTGCACACACTGTGTCATCCTACACAACATAATGAGTACTCAAGTGCTGCTCTGCCTCTCTGCCCTGCCCCTGGCTCTGTCTGGCTGTATCTGAAATGGTGCATTCCCTCTTATTGATCCTCTTCCTGGTGGAGTCACAGGCAGGCTTATCCGGCTCGTCCCAGCTTGTCTGCCTTCTGAATGGACACACAGAGAGAGCTGTGTGCATGTGCCAGGCTTCGGGGCTCTGTGTAGTCCCAGGCAGCTTGTGGCTGAGTGGTCATTGTGGCTCCCTCCCTCTTGCCCTCCTGCCCTCCCTGTCCTTCTTTTTGCCTCTTTTGTTGTTACAGGAATTATTAGGGATGCATGAAATTCTGCCCAGTTAGCACTGCATTAGTGTATTATATTCTGTTAAACCTTAATAGCTTTCTCACAAGTAGCAAGAAGGCGGCCGCTTTGTGGGCTTTTTCATGGGAGTGTGTCGTGACTAGCACTAACAGGGAAGCCACTGGAGAACCACTGTTATGATTAATCTGGAAGAATGAGTGTTATTTTGCAACAGTCTGTGGTGATTCATTGTGTTTGCGGAGATGTTACCATTTCAGTCATTGTTCATGCCACACAGGCTCCCTATTCTTGTACGTAGTTGCCACACAGGACTCAAGACAAAAATAAAAAAAATTCTGTACTGTGCCCAGAATCCATCCTCCAAGAATCTTTCCATTTCACTGATTATGCATGTCTTTTTTAGACATAGTGACAGACTGCTCTCTCTCAGTCCTTGCACAGGTTGTACAGCTCTACTGGAGCTGGACGAAAATCAAACTGGCATTTTTGGCGTACTTATTTTTTCACAGCATTACATGGCTGTTTCTCACAGGTGACAAAATATGTTTATCCTGCATTGTGGTAGTTTGTGTTCACATAATTGTCAGAATTATTTAATAAGCCACAATTGCTCCTCTTTCCTGTGATTTTTCCTCTTCCCTGTATTTTAAGTGTCCCTGCCAGCACAATGTCTGCATTTTCTTCTGGCCTTGTTTTCAGCCTTCTAAATACTGACTCATTACAGGGGTACACAGCATGGCATGATGGGCCACAGACGCTCAACTCTCCGCCTCCCTGGGCTTTTGTTGTGTGGTGCACAGCTGAGGCAGATGCTGAGGGGCACTCACACTAAATTGCCTGAATGAGGGCGAATTCAGTTGGCCACTGAAGTGGAGTGCACCGTAGCTCATTGAGTCACAGCTTATCTTCGGCAAAGAGAGGAAGAGGAATGTAGCACAGAGAGGCTTTCACCCATTAGGGAGAGTTCATTTTAACTCATATATTTGGCTTCAGTTTGAAACATGATGTTACTTAAAAGATATTATGGTGCCACAGCAGTTTTCCCACATACAGAATGTATTTGGGAGACTTAACCAATATATTTACCACAGTGTGTTTTGTATTTATACTTTATTCTTTACAGTAGTCTTTAGAAATGCAGTGCCAGGTCTGAGAGAATGGCAGTCTTGGAACCCATGGCCTATCAGTCTGATGACAATAAGCCTCTGGGGGCAACGGCCAATATTTAGTTGGTTCGAGTGTAGCAAGTGGATATCCGAGCCAAGACTTCCTCTTCTGTGTGCCAGTCATTTTGAAGAGGCTAATCACTGTAAACAGATACAGTAGCTGCTTATAAATGCAAATAAATAAACAAAAAGAGATCATCAGACGATAGCTGATGGGCTCCAGGCCTGTGTTTCGACCAGTGGGTTCTGCCTCTTTTGTTCTCCATCGGACTGTTTACTGTACGTGCCACTCAAATGTGATTGGTCAATACTAAACAGACTACAAACTGACTACAGACTGATACGATAACACTTCTGTTACCAAACTCTTGTATTGTTGCCTACAGATTCTGCATACATATGCAGATTTTTGTTTATAGACATTAGGATAACAGTGAATTCTTGTGCAACTGCATAGACTGGAAAAATATTCTCCCTAACATGAATTTAGGTTGTGAAAACAATTTGGTTTTGCAGCAGACTCAAGTGATGCATATTGAACACACCACTGAAATAAAATTCTCAGGGTGTGAAGTATAGGTCAACTGATTGATTTTTAATGGCTGATATAATGACGATAGTTTGGAGCAGGGAAAAGCTGATAGCCGATTAATCGGGCCATTAACAACAATCATAGGCCAAGTACGCAAATAAACACAGACACCTCCGTGGCTAAGACACCGCTGCTACATTTATAAAGAATGCAACATAACAGTGTAGGCTAGGAGAGGCCAGCTGTTAACAAGTCAAACAAGATATAACAGGCTCCCTTAAGTCTTTACACACGCACAGAACATACAATCAATTAACCATCAACACATAGACCCACTCAGCTGCCAAACAAACTAGATTTATTTTTCACGCACCACTGATGTTACTTCTTTAAGAAGAAAGTTTTGCTCATTGCAGCCGTGCGCTTTAACCGTTAACAAGTCGCCATGCATGCTTTTGGTCTCTTCCTCTCTTTTGTGTATTTGGCTCATCAGTATGGCGGGACAAAGCGGAACAAAGCCTATACATTGGCAGTTAATCTGAAATTGCTTTCAATTGGCCCCGACTGTGCTAGGACTTTTCCCTGGTTGCTCGGGCCCCGAAGCCCTGAATCGGCATATGGCGCTGAGGTGGTTTTAGGAGGAGCTTTAGGAGGATCAAACTGTGCAACTGATATTAATCAATGGATAATTACGTGGCCGGATTATTTGGAAGAGAGTAGGCTGACGCCAAACTGGTGAGTAGAGCTGGAAGGTTTCTTATCCTTGTATTGTGTTGGTCTACAACAAACTTAAATGTGGCGTGCTCATAAGTGACAGGACACAGAATAAATATATTGGGTCTTTATTCCGCGACTGCACTTGAACAGTGTAAGAAAAGCATTAAAATTGTAAAAATTGAGTAAAGCAGATAATCACAGAACAGCTTCGAGAGACAGCTATTGTCTGGAGAAAATGACTGAAAACAGGTCTGTTATGACACCAAACAGCCTTGTGGTAAAATCAGCTGTACCCTGGTACAAAATCACATTTCTATATTGCCAGAAAAATGTGGGGGTAATTGCTCTCTGAGAAAATTCTATCTGTTGTACGGTGAAAAATGAGATTGAAAGTTTGTTGTGTATTTATGGCTGGAGCGCACTGAGTGCTGGCCCCTCCTGGTCTCAAAGTAATAATCTAAATGACTATAAACTCATTATCAGAAATTAATTTCACACACATTGCTAGTGGCTTGCTACTTAATTCTAGCGAAATTATACCAACCATGCTTGCTTTACCAACAGAGAAACAGAGAAAGCATAAAATGCTATTCTATAGCCAGCAGCCTTATTATGCCCCTAATAAAGAGGTAAAGCTGTCCTGCAATAGTAAAATCATACAAATTATGTAAAGCACACATTACCTTGTATTTTCATTTGGGGTACTCCGTGCAAAAGCCTTACGGCCATAACCACGGCAAGTGGAGGTTTATTTTAGGTCCTATCGGCGCCCATTAATCAGCCAAACCGATGAATTGGTCGACCTCTAGCGTGAAGAATCTCCCGAGATCAGGTGACCCTCGACAAAAATTTGCTAGATAGATAGATAGATAGATAGATCTTTATTTGTCTGACCCAAAGGGTGTCAGAAATTTTTCTTTGACAGGGCTCACATTACTTTTCACACACACATATGCATACACACACACAGAAGGCATTAAAAACATTAATACTAATATTAAAAAGACAACATTACTACAACAACAACAACAACAACAATACAACAACATTACTACTTAAAAGAAAGGAAAGGACCAGCAGCAGGTCCTTAGCTTCCTGGGCTTTTCTGAGGAAAACCCTGAGCGCTGCTTCATATGGACAAAGTAAATGATCACAATAGCTGCAAATAAAGTTTCTGGTGATAGACTAATTGTTTCAGCTCTAGTCAGGTCACACCTGTCCTTGTTGACAATATGAATAAAGTCTGCTCAGAATTAAACTGGTATACTAAAGTGGCATGTTACACAATGTCTGGTTTTTAGCACATCAAGTTAAGTTTTTTAGTGGCTTATTTAAAATAATCGCCATTTTCCCAGTAGACCTCTTCATTTTGCAGAGGTTGATGTGAAGAACATTACAGATGTTTTAAAAAATAGCTGTCAGGTAGGTTTTTTTTTTTTTTTTAATAGGGTTTACAATTTAATTTATAATTCATGTTTGTTTATTTGCTCTAAAAATCAAAAGTGTTGTCAGTGTATGCTTTAGTTTAATCCCTTGGGGTTGTACAGATATATCAGCCGAACATCAGTACCAGCCAATCTAGAGTGCTGCAGGAATGAGTCCTAAAACCCGGAAATGAATTTTAGCCCTCCCGGTTTCCTCACGTTGAACTCAGCAGGTTTTTGAATGGGTTTTTGGTTAGAGGCCTCGAAGTCTGTGCTTAACACAAGCTTAAGAGACTTTTACATTTTGTTCTACAAAATAAAATTTGATATTAAAAACCCAGCTCACAAATTTTTAAGCCTTAACGTGTCTTAAAAAAAGGCAGTTGCTAACAAGTGGCTAAATGGGACTTCAGAGCGTCATCACGGTGAACACAGCTTTATAGCCTCGTTGTAGAGCCGATGATGAAGTTATGCGACCGTGGTGAAGTTTGTTTATAGCCTAAAATCATAAAGTGGTGCTCATTGGTAAAGATTACTTTGCTAAACAAATCATGTAAGTATGGCCGATGTTTTTCTGTTGTATTACATCTGTTTTGTGCAGGCTAAAAGCAGGGCTCAAAACGTGGAGAATAGAAGACATGTTTAGGAAGGACAGAGATCTTCCCTGGGACACCTTCGGGATGAAAGTGCACAGGAAAGTTAATATCCATGCGTCGCATCTTTTATCTGATTATGCTGCACTGTGAACAAGAAATATGTGTTGAAATCAGCAGGAGCAGAGCTAGTTAACATTAGCGTTTAGCAACCAGCAGCTGAAACGAAAAGCAAATGGAAGCTGTATTGACTTACGTTATGATGTGCTCAAGCTCTATTCAGTAAAACTGAGTATTGAGCAAAGGCAAATTATGTTATTGTTATGTTGTAAAATTTTGTTTTTGGCGAGAAACTTGAATAAATATAGTTGTTAAGGAGAAATAGGAGAAATTTATTGATGTTTTTACAGCAGTATAAAATAGATACTGGAGAGGAAATCATGATATGTATAGTAAAAGGGTTTTTTATGTGAAAGGTTATGTTAAAGGTTAGTCATAAATTTGTATGATTAAATTTTTCTCATTCAAACACAGTGTATTGATAAATGACTTCAAAACAGGTTCAGTTATTTTTTATAGTGAAGATTTTCCTTGGCATAAAACAGGAAAAAACACAACAAAAACCAATAACAAAAAAATATTGATATCGGCATTGAATTTCACAATTGGTGCAACTGTAAAATCCCTCCTTAGAGTGATGCACATCAGCCACAGCACACGGCACTAAAACAATCCTTTTGGCTTATGACAAAGTGATAAAAGTGATATGGCATAATATGTCATGTTTTATGACACTTCAATATCCCAGCCAAACACCTTTCAAATGGCCATTCTTCAGCAACAGATAGGAGTCTGAATCATCTCCACTGTGGCAGCTCGGCTTCTGCTGCCCTGGCCTCTTATTCTAATATGCTGCCCTATTATGTAACCCATAAATGTGACCATTACGTCAGTATTTCAAGTGATATTTTACGCCCTCGTTTTTTAACATGTAACATTCTGCTGCCACGAAGCAAATCCTGTTATCTGGTGACTGTGATTGCAGAATACATTAATTTTCAAATATAATTAATCATTTGTGGCTTATAAAAAGGATTTGAGTTCATGTGAATTACACTGTAAGGCTCCTTAAATTCTGTAGATGCCATGGAAAGAAGATTTGGGATTAAGATTTAGGTTTTACAAGGGTAATTTGAACTGAAAGCCTTGAAATAAATATTATTAAGAGCCAGGCAGCTTCTCTGTACTCATGGTTCCTTTTGGGTTGGCACAGAACCATTTCCTTTAAACCTAATGCACAGAGATTTACTGTGAGCCTCTGGCCATCTGTTGTGCAGTCTTATCATGTTTTAAAAAGTCATGCACAAATGAAATGTCCCAAGTGTCTAAAGCCTGACACATATTGGTGCCTCAGTTTGGGGCTATAATAAGGGAAGCACCAGCTGAGCCTCAAATGAATTGTTAAAATGTGCTCTTTAAACATCACGCGGTGTCACTGGATATTAACGTACACAGGGTTGCATTCGTAGTTGGTATGTACAGTACGTGGATAACTGGTGCAGACGTCAGAGCATCATATCACCAATGGCCCAGCCACTGAAGGCAATCATGGTGATCAGCTGAAGTTGTGCGCTGTGTTTTAACGACCTCCTCAATGTAAATAGTCACTCCTCTGAGGCTGCACTGCTGCGTCCAATCAGACAGGAGAGAGAGAGGAAGATAGGACAGACAGAGGAAGAGAGAGAGCAGTGATGTCAAAATATGGGGAGAGGGGAGCTGGGAAACACGTTTCCATAGCAACTGCTAGAAGTGAGTATAACTGTGGTTGAGAGGCATGAGCAGCAAGCAAACACTCACTTGTTCCTTAAAAGTAGTGAGTCCTGAATACAACCACTTTGGGCATGCATTGTCCCTTTTAAGACTGTGGTCTCAGTGCTGTGTTTGTTCTAAATTAAATGCTTCCTAGTTAATTTATCGTAATGTGCACGGAAATCTGTTTATCATTCATGGAAAGTCAATGCAAAAGGTTGTGTGTACAAAAACACCTGAATTACGTGCCTTTGTCTTTTGTTCTTTTGTTTGTTGTTTGTCTATTTTAGAAGGTTGTGTTTGTGGTGATAAATCAGTATGATGAATTGCCTAAGTGGATGAGGTACCGGCAGCTTTTCTAAGCTTTTCTACGTGTAGCACCAATAACATTTTGATGTATTGTGAGTCAGCCTCTTGCAATATATTATAAACACAGTGGCACCATTATTGAAGTAGTGGCACTAAGTCATGCAGACAACTGAAGTGTTGAAATATTTGCTTTCTGGTATTTCAGACCAGTTAAAGACTGTTTGACATTGAAATAGTGGCACATTCTTGTTCATGAATGAATTTGTGTTGCTGTGTGTGTGTGTGTGTGTGTGTGTGTGTGTGTGTGTGTGTGTGTGTGTGTGCATAAGTGTTATTAAGACTTGGTCTTCATTCATTTTTTTGTCCAACAGTGTTTCATCTCTGCATTCTGAAAATATGTAGAACTGAAATCTCTTGATGCAGTAAATACATAGAGTAAAGGTTTGACCTAGAGATGTCAGTGATTAACTGACAATTGGTTAACCGTCGGAAATATTCTTATTCAGTTACGCATGTAGGTCCATAGGTTAATTGTGCAACTTGCCAGTTTACTGCACTACGCATCATGCGGGTCTGTTAGCAGCTAGCTAGTAGCACTGCTCATTTGGCAGTTACTACTAGTAAGGCCGTCCTGACCTGGTGAGTAAGCAGTTCAGTTTTTAGCTGCTAACCCCCTTTAACATTGTTAACTATCATAGTTAGCTCTGTTAGCGACATTGACAGTGACAGCATGGCAAGTGGTACTAACATATGTAACAGTGCTCAAGGGGTTTTGCAGGTTAAAAATGAAGCCACTTACTCACCAGGGTACCTGAGGCTCTGTACTGCACTCATATGATGGTTACTACTGATAACACCATCCCAGCCCATAGTGCTGGGACAGCGGCGTAACGGTGTCATGGTGGAAGCGTTGCACCCGCCTCCCAATTACTCCCCACGTTAACCCTGTTAGCTCTGTCAGCACTGTTGAGGTTCTTATCATCATTCTTGCTGTTACTACCATTAGCTGCTAGCTGCCAGCTCAGCCACCTCCATGTTGAGAGCTGTGTGCAGACATTCTCTGACATCATAGATCCACTGAATATTTCATAGAGCTCACATATTGCAGAAGCTCCTGCACTGTAGCATTCTGTCAAGGCAAAACAAACAGGTTACATAAAATTATTGTTTTAGCACTGTATCATGAGTCATTCAGTGATTTGCAGCCTTAGTGACTAGTGCACCTTTTATTTGAAGGACAGATCAGATGCTTTTGTTTGTTTTAGATTACTGATAGTTAAGCTAAGGCTTTTTACTGACTGTCAATGGTAAGTTTAAGTGGTTGTGTGTTTGTGTGTGTGTGTGTGTGTGTGTGTGTGTGTGTGTGTGTGTGTGTGTGTGTGTGTGTGTGTGTGTTTTCCGCTGGTAGAATAGATAATGGGCATAATCCCACACGGCAAGTGAAGCGAGTCGCAGCCTGGGTCGAGGCTTACTACAATATCCACTAGCACAGGCTGTAGCACCCGAGGTGTTCTAAGATAACTACGGAGGCCAGAGGAAAGAGGCCAAGCTCTGCATAAATTCTCATCTATATGGTGTCCTTACTCTTCATATCTTATCAGTCACTTCCAACCATGGTAAAGTCAGTGTGTTCCTGTGGGGATCTTAAATTCGAGATACAACCCGAGCAAGAGAGGATGGGTTCAGGCTACATGAGACTATTTAAGGATCTCCAACTGCAACCACTGATTACTGTAGCCCAAGGACATAGATGTACATAATTTTCATTCATGAAATAACCCCCCTTCTACCGCCATCACTACACATACAGACACAATCACACCCATACACGTGCAAGCATATGTGTATGCAGTGGTATTAAGTAGTACAATGCCTCACGGCTGTACTGAAGGAATCATGAAGACGACCCTTAAATAGAAATAGTTTAAACTGGGGAGGATGCAGTCGTATCTGGCTCTAAACTACAGTTACACTAAAATAAGTGGCACCAAATATTTTGCATTTTGCTGCATCGTGCTGTGACCTGCATTAGGAAGCAGCCAAAAAATAAACTCAGACACTTTTAAATATGCCATTACTAATGATTTAGTATTTTTACTCCATGTTGGTATATATTTAATGAGATTGCTCTAAGACTACAAACACTAAGGTTTTGTCGATGACCTACAGAGACATGAATTATTGACACTGCAAGCTGTCTCCTATAGTCACAATCAGCCTGCATCCAAATATGACATTGCCCACAGCTACAGCAAATGTTACATCACAAATGAACTGCTAATGTCAGAGCCACAGTTCCAGTGTTGCATTCAAATTCGCCTTGTACTTCCCTGTTTCAATGCAGGAAAATAGATTTATTGCCGGTGTTTTCTTGGTATTTGTCTCGGTATTGTGGTAAAAATTTCAGCGGACCATTATTCTCTGCTCATATGTCATCTGTCAAGTTTGAACACATGGTGCAATTGTAATTGACTTAATTTACTGCTCAGATTTTGGGACAGACCGGCATTCTTCATCCAATTTGTTGGCAGCTGATGTTTGGGGTTCCAACCATATTGTGCATCCATAAATGGCGATGTTCTGGTGGCAGAGAATATTAAACCTAATTATCTTCCTTGGTTTTTGTGAGCGGTCTTTAGTGTTAAGAATGAAATTATTGATGTGTAGTAGAATCTAAAGCTGCGTTGAGGTGGAGCCATACCTCATCTTTGACGTCAGGGGACTGACCACAAAAACATTCAGTTTGTAGATGGAAAATTCCTCTTGGTCTATGAAATTCTCCGTTGCATAGTAACTTAAGATTCCTGGTTTCAGTCATTGAATTTTAAGCGGTTGATAGAGGTTGACTTTGATGGCATGGAGATTGAATTTTTTTTATTTTCATTCAGCTTTTGTGAAAGATGATTTTTTTTTAATGAGCCAAAGTCTGAAGAGGCATTTAAATATGAAATGCCAAGTTTAACTGCGAGGCAGATTGCATGTTTTCTCAGAACTAGGTCACTCTTATCTGCTCAAATTGTTTATTTCTCACACTGGGTCTCTCACCCAGTCTAGTGTTGAAGGCCTTCACGACTACCAAAGTTGGCACAGGTTTGGGCATGTTACTCTGGTTTGTAAGCAAGTTTTTGTAAGCCTAAGGTTAGGTTTGCCAATTAGTGGTACATAGCACCTTCTGATGCTCCCAGGGCACTCTTCCTCTCTACTTCATTTTAAGTCCTTGTTCCAGTTTTGATAAACAGTCATACTTTGAATCTTCTTTCCCAACTCGAGGTGCTCTGCACATTTACAGTAGGTTAAAGAGTTTGTGCTCGATCATCAACCGTTTGCAGAAATAAGAGTGCAGCTTAAGGGCTACATTTTCAATATGACAAGAAAGAACTTATCTAAAAATATACTTTGCATTTGTGTCTTCAGTTTTAATGCTTCAGTAAAATTTGTTTTGAAATTGGAAAACAACTGTTGTGTGGAAAGAGGTTTTAGAATTGGCCACTGTAGTCAATCCGTGTGTTGTGCCACATTCTACTTTTTAAAACCCTTATACACTGAACAAAAAATTAAATGCAACACTTCTGCTCCCATTTCCCACAGGTTGAGGTTAAAGATCAAAGACTTGTTTTTATGCACTAAGCAGTTTTATTTCTGTCAAATTTTGGTCACAGATTTGTTAAAATCCATATAAGTGAGCACTTCTCCTTTTCCAAGATAATATATCCACCTGACAGGTGTGGCATTATAAAGATGCTAACTAAACAGCATCATTAGCACATAGGTGTGCCTTGGGCTGGTCACAATTAAAGGCTGCTCTAAAATGTGCTGTTTGATCACACAATACAATGTCACAGATGTCACAAGTTTGAGAGAGCGTGTTGCTGGCATGCTGACTGCAGAAACATCTACCAGAGCTGTTGCTTGTGAACTGAATGTTCATTTCACTACCATAATATGTCTTCAATGTCGTTTCCCAGAATTTGGCAGTACATCCTTACGATTACAAACTGCTGTCAGGTAAAGACCCCGGTGAGGATGATGAGCATGCATCAGCTTCCCTGAGATGGTTTCTGCAGACGGTTTGTGCAGAAATTTGTCGGTTGTGCAAACTCTTTGTCGCATCAGCTGTTCGGAGGGCTGGTCTCAGGTGATCTTGCAGGTGAAGACACTAGATCTGGAGGTCCTGAGCTGGTGTAGCTAGTTAGGGTATGTGTTTGTGAGGCTGGTTGAATGCTCTGCCAAATTAATGGAAATAGCATTGAAGACATCTTACGGTTGTGAAGTGAACATTTAGCTCCCTCAAAAGCTGAGAAATCTGTAGCATTGTGCTGTGTGATCAGACTCTACATTTTAAAGTGGCTTTTATGGTGACCATTCCAAGGT
Source organism: Cephalopholis sonnerati (assembly GCA_019142605.1). Taxonomy (NCBI): domain Eukaryota; kingdom Metazoa; phylum Chordata; class Actinopteri; order Perciformes; family Serranidae; genus Cephalopholis; species Cephalopholis sonnerati. Next base: position 24,582,093 of record JAGQAX010000013.1, on the reverse strand, counting down.
CCACCTGTGTTGTAATCATGCTGTTTAATCAGCATCTTGATATGCCACACTTGTCAGGTGAATGGATTATCTTTGAAAAGGGAAAGTGCTCACTAACGCTGATTTTAACAGGTTTTGCTCAGTATATATAGGAAGATTTTGTAAACTCTGCTTAGAAATGGTGAATTTACAGCTCTCAAATACTCAGTGGGACACAGTTTCTGGCTTTTGTTTGATATCTAGTATTGGCAAAAAATGTTTCCAATTCGTTGTTGGTGCCGTTAGCTTGTTTACTGGATCACATGAAAGACACTGTCACACTAAACGTCCCACTGGCCGCAAGTTAAATTTCAAAACCTTACACCCCCCCCCCCGTATTGTCGAGCATTTGTTTTAAACAGCCGAATCTGATTCGACTGACATAATTTTAAGTCGGGTACAGCCCTTGTAGAGTCAGTGACAGAAAGCAGTGCATTATGATACAGCTCTGGCTTAACAAAGACACTGACACACCCTAATTATTGATTATAAGATTATATGGGAAATCAATTACTCATCCATTTTTAAGCTACAAGACAATAACTAAACACACTTTTCCTTTGAAAAAACACTACCAGATAAATTACAACTAAAAGTAGCATATAGGATATATATACTTCATTTAGTCTTATGGTGCATGCTCCTTTAAGTCTATGATGTGGAGATCTCCATGCAGTCTCAGCCCTACTTGGGTTTAAAATGGATTGATCACTGGGGATTCACATGCAGATTGAATTTCTAGGACACAGAGTTGCTTCTTGTAATTTGGCCACCCCCTGCTCTGAAGGAGTTTCTGCCCTGTTAACTGGACTTGAGCTACAGTAGCTTGTTAGCTTCTTAAATGTATGAAATGTAAGCTGTTGGTTGGAGAGCAATTACCCTGTCTTCTTCATAACTATCTGCAAAGAGGAGACACAGCATTGCCTTCGATCCAAGAGGACAAATTAGTGCTTTGGCTACAGAATAGTTAAATTTAGAGAACTCCCAGTCTGTGCAGGTGTTGGGCTTGTATTCTAATATTCTACAGAATAAGGAGAAAAACATATAGTGAGAGACAGGGAAGAGGATGGGGGATCGTGTGATGGAAATTCCCAGTGGGACCTTCATCCTTTTGAATGTCAGCTTGCTTGCAGGATATGAGAACGGTTTTGCATTGTTGGTTTTAATATAGGAAACGCAGTGCTGTGAAGTATACTGACAGGTTTCACAATTTGGCTCGCTGCTTTCTGACTTCATGACATTAATTCAGTGCACACAGCTGATCCAGTCAGATGTCAGCAGTGTCTTAATACTTAATGTTTTTTTTCCCATGTTAGCAATTCATCAGTTATCAATTTTAATAGTACCTCCATCATTTAGCCAATTATGTTGAGAACTCAGTTTCAGGTTTATAAGCTGCACCCGGCTAAGACTAATCCAACAGTCTTGCAATATATTCTACCTTCATATGTATCACAATGTTCAGTTCTGTTGAAAATGGTTTAGAGAAGTTTTGATTTAAGCTAATGGTCATTTCAGAACCTGTAGTTTGTGGTGGTGTTGAATTAGAGAGGTGTTTGTGATATTCACTGTACCTTCAGTGATGTAAATGTGTTGTAGGTAGGATTTATTCCAGGGCTGCTTTATCAGACTGCCTTAGTTTGGTTAGGTGTACCTAATAAACTGGCATCCGAGCACATGTTATTTAGCTTTTTTTTTTTTTTTTTTGCTACTGCATTTAATTTGACCTGAAACACAATGCTATGGTAGTGTATTTCTGCATGATTCTGCATCATCTGCAATTTTTTTGCCAAAATGTCAAGGGCAATAAGTGTCTGACAAAAAACTCCCCATAAAATCCAGATAGATACAAGCTTTTCGGTCAATATGCTTAACACTAGACACTCATTCATCACCTGCCCCACATCTCACCCTTCTCTCTAATTGCCACTCCACCTACCTCACCCCATGGAACTAAAACATATAAAGAATTGATACTGGATCTGTTCATGATTCTATTGGAGCTTATTTCATTCAACCCTTTTATTTCATGAGTACTTATAATGGATTTTTCACATCATTTTTGAACTAGTTGTATTACTACTGCTAAATTGTGGTTTAATCGTTCTATTTTATGTTTCTGTTAGCACTTTTACTCCTGGTTTCAGCCTTTTTCAGATGTGCGTAGCATGGTTTTAAAGTGTTGTTCTCGTCCTCAATGGTGGGGTTGGAAAAAATTACTAATGTAATGAACTTTCAAACACTGAATGTGATAATGGGCTTTACAAATAAACTTCACTTGACTTGAATGATCATCATCACCATGCCTCCTCTGCAAATGAGGTGCCTGTTTGTTTGACTAAATGAGTAGCAGCCACACTTATTCCCTCTGTCCAATTAAAACAAAAATTCTTATCCATAAAATTAGCATAACATTGTTTTAGTTAGCAGTTCATATGAGAATAATGAGTAGGGTTTTTGATGCTTGATTTTCATGTTCGCTCTCTTTGAACATGAAACCCTGCTGACAAAATTAAACAATTTGGCTCATTTAAAAATAAGACCTTCAAGCAACAGAATAACTGTCGTGCATGCTATCAGTAATAGTGATTTGTGTTAAGTAGACTAAAATGAGGATATTCTGACAGCAGAGATTGCACACGGCAGTCATTTTCATAGTGTACATTCAGTTTCTACCCAACACTGCTGCTCTGATGGAGTGAGTGATCATACTCTGCACGCCTACTTAATACCACTCTCTAAAAGATGTAGTAAACATTTGGTGGATTTAAATTTGGGAATACTCAGTGGGTTTCTCAGGTTCTAAACTCAGCCATGTATTGAATGCCAACTGATGATGATTGTTCCCATGAATCTTTCCTGTGGAGATAAACAGTGACATCACCAAAACAATAACAGAGATTCAATAGAACTATACAAAAGACAGGTAACCTTTTTTACACTTCATTTTCTGGGGCTTTCTTTTGTTCAGGTTTAACTGCGATCTTGTATGTTATTCTGGGATGTCGATGGCTTAAAATCTGAAGCGATTAATTGATTAGGTCAATTGAATGTTGAAGTCACTGTCTAAGCAGTAGTCCTTAAAATTCAATGATTACAGCTTTTCAAATGTGAATGTCTTCTGGTTTTCTTAGGCTCTGTCTACACTAGGGATGTAAATCACTAGTTTCATCAAGTTACAATATTAAATTGATTCTTTGACCAATGATACAATATTTGCCGATATCACGATACAATTTCAATTTGATGCAAGTCTGGGGCCTGCAATCGATATGAGGCAATATCATATGCTCATACAACACAATCTATTCCAGAAGAAGCTTCCACCTCTTTCTTTTTTCCTTTCGACCATAAAAGATCAAAACAACACATAAATAATGGAAATAACTGTAACATGTCAAGTGCAGGAGAGTGTACTTCATGTACTGTCTGGCTATCTGGCTTAAAGCCCTGTAGGCAAACCTCTCCCAATAGCCATGAAACATGGATAAACAACAAGATAATTTACAAAAGTAATTCAGATCAGTAACAACTGCCATGGTTCATAGGCGTGTCATTTATTTTTTGCCAGTCATTCATTATTAGCTAGCACATTTACATTGCATAAATTAGCCTAACCACTAGCACAGTTTTCCTCTACTCATAGCTTAACAAATTACATGTATTATTTAGACTTGTTCTTACTCAGCGATTTTACTCACTACTTCTCCTGAAGGAAACAGATCGGTAAATTTCAGCCTGCATGTACATTTTTTAGCCTAACATTGTTGAAAAAGAGCAGCTAATGTAGCGGTGTTGCTGCAAGATGCTAGCAGAGTGAGATGCCCGTCCAGACATATGTTAGGACGTGTTTCTTTTTCTCATGGTGGCATTGTTTAATACAGCATGTGCTTTGTTTGTTCACTCTTATCTCTGAAATCCAAAATAATTCCACACGATTGATTTATTACTGAGGAAATAACATAATCCTCAATGTCTTTCTCTCATCTGCTTGCCATTATCTGTCTGCTGCTGTTTGACAGTGACACAGACTTTAGAAGTAAAAGTGTATCCTAAAGACGATGGTATGAATCAATGTTTTCACTTTGCATCGATGATAGTGGATCGTTGATCATTGAATTGATATAGCGATCCAGATCGATGGATCGTTACACCCCACGTCTACACATACAAAGATATTTTTGAAAACAGATAGTTTCCCCATCTGTTAAGGAAAAAAAACTTCCTTCTACTTGTCCTTCATTTTACAAAACATTTCAGTCCACATGAGAATGCTAAAATGACTGAACGCTCACCAGCGGTGGCTGTCTTCCACAGTCTCCCCTTACTGCAAAGGTAGTAAAGTGTACAGGCTAGCGTTACCTTTTACAAAACACCTACTGCAGATCTCATCACTGCTGATTCCCCTTTGATGTAAGGATGAAGGAGCCAGCTCAGAGATACAATTGACTCTGTAGACATGATAATTTTTCCTTCCACTTTTCACTAACAACAATCCCACTCTCAAAATTCTCCCACCATGCACTGGACTGATCCAAAACTGTCATTTCTAGTTGGACCAAATAACATTGAGTGCAGCAGATGCTTCTGTTCATCTGTGAAGTGGCGCAGCAATACCAAGTTTAAGGAACACTTTGCTAATTTTCAACCAGGTGTCGATGTGGCTTGAAAAACCCAGATGTCAGTGTTAAATCCAGAAGGCATTATAGGAGTCCTTGCAGCCTCCACAAGAGAGAAAGGCCAGACAATAGCCCTGCTGAATTACAAACACAAAACAAGCAAAACCCAGAAGCAGCAGAAGAACCTAACAAAAAAGAAGAACCCCACTAGGTAAATTCTACCACTGAAGGTTCAGAGGAAGAGAAAGGAGAGGAAGAACCAGAAATGGTTAAGGGTTACCTGACCTGCATGTCTCCGATAAGTAACCTGTCACCACCATAGGCAGAGCCAGGGCCTAGTGGAGAAGGGAAACCACCACAGGAGAACAGCAGTAAGAGGAGATGGAGGCTAAATCGAAAATGATATGTGTGTGAGCAATGAGTGAATAGGAAAATGAAAGGACTGTTGGAAAGTAACAAGACTGCAGAGCAGGCGCCGATGGCTGATTAACAGATTGATTAACAGATCAGCAAGATCTTAGCAAAACATCCGTACATAACCAGGGTGGTTTAGGTGTATGACCTACAGTCCTGAAGCACATGATTTTGTCATATAGCACTTGTTTACAGTAGCAAAGGTGATTTCACCATCTGTAGCTCCACCTTGTGCTAGCCTCGTGTGTATCTACGAGCTAATGTAGGATATCCATAAAGGGACAGTAAAGGAGGAGGGTAGATAAGGGATGTCTATGTAGGGATAGAGAAAAGGTAGACAAACTCAAGGTTTAAGAAAAGTGCAGATCCCCTGATCAATTGCTGGGGGACACTGTGTCACTCTGAACACGAACTGGAGCAGAGCAGAGTTTTTCCATCTGAAAACAAGACTTCAACCGAGCAGAACTCTCTTGCTGATGCTGTGGACTGAGACGAACCAGGGCCTGATGAGATGGGGGTTACTGCGAGTGCTGGAGCTCATCCTGTTTGCACTCAATCCACTGAGCAGGTTGCTCCTACTGAATTTAGAGACTTTTGGACTTTTTGCATTTTTACTTCCAGCCTTATTCTGTAGAAACCCAGAAGGTTGTGAGTAAACTAGCAATAGGAATAAGGCAGGAAAAGAACTGATTGTGTTTGATTAATTCTGTTTGATTGCATTGATATTACTGTTTTGCTGCTGTATGCTTCTGCATAATTAAAATAAAATTACTCATCTGTGGTTAAAGTTTTCTGTGCTCATTATATTTGGTAAAGGGTTCTTTTAAATAATCATGTAGCCTCTCCTCAGTGATACAAAATTGCAGATTGTGTGCAGCTAAGTCAGGTTCATAGATGAAGGCTCTTATCAGATGGTCTGGACTCAAAAAACATTTCCCTAGCAGCAAATATATATGCACATCTTAAAGAATTTTCAGCAACTACAACAGCCGTTACTTTTTAGAAGGGAGCTAATGTGTTCTCATCTGGTATTTTTATGTTTAGGCCTTAGGAAGACGACACTCAAAAGCTGGGTATATCACCCTCACACCAGCCTATTCTGATTAGAAGCTTGCACTGTAGGTGAATAGGCAGGCTAATCTCCTCAAATATACTGTCAGTCTGGACTCTTGTACAGGAGTGCCAGTGTAGCACAGGTCTGTGTCACAATGGTGTGGGCAGATTAATGGTGCTAAGGCACCCCTTGAGCTGGCAGCGTCGGGAACTCCCTGCCTGTACTGTGAGCAGAAATTTGCTGGATGACAAAAAACACGTTATTTAGCGTCATCAGTAACTCGTTTTGTGCCATCTGGTGGGATATGGCTGGTGAATGGGCAGGAAGTTCCGGGAGCTGGGTGCATGGGGGGGCACGTTACACGGTTCATCTGCACACATTCTCCATACCTCAGTGACGCAGACCTGGTTGAAAATCTGCAAAGAATCCCTTCAAGTGTACAGTAGTTATCAGACCAAGCAGTGCCAACAAGATGTAAACAAACCTGTAGTCCACCATTGTTGTTATGGTTGCCAGTGCATGCTCACTGCACAGAGCAACAATGGTCATGGAGGAGATGACATCATTGTTTCCAAAAAGGCTCCGTTCCACACGTCCACACGGATACAAAGTAACTAGAGTTTTGAAAAATCTGCACCTTTGACCGCTTTCTCAAAAATCTGTTTTAGTGACCCTAAAATTGCGTTTAAGTGTGAATGATAGGCCACAACATAGAGGAAAGTTGCCCTCGGCCATATTGCTATTATATTTTGAATAATTGTGCAGCCCCAGTGTAGACAGAACTTTAGTCTTCTGTGATGGCTTACCATTATTCGAACCAAAAAATCAAATTCAAGCAATTTGTATTCGTTAACTTGGACTGTGAAAAATAGTGACTTCTTGCCAGTAATACCTAGCAGTGGTCACTCTGGCACATTAATTTTTATGTGTTTTTGGCCCAGTTAGTCACACTTCTTAGTCACACCACAGGAACCCTTGACTGCCCCCATGGGAGATTCTGTCGGAAACAAGGGAAGCTTTGTTCTAATTAAGCCCAGAAGTATTTCAGGCCATACTTCTGTCCGTGTCAAATAACAGAAATATGTCTTTTTCATCCGGTCTTTGATTAAGTGCAGGCTTTCACTGTGAGACACGCTGCATTTATCTTGATAGAAAGACAGCGTGATTTCTAAGAATTTCTTTGAAGCATCTTACATATAATTTCTCTCAAGGTACATTGGCAGCACAGTGCTGGTTCTTACCAGCTGCTCAGTGTTAACTGAATAATTGCAGAGTTGGCTGGATGTTATTTCTCTTGAAAGGACAGGAAGACTGCAGGCAAAAGAGGAACAGGAAATGTCAGTTTTTTTTAGTAATCAGGCTGCTGGAGCCAAAACTGGCATAGTCAATTTCTTAATGTGCATGCACATTGCTTTCCTTGGATTACAAGTACTTACTGTCTGTTCTAACACAATTAAAAATGGATGTATGCGAAAATATGTGCATGTCGCCACCTGCAGGAAAGGAAAACAGTGACAGCTGTAATTTGGGACACCTGATGGAAATGAGAGTCACAGCTTGAGTTTTTATTATCGTTTTAATTGTTGTTGGCTTTGATTGTGTGTTTCAAGTTTGACATGCGGCACTTCTACCCACTGCTAATCAAAATCCTATAATTAATAAAAATCTAACAAAATTTGTCTCACAGCAACTGTGTTGGTGGTAAACAAACAAAAGTGTGAGGTTCAGAGTAATTAGCAAATCAGATATAATTTCATCAAATATAAAACATTATGAAACATTTAAAAGTAGCCCTGTCTGCAGGTGGCTACTTGTTCTCTTGCCTTTAGATGGCACACTTTCATATGTCTGCATCTTGTGATCCGTTAATTATGTTGCTTATTAAGTTTCTGATCATGTGTTTTTTGTGTTTTACTTTGCAGTGTCACTGGAAGTGCAGATCACACCGAGTCATGGTGAGATTAGTCTTGGAGAGTCCAAATTCTTCATGTGTGAAGGTAAGTTACCAAACTGTCTTGACTGTGACAACCCCAAGTTTTTCCTATGTTCATTCCGTCCTGAAATGTCAGTGAGACATACAGTATATGAAAGCGTTTCTGTGTGGCATGAAATCAACCCTTAATTCACAGAGTTAGATGTGAAAATATGCAGTTTTCCTTGCTGTCTTTCTCTGCTGTTGCAGGACAGCTGTTCACAGTCCTCTAACGTTATCCCCACCACTTGCAGTGCCCATGTTTGTCAGCTCAGCTGCATGTTTCACCACTAGAAGCTGACCTCTGGTGGTGCTTAATGTGCATTGCATACGGTTTCAGTTGGGATTTCTAAATACCCTGGCATACTGTAATATTTTGATACCAGTTAAACCTACTTTTAACCTCAATCTTTACATTCTTGTAAAGATTCGGCCTAAAGTAAGTGCAATGGCAAAAAAAAATGTCATTAAAGACAGAGGTCTGTGTTTTGAGTTTATATTCTCATAAAAATGTAACTTGAAAAACAAAATTGGCATTCACAAAAAAAAAAAAAAAATCGAGTTGGCATGTGTGTACAATGAGTATTTGAGTGTTTCCTGCAGAATCAGATTGTATTTGTGGCAGTAGCTGCCAGGGGAGAGGGGTATAGGGTGCGTTCCAAAACCTGCTTTGACTATGAAGCCTGTACACTTCTCAGATTCATCAAAGACGTGTATGAACTACACTGCTGATTGGAGTCTCTAACAGTGATAAATAGAGTGAATGACTCACAGCAATGGGTCCAGTGCGGGCTAAATGCGTATTGGTAGGTCTGTGTTATGTGTCTGTATCCTACTATGATAATCTAGTCTCATTTCATGTCGCATTCAGACTCCGTCCTTCCTCTCCTTGCAGTTCTCATGCTCATACAACTGAAGTTACATCCAGTAACTACTATTTCTAATAGCAAAATTTTACCAGCGGAAACACTGTGTGATTGCAACTTCACTGAATGGGATTGTGACGTTTATTACAACTTGAGTAATATCTACTGCCTTGCATTTGACACACAGCACCGCTCGTTCACCCGAGTGGTTCCAGTCTGCATTTGTGATGCCCATCTGTGGCACATCAACCTTCAGTGTTGAAAGGCTATACTCATGACGTGGAACCGATCAGATAGTGCTGTGGGTGGGACATTGATTAAGCCCACAGAGTGATGACAGCAGACAAAGAGAGGCGGCTACATCAAAGCCAAAGTGACGCAATTTTCAGGTCATTTTTTGTTTATCGGCTATTGGATTCTAAACAGTAAAACAATGTGGTGGTAAATGATATTGTGGCAGGCCACTACAAATGATTCAATGTATAGGAAACACTATACTTATTGCACAGGATGTTCACATAGATAACTGGTACTCAGCAAAAAGTATTTTAGTCCAAATCCATGTTGTTTTACAAAGCCATCTTTTAACAACATATACTGACATCCTGATGACTTAGGGGTCTAGGATACATTTATGTATCCTTGTGGCTGAAATGTTCTAATCAATGATTGACCTTTGCTACATGAAACCCCTGTTAATGTCCTGTGTTTCCTGTTGCTCTCGCCATCTGTTCAAGGGAAAACATGGCATAAATGTTTGATATTTTTTCATTTGAATTTTATTACATGGGTTATTTCTAAAGAGCTAAAATGCATAAACCACAGGCTTCAGTCCGTGCAGGAGTGTGAACAACCTACAATATTCAGTCTGTGGGCACTGGTGACCTTCACTGATGTTGAATGTGTACATTTTAGATAACTGTTTTCTAACATGCTGCTCTTCACTGTGCTCTCAGTTGTAGGCGTTGCCAGGCACATAGACTGGTTCGGACCAAGTGGGGACAGGATAGAACCGAACAGACCAGACATAACAGTAACCCGTAACGATGAGTCATCCTCCACCCTCACACTGTATAAAGCTGGGACTGAAAATGCAGGGACATACAAGTGTGTCGCTACTAATGGAGACCAACAAGGGGAGTCAACCGTCAAAGTGAAAATCTTTCGTAAGTATTTTCCTCATTCCATACACTTCCCAAATTATTGAGTGGCATGAACACAGAAAAAAAAAAATCCTGTTTATTGAACTCATAGTATTTTATTGACTGCTCAAGGGCAACACATTACTCTTTTTCTTTTCAAGTGAGGATGGATTTTTCATCAGTTCAATAAACGGTCGGAAGACCATTAGAGGGCTGCTTAATGATCCTGTCTGTTGTGCAGTTCTTGTGAGTAATGGCTTTTATTTTCCATGAATGCCAAGCATCAGCAAATGTCCGTCAGAGATGAAATCCCTTCCCAAACAGAACTTTTTGAGGTTATAATTAGAAGTGGTCACCCATGTAGATACTGCATATAAAAATCAATATGCAGTGTCTTTCGCAGTTTGAAGTTTTTGAAGAAAAGCATTTGTCTTGGCTTTGTAAATGTAAAATTGTGTTTTAATTTAAAATGTAAGTGCATTTAGACGTGAAGCACCTTGTCTCCTAGAGAAGTCGAAACTCCAGCAACACAGCGTATAAAGAACAACGTTAAGACCAAGCACCTTGTCGCTGCCTGACCTGTAATGGAAACCTGATTTTTTCTTTTTTTACATGTGCAAAGATGATTGGGGTTTAGGAACTGACCTCAGGTGGTTAGGGTCAGGACAGCCTATTGGTCATGGATAGGACCTGAACAGATCAGGTTTGGGGTACGGACGCGTAGTGACACACCTAATATTACTAGTCGACTCAAAAACTCGCACATTAACGTTACGTAAGCTCCTGCCATTGTCAGAGCAGTTAAACACGGGGACTTCTGCCACCTACAGGAATGGGCGGTATGACAGCAGGGGCAGTTTGCAGATTTAATGTAATGTCACCCTCTGCAGTCAGAGAAAATAACAGCTGCTGCAGTTTCATCACTTGTGCCCCCTGAAGGCAGTAAGTGTAAAGCTGCGGCACGGTGGTTGACTCACAACAAGAGGGTTTCCAGTTCAAATCCAGGGTGGGGGGTCCGTCTGGAGCTTGCATGTTCTCCCTGTGTTAGCGTGGGTTTACGCTGGGTTCTCCAGCTTCCTCCCACAGTCCAAAGAAGCAGGCAAGGTCAATTGGTGACTCTAAATTGCATGAGCGTGAGCATGAATGGTTGTCTGTCTCTAAGTGTCAGCCCTGCGATAGCCTGGTGACTTGTCCAAGGTGTACCCCGCCGCTCGCCCAGTGTCAGCTGGGATAGATGCACTGGCCTACAAATCAAATTACAGACACAAGGGAACGTGTTTGATACAGACCCCAGCAAACATCACATAATTATTATTATTTTTATTTTTTTTTTTTTTTGTGTGTGAAAATGAAATCCAAAAATTACCATTCTAATTATCAATTACCAATATGTTTTTTTTTTTTTTTAATATCATGCAGCCTTAATGTCGTGCAGAGTTCCCAATTACACAGTTGGCTAGTTTGAGAAATTGCTGTAGATGTGAAATGCTTCATTTCTTGTAACTTAAAAAGTAGTGATTTAGGGGAGTTTGTTTAAAGTTACAAGAAGCTTGCGCTGTCTGATTGAGGGAAAAAATGTCCTCACCATAGCTACAAGGAAGTTTGGTGCTTGTAAAATGGTTTGGAATTGAATTTTTTATACATAGAAAAGACAGCGATTGGTAAAATTGCCAAGCATAATTTCAGTTTGACATTTGGCCTTTTTTTTTCAGGAAAATTGCGGGTAACTGCAAAAAAATGCTAATTTTATTTTGAAGATATCCTGTTGCGTGTGGAAGAATTTTTCAGAACATATGCTTCACTGCATGTCCATCTGTACTAGTGAACAAGAACGTGTTACTTCCCAGCAGTCAAACTAAGTCAAAGAGATGGAGTTTTGATGAGCCTCATACTGTAATAATCACTGAGTAAAAAGTGTTTTTGCATGTTATGTTCCAGAAAAAATCACCTTCACAAATGCACCCTCACCCCAGGAGTTTACAGAAGGTGACAATGCTGACATTATTTGTGACGTCATCAGTTCCCCCCCACCTACTGTCCTGTGGAAATATAAAGGAGCAAGAATACAGATGGAAAAAGATGGTAAGACTTGTCTGAACAGCTCGGGGATCATATTTCTATTTCCCTTGATTAGGTGTGAAGCTCCTGTCATCTCTTTTAACTCAGCACATTTTTATTCTTATATTTCTGAGCTGTTAGTGTTTTATTCAACTCTTACTCTCTGATAGACATAAGCTAATGAATATGAATGGTTTGAAATGTTGTTTGATATTTAGTTTGTACAACCTAGTTTGCATAATGGTGTGCATAAAATCCTTTTTAAGTCCATTATATTAGAGGGAGTCAAAATAATCAAAAATCTGTCATTACTAAATGTTTTTGTTCCTCGTTTGGTTGCTTTCAGAAGTTAAAACTGTCACACAACCTGATGAATGACTACTAAGCCAGACAAATGTTAAAGGTCTCACATGCAGGACCGTCGATTGCTTTTTGTGAACATGCTTGTCAGAAAAAGTTAACCCTGGATTCACTCTCATTTGATGTTGAGCTATGTTATATTTGCTTTTTTTCGGGGCTGTGTCTTATGGATGGGTGCAGCTTACAGTCTGGCACCTTGTTACTATCTTTTTATAAAGTCCAGACCTCAACTGCACTCTGTGGGGGTACACGCCCATAAAGGTCCTGAACACAGAAAATAATAAAATACAGGCAGAGAGCAGAGGCAGGAAAATACACTGCCACACACTGAGAGTGAGTCATAAATGATAATTAAGAGGAATTACATTTGTATGAGTCTATAATTTTGTAGGAAAACCCTGCATTGCATACCTTTAACGATGTCATGTGGCACAAACACAGAGAGTAACATCAGCTTAGAGTAACATTGTTGTGGAATTTCAGGTTTGTAGAGTTCAGATTTGAGGGTGAACTCTTATGACAACCACCAAAAAGCATATTTTGAAACAAAAGTCTGAACTAAAAGCCAAACTGATAATGTGATTAATTTATTGTAACTGTAATAGACATAGACTTCAGGACATACTATAGGACTACATTATCAAAATACAAGCACAGGCACAATAATGGATATGCAGATTCACCAGCATCAGAGACTTGAAATTGTTCATGCCCTGCCTTTGTTGCCATTCTTCTCCAGGGTTTATCCTGCGCTTTGAAAGCAAAAATTAATTTGGTTTTTAAATTTGAAAATACAACGGATTCTCTGTTACTCACCTCTGACACCAAGCAATATCATAATGTGTTTGGTATTGTTGGTGTCGCTCTCTGGAAAATAATAACACGGGCTCATGTGTGGGTTGTGATAGTATTTTGAATTACTACATGATTAAATTTGTTCGGTTCACATTTCATCTCCAAGTGAGAGAGCTCTTGTGGGCTTTGGCCATATTTCTACTTTTCTGGAGCTGGTGGAGGGAGTGTTGGGCATGCTCTCAGATATGAATTTGACGAAGTGGAAATTGCATATAATCTGTTTCCAAAAAATAGTTTAGTAACAGTATACCCCCAGACAGGCAAAAAAATTGCAGATTGTTCAGACTAGTGGTGCTTGATAAAAATGCATAAATTTAACTTGAAATTTGTAATAACAGTGCAGAGATATTAGTGGCTGAATCAGACATCAGTGTTAAATTGTAGTCAGCCTGATTTATCAAAGGGAAGTTTTGCAGTGGCTGTCCAATTGAGATGACATTTTTTTTTATATATTTATATATATGGCATTACATCACTATGTAACCTTCTTGGTAGCACAACAGCAGCTGTTTATCATCAACTGCCTTGTACCTAATATAAACTTTCCAAATATATAATGCATCTGACAATGCATTCATCTCCTGCTTCCTTTCAGTTCGCTTTAGGGTACTGAGCAACAATCACCTTCAAATCCGTGGCATAAAGAAGACAGATGAGGGCTCGTATACCTGCGAGGGTCGCCTCATGGCCCGCGGCGAGATTGATCTGCGGGTCATCAAGGTCGTTGTGAACGGTTAGCAGCCCTCGCACTACTTCCTCTTCCTTTTTGTTCCTGTGTGCATGTTTTTGTGTGGCAGGTGTCCCATGACGCTTAAATAAGCTGTATATCCTTAGAGGCGACCAGGCTCAGCATCGATGTGGAGACAGTTGCCCAGAGCAACCGTGTATCAAAGATGTTCCATGCTAATGAAGTCTGTTTCCTGCAACTTCTGAGCCTAGCAAATGAGTGTGCCTAAAATAAGTGCTCTGAATTTGTCACAGCTTCTGTCTCTGTGTCCCCCCCCCTGCTATTTATCTATGTGACAATCTGCCTATGTATGTGTCTATCTACCAATTTTTCTTTTTATCTATTTCATTATTTATCTATCTCTGCGTGTCTCAGTGCTCCCGACCATCAGGGTATGGCAGTCAGAAGTGAATGCCACAGCAGATGTCGGGCAGCCTGCCATGTTGACTTGTGCTGTCGATGGCTATCCTGAACCCATGGTGACATGGACAAGGTAAAACTCTGCAAGAAACCGGAGAGACAAATGCTTTGCAGCAGCACTTGTGAGATGCCGGCGCAGTGGGCCTCATTCACCAATAAATATTTTCTTGAATGCATTCTCAATAAAGGTCCTAAGTGTTCTTAAACCGCAGACTTGTTCGCACCTGGGTCCCCATAATGATAAATCCCCCTGTCCTCGTAAGTTGAAAGCGCGTGCCAGTTGATCCTACTTAGCACAGGTAAATGCTCACAAATCCCTGTAAAAGGCCATGAGACTGGAGGACCGTGTGCACACACAGGAATTGAAAAAGAAAAATAAGAAGAAGAAAAATGAGAGAATTTAGTCAAGAATGCCCAAGTGAAAGTCTAAAAGTGGTGGAGCATCAGACTCCAAACAACAAAACCTTCAGTAAGTGGAGCTGCTTCTACAGGAAGTGAGTGCCAAATAAGCTGTCATAGCATCAGTAGTGGATATGAAAGAAAACAAAAGGATGCATGGGATGCTAATATATGTGCTAATCAACAACCAACAACTAGCTGCTTGTGACATATTCTAATGTGATACCTAATTATTATATGGCATGGTTCCCATTAACATAACTGATGTGACATGAAGTGTTAGTGTTGTGTTTATTTAAAAAGACCATAATGTTTTTTTTTATATATTGAAAATATTAATGAAAAATTATTAGAAATTAAAACATATTATTGTAATATAATTCCTATAATAATATTCAAATGTTGAATTGAAAAAAAAAATACAATGACTAATTATTTTATCACGGACATGTCAGCAAATAATGTGTCTATGCTCTTGAGTGTGCGTAGATTCTGTATTACAAATCCGAAATTCGAAAGACGTCGGTGAATGTTAGAATCTTTGTGAAAACTGAGTAAGTGGGTTCTGAGAGGAAAATTTCTTGGTGAATGAGGCCTGTTGCCATTAAACCATGTATCTGTTCATTTGTAGAATTAACCTTTAGTCAGGTCGTACATTGAATATGTTGTCTATAGTTAATATGCCCGATTTAACCTAATTTTTAAGTGATTATTGTTGCATGTAAGGACATTAGCCCTTTTCACTTTATTAATTGTTTATTATTTGTTACAACTCAGACATACACAAACATTATATCGATGAGTAAAGATTGTCATTTATTTTCAATCTTGGATGCAAGTTAAAGCCTGCTGAAGTTTAAAAATACTTCAAATGGTATCATTCATTGTCTTATATTAGCGTGTTAGCATGCTAGCATTTGCCAGTTAGCACTATATACAAAGTTGAGCTGAGGCAGATGGGAATGTCATTAGTTTTGTAGGTATTTAGTCATAAAGCAAAATATTGGACAAATACAAATTTTTACCTAATAATGGCACAATATAAAATGTGGAGCCCCAGAGTCGATCTGATCATCCTCTGTGGATCATTACTGTCTGTACAAATGATATAGCAATCCAACACTTGTTAAGATATGGTCCAGTCTGGACCAAAGTGGTGGAGAAACCAACAGATACTACCGTAGCTACCGTAGCACAAAATGAGTGTTTGTCGTCAGCGGTAGTTGTTAACGGCACAAATGGTTGAGACACATAACATCAGTATCATAACAGCTGGCAGCAACAGACTAAAGAGAAAGGGCTAATTAGAAATAATAGGCTGAGTGGGTTGTTCATGTACCAGCCAAATATGAGGTAATATCAACTTTAAAATGAGCAAACGTTTCTCTTCCATGTTTAGATTTTCCCATTGGTAATATTCACAGCAGTTTCTACAGTGCCTTATTTCACACAGTTACTTTCCTCCTGGATTAGAAATAAGAATCAAGCATGATTTTTATTACAGCTTTTTACATGTCTGTGTTATGGTAGTTGTTGTTGGCAGGACTGCATAAAAAAATTTATTTTTCCTCACCATCAGTAACCTGAAGGCTAAATAGCCAACTTTGCATCATTTACATTATTATATACGGGGTTCCCACGGTCATGAAATTCCTGGATTAGAAAAACTGTTTTCCAGTCCTGGAAATGGTTTGGAAGTAAGAGAATGTGTTGGACAAGTTTTGAATATACATTGTTTCGACTCGTCTTTAAAAATATGGTCTTGAAAATTCACCAGGATCACATGATTCACGTTGGCATAAATGCAGCTAATTGGTGGCAGGAATGTCAAACGAGTGAGTAAAGTTAGCAAGCGCTAGCAGTCTCTTATCCACAAATTCCTGGGATGTGCATGTTTAATAATGTGTGGCTTTTGAACAACAAATTTAATACATTGCTCAAGAGAGAGGCAGATCCTAGCCGCACTGGATTTAGGCTCTGCACCAAAAGGGAAGATGCATCAAGAGAACCAAAAGGCCACTCAACAGACTGCCAGCGTCTGCACATATTTCACGCCTGCTGTATCCAGGCCAGAAAACATTACTGCTTCTACCAGCACAACAAGCATCCGTATAGCTGCTAGACATCTTTAGCCAATGCTCAACCAATTAATCGAAGCATCCGATGATCTGCTTATGTATTTTGAATTTAAATTTTATTTAAGTGATGTAAACGTTAGAAAATGTATGGAACATTTTTGAAAATACATTGGTAAAAGTCTGTGGGAACCCTGTATATAATGTTAGTTGCATTATTATATATTAAAAATAATTATATAAATGTTTTTACAGAACCAGACTACATAGGCTGCACTCGCAATAGTCATACTGTCCTTGAAATGCTTGAATATATATATGTGTGTGTGTATATATATATATATATATATATATATATATATATATATATATACATATATATATATATATAAATATGGTAACACAGCCACGTCAGGAAGACACTCTAGGATATTAGGGATATTGTGCTGACTGGTTTATTAATGGCAATTGGATACTTAATCACAGGGTATCAAAGGTGCATGTAAACAGTGAAACCTGAAGACTGGAGTGTCATCAATAGCCACATTATTCTGTGTATCTGAATACAGCCATTGATAGCTTGATGCTTTGTTAAACTGCTCTTGTTCATCTTGTTTCCAAGACAGCAGTTGGCTGTGTAGACAGCTTCGACTGTGGGGGCACAAAGTGCAAACAGCCCAGAAGCTACTGCTGGTTTTTAGTGTTTTGTTGCCCTTGAAATCATTCTTTATACTTGTGTTTCTAGACAGCACCTGCAACTTGTTGAAAGCTGCATCGAAACCCAAAACATGCGATCACAGACAGTTTGAGGACATGGTTACATGAATGGCAATGGTGACAGACAGTCCATATTTCACTTGGACAGAAAAGACAGCACATTAGCCGTTTTTGTTGGAATTTACTCCTAACACTAAATGTCAGAAAGCTTGCAGAACAAAAACATCATCGGCCCATTTTCTGCTCTGTAATTTCAGCTTTCATCTCTTCTTTTTTCATTACTGCGCTTCTTCTTCACCACTTCATCTTTTTGTCATTGAAGGATCTCGAAACTACTGATTATTTTCTAGAGACCTAAGGGTCATGATGAGGGGAAAAAAAAGTTATCTTTTAAAGAAAAAGCTTTTGTGGTTTAAAAATAATGTTTGAAATGGAGCGGATAGATGGATATAATGCTCGAACACTTATGTTTTCCACAGGAATGAAGTGGTCCTCGAGGCAGGAGAGAAGTACAGCTTTAATGATGATGGCTCTGAAATGACATTATTGGATGTTACCAAGCTGGATGAAGGAGACTACACCTGCATTGCCAGGAACAAGGCTGGGGAAAGTGAGCAGGAGCTCAGTCTGAGAGTATTTGGTAAGGCAGAACATTTCATATACATACATGCATGAGCTGAAGTGACAGTATAAGATGTTCCAAATGTGTGGGAATGAGGTATAAGAGTATGTAGGTGGGGGAAGAACAATAGTATGGTTATGTGTCTGTTTTCTAAGGGATACAAGATGAGGTGTTGTTTCAGTGTGGGTTGTGGATGTTTCATGTAAGGATGAAGCTTAAGGATCCAGAGAACTGGCCAAGTGGGATGAGCTCAGCTAAACTCTTTGAAGTCTTTCTTTTTTTTCCTTCTCTTTTGCCCACGAGGTTGTTGTTGTCTTTATTTTTTCATGTAACGACCATAATTTCAATCACAACCACAATATAAGTGCATGTAGTCTCGTAAATTAAATTTACAATGAGTTATCTGGTTCAGTTTGTTTTCCCAAACAACTGAAATGGCCAGGGCTTGGTTCTTTAGATCTCAACGGGTAAACGATTACCATGAAATTACTGAAGAAAGCTTTCAAAGCAGGTTGTTTACCTCCTTAGCAATATTTACCTCATTATCTGAAAGATTTTCTTGCACTCACAAGGCTCTGGTCTCCTACCATCAATGTGGGAAAAGCTGCAGTCATGCGTTTCTTTTAAGCTCCCTCTTGTGAATATGGAAGCTGTATTAATGTGTTTTTTTGGTCCCTGATCCCGATCGGAGTTCTTAAATATTTAGTGCCTGTCAATACCAAGTCTAATCAGATATTTTCTTGCATATAAGACCTTAAAGCTTCTAAAAATCCTAGGTATTTCTCTGTAAAGAAGTAACATCACACTCTAGGTCATGTTGCTTTATACAACAGTTCTACAAGCCCCATTTATTGGTCAAGATTAATAAGCGACAACATAATATGAATTGTTTGTTTATTCAGTCATTTATTTGGCTCCACTAACACAAATAATTCTGCAGCTGGACGGGGCTGGACTGTTGCCAAGCAACACATAAACATTCCTGCTCACTAGCGTGCTGCTTTGTATAAGGTCTACACATTACCGCAGGCCAGGTTCTTTGTAAAATTGACATTTATCTGTTTGTTTCCGTTTATTGTGCAGCCAGTGACATAAGAGTCTGTTGACTCCTTTCTCTCTGTTTGCCTTCTTCTGAGAGCCATTCATATTTTAATTCAAATGTTATATGTGGACATATGTTAATCTTTCCAGTGCAAAGTTTGTCAACTATTGTGCAATATTCAATTATTCTGACTAAATAAGCAACAAAGGTAACATAAAGGTAATGTCCAGAAAAGAAAGTATTTTTTAGGCCCATTCAGACTTGATTTATACCTCTAGGGGAGGCAGGGTGATTTTAACTTTACTGCCCACTGATTTTAATTCTGTCTTTAGTGCTTCTGTGGGTAATATTCACCCCAACCTCAGTGATATTTACAGCCACAATTACCCACTGTTTTGCTCCTGTAAATTTAAACCCTCTCCTGAGCGACCTACATTGTATTTTAAAGTGGACCTTTGAGTTTTTTCTCCATGAAGAGAAACATGTTTCTCAACTTAATTCCTTACTCAGTGTGAAATTTGGCTTTTGCATTAAAATGGAGTAATTCAAAAATGTTATTGCTTATCTGATGGATGAAAACATGCTGATCATCATGGAAGATATGATGAAAGAAATGATCAGGAGACAAAACATTGTAAACGCTGCAGGTGGCTTTTTTATTTTTTACTTATATTGTATTTCTTTACCTCTTTTGTTCATTTTATTTTTTTAATGCACCAATAAAAGTATGCAGAATTGCTGTCGGCAGTTCTCGTTTGCAGTGTATCCATAGATGTACAGACAGCTATAATTGGATGTGATTGTTCTCATGCAATTTCTGAAGTGTCTTTTTTAATGATTTCTAAGCGGGTTTATTGACATTAATTTGCAACAAAAATTGCAGATAATGATATCCTCGGGAAGTGTAAATCACCCTGACTGATATCAATATGTGTTTTATATCTGTGTATTAAGATTTGAGTCTGAGAAAGAGTACTGTTTTTAACTCTAACTCGCCTCCCCTGGTGGGGCTTTTGGCTTTCTCTTTTAGCTTTGTTCTGCTGAGTGTCCTTGTCTATCACAGACCACATCCTGTAACTTTTAGAAGGTTCAAATGCTGCCTGAAATGATCAGTTTAATTACTGAGAGCACAGCGAATATTTATATCCCCAACACCCCCTGTAATGTTCACCCTGTCCAAATGGGGCTTTAAGTGTTATTTATCAAGAGTTTTAACACTCAAAACCCAGCTTCATCAGGATTGTGTGGGTGTGTTTTGATCAATTTGATTGACAGTGCTGGCAAACATCCTCCCAACTGTCATTTGATTTAAATTCAAATAGCTAAATTCTAATTAGTGAAGTATGTGTACCTCACCCACTTCAAACCACTGAGAAGAGCAAAGACAAAAAAGAATAACAGACATTTCTCCAGTGAAATAACCAATACTGATCTATCTTTAAGAGAACACATTGTGTGTCCATGTACGACCTCAAAGTAAGAATCAGACTGAGAAAACAGATTTTAAATAGCGCTACACTTAAAGTAGTAAAGCAAATTGTTTGAGCTCCTAATACCTCTGAACTCAGATACGATGTTTGCATCAACATCCTTGGCAAAAAGTGTGTGAGTGTCAGCGAGGAGCTGCAGTGGCAGAAAGGTTTAGGCTGGATTTCTTCCCTCCAGCATGAACAAAATACTGAAGTTTAAATTCTGTTGTTAGACAGCAGCAGAAGCTTTTCAGAGGTGTCATGCACCTGCAAAATACTTGAAGCAGCTTTGCTCACTTTACTTGCTGACACACATCAAAAACCACTGTCTACTCTTTATTTGTTTGTGCTGTTCCATGCTGCTATCAGCTCACATGGCTGCGTCCTAGAAAATGGGTCCAGTGTTTTAACAATGACCAAAGTATCAGTAAAAGGGGTTAATGTAGCTGAAACCAGCAATTAAAAAAATACTAATGGGCTCTGACACCAATCCTGCCTTATGACACCCCTGGCTGTGAATACAAATTGTTGCTTGTTCATTCAAATATGTTTTTATGTAGAAATAACACAATGACAACACAGCTGTTCCCTTGTTTTTTTTCAATAGTTATCAGTTGAGATAAAAGCATTTTAATACAAGGTTTCGATTGTTTTCTGGTGGTAACGTTTGTAAATTATACAGCATTTACTACATTGAACAGGCTTACCTTGAAAACATACAAATGTATTACCTAATCCATGCATTTATCCTTCATGGAGTGGAGTGAAAAATATGAAAGCACAGAGAAATGCTCAAACTTGCACGTCAAAAGTAGCACTTCAATTTGCTCCGCTCTGCTCATGTCACAGTTGTGGCACCCTGCTGCGCTTTCACGTTAGCTCAGGTGCACTGTAACTCGACAGTTCTGTCAAATGTAAACAAAAATGAGGACCGGCTCCTTTGAGATAGGCTAAATAAATTATTACATGAATTAAGTTTGGATCCAAACGTGGTTATCACAAGTTTGCCGCTGCCGGGACTGGAAAAGCTTAAATAAGAGTTTGACTGCCATGGAAATCCCCTGTCACCTGTCAAACTACTGATCCTCCTCCTGCCTTTGAACTCATCCCACATCCACAGAGTTGTTCTTTTACTTATTGTACTCGTGCTGCCAAACCACCTGGCATGTCTTGTTGAGCTTGTGCGGTTGTGATGACTTTGTTTTTGTTTTTACAGTCAAACCTAAGATCACGTACATCGTAAACCAGAGCTTTTCCGAGATGGAGGAGCAGGTAACTCTGACTTGTGAGGCATCAGGAGATCCAACACCCACCATCAGCTGGAGCTCCGGTGAGCGTGTCTTCACCGAAGGAGAGCAGGTAAAATAATAAAGGCAGTATGGATGACAGAAGCTCAGTATCTCAAATCCTAGGTATTCAGTTCTGGTCCTTGTGGGCCGATGTGCTGCAAGCAATTTTCCTCCTGGAGTTAATGAACCACACGTGGTGCAAAGTAGACTGATATTATCTGTGTCCCAGTTGCATACTATACATAAATTTTAACCTCTCAGTTTTTAAGTAACTGGTTCACACTGGGGAAATTAGATACTAAAACCACTTGGTGGATGATGAAATAAATGGAGAAAATGTGAGATGATGAATGGTGTATTTTCTCTGGTGACAACATGTAAAGTAATTCATATTGAAATAAACATTTACTTCACTTGCAGTTTGTGACACTTGTAAATTGGAAATTGAGGACATATTTCTGAAGTTGTAGTTTGACTGATACCAATTAATCTCATTCACGCTTTCCTGTATTTCCAGTATGAAAAGGTCCATCTCCTGCACTAACTTTGTTATAGTAGAGTTTATATTTCATTATGGTGTGGAATTGGGACACACTGAGTAGTAACCACCAGGGAGGAACACAAACCTGCAGGATGTCGGTTTCTCAAGGAGAGGAATTGAATACCTTTAACCTGAATTCAAGAGGTATATTGATCATGCACAGGTGGGGGACTTCTGCAGCTTCCTCAACAAGGTTTCTGTACCGCTGATTATTTCCCCTAAATTAGCAGCTCCTTCGAGACGGCCCAGAGGATCTCGTGTAATTAGCTTAGCGATACTCAGCCTGTAATGTGGAGTACACTCAGATTTGACTTGAGTTTTCCCAAATGTCAAGAAAATCTGCATCAGAAACCTAATTATAACATTCCAAAAATAAGCATGCAATTTGAGGCAATAATTAAACTTTGTCTGCTTCTTATTGTACAGCATTTGCTAGAATGGGCACTTGAACAATCAAGTGTTTGTTTAGCATTTTCAATCCCCATTATCATTATTCTGCTCATGCCGGGGATTGAAAAGTTTAATTTAGTTTATCTATGGATATTCTTTTGTCATCTTCTGAATTTGTTTTGAGCTGTACCAACCATTACATTCTTGATACTATGTCCTTTTGGTAATGTCTTCAACAGTACTTCATGTGCAAACCATTAAAAACAATGAATACCTGATTGGTATTCTCGTACATCTATTGCCCACATGGCCTGCTTCTCCAAGGTCTTGGTGTCTTGCTACAGTTGAGAGGTAATGAGGGGGAAAATGCTTCAGAGATACACTGAAGTTCATGGAGGAATTCTGGAGCCAGTCCATTACATGCACTACATTTTCTTCCTACAGGCACATCTAAACAGGATCTATCAGGTATGAAATCCGCGTGGCACAGAAATGTACTGGAGTAGTGTTGCAAAGTATGCCTCCAGATTTGACAAAAGCCCCAGTGAAATCAAATAATCCCTTTTTATTGAAAATTTCCAAGCTGTTTCTTGAAAACCCCAAGGAATGATCTCATCAGAGTTCATGAAATTGATTCGACTGCTGCATGCTTCCCAAATATATAGCCTGAAAACTTCACTGATCTTGTGATAGAAAGTGCGTGGAGCTTATCTCATGAGATCAGATGACAATTTGGTTAATACCGTAATAAAAGAAACACCATTTCTGTGTCGCTGTTGCCTGATCATTTCAAACTTTACATCACAGCATGAGGTTGCCTGGATCTAAGCCCAGCTCAGTCTGTCTGTCATCTCCATAGTACTGTAGATTGTCTAACATTAATGTCGGTATCACTTGAAAATGGAGGGTAAAAGTGCTCCACCTAAAATCTTTTGAGTATCAAACCCCTGCAGACAAAATATAGAATATGAGTGTTTGAAACGTAGCGATCATTGAGGTGGCCGGTGGAGAAGTGGATTATGCTGCAAGAAGAGGTTTAATGGGCATTTCTCCAACTGTGAAAACTGGTTGCTATTGGAATCCATTGTAATTGACATGATTTCAAGCAGACTGCAGCCACCGTGCCACCTGTCAAGCCTCCAGGGCTCAGTGTTTGATATTCAAAAATAGGTTTTGAGTGAAGCATCACTTTGAGTGCAAAACACGCTACCACCATATGACGCACGTCACGACAGGCCTATTTTTTTTTTCTCTGTAAACCCACACACCCACAGTAGAGAGACTCACTGGCACACATGGATGCAGAGCCCAGTAACAGTTTACACCTCTGTCCTGTTATCCTGTATAGATGTCCTATGAGAAGCAGTATTATTTTACAATGCACACCTCCCAGCTGCTGTACCTCGATTTCCTCCTCTGTCAGTGACAGATCGTCTTATTTTGTGGTCTTGAAGCTGTCATAATGGATGTGCAGACACTCATCAGAGGGTTAGAGTAACTCTCAGAGCTCAGTATCCCACCATTATATGTCATAAAAGATCACCTAGACAGCTGTACTGTAGGTGTGAAGATTGACTCTGTGGATGCTGAGGAAATAAATAACACACAGAGGCTTCTTGTTATTAACAACGAAAGAAAAAAAGCACAATATCATCACGCCCCGTTGACGTGCAGCACCATGGTATGTCACATGACATGTCATGTGACGCACAGCTGTGCTGTGGTGGCAGTGTGTTTTGCACATTAGTCTGCAGTATGTTTTGTGATCTGTGGCATCTCTCTACTGCAAGAAATGATTAGCAGCCTAACTGAGTGACTGTAGCGTGTGGTGAGAGTAGATGCAGATTTCTTATATTTTCATTTATAGTTTTGGTTATCAGCAAGGGACATGGTGTCCATGGTGGGTCTCTAATGAATGCATGAGGAAACGGCTGCTAATTGTTTAATTGTCTTGTTCTGTTTGTTCATCTGATGTCCGTCTGTCATGCTATCTGTAATCATCATAACAGCTGTATTTCATCCAGGATGGTGTGACGATTGAAACAACATTCGTTTGGGGTGGACATGCTGAATTGAAAAAAAAAATGCAGCTGTTCAATTTTTAAGCAAACTTTTTAAAGGTTGTTGGGTTGAGGATTTCTCATAAATATATTGATGGGAGATTTCGTATTGGTCAGAAAACCAGTGCAGATCTGTACTGTGCCGTTTTAGATGTGTGGCGGTGGTGAATATACAGCATTAATTAGCAGTTAATTTGAATGTGTTTTCAGTTTTTTGGCTCCCTAGCTGGTCAGCTGCTTTCATTTCTTGTTTAAATAGTACTGTGCATCAAGGACATGGACTTTGTGGTGCAGAGCTCTGTCATCATGAAAAGATGAAGTTTCATTCCCATGCAGCTCTTCACTTTATCACACAGCAGTTATATTTTGTTCATTGTTTGACAAGAAACTCAAAATTCTCACTCGTGTGTAATACAGTTAGTTTTACAAAAATTTAACTTTTCCTTTTAGTTATTGGATGTGTCTCAATGAGAAACAGACATAATGATGTTCTGTTTAGCATTATAAATGTAAAAAGAAATGCACCCTGATGTTAAGTTTATCTGCCCTGACTGCAAAGGAGACTGTGAACTCTTTACTCAGCCTAAATATAATAAGAAGGATTCTGACTTTGAAAAAAGCCTCAGAAACTAAACATCAGAAAGCATTTGCACGTCTCTGCCGTCTCCTATCTTTAAAGCTAGAGTAAAGCCTTTAACAACCTCAAAAAAAATCAATTTAGCATTTACTAAAGGTGCGCTGTGGAGTATTCTGTTAAATAAACAAAGTTTCTGTTTACATTCAGCATTATTCACCAAAACACATTTAGTTTCTCCTTGAGGTCGAACAAAATATTTGCAAAGGCTCATTTTTTTGTTAAACCATTGGCAGGAGTGTGTATGGCATCGCCCATATGCACAGGCACAAGCATAACAACATGTGGACCTTTGTTCCATAGTGTTGTAGTGTTCAGAGGGTTTCCACGGGTCATAAAAAATCCTGGCAAGTAGAATGTAGATTTTGAAAGTAGAAAAATCTTTCCAGGCCTGGACACTGTTTGAAATCAACAGAATGTTTTGGAAAAGTAAAAAAACGTCACACAAAATATGTTCCTTGTATTACTAATATAAAATCTAGTGTTGCGCAGTGTGACTGTTTAAATGTCACTGTACATAGATCAATATCGCATCATCGCCATCATGGCCATCATGCACCAGCTGCCGCCCTTTTGGAGAAATAGGACACGCTGTCACATAAGGAGAGAAACTACAGAAAATTATATAAAAGCTCTCGTGTGGCGCATTAAGCAAGGCTTTACACTGAGATATGAAGTACATAAGATGCATGAATATTCTCTGTCATGATGCTGATGACAGTTACTACTGATAGATAGCAGTAGCTGCTTGAGTGGGAGGCTGCTGCAGTACAGTCACACAGTAGAGCAGCATCAGACTGTCATCTCCAACTTAATCTTAGCATATAGATCAAACAGTTGTTTATTAACAGGTTGGTTATTTACAGACAACACTCAGCCTAATGATCGTGGTGATTCAATCAAATATACATATTTGATTGAAGTGAAGTGATCTGGACAAATGTACATGTATAAATGTCTGGCTAAGCAATATCGGGCCATGGTGATAGGTGTTGATCCACTTGGATTGGGGGGGCGTGACAGGGATCAACTTAAATTTTATCAAGGTATTGCGAATGCTCAGGTTCAGGCAAGGTCAGAAAACAATTATTAGATATGTCTATACAACAAATGTCTGTGTAACAAAAAGTGAATGCATACAGACGTGATAAAATTAGAATCCAAACAGGTGCTGGTTTGTTCTATTGGCACATGCAGCTAGTTGGCAGCGGGACTGTCTAACTAGCGAGTGAAGAAAGCAACGCTAGCAGTTTGCTTCTCCGCATATGGCTGTAAAAGTGCATGTTTAATAATATATGGCTGTATCTCTATATATGCCTACCCATTTTAAACAACTGAAACAAAGTCATGAAAATGAGGTAAAATGTTAGGAAAAATTATGGAAATGGTTTGAAAATCCATAGATAAAGATATGTGGGAACCCTGTGGTCAGAAACTCCACAGATTACCTTTAAGCTTACATTTGTACAGTGCTCTCCAGAATTGTTGGCACCCTTTAGTGAAAATGAGCAAAACAAGATGCAAAAAAAAATGTCTTTATTGCTTATCCCCATGAGTTTTTATTTGAAATATTCACAAAAATCTATCCTTTAATTGAAGTACCATAATAAAAAGAAACAATTTATTCTTACTCTTAAGTGTTTTTCTCAAAAATATGTGTGCCACAATTTTCACCATCCCTTCATTTAATATTTTGTGCAGCCTCCCTCAGCCAAGATAACAGCTTTGAGTCTTCTCCTATAATGCGTGATGAGGTTAGTGAACACATGGCACAGGATCTGAGACCATTCCTCCATAAAGAATCTCTCCAGATTCTTCAGATTCCAAGTTCAGCACTTGTGGACTTTCCCTCTTCAGCTCACACCACAGTGAAGTTTAGACAGGTGACGTGTGATGGACATGTTAAAACCTTTAGTCTGCAGTCTGTGAACCATTTTTCTGTAGATTTTGAGGTGTCCTTTGTATGATTGTCCTTTCGGAAGGTCCAACCTCAGCCCATTTTAAGCTTCCTGGCAGAGGCTGTTAGGTTTTTATGCAGTATCTGCTGCTATTTGATGGAGTCTATGATACCATATATTTTAACAAGATGTCAAGGACCTTTGAAAGAAAAACAGCCAGAAAACATCAAAGATCCACCATCGTACTTCAGAGTAGGTATGAGGTACTTTTCTGTGTGGCTGTCTTAATATCTACACCAAACCTTTTGATGTTTGTTGCCAAAAAGCTCTATTTTAGTCTCATCTGATCATTTTATCTGGTTTCATTGAGACTTCCTGTAAAATTTGGCAAACTGTAGGTGCTCTAGCTTGTTGTTCATTGACAACAGAGGATCTTTTTTCTCACAGCCCTCCCAAAAAACTTGGGTGATGAGGGTGGCATGTGATGGTAGTTTTGGAGACTTTCTGACCCCACCCGCCCTAACATCTGCAGTTCTCAAGCTGTGATCCTCAGAGGTTCTTTTGATAGTCGAACCATTTTGCTCTTGGTGCGCGCACTCAGTGTACGCACGCATCATCTCCAGCCTCTCCTGTCACTTTAAACTTCGTAATTATTACTCTGATAATGAAAATGGGTATCTTCAACTGTTCTTTTATCCATTTCCTGATTTGTGCATCTCAACAACTTTTCATTGCACATCATCGCTGTGTTCTTGGGTCGTTCCCATAGTGATAAATGACTATGGGAATTTAACCTATGTCACCTCATATTTATATCCCATTGAAACAGGGACTCATGGTTGACATATTGAGAGTTCCTAAACAATGCAAATAATTGTAGCACATATGTTTTGGGGAAAAAAAAAATTTTTTCTTTTTTTTCTTTTTTTTTCTATACAAAGACCTTTTTCCCAGCCTGTTTTGCTCATATTCACTAAAGCTTGGCAACACTGTATGATTTAAGGCAGTTTTAGAAATGCTGTTGTTTAATTCCAACTCCCATTGTATGAGTAAATGTACATTGTGTGATATACAGCCAAAGCTCATGATTTATGCGCTTACACTGGCCCTTATTTATCAATCTAATGTACAAACCTGCGCAGATTAGAGCACAGAAACCACCTTACCATAGGGTCCCCTTGATTTATGAAATGTTCTCCAGTTTTCTACTATATGTTTCTGTCTTAAATGAGGGCCAGTGTGCAACCCAATTGTCAATACACAACCCGAGTAAAGGTAAAGGTGCTTTATTTAGTCACATATACAGTACAGTACAGTGAAATTTGTTCTCTGCATTTAACCCATCCTAAGTATTAGGGGCAGTGGGCAGCCGCAGTGCAGCGCCCGGGGACCAACTCCAGTTGTTTTGCCAGTGGAAGTCAATGTCACTGACAGGAGAAAGTGCCTAACATACATGTCTTTAATGGTGGGAGGAAACTGGAGCATCCGGAGGAAACCCACGCAAACACGGGGAGGACATGCAAACTCCACACAGAAAGGCCCCAGGTCGGCCGAGTACTCTGACTATATGAGTAAAATGGAAAATAGAACTGTCTATTGGCCCATGTGGACTGTTCTGGCTATTGACAATTGTCAATAAAGAGTTGTTTGAAAGTTCCAGGGCTGCAGGCAAGTGAAAGTTTGTTTGCTCGCAGAAGTTCAATTCACAATAATGTAGAAACAGACGTCCCAAAAAGGGCTTAAAAGTAAATTTATGCAAAAATGAGCTGGTCCAAGTTTTGATTCCCTCTTTCTCTCTCACACACAAACACATGTTAGCAAGTTAGCAGCACCAGGCTACACTGTACGATTGATCGAGTGAGAAAAAAGGCACCGATCTTGTGCAATTTATTCATGGCTGCAACTGTGCGGGAGCCTGACAATGCTGCCCTACAAAGGCAAAGCGCAGTAATACATGTGGTCAAAACTGAGTCAGGACTCCAAATGGGCTTTGTGACATCTATTGTGTATTGAGATAAAGTCTCCTGGTACAATTTTGTCCCTGTTGTAGGGAAACAAGAGTGTCAAATTTACAGTAACTACAGAGTCCAAGCTAATAACAAGGCAAACCGCAGTGAGTGATGTTACTGCGTTCTGGCTTTGTTTTTGTGGCTTTGACACAGCAGATACTGCAGGTCTGCCTCAGTAGCCTTATCCCAAAGGGGACTCTAATACCCTTTGTCCTGATCATAACACTCCCTCACTCAGAACCAATAAGCCAGCCAGCTAGCCCAGAGAAACGCCATGACACGATCCTGCCGCAAAATGATGGTTGAACTTGCATTAATAGGCAAATATCTAGAGAAGGGTAAGGAAGATAGAAAATATGAACACCTAGCCTGGCAAATGACAGCTTTATAATGAGCTAGCTAACTAAGTTACTGGCTAGCTAGCTGCTAGCAAATTATGAACACACATTTTAGCTTACCTGCTCCCTTGATGGCAATATCCACTCTGACAACTTAATGATAATCCAATTTAAAATGCTTTGATGTTTCTTGATTCGGACATCTCTTAACGTTTCAGGCAGCTTATCCAACTGTAGTGGAAACTATTACCCCTTCAAAAATTAGCTGACTCCAGTAAGGTTATGTGAAAGTTAAAGTCAGCTAAGGTTAGCTGCGCCTGGATGAGTTCAGCCAGCAGCAACAGGAGGAGCTGTCAAATCTGCCTGTTAACTATCCTTAATTGTTAAACCATGTTAGATCACGATTGATAAAATATTGCGTTAGCTTCATTGATCGCATGGGAAATTCAAGGGTTGCCAACTAAAGAAACAACAATTCTAATGCAAGTCAACATAGCAGCATTTATTTATTTTGTAAAATAGTAATGATACTTGGGAAAATGATGACATTGAGGATGACCATTTCAAAGTCATTTACTCAATGAGCAAAACACTCTCTGTGACGAAAGGGGCATTGCAATAAAAGAAGATTCTTAATCTTGAGGGTTACTACTGGGTGATTTCAACATCCACAATGTGCAAACATCAGTAAAACTATTAAAAACAATCAAAATGTGGTAAGAAACACAACAAGAAAATTGAATCAACACATTTAGATAGTAGATACTCACTTTGCCTCTGGCAACAGTGTTTTTAGTTGTGTAGGGTCATCCAAAGGCAAAGTGCTTTGGTCTTTATCTATAAAAAATTCTTTCCTAAGAAGGCATTACGTGAATGTATTACCTACCCACGATGAAAAACTTTAAACACATTTTTTTCAATGTCAGTGTTTGTGTAGTTACGGCATTTTGGTTTATAGGGCAGTATGGCAGACCAAAATTTGTGACTTGTTAGAAATTCATCCAAACATTCAGTGGCCGGTCAGGGAGCAGTTGATAGAGCCAGGATCGGTTCTTGCTGCCCTCTGTGCACTGTATGGCAAACAACACTTGACAAAGCTGAAATTTGGTCTAACTCTAAAATGAGTCTTGCAGCTCAAGAAACAGGTTAGGAACAGGGTCAAAGCGGACAGTGTGTGCCCAGCTTTAGGGCACCAATGATTTTGGAGGGCACAGTACCTCCTTAACTCTTTCAATCCGCCAATATGTTTTTATTGGACTCTTTCAGTAGAGCTACATGTAAAAGTAAGAAGAATTAAGAACCAGGGATTTACCTTTAATTATGCTGCATTTCAGTCATGTAAGAAACCCTGTCAGTTTTTGTTGCATCTGATATTCTGTGACAAATAAGCGAATCATTGTCAGTTTGAAATCCTGTCTGGCTTCGTTCGACTCTGTTTTCTTTTTATTGTGGTCTTGGGTTTTAAAGGTTGACACGGGGAGAAACAAATTCTTTCTGAATAACCTCCTACACAAAATGTTCAGTGTCGACAGACAAAAGCATTCTGCTAGAACTGTGAGTAAAAGGGGTGCACAGTGTGAGGATTGAGGGAGATTACTGGATCATAATAGCAAAGCGGTGTACTGTACATTCAAAAAGACGGGATAAAAGGAGTAAGTTCAAAAAGTGTTGTACAGTGTGGGTGCATGCCTACATAGAGTTATGTTTCAAATTCAAATTGGCACTTATCTGCAGATAGTTTTGTTTTTGTTTATACGGCCATTAAAGTGAAGTGTTTATATATTTATTTTAAAACTTTCATCAACTTTTACGTGTGGTATTGGGTTGTTTCAGTCCTTTGAATGCATTCACTGCGAGTCGCTCCAGATAAGTGTGTCTGTTTAATAACTGAAAATGTAAATGAAGTATTTATCCATGCTTTGTACTTTATCTACATAATGAATGTTTGGCTTATTTGAATACATATTAAACATTCTGCTTGATGCACAGAGTTTTCAAGCTGTAATTATCTGGAAATATTTTCAACTGTAACTATACAGAGGGAAGTTGTAGCGACAAAGGACTAATTATAAAACTTAAAAGCACATTAAAGTCTGAAGTCGATTGGATCATGGCACCTAGTGTCTGTAATCTGTGTGTTTTTGTAAAAAAAGATTAAATTTCAGGACACAATGTGCTCTTAAGACCTGTGCTGTCTAATATCCAGAGTGCCAAGTAGAAATTAAAGACCTGAGAAAGGAAATTCATGATTATTTTATATGTAATAAGATGCTTAAAGAAAATGTGTAATTAATGTGGTGTGGCAGCGGTTTAGGCAGGGCATCTGAAACAGAGGAATGCTTGAAGCGTTGCGTGCCAGTGCAAAGAGAGCATTGTTTTCTCCAAACACAAAAGGCTACTCATTTACAACAGCACGCCTGCTAGCTCAGTGGTAGGGTGATGTAAGGGTTCCTTCACTAAAATGCTAGTCAGTTTTCTGTGATGTGCTGGCAGAGGCTCTGAAGCTCAGCAGTTAATGACACAGGATGATGACAATATGCACAGTCAGGCGTCACCCAGTGCATGAAACTCCACCAGGGCTCTGTACATTTATGGGTTTAGTGTATTTGTGTTACTATGTCTCCTCTTTCGCTGCATTGCCCTCTTCACGCTGACATTACAATTCATGTCAGAACAAAGAGCGAGGATAATTCTCTATGGAAGGGAATAACAATGGGCTGGAAAAATGATAAGTCCCACAGGAGCCGTCACCATATTGTTATGAGCATTTGCTCGGAGGAGTGATTTTGTTTTGGTGTCTTCCGTTTTGCACGCTCGCATCTGCTGCTCTTCATTGTCCTTTTGTTTTAAACAAACACCTGTCACAGATATGACAGCGATACTTGTCGGCTCACTTACTGTGGGAGCATCGCTGCAGACGAGCGTGTGTGCGGATGAGGTGGTGATGTTCCAGACTATTAGGTTGCCTGTTTTAATTGGACTACCGCTCTTTCTCGGCGCCGTGGTGATATGCAGCCAACTGCTGTTTGTAATGATGTACGGTGCACAGTTTGTTTTAGTGTGACAGTAGAGGACTTAAAATGCTCTTAGGAGCATAGTGAAATTACTCTCACACTGTGAGCTTTGCATATGAGTTGTCCAATAATTATTTCATCCTCTCCTCTTTTTAGCTGCTTCTTTTCTTAGTAAAGGGTGAATCCAGTTTGTCAGTGATAAAAAGTACTTGAATTCAAACACACCGTATGTTCTTTATGTTATTTATAGACAACCAGAATTGATTATGAGAGAGTGATTTCTCAGTGTGAATAAATTGATGGTTTGATTCACTGTTTTGCCCTACAATTATTCCAGCAGATTGCTTTTATTTACTTGACATTTCTTGCAGTTGCACCTGATGAAATAGCTGTTGATCATTTTGCTTGTTACACTTTTTCGCTATGTGGGCCATCACATCCCATTGTCATGCTTAACATTTTCTCTTCAGCCTCATGAAATCCATAGAGCATGCTTTCCAAAGAGCTTATCGTCTTGTGGGGTTGGGCTTTTCAGTGTCATTCGTGATTTAACTTGACATGGCATGTTGACTAGAATAGTTCTAAGTGTTTGTTTGTTATCCAGCGGTTTGATGTGATCTGTAATGATGTGAAGTAATTCTGTATTCAGCAG
Organism: Cephalopholis sonnerati; assembly: GCA_019142605.1. Taxonomy (NCBI): domain Eukaryota; kingdom Metazoa; phylum Chordata; class Actinopteri; order Perciformes; family Serranidae; genus Cephalopholis; species Cephalopholis sonnerati. The sequence continues at coordinate 24,548,439 of JAGQAX010000013.1, read as the reverse complement.
AGTGGGAGATATGACCAACATGGTTATGATTATCATATTTATGGTGATAAATGCAACCTCTTAAATATCATTGTCAAATGTTAAACTCACATTGATTCCAGTCACAATGTCAAATGGGCCTTTAGAATTTAGCAAGTGATATGTTATACTACTGATCACTGTTGTTTTCACTATAGTCACTATAGTTTGTGGTTTTAAAACTGAACCGTGCTGCTTCAGTGAGACTTTTCTCAATATATAATGTTATGGAGAGGCATTTAATTAACATTTGACAATAATTCAGCCAAAATTATTATTTAAAGGTCCAGTGTGTAGGATGTAGGGGCTATATTGGCAGAAATGGAATATGATATAATAAGTACATTTTCTTTAGTGGATAAATCACATAAAAATAAGAATCGTCGCATTACTGTTGTCTTAAAATGAGCTGTTAATGTCTACATAGGGAGCAAGTCCTTGTCCACAGAGCCGCCATGCTGCACTGTAGCCCCAGATGCCACCTTAGTTATCATCCCTTCCACAACAAGCTAAACAGCCTCAGTAAACACTGATGTTTTTAACACGAAACTGCTTTTTTTAGCATTTTTACCAGTTTAAATCATAGGGTTTGTTTGTTTTGGAGAGGAAGTGACCTCTGTGGACAATTAAACTCCCAATAAAAACCTCCTGAGCGTCTAAATCTTAGGTTATAAGAGAAAAAATGTAAGCACACAGTAGGTTAGCAGCCTGTTTGTGACGGGCCAAACAGTGTTGGAAAAATATTTGTAAAATAAAACTGCTTTATTCAGCGTTTTTACTGATTTAAATCACAGGGTCTGTTTGTTTTGAAGAGGAAGAGACCTCTGTGGATAATTCAGCTCCAGATGAAAACCTCCTGAGCGTCTGGATCTTAAGTTATGAGAGAAAAAAAAATAAGCACACATTAGGGTAGCCTGTCTGCGACAAGCCAAACAGCATTGAAAAAACACTAATTTGCAATGTGAAACTGCTTTATTCAGTGTTTTTACCACTTTAAATCAATGATTGTGTTTGTTTTGGAGAGGAAGAGACCTCTATAACTTGGCCCCCAGTCAAAGCCTCCGTAACACTAAAGGTATTCTAACTGGGAGTTTACGTTTGGCACATGGAAGAAGTTTCAACTGGTTGCAATCATCACCACTAGATGCCAGTACATCCTACACACTGTTCCTTTAAATGATATAGTTTTTGCCAGTTAGTAAATCTTTCGTGGATCCATTCTCATAATACAGAAATCAGTGTTTGTAAAGCTAAAGTGCCTTTAGATTTATAAATTTACACTGACAGGGAGAGGTGCTATCATATCTTTTTTTTTTTTTTTTTAGAATGAAACTCAACTTACTCAAATAACATTTTGTTTATTTTAGCCTTGGAATACAATCAGAGCATAATAATGTAAAAGAGACGCTTCCTCTGAGACTGTAGTACAAGAAGTGTTAACATTCAGAGCAGAGCATCTGACACAGGCCACCTGTAGGCAAAGATTTATTTCCAGGTGTCACACGGGGAAATGGGAAGAGCTGCAACAAAATTGCTTCTTTTAAACCCCTCATTGCTCGTTGAGAAACACAGCAAGTCTTGATGACTACTAACCATTGATGTAGGACAGGCTTTTTATATGCATGAATAGGTAACAGTGCCGGAGCAAAGTCAGTTGTATTGGGTTTTATATTGTCATTATTGCTTTAAGCCTCAAAAATGGATTGCAGGTCGATAATTGCTGTACTGCTTTTACCGAACAAGCCGACATATCTCTGTTGTTGCAGCATAATGGATTCACCTCTTCCTGATAAACCAATAACCTTCTTATCTGAAAGCATTTTTGTTATCATGATGCCAATAGACTTACTTCTTTGGGTGGTTGGAAGCAGTCTTGTTTCAGCGTGCAGGAGAGAAAATAACACACCGTTAAAATCCCCCAAAAGTACACCTTTAAAAAGAAAAACTCCTGTTGTCACATAATAGCTTTCTCCGGTTGGGAAATCCAAAGCATACATCTTATTGTATCTGCAGACTTTCAGCAAAATCATACATTCAGCTCAGGGACTGTGGATGTACGGAAAATAAACTGGACACTTAATACTAGCATGCAACGTGCAGCGTCCCAGCTTTGCCTGGATAAGGATTGCTTTCTAAGAATTGCTTTGCCTTTTGTTTGTTGTTGTGTCTCTGTCCTCTACAGGCATCATGGACTCGGCCAGAACAACACAAGGTATTCTAAATGCATGGCTTTTTTCCTACACCCATCCATCTTTCATGTCAGGGGAGTCTAATTCAATTCTGGATGGACGCATATCAAAATTCCCGATCAAATGAGGGTCAGGGAGAGTATAGACCCTGAGAAAGATGCAGAAGCCAAACAGGCCTATCTGTCTGTATCTCTTTGTTTCACTTGTTTGGCTCCCATACAAACTTAACATGCAGTACTTCAGTCTGTCTTTTTTCCTTTTAGACCTTTAACCTAGTCTGCGACAACATAAGTGAATACAAGACTTTTGGCTGCTCAGATATGGTTACTTTTTGTTGATAATTTATAGATGTGGTGCATGATTCTGTTACATGCAGTTTCAACCTGTTTTCTCTCAGAAGAGGATTTTGTCGAGGTAAAACTGTCCTCAGATCTCTCCGTCCTCCCACCCACATCTCCAGATCTCACTTGATTTGCTGCCAATTCTTGATTATATCAAGATGTATTTTTGACATCAGAAAATAGTTTATTATAGTTTTAATTTCTTGGACCAAAGATGAATGAAAATGTATGCAAGAGAAAATGAAATATGTCTTTGTGCAGCAGGCCCAGAGTGTCAGAGCCAGGGACTGTTCCTGATAAAAAGTGAAAATTGGCAAAAGAAAGAGCTGCCTTCTTCAGCTTTTCTCCAACTTACTAAACTACCAAATATGTGTTTTACATATGTGAGAACATTGGTGAGAAATTCCACTGTCATATCCGATATTGGTGCTGAGTGCACCGTACTAGAGGACGGTACAGATTCATATTCTTGGCTTACAAATGAACAGAAATTTGTGCTCTCATGAAAGTGTGACATCACTGATCAGCCCACCACTGTCTCAGGTGCAAGATCAAATATTAGGCTTGCCATTGTTATTTATAATTTCGTACCATTTGACAGGAAATGAATGCATATTTTTAGACCCTTTGGTTCCTCAAATAGCCTTGCTATTTTATTTTCAAATTGCAGGGAGCTCTGCACATCAGGAGAATTGGTCTTTTCCTTTTACTCCTCTGTGTGATAGTTTTGAGGACTTTTTTCATTTCCTGTTCCAAACAATCACCAGATATTGACATTTCGGCATGCCTTCATTAAAAGCACCTGTCTGTTATTACAAAAAATGTATTGTGAAAAAAACGTATCACACTATTCACTGCAGATAGTGAAGAAGAGCGTTTCTCGACGAGCACATGTTGACAGTAATGACTAGGTTTGTGTAAAACTGTGATGTACTCATGGCTGCATGGCATTTTTGTGCATCAGCAGTAATATGCTGTGAAGTAGGAACACTTTTACTTAAATGGAACGGTTAAAATGCATTGTTTTGAACATTCGGATTAGTGATTGGCAGTACAAAAAAAAGACGAAACTGGGTATCCAAGCTACCTAAGCTTCCCAGTTTTCCAAGGATAAAGATAATCCAAAACACGTTGCCACTTTTTCTCTAAACAAGAAAACACAAGGCTTAAAAAACAGACTTATGAACCATATTTCGGATAGTTGTTGTCTCACAAATTATATCTCAGATGCACATTTGCAGCACATCTGTGGTTTCAGGTTGTGAGTGCATTGGTTTACATTAACGGATCAGGCAATGATCATTTTCAATTGCTGACATACTGATATGGGGTTAAGTCTACCTGCACTGATATGATCAGCGTGTCTCGGAAAGATATCCCATTAGAAACCACACAGGGAGGCGAATGAGCACGGGGCAGTATGAGTATGCTGAGCATGTTTGTTGCAAGTGTGTAGGCAGCTGAGTGTTCATTTGACAAGCCGCGGAAGGGAAGGTACATTCAGGGGGAAGGTGCATTTGTATGCTGGACCAGTTAAGATTTGGTGAGACATGAGTTTAACATGTCCTCAGTGCATTCTCAATTTTATGCTCTGATGTTCCAGCAGTGTCTCTCTCCTCTGCTGGTAAAGCTGCAGAAGCTGTTTGGAGAGCTCTGCTGTCAGCTTGGTCTGATTTATTAGAGGAGCTTCTGTCTCAGAGTCTTTATTTTCTTCCCCCATCTGTTTCATAGCAGGTTTTCACGTAGACATGTAAAGTGGTTTGTATCTCTTTCTTAAAGGCAGTAGAGTCAACAAATAATGGATGTTAAATACGGATGTTTCGGATAGACAACCACTCTGGCACATTGTGCATTCATACAGAAAATCCATTGTTATAAAACATTAATGAATCACAGCATTAAATTGCAGTGAAGACACCATTTTCCTCCAGCAGATGATATTTGTTATGGGCTTCATATGGGGGATGAGAGGCTGTAGAGAAACTGTCCATATGTTCTAGCTTTAGTGACATTTTGATGCTGCGTTCTCCAAAACATAGGAGCATACAATTAAAAAGGACTCAATACCGAAGCATACTGACTAACTAGGACTTAGTGGTGGTACACAGTATGGCATGTTGCACAGATGCAGGAGTCAGAAGCAGTGCCACAGGGGTCGAGGCAGAATGCTTTCTGCACAGGGGTCAGAATAAAAGGGTAGTGTGTTATGTAAGTGTCTCCCTGGTCCTGCTACCCGCTATGCATAATGAATGCCCCAGACATGCTTTGTCTATTGAATTTGAATACAAAACTAACGAGGGTTTCTCTTACATGGCTGCCCAGACTGGGCCCTAATTCAATATGTGTAAAAGCATCCGTGCCATTGTTTTGCCTGCAGCTTGGATCAAAGCCATGAAAGCGACCAGTAAAGAGGCTTGGATATTCAGTTCTGCTGCACCTTGAAAAGGGAACAATTCACAAAAACAACAAAGCTTACTGTATAAACGGGTACTATATGAAAAACATGTGCATGTCCCAAATCCATAAAATAAATACGAGACAAATTAACTTTGAGATCTGCTGTGTTAAGAGGAAATAATCCAGAGGAAAGTTCACATTTGCTTTGCCATTAGCAGTATTAATATACAGTTAAAGGAGCTGTATGCAACATTCAGAGCTTTTACATGATGCAGTCTGAGCCGGAATTGCTTGAACACGGCTGTCGACATGGAGATGGCTGAGCCGGTAGTTAGCAGCTTACTGGAGTCCCTAAAATCGCAGGGTTTTGCCAGGGGACGTTTCCTTATGCTCTGCGTCACACAGAATGTTTTGAACCTGATGTGTGATCTTGCACTGGGTCAGCTTGTCACTTTTTGGATAAACCAGCAAGACCGTAACCTAAAAAGTTGTTTATTAACCTAATCTTTGCCTCAACCCCTAAGATTAAACCTGCAGGGGACCTCACACCTAACTGTAACTTCAAACAGAGATTATTTTTTTGTGATCATCGATTTACAAAGATAAACTTAGATTTTCGCCCCTTTGTACTGCCGACACGGCTGCAACAGAGACTAGACTTCCCTGCAGATTTTCAAATGGCTTTTACCTGACTGACGATAAATTTTAAAATTGACCAGCATAAAGTTATACTGAAAATTATATACAACTATATAGCGCTAACATTTATTGACATTAAAATGGACTAAATTATGTCCAACAAAAATCTTCTCAGATTGGGGTATTCAGATATCAATGTAGTATCTTACATAAATAGATGCCCAGCTCAAAGTCACCCTCCATTTTGTAAAGCTTACGAATATACATAGGCTGAGCGGGGCTGAAACAGTCAGGAGTGCACAAGGGAGAGGTTTGGATAGCGGGTTTTCCAGCAGACAGCTCTGTTTAGCAGAAAGCTATTTATTTGAACCCCTACAATTTTTTTCATAACCTTAATGAAGAAATCAGTTTCTGGAAGAAAACCCTCTTGGCAAATTTCTCCCGACAGCATCATGCCTCCGTAACAGCGCTGCTCCGCCACCGGAGGATGGGACGCCTTATCAGCAGTAACCTAGCCTAACTGTCGTATGAGCACATTGCAGAGTTGCAGTGATAGCTAGCCAGAATGATACACATACAGGGACTCACATGCACTAACTTGCACTCGCGGTTGGACCGTCTACCAAAACAAAGTACAGAGAAGCTTGGATTACAACACACAGAGACAGAATGCGATTCTCTGCTTAGGATGCCATTACTCCACTTTATCTTTACCGAAGAAATAGTTGTTTTTAGCTGTATTGATGTTCTGAATGTCGTATACAGCACCTTTTAGTTCAGGACAATTAAGGTTTAGAATCTGCATAATACATGTTTTAATTAGTAATATCCCGTTTAGGAAAATGGTCCTTCAAAAGCAGAAATTTGGTCTGTCTGAAACTGTACACCCACAGTTTAGTGTCACATGACAACAGCCGCCACAACAACACAGAGTTGTTGACCCTGAAGGTCAGGAAGCCACTTATGGTTGGATGTTGTAACTCTGCATATCAAGTTAATGAAACCAGGTATCTCTCGAGCAGGAAGGTCATTTACACATCTCATTAGCCAGCTGTCTGTTGTTATTCCCCTGGTTTCAAATGTTATGTGACTTGGCATGTGCCCTTCGTCACTGAAACCGGGGCATGTGCTGGATGTAGGTTCAGAGAGCATTGCGACGAATAGCATCCAACAAAACAGAAGTGATTAACTTAAAATATTATTTTCTTTAAAAAAAAGTCTGATTGTGTGCAGCAACACTAAGCCCCAAATGTATTCAACATAAAAGTGCAAGTGTGGCATGTAAGGTAATGCTCTGCTGTCTCATGCATCAGCATATTTCACGAGTTGGTAAGCCCTTCGTGTGAAAAGCTCTTGATGGTTTCTAGTGCCTTCTGTCATCTATTATTGATAAGCTCCCCTGTTCTGTCAACTGTGTCCTTATGTTTCCACGTCTTTACAGAGCACAGTGCCTTTTTCATTAACGTAATGTCTCTTCTGCTCATTAAAGGCAGGCATGCTAAAGCTTTTTTTTTTCCAGGTCACACGTCTTTTTACAGAAATGTGCTCTGTAGATGTAAACGTGCAATATGGCAATGGAAAATCACTGATGTGATTGGTTTTGTGTTTTTTTTTCCTAAACCAAGCTATTTTCTGCTCCCATTTAGAGTCTGGATGGAAATGTAGTGGTGAGGAGTGATGCTCGTGTGTCCTCCCTCACTCTGAAGTATGTCAAGTATACAGACGCGGGTCAGTACCTCTGCACAGCACGCAGCGCCATTGGAGAGGATGATAAGCTGGCGTACCTGGAGGTCCGCTGTAAGTATTTCCTGCTCTCTTAATATAAGTGTTTCAGCCTACAAAATGAGAACACTGTAGTAAAAGCGACTTGCTAGTCATCCACCCTTTTTAATGGAACAAAATACGCATTTTCTGATCATACAAGGGCTTTTGAATCCACATTTATTTTAACAGCACATTGTTCAGGCACTGTTAAAGCCACAGACTGTACAAAATAATGGAGAGAGTTGCAGTGACGTCACCCATTGGTTTGTGGAAATCCGCTTTTTAAGCTTGGCATTTCCGGAATCACTTTTATTTGTTTATTATTTTTTTAAGCCAGAGGTGATTTGGATGAGAGGTTGGAGCAGTGGAGGAGCGAGGGGGGATCAGACTCATAGACTGTGGTGACATCTTGCAGACTGTCAGTCAGGCAGCCCCGCCCCTAAATATGCAAAACTTATAAATAAAATACTTATAAATAAAAAAAGTACAAAATAAAATGTAAATGGGTGAGTTATATAATAATAATAATAATAATAATAATAATAATAAAAATAATGACTTTATTAAGGACACAGAGAAAGGTCCATAGCATAGCACACAAGTAAAATAGACAATGGTCTATGTACAAAAAGACAAGAAATACCCAACACTTCTTTGTACAAATTCAGAAAAATTAACAAAATTCAATAAACTGCAACCACAAACAAGCTGAAGTGCCAGCGGCCCCACAGTCTCGATGAAAACCTGACTGAGCTAAACTCAGGGTCGGCCAAGGCCTGGCTGATACCATTTTCTGAGACAGAGAGCCTGCACATTTATGGATATTTAATATTACATATTAAAGCAAGGCAGGTAGGCACATCAACATTTACAAACATTTGGCTGGCACTGCACTATCGTGGAAGTTTTAGAGGTTGTCTCATTCCATCATTATAGACCACATTAAGTCTTTGCCTATTGCTCTTCCTATAGGAGTGCCACAAGTGGGCAGTATACAGTGGAGTGCAAAATGCTCTAAAAATAGTGATCTTCAAATTAACTGAACACTTGCTAAATTTGCAAGCAAATACATTAGCTTGTACATACAACTTGCAACACTGTTTGTAGATATCTTTATCATCAGATAAATCATTGACAATATAATGACCAAGATATTTGATCTCATTACACACTTGAAGAGCAACACCAGATAAAAATAATTCAGGAAATACTAATATTCTGTCTTCTTTACTTCTAACTATTATAATGTTGCTCTTATTGGCATTATATTTGATGTCAAAATCTGCTCCATAGTTAGAGCAAGTCCTCAACACCTGTTGTAGCACCATTCGTGCAGAACATTACTTAATCATCTGCATACAATATAAACATTCAAATATGTTAATTTCTGCTGTAAAGTCGGGTATTTTAACATTTGGGTCTATGGGTATTGACACACCTCTGGAGCCAGCCTCAAGTGGCCGTTCAAGGAACTGCAGTTTTTGGCCCCTTAAGTTGCCACTTGGATAAAAACACAAAAAACCTCAAATGTTTTGGCAGAAAATTTGTATTACATGCATTTCTTCTACTAGACGCCCCTAAGATCCATGGTGCAGTGGCAGTGTACACTTGGGAAGGAAATGCTGTTAATATCAGCTGTGAGGTGAAGGCTCATCCCAGTGATGTATCTATTGTGTGGCTGAGAGATGGACTGCAGCTCCCCAACTCAAACACCACCAACATCAAGATCTACCGGAGTCCATCAGCAAGCTACCTGCAGGTACACACACACACATCTCAAACCACAATTTACAGTTCAGAAAATAAATGTACACATATACACATCCTTCTGTGTGCGCACACACATACTTACACACACCTACCCCTTGTGTCATCAAGATTTTATGAGCATAGACTGGAAGTGAAGGGGTTTTCTTTCAGCTCCATTGTGGGTGAAAAAAAAAAATCCAATGAATAATTCAGCAGCAGGAAAGCTCACAGCAACAAATAAAAATAGGCTACTCTAATGGACAAACAAAAAGGTCACCTTCAGAGTGTTTGACACACAAGTTTGTTCATCTGTTTTGGTACACTGCCCTTCATATATTTGCTTTTTTTTTCTCCTCCAGATAACCCCCGAGTCTGAAAATGACTTTGGGAGCTATAACTGCACTGCTTCAAATGAGATGGGCACAGAGGCCAAGGAGTTCCTCCTCATTCCGGCTGGTCAGTTGTGACTCAGTGATTCATTTTGTTGTTTCGAATTTACGATGCATAAATATTCAGTAGTTAAGGTAAATTTCATTGTAGCACATAAATTAAATTACAAGGCTTTTCTTGGCTTAAGGCTTCAGGAACAGATTTTTCACCCATATTCAAAACACATTAGACCAAAACATCTACCACAACGAAAGATTACACAGAGCTGTGTTTGTTTAGATGGATGATAGATTTAGATGAAAAGGCGATGTAACCAACACTGGATAATTTAACACCCCTTCCCTCTGGTTGTTTAGAAACTACAGCGGCTCTGAGGATTTCGTTTAGTTTTAAAAGAAATGTAAAACAGAATATATCCAAGAGTTTAGTGTGTGTGTGTGTGTGTGTGTGTGTGTGTGTGTGTGTGTGTGTGTGTTATGAATTAAAAGACAATTTATCAAAGTTACAGGACTTTTATTGTAACATCCACATACCACCAGCTGATACCAAAGACTGTATATTCACCAACACATTAGACAAATGGAACAGAGAGCAGAGCGATAATGGCACTCTTAAGCCACAATACTGAAGTAAATGAATTGAAAACACCACATTCTTCCCTCGGAGCAGAACATGGGTTACCCACAGTAATCACAGTGTGCCTTTTCATTTCGAAGATCAAAGCAATTCAGTACAGAACTGTGCTCACACCGGAGTGTGTGGATTCAGGACAGCCACTAGTACTCTGATATGGCCAATCTCAGTCATTTAAACAGTTTAGCTATTGTCATTCTCTCTCAGATAGGGAGTGTAGTGATGGGTGAAACGAAATTTGCTTGTTTCGATCATGAAAGTTGTCTACTGTAAATAAGGTTTTTAATTGTCAATTATTTACAGTACAGGTCAGACATTTTCTCTACAAATCCCAAATTTATCGGTGCATATTAATCAGAAAGGCATCGCCTTCCATAACAGCTGTTAACAGTTTTGAGGATATTTATATTATACAGAAACATTACGTTGTGCTTTGCTGACTGCAAGGTGTTCTAATGCATCTAAAGTCTTTCCTTTTCCAGCTCAAAGGTTTATCGTAATCAAAATCTCTCAAAGGTTCAGCTTCTTTAAAAGGTCCAACAAACAGCTTACTTTTTTCTGTGGTTGTCTTCGTGCTGTTGTCATCATTAAAGGCTGACTTTGGATCAGGACGTACTTGAATCTGTTTGTCATAGCAGCATTTTAGTGTTTTTCCTTCCTTTATTTGTATTTTCTGTATGCTGCATGCGGCATTCAGTGCCTGAGAACAGCATTGATGTCACAAATCATACATTTCTTACAAAGCCAAAGCGGTTTTTAGATGCATTTTGGATTGTTAGGAGCTGTGAGCTCAGTCTGTTAGTGTAATGGAACAGTGGAGTCTGACAGCGTTGGCGTGCTGCAATCTTACAGTTTTTGTTGCAATCACACTGCATTTCCTTCCTTTACCAGAGGTGCCATCAGCTCCATCCATCAGTGAGGTGAGACCCTTCTCCACCACGGCACAGATTCAGTTTGAGGAGCCAGAATCCACCGGAGGTGTTCCTGTCTTGAAATACAGAGCAGAGTGGAGGGCTCAGGGCAGGGGCGGCTGGGTGCATCGAGTCTATGACGTCCAAGATGGTAAGAGAGCAAAACAAAAAACAAATGTGTTTATGTTTTGGAGAAATGTGAATTTTTCAGGGGGAAAGATAAAGAATCTCAAGCAAATCATAATCAATAGCTAACAACATTACTTATGTAAGGTTTTGTCGTAAAAGTGTGAAGGTTTTTTTGTGTTTCAACACGGAGACACAGTACATTGCATTAGACATATTGTTGTATTCTGATCTTTTTATTTTGATCTTTTTACTTGTGAATTTGCATATGTTATAGGTATGGATATGGAGATACATGATACATGTATAGAGATACATATTCATACATGGAGATATATGTATGGCGATACATGCTGATATTTAAAGGTTAAGTGTGTAGGAGTTACGGGGTTATACTGGCAGAAATAGAATATGATATAATCAGAATATTTTCTTTAGTGTATAATCACCTGAAAATAAGAATTGTTGTGTTACCTTACAGTGAGCTGTTTATATCTGCATAAGGAGCAGGTTCTTGTCCTTGGAGTCCACCATGTTGCACTGTTATGTTTCTACAATATACCAGAGCAGACAAACCAAACACTGGCTCCTGATAGGGTCATTCGTGTTAGCCCCTCTGTGACAAGCAGTATCCGAAAAACTTGCTTGATTCAGTGATTTGACCGGTTTAAGTCACCTGGTCCGTTTGTTTTGGAGAGGAGAAGACCTCTGCGGGTAATTCAGCTCCCGGTAAAAACCTCCTGAACAATAAACACTGAAGGAATCCTAAGTGGAAGTTCATGCTTGGCACTTGGGTAAAATTTCATCTGGTTGCAATCTGCAGTTCTCACCGCTAGATGACACTAAAACCTACCAACTGCTCCTTTAAAAAATATCCATAGTAACATTGTGATTGATTTAAAATATATCGCTGAGTGCTAATGTGCATTTCACTGCTGTAGAAAGGGTATTCCATTTCCTTTGTTGAGGTCAACGTTACATTTAATTTCTTCAAGTTTGTGGATACTCTAAATGAAATGAAATATTTTCATATAGCAGTTTTATTATATAGTGTTACACAACAGTAGAAAAACTACATGAAAATTATGAAATAAGATAAAGCATTAAATGACTAAATCAGTAAATAATAGAAATGTTAGTTTAAAAATTAAATAGGCATGATTAATGATGTATAGAACGTAATCCAAATCCCAAAAGTAATCTATAAATGATGATGGCTTTGAAACAGCTGTCAGTTATTTCTGTGTCTGTGTATCTCTGGGTTTAGACCTTTTAGACCATCTCTAAATAGATTTATCTGTTTAAACATTGTTGGAATGAAACGAGAATTGAGCTAATCAGTGTTTACTCGCGATGGAATTAATTATGCATGTATTGTTTGAACTGGGGTTGTGTTTGTTTCACTGCTAATCAAAATTATCAAGGTGTTCTCAACAGGGATTGCATTGCCTCTGATATATTGTAACAGGCTACACCAGCGAGGCGACTATCACAGGCCTGAAGCCAGATACCAGCTACGAAGTGAAGTTGTCAGCCATCAACGGCAAGGGTGAAGGTGAAAGCAGCCCCGCTGAGTTCTTCAAGACAGAGCCTGTCCGTAAGTGGCACATGTTGAACGCTATAGAGCTTTTATCACACCTTTTTGACCCCTTTCTCCACAAACATATTATCTGAGGTCTTCTCTCCTACGTCTAGGAGTATGAAGTGCTCGTCCATCCCATTAGTGATCTTAAAAAAGTCACTGAAGTGTAGTCAGCTGCTGCACAGCAACACACAAGTCAGCATTGAGGCTGTTTGGACAGTGTCACAAAAGCTTCCAACAGTGTCTTCTTTTCAGTCCAAGTCTGGCCTCTTCCTAGCTTTTTGTTTGTTTGTTCAGGAGTAAAACTGACAACAGGAAGTAACTCACTGACCTCCTTGTTTTGTTTATTTAGGTTTTTCATGGAGGATCCCTGAAATCTAAGAATTCAGGAAACATTTTTGTCATCAAGTCCCACTTGTTTAACACCATGCTGCTATTTCACACATTAAATTGCACTCTGATTTCATCACACAGGTCGCACTTGGATGTGATTGCACAATTATTTAAAATTCACAGATTTGCTGTATTTTGTTAGACTCATTATATGCTACTATGAATTAGAATATGAATCAGAGTATTCCTTAGGTCTTTAAATAGCAGCCCTGTAGTGAATCTTAAACCCATTATTTAGTTTTTAGCCCCCTCTGTTGGTTGCATGTTTTTGGAAGTGAAACTGCTTCACCCTGTTGGCTTACATTGAATGTGCTTTTTTACTTTCATTGTTGGACATGATTCAGTGTTGTCTGCATGCTGATCATCTCCTCATCAGTTAATTTTATCATTTTAATCATCTATTTTTTTCATCCATTTGCTCATCTGTCTGTTACATTCATCAGGCCACACTTACAAAAGTAAGTGCTTCATTTCTTTTTGCTCACCGTCCATGAATTAGGTGCTTTGAAATGATATTTATCAGTATCAAATTGGAAAAAGACTGCTAAAAATAGCTTCTCTGTTATTAATTTAATCCCACTCATGTCAGCGCATCAAAGATAGATATTTTTGTGATTAATGTATTTTCATTAATATGCTTCTAGGGCAGTATCTCCGCTTTGTTTTAATTTCACTGTCTCTGTTTTTTATTGACATCCAAAGTCATGGCAAAATCAATAAATCAGTGTCTGTTTTGTTATTAAAAACAGCATTTTATTATTTACTTTAAATGTTTGTGGTTGTTGTTTTAATAATTGTCAAGACAGGACTAAGACAGCACTTTTTTTACCAATTTGTTTATTTCACTGGACAAACATTGTTTGATGTCCATTCAGTCAATAATTAAAAACCAATTACAACAACTGCGGTATATATGCTGGAATTTTTTCCTTGAAATACAGTTTAGGAAAAAAAAGACAACTTTTCACTTCCTGCTACCTTTGAAGCAGTGTCTTAAAACAGCCTTTCAGTTTCATGTGTGCTGCTTCTGTCTAATTCTAACCTTAAATGTGGCAGTCATTAAATAAAATGTTTTGCTTCCTCTTGCTTCTCTGGTGCAGTCTGGCAGAAATGAGTCTCGCTAAACTCTCCAGTGAAGTGTTATTACAGAGATTCAGGTAGTCATTTGTGCAGACAACTGATTCTGATTGCCTGATAACTTCTCTTTTATGTCCCTAGACGACATTTTTCATTTTTTCACTGAAGACACAGGTTTGTTCTGTAGAGAGGATAATAGACGATTAGTTTTTCCTGCTGTAGCTGTTCCTATCCCGACAGGATAACCCCATCACCCCTACTGATTAGCTGCATTTATAATAACTTAAAAGCATAGCAAAACCTGCCTTTTTTTTCCAAGAAAATGTAACCCCGAGTAGCCTGATTATAAATGCGAGCTCCTCTCTTGCCTGTTACCTGTAGATTTTATCTCACTCACATTATTGAGTTGGCAGCTGAGTTATCCAACTATGAATATTAATATGATTATTATTGAATTGATTGGCTAAATGACAGTTTTATGAATTAACGCCAAAGCTCTGAATTTCAAAAGCTGCACATTTCCCCTTTGGCTCCAGCTATTTGGTGTATTTTGGGGATGTTTACTATTGGATTAGACCCTTCAGCATTGATTATTCACTTACCTTGCAAATTATAAAGTCTCTGAAGTGAAGAGGATAAAGCTGTTCGATGTCTGCTGCACTTTTCACATTGAGGACCCAAACAGATACATTTCTGTGCTCTGTTGTTGTGTTTGTTTATATGAAAAGCTCCGCATTTTGTTTTAGTTTGTCTATAGATCATTTACAGGTTTTCTTTGTCCTCTACCTGTGTTCTGTCTTTCATGTCCTTCTTTCCTCTTTCAACCACTCACGTGTCATTTCATGTGACTGTGACTGTTGTTTGGCATGCATGGTTCTGATGATCCCCCTCCACTCTGCAGAAGGTAACTTACTGTTGCAGATTTTTTTGAAAGACGACCCCTCACTTTATAATTGAAGAATCCCACAGTAAAACAACACAGTAATTGCTTCTATGCAGTCATGTAATACATGTCTACCTCAATCCCATTAATCAATCACGTAGACATTTGCCTCAGCACGATAAATGAGAGAGAGCCAGAGCTGTCTTCTTGGTAATATATAACAGTCAAGAGTGTTTAATATCACCATCACTCGGATGGTATTGATAGCCCTGCTACCTAAAGGGATGTTACCTCTCCTCCTTTTGGGATGTGTTCGTATAAATCAAGTTGTTGTAATAAACGCTGTTTCCTCTAACCACGGGAGATTCACTACCCCACGTACCTGCAAAAAACTGCCCCTTCCAGCAGTTTGCTCTGGTTCTCAATCAACAGTTTGTAGTATTCATGCTGAGAGCAATAGCTACTCTGTGCATTGTGTCCTCTGTATTGTTTATCATGTTTAACTTTAGACTGCATTAAAGCCTACATCAACTAACTAAGAGTGATTTAACCAGGGTTTTGAATGCAAGCAATATTATGAGTATGAACACTAATCATTCTGCACATTTTTTCTTGCTGTCTTTTTGTAACTAATACTTTATTTATTTAGCATTTTTCTAAGCCAGAGTTACAAAGGGCTTCACAGTTACCAAAAGAAAGATAAAAAGCAGTCGAATAACTGTTTAAATTAAAGACAAGCAAATGTTGTTAAAGGACAAGAACAAGTCTGGGCAAGGAAGCATCGCAGGCTTTTGAGAATAAATAGGTCTTGAAACACTCAGAGTTTACTGATCTGACCCCCAGAGGGAGAGCCAAATGGAGCCAAATTGCTAAACACTTTAAAAGTAATTGGAAAGGTTTTGATTTCAGCACCGTAGCTCTACAGTAGTTAGTAATAAAGCAGCAGAAAATTAGACCAGTTGTAGATGGGCTACAGCTTCTTTGCTTAAACAAGAATAAGATGCATCACAACAGACAAGACGAGACAAAACAATTAATGATTTCTTCAAGCAGCTGGAAGGAAGAGGCAGCCTACTTTGGCACTGTCTCTTAATAAGAATATAGCAGGATTAAATAGCTGACTTACGATGTTTCTTAGAGTCCAGCTGGGAATGAAAAACTTAGCCCTTTCATTTCTGGAAACCAATATTTAGTTTGAGGCCTACAGTGAGTGCTGTTGTGAAAATTTAAAAATCTGATTTGGGGAAGAGACCAGAAATCCAATTTTGTTTTAATTTAACTGCAGAGAACTCTGAGACATCCATACACTGATCTCTTTCAGCAAAAACGCAACCACATTTGAAATCCGAAAGTTTTCAAGGTTTCACAGATACCTAAAGCTGGCCATCATTGATATAGCAATGATTAAAGAGAAACTGACAGATAATATGTCCCAAAGGGGGAATAAGATGGGTCCCAGGATGGACCCCTGAGGAACTCCACAGGTCAGAGGAGCAAAATCGGACACTTTGTCTGTAATGGATACCAAAAAAATAGCAATTTGATAAATGAATTTGTTATCTTAGAGTTTCCATCTTATACAGTTCAGTGTTTAAACATTGATTATGGAAATCAGTTTGAGATGGTGAAAACATAGTTCAGTGTATTACAAGTAAGTTGTAAAGCATAAAAAATTCAGCCCGTGGATATCTTTACAGGTAAACCCAGGTATTATGATGTGAAATGCAAATCCTGCGTAAACATCTCAGTCAATGAGAAATAACCCTTTCCCTCTGAAGTCTCTTGCAACACTGGGGAATGTCACTCAGCAGCTCGGACTGAATCAGATAAGCAGTGGCTGTGTGTCATTTGGTAATTAGTCTGACTTGAGACATACCATCTTGAGGCGAGCGATTAAGGGCAAGTAACTTAAAATGACAACAAAGAGGCCAGTTTCAAAGACTTTAATTTCTAATCAAGGTTTTCTTTGCTGCACAATTTTAAAGGTACTGGTGGACTGACAGAATCTTCTCCCAATAAAATGACCCTGGAGTTCTCTGCATCTTTTCATGATTAAATGACCTCTATCATGCTCTAATGTGCCTTTAGGGAATCCCAATCCTCCTAAACTCCAAGGGGCTCTTCAACCCAAAGGCAACTCCCTCAAAGTCAGCTGGATCAAGCAAGACGATGGCGGTTCACCCATTTTACATTATCTCGTCCGCTTCAAACCAGTAAGTATGGTGATTAGAGCGGAAGTGATTAGTCTGTGTCTTCTGAAGCAATTACTGTGATAACTAATGATTGATCTTCAAGCAGAGTGCCTAAAATTCCAGGTTCTAGCCTCTCGAATATGAATATTTGCAGGTTTTGTTAGTCCTTTATAATTGCTAGCTGGATATCTTTGCATTTTTTTCTGAGAAGTTGTTATGACAATTTTTTAACCATATTTCTGTCATTTTATATACCAAACAATCAGCTGATCGAGAGCACAATTGGCAGATTAATCCTCAATAAAAATAAAGTTAATTGCAGCCTTTATGATGATTCTAATAAAGCTTGTGGTCCTGACATGTTTAAAATCACAATTTAAATGTAAAAATTGTAGTCTAGTTCAGTCATGTTCAAGCCTTCATGTTAATTCATGTTGTTATGAAACGATTAGGTGATTGATGGATAAGTGAATCCGAAAATTAACCTGCAACTACTGCATTTTGATAAGCAATTAAGCCAATTTTCAAGCAAAAATGGCAGATATTTAGATGACTGTAGCTTTTCAAATGTGGGAATAGTCTGCCCTTTTCTTGTCTGACATCATGCGCTGGGTTTCCATCCAGTTGTAGCACAAATTTTAACAGAATTTTTAGAAAGTCAGCAAGATAAAAATGCTTATTTATGCACTTTTCCATCCACTGCTTTTATGTGAATATTTGGAGTTTGCTGTAGGTGGTGCTGATATTTCAGTTAGGTGCCAGAAGCGGCTGCAATGAGATGACAAAATTATAGGAGTGCCAGTCAAACTTCAAATGAAGGAAAACAACAGATGTATAATGTATTACAGCTATGTGCTCTTGGAGGAGTTGTGTTAACAGAGCTGTCTGCATACGTAAGTGTTTTAAAAGCTTTTCAGAGACAATGAATAGAGCTTACAGTGGCCGATGCAATGACGGTACATCAAGACTGTACATCATTTATCTGCTGAGTCTGTTTTCATTGCATTTAGTCACGTTTATCTTTTCTCAAAACACCAACTTTTTCACCACCCCCAAGCATAGAACTGTTTTGAGATATTTCGAGATTTCTTTTTAATTGCTAGCATTTCCATTTAGGTTTTTTTTTTTTAATGAGCTAATTGAAAATGCGCTTCAAAAGAGGTAGATGGAAACACACCTATAGTAAACTGTTGGTCGGACCAAACAGGCAAACCTGTGTGTTTGAAAATGTCACCTCAAGAAAACATGAGGGACATTTTCCATTATTTTCTTATGTTTTATCGACCAAACAAAAGGTTGATTATTCAAGAAAATAAACTTCAGATTAATAGGTAATGAAAATAACTGTTAGCTGCAGCCCTAATGCATCTACTGTATACGTCTCTGTGTGTCCCTAGGTACAGGTGTCAGAGTGGAAACCAGAAATCCGGCTCCCCAGCGTCAGCGAGTACGTGATTCTCAGCGGTTTGGACTGGGACACCGAGTACAATGTTAATGTGGTGGCAGAGAATCAGAAGGGCAAGTCAGAGCCAGCGACCATGTCCTTCAGGACGGCCACAGAGCCAGAGGCCATCCCAGGTACCCTCCCTCAGGTCACTCACACTAAACTGGAACTAAACAGCCAGAAAACTGAGGAGCCAAACTCGAAGCTCAAAACCAGAGCATCACCTTCTATTTTTAACTCTCTGGCTCTGAAAGGTGAATGACAACTAAATAAATCTACAGAAAAAATAGATTTCCTGGACAGCGGTGAGCCAAAACTGATTTTCCGGCTGAATTTTCTCACTTTAAAGTTTTGACAGCCCTTGCTAAATGAGCTTGAGTTTGCTCTCTCAGAACTGGGACAGGCTCTTTCCACGGAGGATGAAATGATTTCCTCTGAATGATTGTACTTTTCCTTTAGCTTTGTTTACTGCTAGAATAGCAGCTAGAGTGGATAGTTTGTCCCTGTGTGGAAGCAGCCTTTAAATTGACCCTTGATAACCACTGATTAACTTGTACCTTGAGGTCTTAACTGCAGCTGAAGGTTTTTTTATCAACCACACAAAAAAAAACCACACAGCTTGTCAGATTCCCTTTAGGTGCTAGACACTGCCGAGTGCTTTGCTGAAACATCGCAACAGACCATTATGTCTTCCTCTCGTTTCTTTTCTAATTCATTCTCCAATCTAAAAGCATTTCCCACTCACCCACCACTGAGTCACCATCTAGTCCACACGGTGTAGTTTTCCCCTTTGTGCTGTGCTTTTGCTTTGATGTGTTGCTGCATTTTTTCCCCTCCCTTGATACAAGAAATCAGTTTCCTTTTTTTCACTTTTGGTTTTCAGACCTGACACATTTTCACTTTCTCTTCCTGTTTTCCCCGCCCTTCTCTTTTTTCCTCTGTTTCCCTTCATCCCCCTCCCCCTCCCTCTTCCTTTCCTTTATTCTCTTTCCCTTTCTCTCTTTTATCCCCTCTCTCAATGTTCCTGCTCTCTTGCCTGGTCCTGGACATTGGTGTGGTGGACCACATGAACATTTTCGTCTCGCCCTGTGTGCATTTTGGTGTGGTCGGGGTTGTGCTGCCCCCCAACCTCAGTTGAATCTCAGGGCTGTTCATCTGTGACATGCACTTTGGTATCACTCATCCTGTCCCTCATCACTGTACTCCTGCTCTCATAGTTTTCGTGGGGAATTCACACCATAACTGTAGGGGAGAACTCGCCTTTCTCTGGCCTGGCTGTCTATCTGGACACTTTCACTCCTTAAAACAGACTTTGTCCATGACAGACGTGTCTCTGTTATGGGTGAGAAAAGGGTGCTGTGTAGCTTCAGAACAGACCAGACAGACGTGCTGAACCGAAGGCAGTGGAAATCCTCCGCCTCCCACAGATTCACTCTGCTCAGCATTAGAACTGCTAGTCATCAGCACTAGACAACAGAGAGGACTGCCCGTTTACAGTAATGAACAATAGTGGAAAATTGAAATGAGGTTGTATTATAATAAAATAGCACTTAGAACAGAATGAAGGCTAAGTGTTTACGTAAACACTGTATTATATTCTTTAATCGCTCACAAAATTATACATATGTACTGTAAAGGTTTGTAACATTAATGTTTACATTGTTGAAAACAGAAACACCTAACTGAAAAAATGTTTTTAATAATAATATTGGAAGAGTTTGACAAGCTGTATACAGAATTATCACAGGACAAGTGTTATTTCTGTGCTGTTTACTAAGACAAACGTCCAGAGGCCAGATGCATAAAACTCTGCGTAGATTCATGACTAAAACAGTGTGTACGCACAAAGACAGAAATGTGCACACGTATTCCACTCGTCAGAGTTTTGACGCCGCATTTATGCTCGATTCTGTGATAAATCTCAATCATTGTGGAACTGCGCGCTTGGCACAAGCTTTTTTTCCCACACCCATAGTTTGCCATAAGTAGATGTAGTAATGACATTAAGCAGCCATTTACATATTGATACTTGTGTCCCTCCACCAGTCATTAGACCTGTCAATGACAAATATGGCAAAGAAAGTGCAATACTGCCGACTGTGTCGCATCTGTGAGGTTCTCCAACGGTGCCAGAACAGCTGCCATTAATCATGGCTGTGGCTATTTGTAGCATCTGCGCCACCTCATGTTTCTGCAAACCGTCATCAAATCTTAATCATTATTATTATTAAACGTCAGAAGAATGATTAACGATCCATTAGCGTTCATGTTGGAACAGGCTTTACAAAGTGCTTCACAATTCAGGATAAAATTAACCATCATTTGATGGCTCAAATGTCAATAAAAACAAGGATAAATTCTGTCACTTATAAATAATTTAAAGGCTCGGTGTGTAGGATTCAAAGGGATATACTGGCTGAATATAATAAGTATACTTTATTAGGTGTATAATCACCTGAAAATAAGGTCCACTGTGTTTTTGTTACCTTTCAATAAGCCGTTTTTATCTACATAAGGAGCAAGTCCTTGTCCACAGAGACTGCCATGTTGCACCGCCATGTTCCTACAGTAGCCCAGACTGCACAAACCCAACAGTGGCTCCAGATGGGGCTTTTAGCTTTCTGTGTCAGCCACTGTGGTTAGCAGGCCCTTCACGATGAGCCGAGCAGCGTCGTAAGAACACTGATTTGTAACGTGAAACTGCTTTATTTAGTGTTTTTAATGGTTCAAATCACGGAAAGCATTTTAAAGAGAAGGGGACTTTGCAGATAATTCAGCTTCCAATGAAAAACCTCTTGAACGTCTTGATCTTAAGTTATCAGAGGAAAAAAGGTGAACACACGTTATCAGGTAATTTGGAATCCATTTTGGTCGGTATGAGGTCATACCTAAGAAACTCATCATTTGTTTCTCAGTGATAGGTTTTGGAACAGACCTCTCTTGATGGTAAACAGATCATAAAATCATCAACATATTGCACAGGTGCATTTCCACTGGGCAAAGTTAGGCTGTCCAGGTTTCTATTAATGCTGGTTATAAACTGCTGACCTTTCCCAGGAACCCATAACTAAACAGATGAAACAGAATGTTTTATTTTTTCTCTTTGAAAGAAAACGCGAACCAGTACTGGGAATCTTTGTGCACAGCAATATTAAAAAACGCGTTTGCCAAATCAGTGACAGTGTATGACTTGGGGTGGAATCAGTGACAAAATTGTATGTGGATTCAAAACCAGCAGCACACTTGGATGGACAGCAGCATTAACTGCCTGTAAATCTTGGACAAAACACCACTTTCTTGGCTGACCTGTATCACAGATTTTCATAACTGGAAAAATGGGTGTGCATACAGGAGAGTCATTACAGGAAATGATGACTCCAGCCTGTGAATCAAAAACTGGCTTGATACCCTCGAACACTTCACATTTCAACAGGTATTGCTTCATGCACGGCCGGAAATCAGACTTTGGGTGAATAACCAGAGGTGTCGTACCTTTCATCAGGCCAGCATCACACTTACGAGTGGACCATAATTCAGACAGGCACTTCGGATAAATCAGCCATGTCGACAGCTGTTCGTTGTTTCATCATGATGTGTGATGTTCGTGTGTTAGCAATGAGCTCAACTTTTCTCTTAACTAAGGCAGTAGATGTAATACTGTTTTATATACATCACCCCTTTGGCTGTACAACGTTCTGGGATCCCAGTCGCAGGACTGAAGTCAGTCAGCTGCATCTGAGTGCGGACCCACCTTCCCATATCGTTCCATTGCCATTAACCAGGTGGACACAGACCTTCATACAGTTGCTCTGAGCCTGGCACAGAGATACAGAAACAGCAGCAGCCTCCTTCGTCTAGAAAACATGCTGTAAACACAGTCTATCTACCTGATTCTCGTCACACTTTATTTCCTCAAAACTGTCATCTGGTCCATCAGATACATGTGCCGTGCACTGCCCTGAGTCAGCCTGCATGTAGCAGAATGCTTGTGTCATGGCACCACTTATATACATACATCAATGTGTCTGAGCTACCTTTATCATATCAATCATTTGTGTATTCGCAGGCAGTCTGGTTATTTTCAAACCAGCTGGATGAGAGGTTAACACAATACCAAAATGACACATCAGATCCCCCATCAAGTTAATGGGACAGTGTTGAGATAACAAGAAAGAGTGTTTCGTCATGGTGTCATCTAGTGTGCATGATAAGGGTGTGGTGTAGTGTTCCATCATAGGAACACCCCCAGCACCAATTTTACAATCGTTTTACAATATTTGCCACTCTTTCTAGTCATTTTGGTGATGCTGATGCTTTTAGGACAGATAGCGTAGCTCCCGAATCAATTAAAAATATAATATAATAAAGTAACACTAGCTCTGGTTTTTGCGTGTGTGTGTGTCACAGGTTGGTCTGTCGCTGGGGTCCTATTGCTGCCTTCCGCTCTCAGTCTGACACGTGATGTGCATTTTTCTCTTCTTTCTTGTTATATGGCCAGTCTTCACAGCCAATGTCCTATCAGTCCGCAGTTGTGGCAAACAAACAGATCATAGGGCTTCTCTTGACCACTGGGAGCACCCTTGCCAAGTCCTCGTCCTCCACCCCAGCTCCCTCTACGCCCAGTTAATCCTTGCTACATGGTCCTTGACACATGGGCCAAGGCTTCGGTGATGTCCCGTTTAGAAGATGGTCTGAATACCAGCACTGGGCCTGCTTGACCTGGTGCTTCCATCATAAGCATTTCCGCGACTGGGTTACAGGAGGAGGAACCAAAAAGTTGCATGTTGCAAGTTCTTTCTCTTTTAGTCTTTGACTTTCTCGTAGAGGTTTTGTCTTTAGCGGCTGCTTGGTTTTTATTTTCAGTCCAACATCAGGCGGCGGTGGTGGTGCTATAGGCGAGGTTCTCTCAGCAGCCGGGTCTTCTGTCTGTGCTGCTACGCCTTCATGATCAGGGACTGGACTGGAGCATATGGAGGAGGAGGAGCAGAGTCCAGATGGGGTCCAGCTGGAATGGGTTTCGTGATTTGCGTACCTGTCAAAGAAGGATACAACATGTTAGTTTGTTCTTTTGAATCATCAGTTTGTTTTTAATTCTCTCTCTCTCCAGCTTGCCTTTCTGACCGTAATCTTTTACTTTCCTTTAATTCTGCTGCTCCTGTCCAAGCAGTGTATGGCTTCCAATTTGCCTTGAATGGATTCTTTTTCCATGCTGTTTTCTGGACATGGCTGCATGCTCCTCTGCGTCTGCCTTTTCTTTCGTCTCCAAACATGTCCAGAGCTGGTCCAATTGATTTAAGCTAACGCTTTCAGATGCTGTGAGGCCCATTTCAACCCATTTATCAGACTGTGCCATAGACACTTTGTCTTTTTCAGTCATAAACTTTAAAGTTGGAGTAAGGATTCAGGGACGAGTGTCCACTTCATATTTCATGTTACTGACTTTTACCCATCTCTGATTAATTTGTCTCTTATAAATGCAGAATATACTGGTCCACTTGTTCGGTGGACACACCAGAAATCCTCAAATACTACAATATTAATCAAGACACATCTGTCTACACTTGTGTGAGATTTTACTGATTTACAACCTTGAGTAACTCTGTAAACTTCTTCCAAAATATTTATGAAGATTTATTTATTCACTTCTCACCATGTAAGTTCTTTATCCCTGATATTACAGGATTGGAGCATTGACCAGGGCTCCGCTGGGGACAGCCTCTTACCCACAGGGAGGAATCTCTCTATCTAGATTGGCCTCTGTGTCCAACAGAGTCCAGATCACTTATCAATCCTGGACGAGCCCCAGGGTTATGGTGGCAGAAGGGAACAAATAAAAAGTGAAACGATCAAGTTATCTTTCATGTTATTTAATAAAATGATTGAACAGAATAATAAGAGTTATACCATAGTCTTATTTCAGCTGAAAGGTCAGAGCTCTGACACCTTGAGTGTCCTCCACAGGTCTGACAAAGAATCACAGATGAAGTCTTATTATATAATTTAAACATAAAAGAGAAAGGAGGCAAAAGGGTGGCCTCCGCTCTGCTGATAACCATCATGGGAACAGCTGCGAAGCAAGTTTCTCACTCACAAATGAAATCTCTTCAAGGACACAGTTCACTCGAGGTATAATGAAGCCTTAGACACAGAAAGGAAGGAGAATATTACACGTCTATATATGGTAATGACAAATTTTGTTCCTAGACTAAGGAGTTCACGCTTGGCACATTGGAGAAGTTTCAGCTGGTTGCGATCATCCTACACACTGCTCCTTTAAAATGAACTTAATAAATGCGCCTTTGATTGACATTTCACAGAATGCTGTGCAGCCTGCAAAAATAAAAACACAATCAGTGAAACTGGCAAACAACCTCAAAACAATAATACCTGCCTGTCAACTTATATTCTGTTTCCTCCTCATATCACCTGCAGCTATCTCTGCTAAAAGTGTTTACACCTGGTCTGAAGAATGCGTGAGCTGCGCACATTCTCACTGCACATTCTTCGTTCATACATACCAATCTATGTGTGGGAAAAGGAGTATGCAGGGTTTTTGTGCTTATGCATTGTTTATACATCTGGTCACTGATTTTTTCATGCATGTAATGTGTATCAAATATTCAGAATTACCTGTTTTTATACATTTATATTGGAGAGTACTCAGCAGCATTTATTCTCTATCAGATTTTGATTAATTATTGGTATCTAAAGAGTTAAATTTATCTAGACACAGAGATTATTTTAGAGAGTTCACTTTACACAAACTGTGAAGATTCATCAAAGCATTTTGTGCTGTTTTTAAAAGTCTCACGTTCATTTGGTCCATAAAATATCCTGCATTTCTGGGTAACTAGCAACGCAGTGTACGCTTTGGTTTGCTCTTCTTTCTAATACCAAATAAATGGGTTGAATATAATATGTATTTTTTATGTGTTTTTAACAATAGCCATTTGCATAATAAACTCCTCAACACTCCACAAGTTACATCAATAATTTAACACAAATCAGACAGCGCAGTCTACACAGACATCAAACTGCATCTAAATTCATGCCGAGACATCTAGAACGTATCAGTGCTCATAGCAGGTGAGTTGTTTCTGTTTTATGGAACTATTTGTGGTTAAAGTAGCATAGCTGCACTTTATTCAGTTGTTCCTAGCTGTTTCAATGAAACTGTGTCACGCTACAGTTGTTCAGCACTCTCCCTCTCTTGTTTCTTGTCTGGCAGATTTGGGTGATGAGGCAGCGCTCTCCATGGGCATCATGCTCTGGGCAGGGATCCTTGTTGTAGTATTTGTACTCCTGCTGCTAGCTGTGGATGTCACCTGTTACTTTGTCAACAAATGTGGCCTCATCATGTGCCTCTGCGGTAAATCAGGCACGGGGACCAAAGGGCACAACTTGGAGGAGGGCAAGGCAGCCTTCATGTGAGTATCAGTGACAACAATTACATGCAGTTCAGTCGTATTAACAGTGACCTTTACCCTTGGCTGCATTAAAATAGGGCTCAGTAATACTGTAGGACCCAGTTTTCTTCTTTAAAGTCTTTATATATGCATTTTATTTTGTGGTAACATAGATGCTGTTAAAGATATAATATGCAGAATTTTCCTTAAAAAAACAGACTTTTACAGAAGTAATCCCTCTCAGTTTTCACTTCTGACCAAGTAGAGGTGTGTGGCTGTGTATTTTCTGCCTGTATTTTCTTATTTTCTGTGTTTGGGACGTTTATGGGCATGTACCTCCACAGCACTCAGGTGAGGTTGGGGCTTTATAAAAATGTACCTTTAAAGTTGCTGTAATATTAACAATGGATCAGATGATTACGTGTAATGTAAAAGGTGGTGCTTGCAGTGACTGAGAATAATCACCCAGCTCTGCAGTTTTCCTTTGCTTTTAAGCATCTTTTTGATGGCCGCTTTGTTTTTACAGCTCACAACATTGCTGTTATGGTCCTTACTGCTGTTGTCAGTGTCATTTCCAGCCACAGCAGGCAGCTGAACAAATGATGTGATAAAAACACTGTCCATTTACTGTTTGGTGCTGAGTGGGTAGTGCACAAAGTTATTGACTAGGCTTGTGAACATAGTGGAGCATTGAGCAGTAAAAGAGCCAGAACTTTACCTCAGAAGTTGGTGGAGATCAAAACAGAGCTTTAAGGAGAGTAAATATTGTCCCACGTTTACAGTTGGCATTAACCTGTGTTCTGTCTATCCCAGTGTAAGGTGTAAAATCACATAGCACATATTGTGATCAGAATATGATTGGATTAGCAGCAGCATTGTGATGCGATCTAAGCCAGATGTAGTGTCATCTGTACAGCATGACTTAAATAAGTAAAAATCCACCCAGCAAGCTGAAACTTTGCACCCCCCCCCATACGAGTAGTAGCAGTCGCTAGCAGCTCAATATCCAGGTACAGATCACATTATTACCAGTCAATAGTCAATTGTATGCAAACAAGTTAGCCATAATAGCTTAATTACATGAATAAATGTCAGTGTTTACAGCTTGTTGCACTGCCATCAAGTTGACAAGAAACCCCAATCAGTTATAAATAAAATATTTCCAGTTCTGAAGATGATTGACAAAATGTTGATATTTTCTAGACTTGTGAAAATCAGTTAAAAACATTGCATGATGCTCTTTGAGCTGCTATGAATAATGAAGCTGTCATGTTAAATGTATTCATATTCATTATACATACATTTTTAGATTAGGTTGTTCTTTATCTTTTTGTTTACCTTGTGTCTACCTCATCCGCTGTACTTCTCCTTTAATTAGTGACTTCCTACATTCCCCAGAAGGCCTTTAAAGACTGACATTGAAGATGATTAAGAATCTCAGCTGAAGGTTTTATGTTGAGGCTGATAAAGCAAGAGATAACTGGGGAAGCATTTTCCATGAAAGGACAACCGTTGTGCCTCTTGAGCAAACTCAACACATCTTGCGACTGCAGTGCATTATGGTCCGCTCAGTCAGTATCTGCAGGAACAGGAAAAATACACAAATCAATAAAACGGTGCCCATAAATGAGATGAAGTTTTTAGAGTGGATTTCTCCTTCAGTGAAAATATGAAGGATGCTGGGTTTAAGTGAAGCATTGAACAAATACTCTCATGTGCACAATAAGGCAGCTTGGAATCAATTTGAGTGGGAAGTTGCATTGTGTATTGATTTGTGCTACATTTCATGCTACCAGCTCGACACAAAAAAATACAGCCACATGTACTGCTTCGCATGAGTTAGCCAACTCGAATGCTCAGACTGTGACTGAGTTGTACAGATAATCCACTCAGAGTGACATAATCGCTGTCTGCTGCTCCTGTATCACCTTCTCTCACTGCTCATTGACAGTTTTTACATGCACAAAACATTCAGTTTTTTTGCCCTCATTCTGAAAAAGACAATATTCCTTCTAAATTGTTTACATGACCATTATTACACTAATCTTCCTGTTTACATGCAGCTGTGCATACTCAGATTAACGTTCCCTGATGGGCTGTTTATCATTTTAAAAATATGGAAAAGTGGAATGGCTGGAGCCGCTTTTGCTATTTTGCTTCTTTGCATTAAAATAGTTTTTCACCGATGGCGGACTCATTCAGTCATGCAAAGGCAGCCTTCTACTTTTATTGCGGTATTTGTGCATACCCATAAACCTGTTGATATCCACGTCTTTCATAATACTTAAAAAAAAGGCATGTTTCTCCCTTCTACCAGAAATTTGGGCAGGTTCTCTATCCCAGCCCAGCAAACTGTTGGCAAATTGGTTTGTTTACTTTAAAAGGTAAAAGGCTATGTGTCGCAAACTGTGGGACTACCAGCTGAGACAGTCTGAATGCACTGTATAAAGAACGCTCCTAAAAGCTGAATAATATCGACATATCCCACTTTTATTAATGGCAAAATTCTTTGTTTGGAATAAGGCGTCATTCAGAGTATCCAAACAGAGTATGCTATTTATATGACCCATATCAAATTCAGAGTATCGTCATATTCAGAATAGCAGTGAAATATAAGTGTGCACATAAACGGAGTAATTGTGGCAGATAGGAAAATTGTTCTTTGAGATATTCTGTTACCATTTTTAAAAGATTTGTGTCTCTCTGTCCTGCAGGAAAGATGAGTCCAAAGAGCCAATAGTGGAAGTCAGAACAGAGGACGAATGTACAGCCAATCATAATGCAGCAGGACCGACAGAACCCAATGAAACCACACCTCTCACAGAGCCAGAGTGAGTCAAAACTGACCTACAGCAAACGGCCTTTTTACCGCTCAAGTCTTTTTAGCCGTTGTACATTGCACTCCACTTCAAAGAATAATTATCTTATTCAACAGGACGCAATTTGACCCTTTTTTGAAAAGTTCAGGTCATTCTTGAGTGGAGTTCACTGAACTGTGTTGCTTTTGTGTTTTTATTCCCTTTCAGAGGGAGATTACTGCACTTTGTGTTTCTTCTCCAGCCTTTGGAGATTTTCTGTCTCGTATCAAGGTTGAAGCAATACCAGTTAAAGACACAGAAAGGCTTTTTGTCCTCTTTGAGTGTGGTCAACTCATATGAAGCCATTTGACAACCTCAGCAAGCCATCTTTCATTATCAGCAGGCTGGAAAAATTAGACAATTCACTATGAGATTGTCACTGGTACTGTTTAACCCTTATAGGTGGTTCTACGTGGTGATGTAGTTTTCTGAAGGAAGACTGGTGCTTTTTTTAGTACATTAGTTTTCCTAGTCAGTGTACTTCCATGTTGGTGTGTGTATGGGATGTATCCTTTGATGTCCACTCACAGCATGACGCCCTCTTTTTCTTTGTTTCTTTTTTCTCACTAGGCTTAATAGTTGCTGTTTTTTAGTTGCTTTGTCTATGTTTGTGTGAACTTCTAAAGCCAACTAATCCCTCTGCATGCTCTCGTCCGAGCCACCCTTCCTCTGTCACAGTCACCCTGGTGTCTAGTCTGTGTGTCTCTGTTCTCTCCCTGCTCTCTCAGGCTGGCGGCTTTCACTGCTGCTCTGGCACTGGACACCCTCTCCTCCGTAGCCACCAACTCTGACACAGCCACTGCAACAAATGACCCAGCTCAGGACAGCCCCTCTAGCGAGACCACTACCCTCACTTGTAGCCTGTCTACCCCGGCCAACGACCCCTCACCCACCCCTGTCCTGGCCCCGGCCCCGACTCCAGAGTCGAGCACGGCCCCGTCGACTCCCCTCATCTCCACCACTGCCGTCGAAGCTAAAATGGCCCCATTAGTAGAACAAAGAGGAAGTAACACCCCAGAAGAAGTGGAGAAAATAACCACTCCTCCTTGCACCCCTGAACGGACTAAAGCTCAAAAAGCTGGGACACCAATACCACCGAAGCGTAGACACTCTCCTAAGCTTGCCGCTCAGAACGCTAAAGCTAGCCCGCCTGTATCTCCACTGGCTGCGTCTTCCTCATCATCCTCTCCCACTCCCGACACCAAGAAACCTGCTCCAAGGCCACCGGTCAACAAGCTTCCCATACAGTCACACACTGTAGCCTTAGACACCGAGACGCCAGTACAGACTGCCTCCACTCTAGCAACCACTGCCCTCCCAAAACCAGACCCTGATTCAAATACAGCTGCCCCAGATCCCAGTGGGTGTAGTCTTACTGCCTTTGATACTAATAATAAACCTGCTGATCAATCTGTTGATGATAACACTGCCAAAGATGCTGCAACCAGTGCTCCCCCAGTGATCCACGGTGCTCTTAAAGTCCTGGATGCTGAGGAACTTGCTCCTCTAGTTGCAAATGTCCCCTCTCCTTTACCTGTTACTGCTATATCCTCTCCCCCTGCCCTTGCCAGCCTTGAGGCGCTGGTTTCAAACGATTTCCTCACAGCACCGTCAGACAAGTACGACTTTCTAAACTCTAACATAGATCCCAGAAGTGCGGATTTAGAGTTAGAGCTGTCAAACGGGACGAAAAGAGCCTCCCAAACCCCCGCAGACCTTATTAGTTTAGAGAGCCCGCCCTCTGCCCCCTCTCTGCCCAATGGAGACGGAGCAGACCTCCCCCCCTCAGGCCCAGTTCTGGAGGCGTCAGAGACTCTGGCCAAGACTGCTCCTCCTGTCAACGATGAGTACGGCTCCCTCTAGAGGTTTATCTGTGTGTTTGTGTGAGTGTGCGCGTGTAACTTGTATGCCCATTCATTCACCACCGCATCTTGCCATTGACCACACAATATGAAATATTGTAATGGTAAACTGTGGTAATGACATTGGGTTAATTATTAATAAGATGTTGTGGATTGTGATAGACTAGTGATATGATGGTTCTGTTTATTAATGCTTGTGTGTGTGACAGTTCTCCATCGTGGGGTCTCCACTTTTGCAACATTCACCACAAGAATAGTTAAGCCCCTTTCAGACATGCACCTTGTTACATAAATGTGAATGTCTGTCTCATGTCTGAGTAAGTGTAAAAGCCACAACGACAATATTACTAGTCCAGTAACATTTCTGTAACACGTCCAACACGGCACAAGTCTGAATTAAATGCTGTCAGATTAAAGCTGCCGGCATGCTTCAACAATCCGACAAGCACTTCTGATGAACAGCTTCGGAAACCCCCTCCCCCCACATCTTTCCGACAAACTAATCGAAACTGACAATCCGACGTGCAGAGGAGTACGCAGGGTTTGAACTCTTCTCTCTCAAGCTCTCTTTCATTTGTCACACAACTATTTCTGTCACTTTTTGTCTTTACAAACGTGTGCATGACTAAAAATACGTTCCAGGAGAGACAGTCTAAAAGTGTGTGCCCTTGTCCTCATATCTATACGATTATCTCATCTCGTACCCCTCTGTGACGGCCAGCTTTTCACTCCATCTTTGAGTGTGGTTATTAGGAGCAGGAATTAACGCGGACGAGCAACACTTTCTACTTCTTCTTTCGAGCATAACCCCTTCCTAACTTCCTAAGGCTGCAGCATCACAGTCATAAACACAGGGAGAAATTAAATGCATGTCTTGGTTCACCTTTGTAGGAGCACTCTAACAAATGTATCGCTTATTTATCATCTCTTATGTACAAAGAAAACAATGAAACAATTTAAAACGAATCAGTTTACATTTTTTTGAGGAAACTTTTGCCCTCAGACTCCAGAAGTTAACTTTCCATCCTGCAGTTTGTGACAGAAAGTTTAAAAAATCCTCTTAACCCAGTTTACACTTGGTTTTAAAATGCATTTTGGTGATCTGAACTCAAGTGGACAGCTGGGAAACATTGCTGTTCAGACCTGTGACTACCTTGCATCTCCAGCTGATCACTTGTGTTCAGATTTTGTTACCGCCTACATCACTTCCACTAGAAAGTCAAGGGGTCCCGCACATAGGCCTGTCATGATAACTACGTTACTGATTTATCATATATGGACATGACCTTGATATTACCCGCTGTGTTTAAGCTACATATGTTTCTTCACATTAGGATATAACCAACATTGTAGCCAACATGATGCCAAAATAAACTGTGTTTTTTCCCGAACATTATAAGACTTGGGTACAGCGATTCTCCCTCTTTCTCTGTCTACCCCTGCCTACTTACGCAAGTCCGCAGAAAAATAAAACAACACTTAAAAGACAACACAGCGAAGCCTGCAGCTGCATTTTGGGAGTGGGAGACACACAGTCCTGATAGTCATTTACTTGCCAGCAGCTGGCAACAAGCCAAAAATTTTGTCATTTGTAGTTTTACCTTCTAACAACCTCATCCTCCACTCCATAAATCCACCAGTAAACTGCCCAATTCCCAGGCCATCCATCATCTGGTGCACACTGGCTGGAATATGGAGGTACCTGTAGGGATGAGCAAGTACACTGTTATCAGTATCAGTATCTGTAGTTGTAACTGACTTGATTATCTGTATCCTTATCTGTACTTGGAGTGGGCGGAGTTTAGAACAAAAGTAGTTGTGGGTTAGGGCCGCACAATTAATCAAATATTAATCCAGATCACAATTTCGACTTCCTGCAGTTAAATGAACATGATCAACTGTGATATCGTTGTTTAAAATGTATGCTCATAGAAAATTCCGCTGCAAATTAAAATCAAGCCTTTCCTGAACTAACAGCCCGTCACCACTTTTGAAGAGCTGTCATGCCGCTACATGCACATCCTGCAGCAGCAGCCTGTGAGAGACTTTTCCTGAATGTTGCGACTGCAGATGGGCAAAACAAAAAATTACCTGTCGTCATCCGTTGTTTGGAAGTATTTCAGATTTAGGAGAGAACAGATCACAAGCAAAGAGTGCATGAGACTTGTGTCTGTGCCGCAAAGCAGCAAAAATAACTTGTTAAACAACTTGAAAAAACACCACAGTCTGCAGCATGATGAATGAAGGCCAAGCAGAATAACTTCGCTAAAGTTACTGTACCATTATCGTTAATCCCCGTCCTTGTCCAGCTTCAACCCATTATAAAATGGGCGAGTTGGCACACATTCAGGAAAATAACCACAATGATGTAATTCCCTGTTATGTCCTTGTTGGGGACACATCGGGACGCATTAGCTTTTACACTACAAAAAATATGTGGTCAGATGCATCTCAGAACACCAAGGCAGGGGGTTTAAGTGATCAGATCAAAATGTTTCTTGGTGGACCTGTAGGCTCATATTTACCGCTGTCCCTTTGTGAACCATTTGCCTAGGACACATTTTACAAACAGTCATACAACAAAAGTAATCAGACCTGCAGTCTCCCTCCCTATAGTTCTGACTTTCATTCTTACCCAGCTGCATGGATGATAAATAGAAATATCCAGCAAAACATCTACAGAGCGAAACAAATAGTAATTAAACAAAACTCAAAGCTTGATATATGGCTATTATATACTTGCGCACTGTTGGACAAAATAGTCAGGAGAATTCTTTAATAAGTAATGAAATTAATAACATTTACTTGGGTGCAAGGCATCCTCACAGTGGTCATCAATTGAGGCTTCAACAGGAAAGTTTAAGTTTAAAATCAACCACTGAAGCAGAAGAAAACTTTCCTCCTTGATATCACTACTGTCAGCGGTGCCACTACTCCCTCGCGTGCAGCAGATGGCAATATCGCACAAGCATTGTGGCTTTTTCCACAACAGTCATGTCCTGTCTGAATTAAGCTGTAACCAGCCAATGTATGTCTGAATGATAAAACACTTGAACAAGTAGATAAAGCCAGCAATGTTTTGTATTCCATGTCTGAAAGGGGCTTTATTTTAATGACAAAGTGTTTTTTCTCAGGCAGTAACTGTATGCCTCTGAGTGTTGCCTAAATCCTTACCAACTCTGCAGCTCTACTAAACAGAACAGAGGCTAGATGGTGTTTCCTGCTCTGAAGTGCAGAAGAGAGGAGAAGAGCTGCAGGCAGGATCTAGATACTGTGCTTCACTGCTTTAAGATGAACATGGATATCACAAACCACAAGCCCAGGGCTCACTTCCTGTGCCATCATGGTCTCTTTGATAGAGAACTGATTATTAGATAATATTTACTAGACACAGTTTTAGATCAGGAAGTCTAGTTGATACTGGATGAATAACACGGGTATGTCATTATCTGTTTAATTTTATTTGACTATTGTCAAGGTGGTGAAGAAATATGTAAGAAGACCCCTAATTATAAACCGTGTCTTCTTACATATTGGGTGAAGGTGTCATTGAGAATAAATGGTTAAAATTGTGTCCAACTAAAGTGTTTGTTTGCTGAGAATGTTTTGTTCTGTTGCCAGAGATGACCAGATTTCTAATTTTGCCTTTTGTCCTTTATCCGTTGCAGGAAGATTTTTTCTGATGAGAAAGGCAAACTGGTGGAGGCAGAGTTATCAAACACCATGACGGAGATCACTGCAGAACACAACAGTGTCATACAGACAAAATCCGCCGAGAGCAAAGCATGATGGGCCGGGGAATCCCCAGCCCAACCCAAAACATTTTGCAGCAACAACAAGCGAGAAACACTGCAGAAGTTTTGATTTCCAGTGCCCTTAACTACAGTACACATTCAAAACAACTCACACGTGTCGATTGGTTAGAGCGCACTTTGACTGTGCTTTCATTTCTGGTTTCATTCATGAAATGTTTACTACACCCAATGAGTTTATCTTTAGATCATAAGAGATTCATTTTATTTTTTTATTGTTATTTTATTTAACCAGTCAGGACGATTAAGGACAATCTCTTATTGTAATGATGGCTTGGTAAATATATAAAATTAGACTCCACTTTTTGTTCTCTGCTTTGAGTTTGCATCGCAATTGCGCACAAGTATTGGATTATTATTAGAAATGTAAAAAAGAAAAAAAAACCTGACTATATATAGAAATTATTTTTCTTATTTTCATGTTCTACTGTTCAAATGTAAAACTGT
This sequence comes from Cephalopholis sonnerati, assembly GCA_019142605.1. Classification (NCBI taxonomy): domain Eukaryota; kingdom Metazoa; phylum Chordata; class Actinopteri; order Perciformes; family Serranidae; genus Cephalopholis; species Cephalopholis sonnerati. Next base: position 24,513,326 of record JAGQAX010000013.1, on the reverse strand, counting down.
TTGCATTTTTTATTTTATTTTGGACTGTTACTTTGTGGGCTTGTCTCATTAAATAGATTGTTTTGCATGTCTGACCTGCAAGTGGTTGTAAAGTTTTGTTTATAAGTTTTATTGTTTCACTTTGTCTGTTACAGGGATGTTAAGCTGGCATTGATTAAATACAGGCCCGACTTCCAATGTTTGGATTATGACCATATTTGTTATGGTTGTAAAGATACAGGATGAACCCACAGGCAGCTGCAGGGGGAAAGAGACTAAGAGAGAGAATCCCACGACACATCGACAATGTGCATGATCAGATCAGATTTGGAGCATTTTATGATCAAATATATTCAGTCTATCACTGCCTTACCACAGTGCTGGGTAAAATATTCAAATGGATTTGATTTCCAAAAAAAAAAGGCAACTCATTGAACACAAACATCCACAGAGAGACAAAAACTGCCAGCAGAACTGCTGATCCTCAGCTAAGGGGTTGAAGAACTGTGAATCTTATGATCTAGAGCTAAATTTACGCCACGTATTTGTTTGGGGGGCAACAACTACGATGGCTACTGTTTCTTCCTCACATTAAAGCAGATCAAAGGTCTGGCTTCGTACTTTGAGTTGTGCTTTTGAAGCAAAAAAAATGAATAAAAACTCTAAAAAGCATTTTTGTACTATTTAAAAACTACAAAGATTTCTTTTCCATTTCCTGCCTGCAAGCTTGTGCACTGTGCCTGTGTGTCAATAGATTGTCTTGTCATCAGTTTCTATGATAATCTGCATAGCTTTGTCGTGAGAGATTTAGCCTATTCTTTTTATTTAATATATTGTATTATTAGAAGAAAAGTACGATAAATGGACTAATGTGGTCATTATAACACGTGTAGTGTATGAAACTGTCCGTCTCTGGTCGCAGCACTATATATTGCCAGCTAAAGTGAAGGAAGGTGTTTTGAGCCTTGGCATGAATTCAGTCAGTACTTTATAACGTATAACTACAAGGCAGATAGACGTGCCCATGTTTGTTTGGGGGAAATTGTTCTCATATTGATTTAATGAGTGTTACCTTTGGGGCTTGTTCTGGCATTACTACACATTATTTTTATTTATCTCCCCCAGTTGTTATTCAAGTGTTCTGTAATGTGGTCTTTGAATTTTCTTTTTTTAGTTTTTGTCTTTTTTGTACAAAAATCACTCACCAAGAGCGACTGCTTGACCAGTTCAGGATAAACATTGGCAGGAAGCAGGGTGGTCCCACCTGAAACAGGAGGTCAGACGTTTTTTTTTTTTTTTTTAAAGCATTAGATAATAGATAGAAAGAGAAATTAATACAGAGCTTAAGTCTATAAGAATTTAAAGATGAGCTATATTCACCTTCCACTGCTGTTACTGACCACCTTGCTCCCTCGTCACTGTACGCTCCTTTTGGTTTTATTGGGTCAAACTCAGAAGATATCTGTTGTGTACCGTCTGAGTGCTAACCCATTTACAAAATAAAAAATGGTTTCCAAATCTAATTTTGTCCTGGCCCATTTTGTCATTAGTTTCAATTACTTTTCCTTTTCTTTTTCTGGGGATTCAGACCATGTAGTGAGGTGTTTTGAACACTAGAGGGCAGTAAATACCTATTTCTGGACCCCCTTTTGTTTTCGCCATGTCATGGACACACAGGACTATTTACAGAAAGGTTACAGTGCAAACAGGTTATGTTGGGGCTGGAAAATTCCCCGGGCTACTTGTTCAGATAGATGGGGGCGCAAATAAACACGTGTTACATAATGCATGTTTGTGCGGGAGTAAAGTTAATACTTCCAGGCTAGGATGTCAAAATACTATGTACCAGTGTGGGCTTGATATTTTCAGCTGTGGTATTCCTCCCCTCGGTACCTCTAATGTGACATGTACCCGCAAACCGGTGCTGTGTCAACAGAGTGTCAACAACCAGTGACCCGGCATGGCATCCTGTTTCACTCCTCACACTAACTGACTGTCCACTCTTACCTAATGTCATATTTTTCTCGACTGTCCTGTGAAACACAAACTGGTTTGATGTTTGTATCCAGTCTGCATTCACCAGTTTTTAACCTTCTTGTTCCAGGACAACAAACTGGTCCTAACCTGGTGAGCCTGTCAGTAGTTCAGATGCCCTGTAGATGTCTCTGATTGCAGCCTTGATGGAGAGACGAGGAGCAGAGGGCGATCATTCAGAGCCGTGACGTCGCCCCGCCGATGTCTTGCAGCCAGTCAAGTCAGCAGCAGGTAGCCGTGATGATACAGGAAGTTAGGTGATGTGGCTTTCAAAGTAAAATCAGTGGTAAAGTGAGAATTGGCTTTGCAATGCAACAGGAATTGGATCAAAAATGTGGCCATTGCACAAAAGTTTCTATTTTCATCCAGAGCTGTAGCTACCATTGGACATAGGTAACTTCCTTTGTGTTTTAACTGGGAATTTAGGGGAACAGAAGTTGAAGTATGTGGGTCATTCTCTCAAGTAAAAGGATGTATATCAGAAATACAAGATAAATGCAGTCAAAATATTATTAAAGTCAAATCATTACACCAGTGTTATCAGTGGTATTGGAGTAACTAGGTTACTTGTAATTATATTAAAAATAAAAATAATTCTAAGTTCACAAGAAGCGAGAAAAAATGTGTAATTAAATTATAGTTACTAATCTGAATATTGGTGATTACAAAGGGGTTACATCAGAATATGTTCTTTTAGATCATGGATACTCTGCTTTCTCTGCCCCGGGGCCACTTTTGCAAAATGACCAAAATGACAGAAATAATTAGCCCAGACCGGGGGATCCCCTCCTGACATGTTTTTATCAACAAGCTCTACTTTAGTGTTTTTCATGCTGTCTGCCACCTTATTTACATTTGAATTAGAGAAAACAAAAAATCCCCAAATTGCAACATTTTTATTGTGAATTAGAAAATGACAGGCAGACCACCTGGCACCCTGTTGCAGACCAGATTTGGCCGAGGGTCACAAGTAGATTATCACTGTGCTGGATCAAAAATTAAAATGTAGAATGAAACATTCAATCTGTTGCTTTGCATCTTTTTACTGTGCAGGGATGCTTTGTTTTGACATAGACTATTTCTGGACATTTTTCAACTTAATTTTACAGTATAACATTTTTGTGTAGAAAGTATTCAAATGCAATAAGTTACATTACATTGATGAAGTAATTAAAATAGTTACATTACTTATTACATTTAACAGGGAAGCTAATAACCTGTAACCTATTACATTTCAGAATAGCCTTCCCAACATTGATTATCAGCTACGAATGTATCGATAATATATGTAGTCATTATACAGGAGGACTGTGAACTATTTGTTCTGTGGATTAATTTATACTCAAGGGATAATTTGTCATATACATTTAGCCTATATGTGTTATATTAATCTGCAAAGTAACAACTACAGCTGTTAAATAAATGCAGTGAATTAACAGAGTACCATAAACTAGGGGCAATCAAGTAAAGTATAAGTATCTCAAAATGGAGTCAGTGTTTGAAGTTACATTCCCTATTGCACTCTATCATGTAAAACCTACACATGATATGTGTTTTATAATTAAAGAATGAAGGAAATAATACAGTGTTTTACCATCAGGATTTGATTTTCATGTAAAGAAAATACATTTCAGGAAAAAAAACATGCAGTGGTAAACAGATATTTGAAAAATGTTTGTGACTGAAGGGGGGAGGGGTGAATTGTTGTGCACTGACATTCTTGACCCCAGTTGACCACATGGGTCTTAAAGCACTGGGTCAGCAGGATGCCTCAGTAGGATGTTTCTAAAACCTGAACTATGGGCCTTTTGTCTATCTGGCAATCACTTGTTGACATGTGCAAAATTCAAATAATTGCAACAGAATAATACAGGTTTCATCTCAGTATCCTCCAGTCAGACACAACTTTAGTTAAGTCACTCTTGCTCCCCTCCCCCCATGTTCACAGCATTGCGTGCACACTAAAGAACCACTCCCCCATTTTTAGCTGACTTTCAGGACAAACCAGTGTGTTGTCCAAGTGTGTCTCTACACATTTTCCTTCCCTGTATTCTCTACATAGATTTGGTGACAGTGCTAACAGAGGAAATGTATTAGTTAAACTGAAATCCTTTCATTATCAAAGTATAGCATTGTATCCAAATGCAGGTAAGCAATGCAGCATCTTCAGGATACGGTCTGAGTTAGAAACTTGACAGGAAACATTTGTCTTCTGGTAGACACCCTCCACTGAGAATGTCCCTCTCTTGCTACTTGATAAACATAATGCATGTTGCTCACAAGAAATGTCTCTTACGGAGGTTGCTGTGGACCTAATTGCTGAAAAATACTGTGTCCTTAAAATCAGGAAAATTCTAAATAATGTTGTAACTGCCATGTAAACTGCCCCATTTCAACATTATTTGTTCAAGAACACCTCCAGTGTTATAGTCTACCAAGACAAAAGACATCACCACCAAAGTTTGCACCAAAAGTTTTGCTTCTCTTCTGGTTATTTCCAACACTCAAAGCAATTACAGCTGCAACACAACATAGTGCAATTAATATTACTGACTAACACCACTGTGACTCTGAAGTCTGTCTTCATTGTAATTTGATAGTCTATAATTAGACTATAAGTGTTATCATATTATAAATGAATGTTCTCAATATCTTAAATTATTAAATTTCATTGCAACAGGTTATTTTGAAACATTACAGGCGCAGATCTCACAGCAGTGTCAGGGCGCTTTCTGTTTCTTAGTGCACTGTATATGATCATGCCTAGGCTGTCTGAGATCCCTCCATGACACTTTACAGACCAACAGGTGCCTGTCTCGGTGGAAACCTGTGGAAATGTGATGGGAACACGACAATGTCAGGTTCCCCCCTGAACTCCAAATATTCACAGATATGGCATGTGCAGTTTCACAATTTCAAGATTCTCTACAATTACTTTTTTCCTCGACTTTACCCCCAGGGGGATCTAAAATCCATTTCATTAGATTCAGGTCAATGTACAAAAAAATTGTAGCACTTGTTCAAAAGTATAGAAATGCTTAAATACTTGTAATTTTGCAAATTTGGAGTCACATTAGGAAAAGCCATCAAATTGCAGATTAGAATAGTGGCATTTGGCATGTTCTTACTGCTGTTAAATGTCAAAACAAGTCCATTTTTTCATTGTTTTGTTCTTGCTATTTTTAATAACACTGCTTTATATTTAAAGGGTGCAAGTTTTGTTTATAAAACATGTAAAATGATGGGGTTGGGAATCCTCTGCTAGAAAACTGAGCGAAAAAACACTTAATTTCCTGCAGTCTGGTGATTTTTTTTGCACCAATTTGTGCATTTTCTGCATCAATTTATGGTGTTTGTGTCTGTGTCTTAATTTGTCAGAATAAAAGTCCTCTGATACCTTTATGCTTGGGGGGACAAATGTGCCAAATACTGGAGGGGACGTGTCCCCTGTGTCCCCCAAATCCACAGCTATATAGTCAGACATTTCAACACGTGGTTCTCAAGACAGGTTTTATTTTGAAAGCTCCACTCGGAAGTGCTGTCTTCCCCCTGCTGATTTGACTGTCGTGGCTGGGTGATGATTTGCTTACTTGGAGCAGGACTGAGTTTGGAGCGGGTACTGTGAAATGTGTAACCATGATGTTGCCTGGGTAATCAGCGGAGGACGTTAGGAGACAGAGGTAAGAACAACTGTGACAGCCGACACTTTTACTGTTTCTCATGATATTTTCTGTGGGATTCAGCTCCGGTGAACTACTTTCCAGTCTCACACTAATTTGAACAATCATTATTCCTAATAATGGCAGTTTTGTGGCGGGTTGTTATCATATCGTTTTACAGCAGACATGTGGAAATGCACTCTAAGTTTGGCCGCAGTCTGATTTAGGATTTTACAAACTTGATTACGCTCAGACTGAACCGCAGACTGTTCGACATATCAGTGGACTATTTAGGATAAATTGGGGTCTTTTATTTTCGGACAACACGCGCTTCCCCAAACACCGTGCAGACAGTAAATAAGCGCGTGCAGAGGGTTAATTTGTCGCAATGTGTTTGGATAATAAAGGTGGATTTGTGCGTCTGCACCTGATGCGCTCTGATGTTGCGGTTAGTTGAGGATGCAGCCTGTCAGCATCACTCGAGGTGCTGCTGAGTGGTCCGACAATAATCATCATACACAGACTAATCATCACTCACACTGTCATTTAGGGATTTTAATGTGCTGAAAAAGAGACATGCCCCCGTGTCAGGACTGCGCTTCATTTTCACGCTTTCATCAATTTGATAGTTTTATAACTTATTCAGGGGTTTTTAACAGAGCGCCTTAATTGTCTTTAACACATCTAATCATGAACGTGCGCAGCCTAAATGAACTAATCAGCCCTTGAAGGCGTTTGTTAATAGCGGGCCTACCTGTTGAGGGCACGGATGTGTGTGTGTGAGGAGCTTGATAAATTGAACCGTCACCTCTCAGTATGCAGACGTTATTACAGCGACGTGACCGCTCTCAACGAGACCTCAGACTAATCACCTGCAATAGAAACTGTTGCTTTGTGCTTATCGACCTGTTGTCTGCTTTTGCTTCTTAATTAAAATAAATACACATGTAGGGTGCATGAAATAAATCCCCTGAAAAGATCTAGTGGGGGGTTATATTTCTCAGAATATATCTGATTTGAAATGTTTGATTTATGTTATTTAAAAATATTCTTATTGATTGGTCATGGATGAGAGTGTACACTGGAGTATAATTAACCGCCTTTTACATCATTGTGAGCCAGACAGGCACTAATGATCCTCTACCCTTCCCCCCTCCACCCAAACCACAGACCTACAACCAGCTGAAGGCAAGTGAAGCAGGCAGGACAGCCACACCTCATGCGTGGGCTCAGCAAAGGTCCGAGTGGATACGGGTCTGACAAACATGGGTGTGCTCCAGCTCCACAATCCCACTCACCCCAGCACTCTTCTGCAGCGGGCCAATCAGATGCGTCTGACCGGCACCTTATGTGATGTCATTATCACGGTGGACGGCCAGGAGTTCCCGGCGCACCGCACCGTCCTGGCCTGCACCAGCAAAATGTTCGAAATCTTGTTCCACCGCAGCAGCTTACGCTACGCCCTGGACTTCCTGTCCCCCAAGACCTTCCAGCAGATCCTAGAGTACGCCTACACCGCCTCCCTCCAGGCCACAGCTGAGGACCTGGATGACCTGCTGTATGCCGCTGAGATCCTGGAGATAGAGTACCTGGAGGAGCAGTGCCTGAAGGTGCTGGAGACCATCCAGGCGGAGGAGACAGAGGAGGTGACAGTGAGGAACCACAGCTCCGGAGACCACAGTGACCACAGCCGGGCCAGGCACTGGAGGCACATGTTGATGTCCAAGAAGCATTCCATACAGGACGGACCCAACCGCATCACTCCCACTGCCCTGCACCACCTGGCACTGTACCACATGACGGAGGGGAGCTCTCCTGGCCCAGAGCCCGAGGCGGCTCCTGAATTGAGTCCCAAGGTGGACACGGAGGTCGACATGGAAAGTTCCCAGCAGCCTCAGCGCCACAGTGAAGAGCTATCCCAGGCTTCATCCCTGACTCCTGGCAGAAGTATAAAATCAGAGAGCATGCAGGTGGATGATGCCAACGGCTGCGAGGGCAGGTCCTCCAGCACCGGGGAGGGAAGCTGCATGTCAGACCAGCCCAGAGACGAGGGCCCGGGGACGCCCCTCAGAGGCAGCGTGATCACCAGCGCTCGAGAACTGCACACAAGCCCCGAAGACGGAGGACAAGTGGTGGGGAACTCTCTCGACTCTGTCCCCGGGATCTCTGAGAAACATCTGACTTCCATATACTCTGTGCCCTCCAACCACACAGGGGAGGGGATGCTGCCAGTGTCCGTTTCAGTGGCCCCGTCCCTGGGCGTGCCGCTGGACCCGAGGGCCTACAGTGGCCTGCTGCACCAAGGCTTGCTGCACAGGGAGCTCCTCAGCAGGCTGGGCCAGTTTGCAGCAGGGATGAGGCACGAGGGCCAGGCTCAAGGCCAGCAGTGTTGTGGCGAGTGTGGGCTTCAGCTGCACAGCAGGCAGGCCATGGAGCAGCACAGGTAACACACACAAACATCTGTCAACACCACATTTTTTACACTTTCCTGCAACATTACAGTATATTATAAGTCTATGATACGATCTTAAGTAAAGGATAATTAAACAGAATTAAAAAAATTATCCACTTGGGGTCCATTATCTAAAAATCACTGGAAAGACTGTGCTGTTGTCGTCTTGGTGACATTTTCCATAACACTGCTACACTCCCTGCTCGACAATTTTACTGACAAACGTGTGTTGCGTCTAATAAAAGATGTGAGGGATGTGCAGGTGCATGTGTGCTTGTGCGGTATGATGAATGTGAGCTAAATAGTTGATTATGCTGTTTGGAAAATCACTGCCCACGTGTCTCTTGAATTGAACTGTTTCTTGGTCCTCAGGATTTTTTTTCCCCCCGTCATGTTAAAATACTTTGAGAGTTAAAAGCTGGAAGGAGCAACAGCAAATATGTTAATTTATTCTCAGGGACACCTGCACTCATGTCTTAACAGTGAGACGTCTTGGGAAGTTTTGAATCGGGTCTTTGTGAGGGATTTGATATAAAGAGGCCTTGGTGTCGCATAACGCTGTTATTTACAAAGCCTTATTTTCTAAATTCTGTTTGATTATTTGTGCAGAAGCGTGCCTCACACAACAGGCTGTCTCCCAGGCTATTTGATATGCATTCCTTTGCATCAGTAGAGAGGAGCCTCTCAGCAGGGACCAGGCTGGACGCTTCAGCTAGATGATGGATAACTTCTGCTTCACGACCCACTCTGTTGTTTTTTTGTTCATTTCTCCTTTATTTACCAGCTCGTCAGTTTACATCTTGTCATTGTACACAAAAAGTTACCGACTAGCTCAGTGACAACTCTCATTAACTTGATTGCAGATGTTTATAATTGTGCGTGCTTGGCAGTGTTTGACTCATCACTAATCATTAGAAACAAGCTGATCCGTGAGCCAAAAGTCCTAATATGCAGCAAACTCATGATTAGGATCACAGTCTCTCCCTGTCCGCGCCCGTGGCTGACATTTCAGCCTCGTGCCACTCTAGAGTTGTGTCGAAACCGCCTGGTGAACCAGAGCATCCTGTGGGATATTTAGTGATACGCGTTGCTTACTCATGGAGACAGGCGGATGTCCGCAGGTTGAAGGAGGTGCATTGGTGGCACTGCTTAAGGGTGTAATGAAGTTTCTGTAGGTCTGTAACCAGGTCACTGAGCATACACCTGGTCTGCAGATTGACATTTTGTACTTTTGTTGTAAAAGAAGTTTCTCCTGGCACAGTTTTAACATGACAAACTATAGAAATTACACAGATTTGCTTTTGAACTTTTGCTTAAGTAGTCTTTGTAGAATAAAGGAACAAAAAAATATATATATTTTGAAGGTAATGCCTTTATAACAAAATGAAAACTACTGTATTTTAGGCAGTTTTAAGGGTTACTGAAACCTTATAAAACAAATAACATGGATATTTTAGGGCTGGGCAATATATTATATTGATGTAATGTTATATCGTCTTAGATTTTGGATATCATAATATAAGTGTTGCTTTATCTGGTTTTAAAGGCTGCATTACAGTTAAATGATGTAATTTTCTGAACTTACCAGACTGTTCTAGCTGTTCTGTTATTTGTCTTTACTCACTTAGTCATTATAGCAAAGTATTTGGTCCATAATGCTGTGATATTTGAATTTTTCGGTATCACCCAGCCCTAGGATATTTGGCACATATGAACACAACTCATGTTCTCAGACCTCTTAAATTGATTAACTTAAAACTGAACTATTGTCCTTGCATCCTTTTTAGGAATTAAAGTAACATCAGTATATTATAATGGCATTTTTGTCTTTTTTATTTATCTGTTTGGGTGCTTTAAGTCTTTATTATAGTGGTGAGCAGACAGTAAATGAGGGGAGGCAGATGAGGAATGAAACGCAACAAATGCACCCAGCTTGATTCGAACTGAGAACATTGTGATTACATGATCAGCACCATAGGTGTCGATTTCAGGGTCAGTCCAGGATAAACACCACCCTCAGTATATAGAACATGTGCATTTGTCCCCACCCAAAAAAACAGAGAAAGAAGCAGAGGACTTTTGTTTTGCAGAATTAAAGACATTTATAAATTGATGCAAAAAGGTCACAAATTGATGCATAAAAAAAGTCACAAGAATGCAGGAAATTAAGTGTTTGATGCTCAAAATCCCCCAAGAGCCTTGTTTAGTATGTGTCCCCCCCCAATGTTGAAATTAAATTTGCGCCCTTGATCAGCACCTTAAACCCATACACCACCAGGGTGCTCTGTCTTTTTGCCTTTTATTAAATTATTAACAGTAGAGAGAAAAGGAAATATATACATCATGGTTACATGGTTGACACCTCAGACTAGAGAGCCATCAGGACAGCCAAAATAAAGTCTCACATGAAAGTAAAATATAGTGTTTCAGTTAAATCTTCAAACTTGCAGTAAAAGCCAAAAACCGATCAGTGCTCTGAGCATGTGTCTCTAAAATTATTATTTTTTCCATAATATGTTAATGTTGATTTCATGCGTGCTAAGTTAGATCCCAGGACTCGTTTATTTTGACCACAGAGTGTGTTTAATCGTGGAGTCTTTTTAGGCTGTTAGCAGGGTGATATAAGGATAACAGTACAGATGCCTTGCATGCTTGGATGTGTGTGATATGATATGATAGGTTTTGCTGCTGGCGGAGCTTCAGCGAATCATCGTCTTTTCTCCTTTTCATTGCAGTTACAGGAGAAGTGTGTGTGTGCGCATGTTATGCTGTGGTGTGAGTTCGCGTGCATGCGCTTGGTGTGTGTGTGTTCTTGTGTGCGTGCCCAGTGTCTTGCAGTGCTGGCGGGTGGAGGCACGCGTATGTCTGCACTCTGAAATTAGCCAGATATCCTATTGTCTGTGTTCTTTTAGCATTCATGCGTTGTGATTCACAACTCCAAGGGCCTCTTACACTAATGATGTTGCATTCAGCGAGGGATTCTTGCCGGAATTAAAACATGCTCCTCTTGTTACGAGGACAATGATGCTTCTGGGTTTGGGAGACCTTACAGAAATAAAAAAGGCGCAGAACCGAGATACTTTTATTATCACAAGTGCGTTCTCGTCTCTGTTCTCGTCTCTGTTAACACGCTCGCATTTGTGTTTGTCTTTCCACAGGAGGCTGCATAACGAGGAGAAAGGCCACGGCTGTGAATACTGTGGCAAACACTTCCAGGACAGCATGCGGCTAAGGATGCACATGCTGTCTCACACAGGTACTTAGTAACTCTCACACTCTCATCTCAGAGTATTCAGTGCTTATGAAGCCTCTTGATAGTGCGGCCTTTCAAATGCACCTGTTCATACTACAACCCCCCCCCCTCCTCCTCCTACCAGTTAGTGCTGCTCCGAATACTTGGATCATGCTTTCTTTTCCATGCTTAGGTCTATGTACCTCTCCCTCCCTCTCCTCTCCGTCGCTCTCTAGTCTCTCTCTCCGTTTGAATCGTTTCTGTGTTTTTTCGGAGACTCTGGCAGCTCGCCAGCTCTGCCCCTTCTGAGTGATGACATCATCAGCTGCCGGCAGGCCTGGGTGTTCTGCCAGTGTTCCGAAGCGTGTGTGATGGCTCGCTCGCAGATGTGTGTCCAGGAACACACTGTACCCAAATGCAGACTTAATCAGACCTGACTGCTCTCCCAGCTACTTTATCCAAAATAGAGAAAGAGGAGCAGTGGGGAGGAGGGGGGAGAGGGGGGTGAGGAGGGGGGATCAGGGACTAAAAATGAAACTAAAACAGAAACAGAAACCTCAGTTGGAATATGTGTATAGACAAGGCGAGGTCCCTGTCCTCTCCGCCTGCCGCTCTCTCTGAGGATTGTTCGGGAATGACATACTGCTGACAGATGAGAGGAAACTGCTTCTTTAAACTTCACCTGAGTCGTCCCTTTATACCCTCTGCATAACCCTAAACACGCATATTGTCTTGCATTACTCGTAGACCTTCGACAGCACGCTTTGATTTTCAATTCGCGGTGACATCCACAACAGCAGCACCTTTAACCTAATTTGAATTTTTGCATAAACTCTCCCCATCCCAATGTGTCAACCCATAATACTACAAAAAAAAAGAGATGTGGATCTCATTTCTTTGTCACTGTGTATTTCGGTATAGCAGCCTTAGATCCCGCTGGTTGCTAAGGAGCGAGTGCTCCACTGCTCTAATGGGCTGATTTGGTATTCAGCTCGATGCTGGCTCTTATTTTGGTATGCCAGACAAAGTGTTTTGATGGAGGACGATTGCAGCCGCGTCTGGAGACAGTTTGATGGTTTATGGATGAGAGCACACTCCGTGCCTTTGACTGCACAAGACAATGCACTATGTTCTCTTCTTCCCTTATCACACAATCTCACACAACACAACACACCACACTGGACAGCGTCACACAACATCAGGATCTACAACACTGTTCTAGTGTTACTCCTATATAAGACTACTCTCCACCAAGTTTTATTTTTGCTCTGTGTAACAAAACGCACCGTTCCAAAACAGTAACCAGTTTGTTTTCAAAAACTGTTGTTTTTAGAAATGAACAGATTGGGGCTTTTTTGTTATTTGTGTGCAGCACTGGGAACAGTGGCACAGTGTCTGTGTATAGAGGCATCGTAAGAGTTGAAAGAGGACCACATTTAGGCTGTAGCGCTCAGAGTTCCCAAAGCTTGTGGGTGTTTTAATGAGTCATTTTAACTTCATTTAAAGCCAGCTGAGCAGAAAATAGATCAGTGAATGAGCCCTGGGCCAGTATGGATCTGCAACCGATTTACATCTCTGTGAGAGCCAACCCACATCCAAACAGCTGTGTGTGCGCGCGCGTGTGTGTGTGAGAGAGAGCGAGAATGTGTGCGTTTGTGTGTGCATATCTGTCCTATGTGTCTGTCTGTGCAGGTGTGAGGTGAGTGCAGAACAAGGACTGAACATTTCTGCAAGCAGTATGCATACTTGTCTCTTTCATGTCTTCATCAGAATAGACAAGGGCATTCCAAAGGTGAACTGGGAACTGTAGTTACAGTGCATGCGATGGGATTTGGGGTGTTGACTCTGAAGTGTTTTTTTTGATAAAGGGATGTGCCGCAGGCGGGAAGCGTCTGCTGTAGAGAGAACACCCAGTCCTTCTGTGGCCTCTCAGGCAGACAGTCTGCTCACTGTTCAGAGACTGATAACAGGGCACGGTAAATAAAACTCTTCAGCTCGGCTCTTTTTTGTCAAGAAGAAGGGCCGTTGCACCCTGTCTGGTGCTTTTGTTTGTCCTGAGTTGTGTTTTTATGGCGCTTTCCTCTGCTCCATTGTACTCTGCACATTTGCTTCCTTGTGTTAACACCTGAAAAGCACAAGTGTGAGACAAGCGAGGCTCTTTGGTGACTTTTGAAATAGGGCGTCTTTGTTTATTCCTTGTTGCCTTTTCCACACTTCTCTTTAAATGCTGAATTAACTGACTTACTCTACAATTACAAACACACATGTCTGTGTTTACTGTCTGATCCAGATACCTTATTATAAATTTGATTTTATCTACAGCTCCCGCAGAGGCGCTGGTGTGTGATCAGTGTGGAGCAACATTCTCCTCAGAGGATGCTCTGGAAGCCCACAGGCAAACACACACAGGTACTTTACATACATGTGCATGCATTAACACCCCCCACACATACACTCATTTTGTTTAACCTGGACAGCATGCACTGAGCTGTTGAGTAAGCCGTGACTACGGGACTTGTGATCGTGGGTCTAAACTTGCCTGTCATGCTGGCTGGGTTAAACTGTTCCTGTCATGATGCTCCATAATTTATCAACATGGAGGTGGGAGGCCCTCTCACATATCACCCACTAATATCTCTTGGCATCCAAACCCACTGCATGCCACTTTGCCACAGCCGTAGCTTCACAGCGCCAGCTTTACAGCTTCATGGACATACTATCCGCACCTCCTGCCCGAGAGTGCCTGTGGAATTATTTACCTGAAACTCACACACCCAGCGACAAGATGTTGTGTTTTTCAATCATCTCAAATTAAGAAAATGTTTGTATGACAGCCTTTTCTTGTCCAGTGAATGTCTGGCAATAACAGTTGGCACCAGCATGATTTGTTTTTTCTTAAAAGTAGTGTTTTTTGGCCAAGTGGCTACACAAACCTGGATGGTGACTTGCAATCTGGACTCCTAGCATTTAGAGCAACCTGCCTGAGGAGCTGAAGTTGTTTTTAACTTTTAAATCAATTCCTAACCACATTCTCAGATTTCTGTATTATTAGCAGCAATAAGTAGAAGCAATCACACTTAACGATTACGACGCTTGTCAAAACATACAAAGCCACAGTGCTTTATAAGACGAGGAAAAGGGAAACAAGAAGACAATATATAGAACAAGTTAAATTAAATGTATAACCTCTTATATAGAAGCTATAACGTCAAGAAAAAGCATTTTTACAAGACAATCAGTATTTGTATGAATGTCACAAGTTTTATTACTTACGGTGCCTACTTTATTATTGGAGCAGATTAATTGAGGGTTTATAAGTTGTCAGTAACGACCTAATTGATGGTTAATTAGTAATTGATACTACTTTTTCTATCCTTTAAATTTTATTATCCTTTAAGGCGAGTGTGTCGGCAGCCACATGAAACATAACGGCACTTCCTAAAAAACTGGTATAGCAGGACATAGCAGTGCACGCTTGAGCGAGCTCTGTGACCATCTTAGCCCATGCGCTGAGTGCACTTTCATACTTTAAATGATAATCTGCGTGCATTAAATTATTCTGATTGATTATTTTGATTTGATGAAAATGAGGACGTTGGACTGAGTGGTGAAGTATGGACCAGTTTTATTTCTAAAGCTTGGAAAATTAGGTAAACTAGCCTGAATAATACACATACAATATGACATTAGTTATTTTGATGCATGTTCATTATGCAGGCATACAGAATATATTATTCCTATACTTAATACATTTGGTCTTATACCTATATACATAGAAAATGATAGTATGACTTGTAAGCCTGTTTGCATCTGTTGATGCCAGAATATAGACCTCCCCATCTCAGTAGATTTTTGTTGTTAGACATTATTGAGCTCATGTAAATGTGAATATATTTTAGCACAATTTAGTTGTACATATTCTCCCGTGTTATTTTGTTATGGTCAATTTGAGAATTTATCAGCAGTCAGGTTACCTTCAGGCAAACGGTATAGGGTGTCATCCTCCTAACCAATGGCGCTCCAAGATCATTTGTACCTGTTGCACTGTTAAACAAACTGTGAACAAAAATGACTGAACCTCTGTGAGTGAGGATGCTGCACCTACATGATATGTGGTGACTAGGTCCATAATAATGGTGAGTTGATCTGTTTGTGTTGCCAGTCCTTATATGTAATTATAGTTGTCTGTTTATTTATCTGACAATCGCTGTACAGTACACCATGAATTTCCGAAAGAACTAATAAATATCTATCTAGCTAAAACAAATTGAAAATCTGCGAGGAAGTCTAGTCGTGGTTGTAGCCCTGCCAGTTGTGCAGGGAGCAAAAATCTAAGTGTATTTTTGTAAATCAGTGATCACAAAAAATGAAAAAAATCATCTCTGTCTCAAGTTACAGTCAGGCATGAGCTCTCCTGCAGGTTTAATCTTGGGGTGAAAGCAAAGATTCAATTATAAACAACTTTGTAGGTCATGATTTTACTCACTTATCCAAAAAATTACGAGACGACCCAGTGTGACACTCTGTCTGACGGAGGATGTGAAGCACCACTTACAGGTGAAATACTTTACCAAGTTTTTGGGGAGTCCTGAAACATAAAACACGCAGACTTTACCCCAAGATACATAAAACACAATACAATGAAATATGTAAAGCAAATGCTAAAGCTCACCACACAAGCAAGCATTCAATGTATCAGTAATAATCTACACATTTGTTTTATTTTACCTTTATTTAACCGGATAAGTCAACAGTCCTCATTAACAGTGACGACGTGGCCGATAGGCAGCTACAGGAGGCAAGTTTATACAAAACATTTAAACACAGATGCAGCTGGTGCAATAAAAATAAATAACTAAGTAAATACAAGTACATGTTGCAGTTGCCAGATTCTGTGCCTTTTGGCATTTTTGGTTGGTGTTTATTCCCTGCTGGCATGGCTTGCTTTGTGTTTTTAGCTCTTTGATGAATCAGAAAGGAATGCTCCCATGATTTGTTTGACCCCTGATACTTTCTGAAAGAAAGCTTAAAATAATCTGAATGCATAAAACATTTAATGACTAACAATATCATTTATAGCTCAAGGCTGGTTACTTTATTTTAAAAGTAGTTAATCAATTATTGTATTAACTCTAATGATAATTGAGTAAAGCCAAATGTGCTGCTGCTGCTGCCAGCCGCTCTGATGTTAGTATTGACTGTTTTTTTTAAGTCTTCTTTGATATTAAAATGAAAATCTTTGGGTTTTCAGACGTTGGGAAATTATGATGGACATTTTTTATGACTGTCCAACATTATTATATACGGACCAGATTGATTATCAAGAAAACATTCAGCAGATTAATTGATCATGAAAATAATGGTTAGTTGCAGCCTTATTTTAAAGATGACATAAATCAAAACTCTGAACGCATTTTTCCACAGTAATAATGAGCACCATGTAACATGATCAGTCAGATATGAGGCTGGCGAGTTGTAAAGCACTGATAACTGGTTTATTGCCATTATAGACAACCTATAAAGCCTTTTCAAGTGTGCCTTGTAGTAAAGTGGCACTCTACTCTTGAATATTATCCCATTAGCTTGAAGTGAGAAATACTTAACAACACTTGTTTGACTCAAAACTCTCCAACTGAGAAAAAAAAAGCGACATTGTTGTCAGGCGATACATATGCCTGACAGTGTCTAAATCCACACCTTTTCTGCTACTGTCAGAGAAAGGTGATAACCCTCTCAGGAGCATTGGCATGTAACTGTAACTCCAGGTGGCACACACAGTATGAATACTTAATGGATGTGGACATGGAGGGGTGTTAACGATGCCCAGAAGTTTCTACCCTCATCTCCCCAAGTTGTAAACATCCAGAGCTCGGTTTCAGCTTGGCAGTGTATCCAGAGCAGGGTACGGGAGGGCATTACTCTCTCATTTTGTCGTGATCTCAGCTCGGTCTGCTGTGACGCATGGCCCTTTTTTACTGACTCTTATTGTAGCCCTCGTAGCCTACGCTGACACGAGCTACAGGTAATTTAATCTGCCATGTTGAGGATATGCCTCACGAAAAATTACGTTTAGTAAACACAACCTGGATTTTATTTCTTGTAAAACACTGTATCTTTCTGTGCCGATTGTGCCGCCTCTGCCTTAATTTGCCATGTGGCATAACCAGCGAGCCAAATGAGTTTCCTCTTAGCAGATTAACACTTGTCAGACCTCAGCAGCTGCAACACTGCTGTCCACCTCCTCTGGAAGGGAAATAATACTACTTTTGGGAGACCTTGCTCCGAAGCAATTTGGCAACACTGGCTACAGTGAGAGTCTCTTAAGCTATTTTGATATGTCAGAGGTGAATGGCCGTGGGTTGCTGAAGTTAGAGATCAAAGAGGGGGTGGGGGGTGGGGGTGTTGGGGGCGGAGCGGACTGTGGGAAGGGAAGGGGGTAGGGGGCATGTGAGGACTTCCTGAGGGCAAGAGGATTGCTGTTGGTGTTGGATGCCAGGACTGAGAGGAAAACAACATCATGTGCTGCTGTTTACTCCTCACCACAGCACTGTCATAGTCTCCTCTGACCTACTTGTCAGTGCCCAAAATAAAAGAATGGATCTGTCTCCGAATTGCTCTCACAACAAAGGGGTTTGTTTCATCAGAGCAAGTCAAGGGCTCTGGGGCACCGAGCTCTCAATTTTGGAAAACCCAAGACTGTAGCTTATCTACAGCACGCACAGAAATTGACTGTATATGCTGCAAGCCATGCTGGCTGACCATTTTGCCACCTTGGCTTCAAGGCAAAGGCCATAAGAGTGCTGCCTTTGTGTACTCACAGCAGCTGCACTGTTTCCACACATTACAGGCTGCTTCATCAAGTGAATAATATTACCTTCTGTCCGAGCCCTAATTAAACAGTCCTGTAGTTCATTCAGATACAGCCCGGGCTTTATAATGCAGACCTTTTAGCTCGCCTAATTGTGTATCCGTCATCATACTGCACCCTCCTGTTAATACCCAGTTGTAATTCATACAAGCCTTAAACTGAATTGAACTCTTGCTCTGTTTGGCCACTCTGCTCCCAGTATTTATTTGCACTGACTGTCATGATACGAAAAGCCCCGGGATGCCCTGTCATTTCACATAGAGCGAAATATAGTCGATAGAGACAATATTGTAAACATTCTAGGAATTGAGGCGAATGAAACCGCGTGTGACCTTAATGAACCGATCCATGGAATGGTGGTTAAACACGAGCAACGTATCTCTTGTTGCATTAATTATTAAGTCGGTTGTTCCTCACTCGGGTAGATTAGCAGTCTGCTGATGAGCGCCCGGGGTTGTTTAAGGTACTGTAGCGTTTGTGCATGTGCCTCTCGAGCTGCTACAGCTACAGGGAGCTGTCTGCATGAACGCATACAGTAGCGTGTCACGTGAGGTCTAGCACATAATGTAGCCTGCCTGCAGCCCGACTGTGTATGTTTAACTGGATGATATGAGTGAGCCAGCAGACAGTGAGCACACTGTATATACACTGAGCAGGGCCTGAGGACATAGTTTATAGTGGACATGATCAGCCATGACGTAATAATGTAAATTGTGAAATCTGTGTGAAATTCTTTGCCCTTTTGATGGCAGCAGGAGATTTGTTTAGCTTTGACTTGGCTGTCATTCACAATTTACCCAAACAAATAACATTTAGATCCAATTCTGCAGGAATTTAATAAAATTATGCAGCTGAAATTAGATGTCTTGTTTCCAAATATTTCAGCAAATATAAGAGACAAATTATCCACAAATCAATCAGTTTAATTGGTGGGCTCCGGACACTGACGTTAAGATTAACACTGAAGAAATTATACAGATTTGCGGTCGTCACTGAATACAATCTCTTGTTCAATTTGCAGTGGGTTTACTCCCAGATTCTCAGGGTGGGAAAACTTTTGTTTGCCGCTTGAAAAGAAACAGGCTGCGCTTATTTGTGAATGAAGGGATTAGCTTGAACACTTCACCCCAACAAGGACCATGATCCTATCTGGTTGCCTAGACACATGGTTTTGTTTCTTAGGCAGCGTGAGAGCGTGGCTGGCTCCCACCTCGGTTGGACTGAATAAGTGGCAGATGTATGAAGGCAGACCATGTTAAATCACATGAGCATACACATGGTCTTAGTGGAGATATGCTGAAATAGCATAGCAACCTCAAACCATCCTGAATTACAAACTGAATTGTGCATTAGACAAGCAGCTCAGTAATATAATGCATACAGTAAATGTTTATATTTTCTGCCTTGTACCAGATTGGCTTAAAGGTAAATCATTATTCCCACTGTTAAGGCTTCCTCCCACTGAACACAATGCTCAGTCAACTCTCCAGCCTTTGAGGGAATACCATTGATTACATGGTATTTACCCCATTGAGGGCCAAGGGTCAGGGGTCATCCTGTGCCTTAAAACCCAAATCCTGAGCCCATTGTCTGGTTAAGGGTGAGAAAGCAGGGGGCAATGACAGCCAACTTTAGGGCTTATTCTCTCATAAAGAAGCTCCTCTGCACTTATTACCAAAGCTTACTGGAAAACTCTACAACTGCAAATCCTTTTTCTTTGAAAAGTTAACAGAGCGCAGCGAGGCGAAATGCCACCACTAACGCATACAAACACTTCCTTGCCTCCGAAAGGTTTTTGTTTACACTTCAAGATATTATTTGTTATTTTTATTTTCAGCGTCGCTTGCGCAGAATCAAACCGAAAGCGACTGCTGAGCTGTTGTCACCGCGTGTCAGCCGGAGATCAAGAGTGAGATTCCTGTGACAGATTATTTGTCATATTTCTTTACTCAAGTTTCAGTATTGTTGGTGACAGAAGGATCAGGATATACATCTGTGAGAGTCTGCGAGTGTGTCAGGGAGTAACGGTTTAACCTCCACAAAGAAAGTGGGATGTTAAACTTTCAGAGCAGGTGGAACAAAGTACACACGGCTGCACTGAAACACGCATTTACAATATATGATAGTTAATAAAGAGAGAGAGGAGAGAGGATGATTAAAGTAGCTTTGAAGTATCTACAAGGTGGTTAATATGTTATTCAGCTGGTTGAGGGCTCTGCTCTGCCTGCAGCGAAACTATCCTGGGCCCATAGGAACAGAAAGCACTCCCCCTGCTGACTAAAGCAAATACTACGAGACAAAGTGGTGAAAGTGGATCAAGGCTTCACATCACAGGTCACGCAGAGACTGCATTTTGTGCTTTTTAAATGCCTTTAGCCATTTTTACATAGATCATTATCCAGACTCGCCTGTAACACAGTGCACAGTATTAGTTAGGTATGACTCAGGCAGAAAGTGAAGCTGGTTAGACAGTCAAAGGATTTCCTGTATGGTCAGCGGATAAGGGGAGTGAGGAGGGCGCAGAGGCGTTGAGAATGGAGGGTCTTTTGTCTTCAACAAAAATATTGTGATCCGTGGGTGAGAAAGGGCCTTGGTCATTAGGCGACAGCATAAAGACAGGGATTGTAGGAGTTGCGTGAGGAGCCTATGACTAATGGGCTTGGTCAATGAGGGCCTGAACCTCATTGTGTGCCCTTTGTGCTAAAGTCCACAGGCTAAAGCCTCTGAACAGGTGCAGTTCATTCCACCGGATCGCCTCCCTGCAGGATTGTTAAGATCAGGGAATGTCTTTCATCCTGTCTTCTTTCTGTTAATGATTACGAATGATCAGTTCTATTAGTGCTGTTTTTTTGGGGAGGGGGGGATTTCAAAACAAGGTTCAAAAAGAAGCAGCATTAATTTCAAAGTCGAGGCTTTGTGCTTCTATGCCAAATTATACTTATCCGTGAAATGTGAAGTCGAAAAAAAGCGTCTTGCTTTGTTTGAGCAAATTGTGATACGTGGATTAGTAAACAATACACGGTGAATGTTTCTGATTTATCCCAGAAAATGTGAATTTGCTTGATTTGTTTCCTTTTTCTTTCTACTTTGAACAGGCTTGCCTGTTAACTTGATTGAACCTAAAGCAAGTGTCTGACACTCTTCCCTCTTAGTATGAGTGTGCTGTATCCCTTTCCCTGCGTTAATTCCAATTTAATTGCCAGTTGCCTCAAGGCACTTCAATAACAGTAACAAATGATTTGATTTAGTGGACCTCATCAGACTGCATTTTAAATGCGACACAGCAACCCCACTTGAATTCCAATGAAGTGCTGGCACAGTCCTCTGTTTACTAATGATCCTCCGCTGGAGATGTCTGATTGAATCTGAGTCAGGAGCAATGGGACCTGCTCGCATTGTAAATGATCTGCAACCTGAGCAGACAGAGAAATAAGGACCTCATAATCTCACATTAAAGCCTCACTCTCCAGGACATGCACATTATGTCCAATGCAGCTGATTAACCAGTCCCTCAGTCTTACCGCATATATGAATTTGCATCGGTTCGAATGCCAGAACGGATTTGAGTGCTGGCGTACACAGCCTGTAGATCAAGTGTTGACTGTATGACAGCCAATGGATCTTCTTCACATAGCCATTTTGACTTGAGCTACCCTGCCAGCGACTCCCTATCTGTATTCCTCTCCACACTCTGTGCAACAGGAAAGCAGCCCCAAAGAGATGCCAGGTCACACACAGGATTAAACTGGATTGTGTTTTTTCCTGCAGTCCTGCCTTTAATGGCTTGATATCACTACTTAACATTCTGCACAGAGCGCATAGTGTAGGCATCATTTAGGGTGGAGCTACTATCAGCCGCTCTTTGAGCACAGAGACAGAGGACTTCACAGGCTGGAGCTGACTCCTGATGGGGAATGAAGAGAATAATTACACATCTAACACACCAGGAAGGAGCCATTGATTGTGTGATTGGCATGCTGTGCATTGTGTGGGAAATTCTTAAAGAAAACAATGACTTTCATGGTTTAAAATAGAACGTATAAAGACTCGCAGTTGAAAGTGCCTCTGGGCTTTTAGGGGAGTTAGTTTAGGTAGAGGCACTTGCTCTTTGAAAGAAGCTTTTCCCTCTGAGGACTCACACAAAGTTGAAGTGACCCAGTTTCCCCACTTAAGGCCCTGTCTGTGTATGGTACTGAAATAACTGTGTGTCTGTGTCTTGTGCGTTCTCCAGGGACTGACATGGCGGTGTTCTGTCTGCTGTGTGCAAAGCGCTTCCAGACCCAGAAGGCCCTGCAGCAGCACATGGAGGTCCATGCAGGCATGCACAGCTACATCTGTAGCCACTGCGAGCGCCCCTTCCCCAGCCACACTACCCTCAAAAGACACTTGCGCTCGCACACTGGTAAGAGACGGATCATTTGCACCATCATCGCTGTCTGTAGTGTTATCTCCTGTGGTAAAACATAAGCACGGGGTGTCAAACGCATGCATATGTTGAAAGACAGACAAAGACGGCTGTATTTATTTCTGTATATGGGTTAATTTCCTTAGGTTACTGGCTTTAAGGTTTTAGTCAATTTGCATGCATCCTCTCCCACCCTCCTTTTCACTTCTCTATAAGATGACTCACCTCTCTGATGACAGCACTGTACCGTTATGGCCGGTGCATATTTTGGGCAATTTCATCCTGTTTATATTTTGGGTTCTTAGACAGCCTTTGGGCTTCTGCAATTCACGGCTGTCAGTTCTAGTGTGGTTCACCCAAAATGATAGAGGAAACCCAAATATATATTGAAGGAAAAGCAAATGGAAATGACTTGTCTGTGTGTTCTACCGAGGGTGAGTCTTAGTGCCGCAGGAGACGGAGAGATATTTACTGAAAAGATGTCCCCCTTTCTTCTTTTACCTTAAATAACACTCCCAGCTGTCAGGATGGCTTGATGTCTAGACAGGAGAAATACATAATTGATGTGAAGAGACAGAAGTGAAGGGAGATTTGGCCATGGCAGCGTATCTTGTTTGTATGCCATTCTGCTTGGAAGTAACATTTTGTAAATGTCATCTGCTCCACAGTGGGGTGGGGGATTGGGGAGAATCGGCCTGTAATGAGGAGAGCAATGTATCCTCTGACTTGGCTGTTGCTGTGGACACTGAGATAATGAGGCACATAGGTCATTGGAGATGAGTCAAACCCTCAGCCTAGGAGAGAAATAGATTAACTACAGTATAGAGAACAGAGCAGTACATGCCTGGAGGACTTTTATTAGCTATTAGCAGACAGCCAAGAGGAGTGTCCTCATGTCATAACATTAGCAACGTCTGAAAGCACATTATTTCCCTGCTTGATATGCATGTGCAGCAAGGGCTCTGTGACTGTTTGACCTACACAGCTACATATGCACCCGTAGCATGTCGTGCCAAGGATAAAGTTAGCCTTTAATGCTTCTCACGGTAATGGGCTGTGTTGGTGTTGTGGCCGTTGTTGTGACATGACTGTGCTTTCAGGCGATCACCCGTTTGAGTGTGAATTCTGCGGGAGCTGTTTCAGAGACGACGGCACGCTGAGGGGCCATAAACGCATCCACACAGGAGAGAAGCCTTATGAATGCAACGGGTGTGGGAAGAGGTTCAGCCTCAAACACCAGCTAGAAACACACTACCGTGTACATACAGGTGAGAGTTAAGAGACGAAAACGCGCTCACACATACAGGAGAGCTGGGCCTTTGGGGTATTTCAGTTCAGCAAGGGGGGATTTTTTACTGTTACTTAATATCTTTAAATTTAAAAGGATAAAGCTTGTGATATTTTTTTGTGTAAAAAAAATCCCATAAATATACTAAAAAGGAATTGTTCTTATTGACAAGTGTGTTAGTTTGTGTAGCTTATTCCTCCAGAACACAGAAGTAAGCCACAGTGTTGACATGTCCTCATTATGATGAACACAGCCACTGAAGTTTTTTTGACTCAACGCCACACACACCATGCTGCTGTGTAAATCGCTGTGACTTAGCATTAACAGCAACATTTATTTCCAGGTAGACCACTGGCATTTGATTTGAATTTCAGAAATATGTGATATCAGCAAACTTGTTTAATTCTGTTATCATTTCAGTCAGAACTGTAACATTTAGGGATATATAGTTAAACACGGTGGTCCGACCTGATGTTTATGCTGTGATTATTTAATGTACTGTGTTGCAACAGAAGTTAAGTAGCATCCTGCTGTGGATGTATTTTAGCCACCTAAAAAAATCAATATCAGTCGCTACTTCCCGTGTTCTTCAAAGTAAAATTACTGTTTTGGTCAGTGGAGTCCGTTTGGTTTGAGTTAACAGCTTCAGTTTTCTTTTAGAGGGGGCCGTTTGACGGCAAGTTAAGAGTGGTGAAAATATTTTTAAAATGAGCCAGCTTTGCTCAGCATAGTTCCATTTTATGTAAGTGACGCAGGGGTTTTCTGGCTGAATGTTCTTGTAAACAAACAATGTAATTTGGTCTATACTTACTAATTGTGAATTAATACACAGCTGAAAACAGCCCTCCATAAATGTACTTTTCCTGTTTGAGTAAAAATTGCAAAAAACTACAGTATCCAGCTGTTATGGAAAATTACATAGCCCATTCGAAAAATTATATTTGTGACCTGTTTTTAAAGATTTATGTTATGTCTTATAAACACACTGGCTTTGGGCTGATTGCCACAGACAGAGGAGGCTTAAAATATTGGGAGCATTTATGGTTTTGGTCTTATGACAGTAAGAAAAATATAGAATAATGCTAGTTTTGTATCATTGTTTTACAATATTTATAGCTAAAATGACAGTGTGTTCTACAAAAATATTATATTTTTGAGTAAAATATGGCATTAAAAATGACAGAACATTAAATCCTAACCACTAAATTTTGATAGTTTTGCAGCTTTAAAGCAATTTAATAGAAGAGGAAATTTATGGAGAGCCTTAAAGTTTAATTACTTTATATAAAACACTGTAGAGCCTGTTGAGTGACATCATTAAGATGTGCAACAGGTTTAAATTTGATTTCAGGTTACATTTTACCGACTGCTACCTGATTCCTCGCTGAGGTCAGAAAGAAACCTCTGTCGTATTTGCAATGGATGACGCTGACTGGCCAATATCTAATAGGCAAACTGATATAGGTCTCATCCTAGAGCCCAGACACACACCACACAATACCACATCAGGTACAGTGGACTGAAATAGAGGTGAGTCCCGTTTCACCTGGCAGGCCCTCTGGCTCCAGGTCTACAAGGTTAATGCTGTATTCTTGAATTTTTCAGGTGAGAAGCCATTCGAGTGTAAGCTGTGTCACCAACGGTCCAGAGACTACTCAGCTATGATCAAGCACCTGCGCACTCACAACGGAGCGTCTCCGTACCAGTGCACCATCTGCCAGGACTTCTGCCCGAGCCTGGCCGCCATGCAGAAGCACATGAAGGGCCACAAACCGGAGGATGTGCCGGCGGACTGGAGGATAGAAAAGACTTACCTGTACGTCTGTTACGTCTGAGCAGGACTTGGACCCCACGCACACACACTGTCACTGTTGGGTGAAAATCTCGTAACTCCAGTGTTGCTGTTTTTTCATGCTGAAAGATTACATGTCTCTTTATGGGTAGAAAAAAAAAAGTCAGACTCTTTTTGGATAAACTGAAAAAAGCATTGTGGGAAGTTGTCATTCTGGGAGATACAAGGTTTTTACCTGACAACAGAGACATGCAAGCACGAATACAAATTTGTGTACACACTAGGGCTGCAACTCATGATGAGTATTATCAATTAGATTATTTTTACTACTAAGTGATAAAATATTTAGCCTGAAAACTGTCAGAAAAGTTTTCACATGTAGTTACAGCTAGTAACTAACAATCCAGTCGGAAAAGATTCCGTTTACAAGATATAAAACTGAGAAAAGCAGCAAATTCTCACATTTTTAGAAGCAAGAAACCATGAATATTTAGCATTTTGCCCCTGAAGAACGAGTAAAGCCCTATTAGCATGGGACTAGTATTACCTGCGGACCTCATGTGATTTAGAAATTATCCGCCCATATCTGTGTTTCCTGCAACGCATTCACACGGGATAAGCATGGTCTGTATTTTACTTGAATTTACTGACATTATCCCACGGTTATAATGCGCACAGTCATTTATAACTCCGCTCCACACTACACAGAAACACTACACAGCACCAGTCGCTGATCTACAGTGTTAACCTCCCTTTCTTTAATGTAGGTCAGACAAACAGAACCGATTATGCCACACATGTCACAAGTCATCCATCTCATCATCTTTACAGATTTGGCTCTAATGATGGATTTCTTCAAACGGGTCTCCATGCTGTAGCGAGATGAGCCTCATGCACTTAAATACCATCAAAACATTCATTTATAATTGCCAACGCAGTCTCTGCAATTTTCAACCAGGAAACAGGAAGAAACCAAGCAAGCAAACCTAAATACGACCCCAAATCACAGAGATGCCGATTCACATGGGACTAGTATTACCACACAACCTCTGTGTTTGGCAAAATATGGTAGGTAATTCACAGTGGAGTTTTTATTTGACAAATTATGGACATGGCAGATTTGCAAGAGATTAACAGCCTCCTGCAGTTATTACAAATTACCAGAGGTCCCCAGGTGATGCTAGTCCCACGCGGATAGGGCTTTAGTCTCAAAACTGTTGACAGTAAGTTTCCCGCCGACTTAAGGTTTCAGCCCTAGTGCACACAAACACACACAGACACACTCTCTCCCTCCCTCACACATGCAGTTACGATAATAACTGTGTCTCTAATGGAAGCACTGTGGTTCAAATCAAAGCCACAACGGCTGCGACTGCTGACCTGTATGTGTCGTAGGAGCGTTTTGATTGATTGATTGCTAAACCATCAAGCAACCCGATGATTGTGCAGTAGATGTTGAAAATAATTCCACGAAGGCTTGATTGGCTGAACTTTGCAACATTTTCTCTCCCCTAAATTCCTGTGACTTCTCAGTTTTTTTTTTGTTCTGCTGTTGGAATTTATTTTGGAGTTGTTTATTTTCTGCATGTTTTACTTGAATGGCTGCCACGTTTTGACCTCATAAGCTTGATCTCTTTAATTGCCTTGTCTTTCTTGCAGTGGGTGTTATTGTTTCGAGGTAGCTGGCTTACAATTTGAGTTTCTCTTGCAATGTAATAGGTTTTGCTATTTATATGTTGTTTATTTGTTACCAAATATGTGCTGGTTTTCATCACACAGTCGGCGTCTCTTGGGATGATTTCTAGTAGAGCGAGCTCTACCTCTCCTCACTTTTAAACCTACTGCAAATTATTCATTCATCAGTAGTTTTAATTTTCTAACAAATACATCATAAATTAAATGGACAAGCAGTGTGTAAAAAAAACGGCCTCAACATGGCTTTTGTGTGTAGTTTTTTATCATTAACTATATATAGATGTCTTATAAAATCACAGAATCAGAATTTTCTAGGAGAAAATTGAAGAAAACATGAAAAGAAGTTGTTGTTTTTTTTTTCTTTTTTTTTTTTTTTTACAAACCTGAAAAGAAAATTCTGACACTGAATCACTATGAGCAGGTTATTGTCAGTTGTAGTGTAGCTGTAATGTACAAACTGTCATGGTATGTTATTCCCTTATGTGAGCCTAACACGGGCCTTATAGAGTTAAACATGTTGTATTTTTGTATTACAGTAATTTGCTATCTGTTTACATTTGGTATGATTTGAGAAACATCTTAATGTGTGTTTTATAAGTCTCTGATATGATTAAGATCCCTCCCTTGTGCCTCTTTTATAAGTAGAGCATTGATGTGCTTGAGTACATGGGTCTGTGCTATTGGTAGTTGTTTCTGGGTGTTTGTTTATTGTTACTTAATTAAAGATAGACTGCCATGTAGATCCACTTTGTCTGAACATTGCAACTGGAAACAACATACTGTGATAGTGGCTGATACTCTGAGACAAGCGTGTACTTTTTACATCACAATTGCTTGGAACTTGCATCAAATTGTTCCCTTCAAAGTGACAATGGACTGAGATCTTTGGATGAAAACAGTGTGAATAGCAAATCTTGGCGTCTGTGGGCATTACCAATGCCTTCTTAAGTAGCCAACAACACTCAGTGCCATGAAAACACACATTCACTGTATCTATTCTACATGAACATGCACTATAAATGGATTTCCTTGGTGGACCAAAAGAAACAGAGCACTTTTGTTTGAAAAGGTTTTTCTTTGATCTTTCTATGTTGTGATAATGCAGATGTCCTTTTATTTGATGTGTCCTAGAAGGATGTGATTAGCATTGTTTAGATTATGTCAATGTCTGTCTACCTCAGGGCCAGATCAAAGCTCGACCTGGTATCCAATCAGGGTTGTTCTTCTTGCCATGTGTGCAGTAAAATCCCTCTTCATTACAGCTTTGTAACACAGTGTGTGAAAGTGTTTTCTCAGTGTGGATTCAGGCACAACTCTGTATGCGTCAGTGTTCGGTGGCATGGTTAAAAAAAAGAATAAAACAATTTACTATTTTATGCATCTTGTCTCATTTGCCTACTGTTTCTGCTGTCTACATTCAATACTGAAACTCTGCATTTTATTCTGATTTACCCTCACAGCCCTTTGTAAATTAAGTTAAGAAAAACGTCAATGTATCGTAAGTCACAAAAAAAGTCATATTATAATATGTCAAAAAGTGACAGTATAGTATGTTACAACAATTCATGAGTTACTCCCTGAAAAAAATGCCATGGTATAGTTTGTCAACAAAATGCCATAGTATACAATTTCACAAAAAACTCAATAAAAAAGGATAGTGTAAAGTATGTCGAAAAATTTCATAAAAGTTTGTATTAGAAAAGTCAGTATAGTATGTTGCCAAAAAAGAAATAAAATCCTAAGAGATTTCATAAAAAGATAATAGAATAAAATTTCATAACAAATTTTCTCAAGAAAATTTTTTTTTATTGTATAGTATGTCTCTAAAAAGTCAAGAAATTTCATTAAAAATTGTCAGAATATGCCACAAATGCCATAGTGTAGTAGCCTGTGTCAAAGGATTTCATTAAAAATTGCATTTTAAAAAAGAAAAAAAATGCCATAGTATACAATGTAAGAAATATTTCAGAAATATAGCATGTCATGAAAAATTTCAAAAGAAAAAGTCACAGTATAGTATGTTGCAAAAAAGAAATTTAATTTAAAAAATGTCATGGTATAGTATGTCACAAAATATACAACGGTATACTATGTCACAAACTAATATTATAAGAAATGTCATTAAAATGGCACTGCATAGTATGTCACATAAATTTCACAATGTTTTAAGATTTTATACAAAAATTCATAGTGTATTATGTCAGAAAAAACTCCCATACATTTCATAATATAGTATGTGGCAAAAGATTTAATGTGAAGTTTCACCAACACAAATCATAGCATACTATTTTTTAAAAAAGTATAGTATGATACAAAAAAGTCATGAGAAGTAGTATGCCACAAAACTTTTCCTAGGAATTTTTTTTTTTTTTTTTTTTTTAAATGCCACAGTGTAGTATGTCGCAAAATATCTTAAACAAAATTTCATTTAAAAAAATCTTAGTATATTATGTCAGAGAAATCATAGTATAGTATGTCAGAAAGAAAATCATGGTATAGTATGTCAGAAAGAAAATCATGGTATAGTATGTCAGAAAAATTAAAAAAAAAAAAAAAGTATGTATGTCACAAATATACCAGCAAATGCTATGTCACAAAAGATTTCATACAAAATTTAATACTAAAGTACATCATAAAAAAAAAATCAAAAAAAGTCATAGTATAGTATGTTGTGGAAAAAAAATCATTAGAAATTTAATTTTAAAAGAAAGAACAACAGTTTACACAAAAATACTTTTGTTTATTGTGTTGCTAAAATAACTCATAGGAAAGAAAAAAAAGTCATAGTATAGTCTGTTACATAATTGCCATAGTGAAATATGTGGCAAAAGATTTCATTAAAAAATTGATGATGCTACATCAGAAAAGAAATGTCCAAAAAAAGTCACAGTATAGCATGTCAGAAAAAAATGACAAAAAGTCATAGTATAGTATTTTGAACAAAAGAAAATCATTACAAATTTCCTCAAAAAAATTCAGTATAGTATGTCACAAAATGATCATGGTATACTATGTCACATCAATGTGACAGTATATTCACAAAAGATTTCATACAAAATTTTATCTAAAAATGTCATAGTATACTATGTCATAATAAAAATTCAAAAAAAGTCATACTATAGTATGACACAAAAAAATGTCATAGTATAAAATGTCACATTCCTTTTTATAACAGCATGTGGCAAAAAATGTCATATGAAGCAACCATAAGGAATTTCATTAAAATGTCACTGTATAGTATGTAACATTGATTTCGTAATATAGTATGTCGTAAAAGATTTCATACAATTTTTTTTATGAAATGTCATAGTATACTGTCAGTATAAAGTCATACTATAATATGTCACAAACAATGTCATGAAAAATGTCATAGTACAGTATGTTACATACATTTTATCACATAGTATGTGGCAAAAAATTTCATACAAAAAAAAAAAAACTACAACAAATTTAAAAAATGTCATAGTAAAGTAGATCATGAAAAATGTCAAAAAAAAGTCACAGTATAGTATGTTGGGGGAAAAAAATCATGGGGAAATTTTATGTTTTTTAAAATACCTTGGTTTATTATGTGGCTAAAATAACTCATAGGAATGACAAAAAATGTCATAGTATAGCCTGTTACATTAATCTCATAGTTAAGTATGTTACAAAAGATTTCATTAAAAAATTTCATTAATGATGATGCTACATCAGAAAAAGAGTAAAAAAAAATGTCACAATATGGCATGTCAGAAAAAATTACAAAAAGCCATAGTATAGTATTTTGAACACAAAAAAAAATCATTACAAATTTCCTGAAAAAAAAAAAAAATCATAGTATAGTATGTCACAAAATGATCATGGTATACTGTCACATCAATGTGACAGTATATTCACAAAAGATTTCATGCAAAATTTTATCTAAAAATGTCAGAGTATACTATGTCATAATAAAAATTCAAAAAAAGTCATACTATAGTGTGACACAAAAAAAATGTCATAGTATAAAATGTCACATTCCTTTTTATAACAGCATGTGGCAAAAAAATGTCATATGAAGCAACCATAAGGAATTTCATTAAAATGTCACTGTATAGTATGTAACATTGATTTCATAATATAGTATGTCGTAAAAGATTTCATACAATTTTTTTTATGAAATGTCATAGTATACTGTCAGTATAAAGTCATACTATAATATGTCACAAACAATGTCATGAAAAATGTCATAGTACAGTATGTTACATAAATTTTCATCACATAGTATGTGGCAAAAAATTTCATACAAAAAAAAACTACAACAAATTTAAAATATGTCATAGTAAAGTAGATCATGAAAAATGTCAAAAAAGTCATAGTATAGTATGTTGGGAAAAAAATCATGGGGAAATTTTATTTTTTTAAAAATACCTTGGTTTATTATGTGGCTAAAATAACTCATAGGAATGAAAAAAATGTCACAGTATAGTCTGTTACATTACAATCTCATAGTTAAGTATGTTACAAAAGATTTCATAAAAATTTCATTAATGATGATGCTACATCAGAAAAAAAAAGTCAAAAAATTTCACAATATAGCATGTCAGAAAAAATTACAAAAAGTCATAGTATAGTATTTTGAACAAAAAAAAAAAAAAAAATCATTACAAATTTCCTGAAAAAAAAAAAAAAAAAATCATGGTATAGTATGTCAAAAAATGATCATGGTATACTATGTCACATAAATGTGATAGCATATTATGTCATTAAAAAAGGGTCATAGTATAGTACATACATTTCATAATATATTGTGTTGCAAAAGATTTCATACACAGTGTCATGTAAAAATGCCATAGTATATTATGTCATAAAAAATGTCATAAAAAAGTAGTTGTATAGACTGTTACAAAAAATGAATGAGAAATTTTGTTAACAAAAATGTCATAGTATGTCACAAAAAATGTTAAAAACTGTCATAAAAAAATGCCATAGTATGTCACAAAAGATTTCATACAAAATTTCATTTAAAAAAGTCATAGTATAGTATGTCAGAAAAAAATCATAGTGTATTATGTCATAAAAAAAAGTATATAGTATGTTGCAAAAAAAATTCATGAGAAATTTCATTTAAAAAATGTCATTGTAATAGTATGTCATAAATTTCATAATATAGCATGTTGCAAAAGATTTCATATAAAATTTCATTTAAAAAATATGTAGTATATAATCAGAAAAAAGTCATAGTATAGTATGTCATAAATATACCATGGTATACTATGTTATAAAAAATATATGTTGTATATCTCATTCAAGAAAATGTCAAAAAAAAAAAAGTCATAGTAGTATGTTATAGAAAGTATGGGAATTTTTTAAATGTCATAAGAGTATGACACAAACATACCTTGGTATATTATGTGGTTAAAAAATCATATGAAATGTCATAAAAATGCCATAGTATAGTATGTTAAATGAATATCATAGTTTATCATGTTGCAAAAGATTTAATACGAAATTTCATTAAAAGTGTCATAGTATACTCCATCAGGAAAAAATGTTAGGAAAAAAAGTCATAGTATAGCATGTCACAAAAAGTCACAATAAGTCATAATATTTTGCAAAAAAAATTCAGTGAAAGTTCCTTAAAAAATTCATAATAGTATGTCACAAAATACCATGATATACTAAATCACAAAAAAGTCATAAGAAATTTCAGAAATGTCAGAAAAAAAATGTGACGAGAGGGTCATAGTATACTATGACACAAACAAAGTCAGAAAAAAAATTCACAAACAGTCATGTAAAAAAAAAAAAAAAAAGCCATAGCACAGCATATCCCCCCCAAAATTAAAAAGGCCATAAAAAAAGCCAAATTGTAGTATGTCAAAAAAAATTCAGAAAAAAAAAGTCATAGTATTGCATGTCACCAAACATGTCATTAAAATTGTATTAAAAAGTCATAGTACAGTGTGTCACAGAAATTTCATAAAAAGCTTTGTACACAAAGTCAAAGTATAATATGCCACAAAAATGCCAGAGTAGAATATGTATTTTTAAAAAAAATGTTATAAAAGGCCATGTATGTAAAAAAAAAAAAAAAAAGTCATAGTTTTATATATGTTTTATATAAAAATGCCAAAGTACAGTATGTTGCAATTTTTTAAGTTATAAAAAAGTCACTATATAGTAAATAAATAAATTTCACAAAGAAATGCCATAGTATAGTATGTCACAAATAATCTTTTTTTTAAATAAAATCATTATGTCACAAAAATGTCATAAAAAGTTTCATAAACAAAGTCATAATATCATATGCCACAAAAATGCCATAGTGCAAGAAAAAACCTTATTTTTATTAAAAAAAATCTCACAAAAAATTTCAAAAGACATTTCATAAAAAGCCATAGTATAGTATGTAAATTAATATACTTCAGTCAGGACCACTTTAGTCAAAGAGCTTTATTTCCATTGCATTTAAACATTTGCATTTTTTAACATTTGGCGGTATGGTTCTGTTCCGGGACCTCTCTGCCACTCCACGAGCCTATGTGGAAAGCTGAAGGCGGAGAGAGCAAACCCCTCCGCCCTTCCATGCGCCTACATGGAAAGCCTAAGGTGGGGAGAGCAGAAGCAAAGACCCCCAGGGAACAGAACAGAGCAGCATCAATGACAAACAGAAATGACATTGATAAGTCGGACACAGCATAAAAACTGAAGGTGGAGCTGGGGTGGAGGTGGGTTGCAAAGCGGCTTGCAGAGGAAGCAGCAAGAGTAGGCAGGCTAAAGCGGTTTAAATAGGGCGCCCATATTGAGAGTTGCCAATTGGTTGCGTAGGACGAATCATGTGATCTATTAGCAGTTAGCTGAGTGGGCTGCTTGAGATCAGCTGATTTAGCTGGGATGTGAGCTAAGCCTGACTCCGTGGCCTGCCTGAACTAACGCTATGCTCAATATATTCAAAAAAAATGTCATAAACAATTTGTTTTAATGCCAAAAATTTTGTGGTCCCAACCTGAACATTTCACTTTGACAACGCTGCTGTAGCGCTGCCCGGCATCTGGACAAAGACAATGCTGCTGATCCCTCTTAACGGTTTATTGGCTCCTGCCACAAACCTTCACAGTCTCAAGCTGTTTATAGAGTTTATGTGTCATCTGGGCGACTTGCAAACAGCTGGAGTCACTCCAGGCTCTGTGGTGACCTCTGATGGCTCCTCGCCAGAGCCACAGCTGGCCCGCGTTTCATCCCAGATGTGAAGGGCGCTAAGAATCAGTACATCAGGTCTGCAACTGCTCTCTGCACAGCACAGTGAAAGTGAGACCTCTTATTAATTACAAGTACTGGCAGCATTTACTGTACATTTGATGTTGACTTTTTATGTTCGCCTGATGCCTTTGGGATTTAACAGGTTGTCCCTTTGGTTGCCTTTTCTATCGCCTTCACTGTACCATGAAGTAGCCTCTGAGTATGCTGTGAATGTTTTCTTGTTTAATGTGTTTCCAGCTATATTACTTAAACCCCTTCAGCGAGTCTACATTCCAGCCTGCAGTGTTTACAGTTTCCCTCTACAGAGATCACGCTCTCCTGGTTTCCATAGCTCTGTTTCTTTTTTTTTTTCAGCTCAGTTTTGCCACAGGGATATTTTAACTTTCATTTTAAGTACAGTAGTAGTAGTAAGACAGGGTGGCCTCAAGCTCACCTGGAAGAGTGTGTGCCCCATATAGACTGACTTCTCTGCAGCGGCTCCAGTTCCACTCCAACCTGCTGCCCTTTGCTATATGTAATCCCCCTCTCTCTCTCTCCCTCCTCTCCTGTCAGTCTTCAGCTGTAGTATCATAAAGGCAAAAGTGCCCAAAAAGTAAACACAGTATGAGACTTCATTCACTTTTTTTCCATTGAGAAACAACGTCAGCACTGTCAATATGTTTAAATTGCTTCTAGAAGAAAACATTTTGCTGATGCCCAAAAGGAGATTCTGTAAACTGAGCAGGTATCTGGCAGCTCGTAGACACTTGTTTATACAGAGGTGTAACACAAGGCAGTGGTTTCCACACTGTGGGTTCAGGACCCTCCGAGGGGTGACAAGGTTTGTCTGAGGGGCTGCATGATGATTAAGAAGAAAAATAAATCTGATTTCTCCCACATACGACTGTGCATACTCTGCTCTGCAACATTATTCAAGTTAAACAACCAGACGCGGGTGAAATCAGCTCTTTGCTTGCAGAGCACACAGCTCACAGACATTATGAAACCGCTGACAAGTTGATGTGCTTTGTTTCTAAAAGGTCACATGCCACTGAAACAAGCAAGGTGGGAGATGGAGGGCGCCAAACTCCTGAACCCGTTTGCAGACACACTTTACTTCAGCCATCTTCAGAGTTACAGCTCCATGCATCATCTGCACGTTCTGCTGCCGACTAGAGCTCTTCTTAGATATAACAGCACACAAGCAAAGTTTTGATAACAGAAGGAGTCAGAGAGTGCTTGATAAAGGACAGAGAGCCAAATAAATTATATGTCAAACTACAATTTCAGGAGAGACAACACTGTTTGTTTTACTCAACTAAAAAAAGCTGCTGTTTCACTTTGGTAAAATGAATCTATTATCTATTTAGTTGTTACTGTAACCTGCTTCATTTTTCACTTATTGATTTAAATGAAATATTTAGTTGGATTTTTTCATTTGTAAACTCTTAATGATATCTCTTTTATTGTCGAATAAGTTGTTTAATTGATGTTTGTTCAATTAATTTATTGCTTTATGACCATTGGCAAGAGTTTTAGAGGTGCATAATAAATAATGATTCTGTGCTGCCTGTTTATTTAATTGGTATCTTATTCATGTATTATTTCTTGTTATTATTTTGATTTTTTTTTCTTTGCCCTTTATGTATTTTACCTTTAATCAGAGTCAGAATATGATTTATTACCAAGCAGGTTTCCACCTACAAGGAATTTTCTTTGGTCTTCATTGCATACATTAAACATAAATAAACATACTAAGAGGTAAATTAAAGAAAAGTTACAATAAAATATGAAAAAGCTGCTTTTAAAAGAAGTATTATAACATAAATATGTATGATACAGCTGTTACCTTGGTGACATTTTATGACATTATAGATTTTCCCCCTATTCTCCTTGTGTTTTAAACATGTTTGGTTTTACTGTAAATGACTTTGTAAGAAAGGTTTGACATAAATAAAGTTTATTATTACTATTTATTACAACCTGAGAGCTTTACGGCAGATCCAGTGTCATATGTTGTTGACCACTGAACTCATAACCGGAGCAGATGGGAGTTGAGTGCCTTGCTCAAGGGCATTCAGAGAGCAACAGCAGTCGTAAAAAGTGTGGAAAAAGCTTTTAGATTTTTCTCGTTGATCCAACCATCTGGACCGAAGCATTTCTTTCTAACCTTCTCCAGCTTTCATTTCCTTACTAAGAAGTTAATTCAGCTTTGAAGCAAATATGTAATTTTGACTCGGCAAACTACAATCACCTCTGTAACCCCTCCACCTCCGATCTCCACCCCGCCTTCAGAAGCGAGGCCACGCTCAGTGGAGGAGCAGATTGAGTGGGAGCCAGTGTTAATGTAATCTCCTCTGTTTAATTAGAGTGAGCGTGGTGGGCAGCTAAACCAAACCACATTACCCACCATCTGGTGGGGAGCAGCTCTGCTCTTACCCACCCTCACTATCATTAGCCTCTACAAGACAAGACGCAAACACATACATGACAGCTATTTATTCATCCTGCCACTTTCAATACAGACACAACTGCATACCATTTAGCCGCTATGATGAGGCCACACTTAGACCTGTCATAAATGTATTGTTGTGTAATTACAATATGCCGCACACAGAGGCATCCAAATTAAAATAGTTGTCACACTGAAATGTCCAAATTAAAATAGTTGTCAAAGACTATAAAAGCCACAAACTATCCAACACGGGTTCTCTATCTACGGCTGTTTTTTACAGACATTTCTTCTCCACTTTTTTCATCAGCTGTGACCTCTAACGGTGACCTTCAACATACTGAAGCAAGCAGAAGTCTACAGGAGCAAGTAATCATCATATATTTGATGAACATGGCTTTGCTGAATATTTACACAAGAATTAACCCAGTTTTTACTTTGACTTCACTGCATGGTCGTCAGCAGCAGCTCATACATGGCAGTCCTCACCTCCACCACAGGAGGGCAGTATGCCACCATAGCTAGCATCCAGCCCAGACTGCAGGCAGGGCTGGAGCACAGAGGATTTACTGCTCCAGAGAAGGCAGAGCTCACTGGCAGCCTGCAGAGCAATACAATTATTGAAGCACAGAGGAGAGAGTCTGGCTGTGTGTGTGTGTGTGTGTGTGTGTGTGTGTATGTGTGTGTTGAGATAGAGGGGACATAGATTAGTGGTCTCCCCCCTCACCCTGTGCTGCATCATGACCTGGCAGCTTACAGTGGGCTTCACTTCCTGAACAAATGATTGTGTCATGACACCGCATACATGCAGAGCCAACAACCTCAGCCGTGCCTTGGCAAAGTTAAAGGTCCATTCTCTAATTTCTGGCCATATATACTTAAGGTACAGTATATTCACATAATGGAGGAGTTTATCTTTGAGATCAAATTAAGCTTTTTACCCACAGCTGTATGGTTTGAAGGGTGAGGTCTGAACACACAATGACAAGATACACAAATTGAAATTGATTTAGGGTGCCTTACTTTTCAAGGATATAATTATCATGTTGATATACAATGTTCATGGCGAAGATGTATCCCTATATCCACAAATGAATCTTGAAAAAACAAAGGACAGTACTTATTAATCATCATGTTTTTAAGTTTTCTCCAGGTACTCCAGCTTCCTCCCACAGTCCAAAGACATGTAGGTTTAGCTAACTGGTGGCTCTAAATTGTCCGTAGGTGTGAATGTGAATGTGAATGGTTGTCTGTCTCTATGTGTCAGCCCTATGATAGTCTGGTGACCTGTCCAGGGTGTACTCCACCTCTCGCTGTATGTCAGCTGGGATCGGCTCCAGCACCTCTGTGAGCCCCCAGCAGGATAAGCGGTTACAGAAAATGACTGAATGAATAAACACATTTAAAAAGAAAAGGAAAAACTGGCTGTTCATTTGCCAATTTATAGTCTGCGATTTCAATTAAAATCATCAATACAATCAAACCTTTAATAACAGCATTAGAAAACATTAATAAATTGAAAGACTGTAAATTAATAACGTTAAATTCATAACTAAATTCATCACATTATTTATCTTCAGACGACTCGATTCAAAGACCCGTCAATGTGTAATGATAAGTGTCAGCTTTTTTCTTCAAATGTGGATGTTGGGCAAAGCTTTTGTTAACATCAGTAACAGTATTCATGTTTATATACTTAACAGTGTTAAACCATCAACTCAACATTTTTTCTTGCAGAGAGTTTGTTAATCTGTGCGTTATAGCCAGCAGTCAGTTAGCTTAGCCAAGGGATGATGTTGTTCTAACCAGGCTCAGACTGGGGCATTGTGGTTTAGACAGCTGTTTGAAAGTCAGAGGCAACATCCAGACAGTCTGTGTCAGTGTGGAGATATGGAAACGATCCAACATGTTATGTTCTCTTGTTACAAATACAGAAGTGAAGGGCAACAGTTATTCAGGGAATTGTCAGATATGGGTCTTTCGGCTTTCTCTTTCAAGTCTATTTTCGCTTCTGAAATGGATTTTCAACTTACTGGTAGAGCAGTCCTCAAATTTCTCCAGGCTATTGGCCTTTAGGCCTATTAAATAATATAGGATGATCAGCAAGCTCTTGTCTGTGGAGGGCAGCATTAAGCTTTGTCAGTGTACAGCCTGCTGGACATTCACTGGAGGTGGACGGCAAAGAAAACGCTTAGCTTAGCATTAAGACTGGAAACACAGGAGGCAAGCATGGCTCTGTTGTGAGGTGAAACAACCCACCTGCCAATACCCCCCATTAAACCACAAATTTATCTTCACATCTGCTTTCATACAAACCAAACGAACAAGATATAATATTTTTAATGAGTGAGCTATAGAGGTGTTGGTGGGTGGACTTTGATGCGTGTAGACAGAGCCAGGTTAGCCATTAGGCAAAGCTAACTAGCTGCTGACTGGAGCTTCATACTTAATGGAAAAATATGAGAGTGGCTCCAATCTTTTTATCTAACTCTCAGCAAGTAAGTGAATTGTATTTGCCAAAATGTTAAAGTATTCCATTAAATAAGTTTAAAATCCATTCAGATATACACATTTGGAACACGACGGGTTGTATGAATAGGCACTCAAACTCATGTGATAGAGCTGTGGTGCTATGTCAGGCAACAAAATTGCGTTTGGATTGTGCCTTTAACATCCTCCACTCTGCCCCTGCAACTGTGGGCACTCCAGCCCTTAACAGCCGCCTCTGCCGAGAGGTCACGGCCAACAGCATCAATGGCACACCTCTCCTGACAGCCCACACATCAATGACTCAGTTTTAAATGCCTTGGTAGGCTGGGCTTTTGGCAAAACGCTGTTGAGGCAAACGCTGTCCTAACTTTAAAAAGAAGCTTCCCTCTTTTCTGCTCAGTGCGAACCGACTGTGGGATTTCCGAGCAGGGACCGGGAGACCGCATCTGATGTTCAAGGTTTGGACACTGAAAGAGGCACACATACTAATGGCTGAGATAAGAGTGGAGCTGATCAAATCTCACTACACCAAACAGGGAGAGTGCTTCCCCCTCTGAGCGGAGAGAGATAGATGAAGCTCCAAAATGGGCTGCAGCCAGCCTCTTCACAGTGGACTGTGGCACATGAATAAATGAATGAATGTAGTCCACACTGGGGCGACTGTGACACCAAGGTGACAGACTGTTATTGTTGCCGTTGGAGGGATTTACTCATGAAAGTTAAA
The DNA here is from genome assembly GCA_019142605.1 of Cephalopholis sonnerati. NCBI lineage: Eukaryota > Metazoa > Chordata > Actinopteri > Perciformes > Serranidae > Cephalopholis > Cephalopholis sonnerati. The sequence goes on along the minus strand of JAGQAX010000013.1, from coordinate 24,473,053 downwards.
TTCCTGATCAAAGATGAACATAATAGCTTGTGTTCATCTTTTGTGTCAGTGTCTAGTTTTGTGTCTAGTCACTTTATCATTGAGATCTTTATTTAAAGTTTAACAGCCTAGATTATTTTATGGTTGTTTCTTATAACATCAAGTGAAATATGTTTGATTACCCACACTCAGTTCAATTGTAGTTTTCTAAAAGAGGTGTTGATTTACTTCATGATCATTGTGGAGACTGTAGTTCATGGTGTTGTTGAGTTGTACCAAGTTATACAAGGACAGCCTATTTATATCAGAGGGTACAAAATATCAGAAACATCTAAGAATGACTGGGGCTACTGATTACATGCATTATCAATCAATCTGTTCATTATTTGTTTTGAGTATGTTTATAAGATAATCATGAAAAATGTCCTCCACAGTTTCCCCAAAGCTGACACCTTCAAATTGCCTATTTTATTGGATCACCTGCATACAGGTATTTAATTGAGATATTTAAGTTACAGTGATACAAACAGCAGATCCCCTTATTGAAGAAGCTGGAGACAAAACATTTATTTTGGCATGTTTGCTCGATGTCTTAAAATGCAAACTCAGTTCTCAAATTGTTGGCTGTTGTTTTGGTTTTTTATTACATCGACTTATCATTTTGACACTAAATATTGCAATTAAAAAGCACCACACAAATTACTATGAAGTTTAATCAGCACCATCACTCTGAAATCATTTTTTTTACAATATATAGAGAATGTTGATTTAAGTATTGTGATGAATGTGGCGTATGATTGTAAATGTCCTCTCCAGTTGCCTGTATTATTTGAACTCCTAATAATACTTGGTTGTACTGGTATGCTCCATATGAACTATGTCTTTGAGTTTGATACATGAAAGCGCGACATGAATATAACAATATAGGAACCCTTTTTGAAAAACAGAGAAACCTCTTTTTTTAAATTGGTTTATTTTATTTTATTACATATAATTTATTATTATCATCATTGTTGTTTGAATGTTGTAATCTTTAAAATGTCTGATATGTAAGGGAAGACTTCATTTTGTTGTTGGACAATAATCTGTGTGCTTTCGATACCCCTCTGGATGAGAGCACAGTTGCTTCCCAGTTTTAGGTATTTAGAAATTATTAGATATTAAGAGAGATTAAGATATTGCCGGAAAAAGCTTAATCAGCACCTGTCTAAGACATTTTCCTTTCTCTAAAAGGCAAACTATGGTTTATTACAACTTGGGTTTGATTTTCATGGCTCTGTTGGTTCCATCAGTTAACACTGTGACATGTGCTGAGCAGTCTGACAATCAAACAAGTTGTACCAAGTATTTGGAAGATAAAACAAAACATACTGGTAAAATTATTACCTAAACTCTACATTGTCTGGGCTCAAAATACCAGCTGCATATGGTAGTGATTTGAGCTGCGCATGTAATTCTCAGCTCTACATGCACCGGTGCACATCACTTTGCAGGGCTGCCAGCTCTCACGCACTGACCGTGAGACTCATGCAATTCACACTTTTCACACGCTCCCACACCACACCTTTTTTTTTTTTTTTTTAATAATTCAAAATACAAAACACTAAAAAAACAACACGAGGAAGACAAGAACAATGAATATTCCCTGTATTTGTTCCTGAAACACTTTCAACAGAAACTGCAAATCATGAAGGCAGGATTTATCACAGGACCGTTGCATTAAACTAAATGAACTGACAACTGATTGTAAAATACCTATATTATTTATAAGCACCACCCTGTTCAGTAAAGACCAGATAATTGGAGTCTACCTTTGAAATAATGACGCACAGTGTTGAAGACTGACAGAGGAAAACATAACATATAACTGCTATGAGACTGATTTACAGGTCTTGGCCAAGGCACATTGTTCATATGCAGAACCACAAAACAAGGTTGCACGAAGCATAAATAACCATTTCAGGGAAAAACCGATTAGGCACATGCCTATCCTTGAATGAAAACAGTTTTATTCATCGTCAAACAATTTCTAACAAAGTGAAAGACAGCTCTGTAAATCAGTGTTGACTCTGCTGTCTGAGAGAACAAATTTCACCAGAAGAGGGAGACATCAAATCCCTGTGAAAATGATCAAACAGCAGCTATGTTCTCCTCGCTCCTCTGTTTGCCTCTGCAGGAGAACAATTAAGCGCAATGCAAATATTACCAAACGTCATTAACCTCATAACCCCAGTGATATGAATTTCAGCTGTTGCTCCATCGCCTGCAATTTGCTCCACTGCTGCAATGCTCATTACTCTGTGTTTGATTTCCAAATAATTCCATATGACACCTGTTAGATGAGTCAAATAGATCTGAGCCATTTCTTGGATTCGGCCCTGACAGTTGGACAAGGAGGAATTTTCTTGCTGGCAGTTGTTCCCTTCACCTGGGCTCTCACTAATCCCACACCACACATATGGGAGATACATAAACAACCTTTGTATCAAGCATTCGTTTACCTACAAGCATCAAATTAGTCATTTATTTTCAATAGAAAAATATATGAATATATAATATATTTTGTCTGAAAGGTGGTGTGAAGACAGGCTTTGATCTCCCTCAAGCAATTTTCTCACCGTTTTCAAAGAGCACATCTCGGTTATTAATTATTCTTACTATTCTTAGAGTTAATGATTCCTTTTGAAGCCAGTCAATCCACCTCTACTAATGTGTTTAAAACAAAGACGATATTTGAAATACAGACGAAGAATATTGATGTAAACAGCCTGACTGAGAGCTGGTTAAAAGGGTGAAGAGAGAGGAGAAAGTCTCATCTGTCAGCAGGGGAGACAGAGTAGACTTCATTTTGGTCTTGAGTGTTGAGAGATGATAGCTTTGGATTCCAAATGACGGGGATTGACATGATATGAGACTTTTCAACAATCTGCAATAATGACCTTTTCTCAGAACCTACAAACTGTCAGGTAATAACATGTCTCGGGCGAAAATGGACAATCTTTTGGCACAGGTAAAAAGTGTTACCTAGCAACACCCAGTGTCCTATCAATAGTCAAGCTTGGAGGTATCTCTGGAGATGCTCCCCCCTACAAAGACCTGGTTCAGCTTGCTTCAACAGGCCCCATGACCCCCCTGGACAAACAACAGCCTCATTCTCTGCACCACTGCTGACCTCATTGTCTCTTTGTGAAGGGAAAATCCAGAGTTGCATTCTGTTAAATGGCAAATGGTGCATCAACTGCAAGCGGGACGGACCTCTCTACCTCCAGCACAGGCCTACAGATGAGCACGGACACTGCTGCTTTTTCCTCAGGACTGTACGCAAGAAAAACATGGTAAGAAAAGGAGACTAAATATTCACTACCCTTTGCTCCATCTGTCTAATGTATGCAATCCTGCACCATCGCAGTTTACAGTAACAGCTGCTGTTTACACATGTAGCGTTCACTTCTAACTTGTATCACACTTGTTTCTGTCACATTTACCTATGTGGTTTTTTTTTTTAGATGTGCATTATGACCCATGCTGCACAGCTGTACTGAATTTCTAAAGTGCTCTTGCACTATACAACTCATGCTAATTCAAAATTACATGTTTAGCAACACTCAAGTGCTACAGTAATACGAGAGAGCAGATGGTGTGGCATTTATTTAGATGGATTTTGTACTGTAATTGTATAATATCAAGTCTGCATCTCACATCTAAGGAGAGCTTTATTATAATTACTGTATTACTCTCAATATGTTGCTTATACAAACAGCTGCTCCTTGGAGAGTAGGCCCAGCAAAAACACACACACACTCCAGAGTGATAAAAACTTTCCTGAAAAAAGTAACAGAAAATGCATTTTAAGAGACATCCCAACGCTTCAACTTGCTCATTATACCTTGCACACTGATGGGATGTATGACACACACACCTGTGCACACCTACAGCAACATCCAGGATTAATATCCAGGATTACAGTGCTCCTAATTAAATCTGACAAAGCCTGACAGGTGCACTGTTGTAAAGGAGCAGATGGTCAGCAGGTAGTTTTTGTCACAAGTAAGCAAACCTGCCGAAATTCTAACAAATAGGAACAAGCTGCAAACGAGGTCTGACGTGCTGCACTGTACTCCTTATAGAGTCTTGATGGAGACACATTATCAGTGATTGAGAACCCTGCGGCTGTCAGCCATCCTTTTCATTCAGAGAAAACAGCAGGAGTCGCGGGGACCAAAGGAGTGCAGGGCTGGTTAAAAGGAATTCACTCTACGACTCATGGTAAGCTCCAGTGGTGCACCATTTGACAGACGTCAGACTACAACAGCAATCGAGCGTCATCAGTGCTAAATAACGAAAAAGCGGGTGGAAGCTGCAACCCTAAATGAAAGGTTTATCATGACTTTGCACTGAATCAAACCATCTACAGTTCAATGATAAGAAGAAAAGCAGTGCTTTCTTATAAAAATGTCACCGTCTAGATTTTCTTTTCAACTCTTAAGTGTCGTGCATGTACAGAATACAGCTTATTATTTTCTGCCTGTGTCTCGGTGCTGTGTGTCAGTGTTATATATATATGTAACAGTTGACATTTAATTATTCTTCTCAGCTCATATCTGGGATCAGGAGGCATTAACTCCAGTCTTAATTGTTACTTTAGCTCACAGGCTGCTGAGGCTGCTGGCAGCGGTGTGTGCAGTTGGACTCCTGGGAGGCTTAGCTGTAGGTGTCTGGTTTCTAGGTGAGTCATTGTGTTGAGATAGAATCAGTAAATTAGCCTAACTGTGACCGAGAACTGTTGAGACGAAAGAGCAAAATGTCTTGTTACAGCTGCCCGAGCTTCTGTACATTTTCAGGTCGCAGCGGAGGCTGACAGATATTGGATTTTTAAGGGCAATACAATATCAACATTTGAAAGGGTTTAAAAATGCGCTTTAGAGCTGCAGCTAACATTGCATGACATTATTGTCATTACTGTTTGTGTGTTTTATCCTGCTAAGAGTGCTACAGATATTTAATATATCTTAATTTAAGGCAAAAAAAACCCAGCTAATTTATCCTACATATGCATAGTATTCTTTGAGTCAGCTTTTTCCTTCTAATCAGCAGATCCTCGATATGAAAATATTTCATTATGTCCTCTTCTGCAGAGTATAATTGTATCGCTCCACTAGACAGGGTTTGTCTGTTCTGGATAGTAATTCAGATAATCTGGTAACATTTAGAAGAAATGAACACATTTTTGCTGCCTGTCTCGCTGGCTAATTAAAATACTAATTAACTACATCTTCATCTACATACAGTCAAACTTCTGCTGAGGCCTTCCTATTCCCAGAGTCCTGTGGGACTCGGGGATACAAAGGAGACGCCATTCTGCAATGTGACAGAGGATATTTCTATCTCTGACCCCAGGAAAGGTCTGTGTTTCCTCCTCTCTTTGGTGTTCGTTAGGAGATATTTGTTTCACTAATTTATGAATAAACAACACAGTGCAGGACTGTATGGCTGCACATTGTTATGCGATTCATCATATTGGATCATGGTTCACCTCTGAAGTGATTTTTTTAGTTGAAAATTAACATTCAACAGCTGCTTCTTGTTGCCTTTTGTTCACTCTTGAGAGATGCCCATTGACTGACATGAAAAACATCACACATAATGATCTGTTTGTATTGACTACATTAGCATAGATGTGTTTTTCCTAATCATTTCCCACTCATAGAAGAGGCTCGTTCATTACTGTTGACTGAGAGCTTGTCTCTAGAGGGATTTTCAATCAATCAGGTTCAGTGTTTTACAGAATCAGCCCGGAGAACTCCCTCCTGGAGATCCAGCTGGGGAAGCTGCCCACCTGGCTGCCAGTGTGTTACGAGAGGTGGAACTCTTCATTGGGAACGCTGGTCTGCAGACAGCTGGGTTATCTAAGGTTTGCACTCCTGACAGGAACACCTCAGCCCGTAACACTGATTGAGACTGAAGTGCCCTGCACACTAACTTATAGTTTAATCTTACTCTGCTTTTCCAAGCCTGAAGGCTCGGCTTATTTATGATTTGCTAATACCTCATTTGCAATCTTGCCTCACACCTTCTGAGTCTGAATTATCTTAACACTCACTCCCACCCATTTTGCATATGTTCTCTTACCAGACTGACCAAGCATAAAGGCGTGAATCTAACTGATATCGGGCCAAACTATACTGATGGCTTTATACAAATTACCTCAGAACACAAGAGCAGTCTGGAAAATATATGGCAATTCAGGTAAGGCAATTTGTCTGAGGACATCATACTCATAATGATGCAGAGAAAACTGTGGCTACTAACACATTAATTATGCATCATTAGTCACGCAATTTATTTTCATTTAGGGGGAACTGTATCACAGGGAAGGTTATCGCGTTGCAATGTTTTGGTGAGCAAATTAAACTTAACTTTTTGTTTGACTTTGCATCTATCGCCAAGCCCTGTAGTTCCATAATAAAACTTCACAGAAGCTTCATATCAGAGGCAGGCAGAGTGAATGATGCCTCTAGCTGCAGCACTTTCTGACCAATCCAAGTCCTTTTTGATGAATGGATCTCTGTGCAGAGTGTGGGACACGAGCGAAGCTGCCTAGGATAATCGGGGGAGTCGAGGCCACGCTGGGCAGGTGGCCCTGGCAGGTCAGCCTCTATTACAGCAACCGACACACCTGTGGAGGCTCCATCATCACCAGTCAATGGGTAGTCACAGCTGCCCATTGTGTGCACAAGTAAGACAGCTGACCTTACCAGCTCTAAAAGGTCTGGGGCTACAGACTCCACGAAGGAGAATAATCAGTCATTAACAGCTGCACCAAACTGGACACATAACAATTCTCCCTTATCAGTCTCTGCCTCCTCTCTTCTGTTCTCAAATGTCAGCTACAGGCTACCTCAGGTGTCCAGCTGGGTAGTCTACGCCGGTATTGTCACCCGCAGCTCGGCTAAAATGGCTCAGCACACAGGATACGCTGTGGAGAAGATCATTTACAACAAGAACTATAACCACAGGAGCCACGACAGTGATATAGCCCTGATGAAACTGCGGACCCCGCTGAATTTCTCAGGTCAGTGCGGGAGGCTCCTTGCAAGCTTTGCACACAAAAGAAATAGCAGGGATCCAAAAGATAACAAAATGTCAATACTCAGTTTACTGTTTCATTTTGTTAAGATAACACAACTAGGTGTGAGAAACATATTTTGGTTAACTGAAATAAAAATAAATGTTTTCATACTCTAAAAAATAATCCAATGGGTCATCTTTAAAAACTTATGGTGACAATTTGCATGCATCTTTTTTTTTTTTTATTGAGTCAATCCTTTTATAATCTTTTCTAATCCAGTCTTTTATAATCCAAAAAACTCAATTAGTTTAGTCCAATCAAAATGATTTGCTTTGACTTTGAAAAACTTAATAGAGACTTAATATTTTTCCAAAAGTTGTGGTGATATTTACAGGTCAAATTATTTTATTTAAGACACTCTAACTTATCTATTTTAATTCCATCCTTCTCAAAAAAAAAAAAAAAGAAGATTTCAATTTTGACCACCTTCTTAAAATTTGTTGTCAACTTATTAAAACACTTTAATATCAAAACCTTTTTTTTAATACTGAAAAATGTCTGTTCTGAGCATTATACACAAACAATATGAATCATTTTTTGGTTTAGAGACCGGGATATCTACGTGACTACTACATGGGTGGCAGTAGCTCAGTCCATAGGGACTTGACTTGGGACCCAAAGGGTTGCCGGTTCAAGTCCCCGCCCGTACCAAAAATATGGAGCGTGGACTGGGTGGACTGGTAGCTGGAGAGGTGCCCGTTCCCTTGAACAAGGCACCGTACCTGTCAATGGGCAGCCCACTCACTCTGACATCTCTCCTCTTAATGCATGTGTGTGTGTACTGCGGACCTGTGTGTATATGTAAAACGACAACAGAGTGAAAACTTTGAATTTCCCCTTGCGGGATTAATAAAGTAAAAAAATTAAAATGACTGTGAGTCAACTGGCCTCACAAAGTGTTCTAATACCTATTCTAACCATCTTAACCCTTTCCCTTAACAGATACCCTCCATATTATAATTTACAAAACCTAAAACTAATATTGAATCTAACTAAAACTAAACAGTTTTCAACAGAAACTAAACTGATACAAGCAAACCCACTCAGGAAACTGAATAAAACCAAAAAAAAAAAAAGAAAATTAAAAATGAAAAAAAATAAGATCTAATAAAAAATAAAAAACAGTAATAACTCTACATCAGACCACCACAAAAGTGGGCTCCTCTTTCTTTGAAAAAAATAAGTGATCATTGCCAGATGTTACTTTTGTAATCATAATAAACTTTGAAATACACTTTTAATCAAATGGATACAAACACATGTTGCACTGTAACATGTAACCAACTCTATATACAAGTTCAAATGTGGGCAAACAACCTCAACAAACTTTAAAGATCCCTTCAAAGACACGTTCAAACACATATTAAAATACTTTGCTTGTTTTTTTTCCACACAAAAAAAACAATTAACTACTGCACCCCAGGTGTCTGCTACATCAGTGAAAAGTCGACTTCTGCATATTGGACCATGATCAGTGTCAATGTCATAAATATATGCTGCTTGTTTAAACATATTTTAACTGAGATTTAAGGTGAGCTCCCTCAGGAGATAAATGTGAAAACAGCCCTTTAATGTCAAACTCTGCATCATTCTGCACAATCAAGTGAAACAACAATAAGCAAAGCACATTTTTGAGTGACGGGGGACTTAAGGGACCTAATTAACATTGACCCAAACATATTCACAGCACAAGGTAAACCCGAGGGAGCCCTTCACAAGACAAAACCACTATACAGAGAATAATGTAGTGTGTGTAAGTCTTTCAAACAGCGCAGAAGAAAAGCCTTAATAACTATGAGAATGATCTGAATGAAAAATCATAACTTTAACCAAGTCATGTTCCAACATGTCAGAATTATTGTGTAAATTTCCCCTTTAATTAGATACAATTAGGCCTGTCTGCTTGCCTCAGTACGACTATGATCTTCCAGGAGGTACACAGTGCTGGATCTCTGGATGGGGATACACACAGCCTGATGGTGGTAAGACGCTACTGCACTGCTCACAAACCAATTTGCATCTGTTGCAGGTCTAATTCACACATGATGGCAGAGTGTGCCAAGTGTATTGACAGACCAGCATTAAATGTGTGTCTTCTCGCTCAGTTCACTCACCTGACACCCTGAAAGAGGCACCAGTTCCCATAATAAGCACCAAGAAGTGTAACAGCTCATGCATGTACAATGGAGAGATCACACCAAGGATGCTTTGCGCCGGATACACCGAGGGAAAAGTGGATGCATGTCAGGTCAGATGCATGTTTTGAACAGTGGCTTGCAGAGGCATTTTAAAGATTCATCCTCTCTTGTGTGACTTATTAATGGTGAAACGTTGACATAATGAAGGCCGGGTGAGTCTGTAATGAACACTGTTTGTGTCTACCTCTCCAGGGGGACAGCGGGGGTCCTCTGGTTTGCCAGGATGAAAATGTGTGGAGGCTGGTGGGGGTAGTTAGCTGGGGGACAGGCTGTGCTGAGCCAAACCATCCAGGGGTTTACACCAAGGTGGCTGAATTCTTGGGCTGGATCTATGACATGATTGAGGTAAAAAGACTTTTTAGAAAATCTGTGGTAGAGAGTATTTGCACTTCACAGTATTCTATCTGAATATTTCCATTTGATGCTACTTTATACTTCTACTCCACAGCATTTCAAAGGGAAATACTTCTTACCCCACTACATTTACACTTACACTGGTGATGAAGATATTACATACAAAACATGGGTCATCTTATAAAATGTGACATATTATGGATTAGACTAGAGTGGGGCTTCAGCTAATGACTACTTTCATCAGAGATAAATCTGCAGATTTTTTTTTTTTTTTAAATAATTGATTGATCTAGAGCAGAGGTCTTCAACATTTTTCAGGCTAAGGACCCCTTAACTCAGAGAGACAGAGCGGGGACCCCCTACTACATATAATGTATAAAACTGAGTTGCACTTGCCTGTAGCTGCTAAGTGAGCAGCAGTTGTAGCATGGCTAGGTGTGTTAGCCTCCCCTCTGCACTTTCAACGGTGGTTTCCAAGGTGGACGGTGTGTCAGAGGCTAGTAGAAAGTTATAAAACAATCCATTTAGGCTCACAAGAATGTCTGTAACCTCGACATGGTAATACAGCTAATTTGCTAATTTTCCGAAAGAAAGACAAAAACAGGTGCCGCACAGTGATGTAGCGTTAACTAGCTCATATGATCACACAAGGATTCATGGGTAACAGTCAGCCTATCATTAATGTTGTGTACTGTTAACTAGGCTGATTTATCTTTGCTGATAATATATTAGATTTACTTTAATGTGGATTTTCAGGCACATTTTACTTACTAAAACTTTAATTAATTAATTAAATTATTTAGAGGATTTGGCGCCCCCCCTGCAGTGACTCTGAGGACCCCCTAGGGGTCATGGACCCCATGTTGAAGACCCAGGGTCTGGAAAATGATTTTATTTTTTTTTTAAAAGCCAGCCTCACAATTTCCCAGAGCTTAACTTGCATAACTAGCCAATGTTTGACATTTTTGTTCAACAGTTATCAAAGTAGTTGCAGATTAATTTTCTTTCCATCAGCTAGTCAATTAATAGACTGAGTGTTGCAGCTCTAAAAGACCCCAAAATATGTAAAGTCTTTAAAATTAGCTACACCTTGACCAACATTAAAATGATACTTACACAGAAAGTAATACACAAATAATGAAGATAATCACCTCCAGGGTCATTTCACTGTGCGTACTTAAATTCTGATATGACAGTTTGCTGATTATTCAGATTTAGAATATTTTAATGATCTCCAAGGGAAAATAATTGGGAGATGTTACCATTGCTCTTACACTGCATATAGGCACAGATAAATTATAAGAAAATAGAAACAGACTAAGAAGTATTCAAGAAAAAAGTGCATTATGCCACAAGAATATGACACAATATATACATAAAAATATACAAATAAAAAATAAGGAAGACAGGTTATGAAAGAAATAGAAGTATAAATATATACAAATATGTGCATCATACTACAAGTGTGCTAAATATAAATGCAAGAGTAGAATAGGTAAGGATTGAATAAGGCTTCTGTTACAAATTTACTTTTTAAATGCACAATTTGTACTTATAACTGGGTATTTCTACATTGCTATTCTTACTTGAGTCCTAATAAATGTCACACAATGCCATTATCACTATTTTTATATTATCAGCAACAGGAAGAAACTGTGAAATAGCAGTACAGTGTTTCATTTACACATTGCCAATAATTACTGTTTCTCTTTAACAGAATTACTGAAGAAAGGCTTGTGAAGAACAAGAAGAGGATGCTACTGATATTACTGTTTGAGACATCTGAAAATCATAGTTGATATTCTTACTTTAAATGTCCGTTATATAATGTACACATAAAGACAGACTGGAGACATCAAAATGCATTTTTACGTTATATTTTTCATGTATTGAATATAAATTATGGCTCTTATAAACCTGTGTCCGGTGTGATTATTGAGCTGCAGCCCTGCTGTCCACCACCAGGTGGCGTCTGTGTGACGTCTCCTCTCATCTAGTTTCCATAGCAACTGACAACATTAGCTAACTGACCTTAGCTAAACTAGCGTTAGAGATATTAGTCTACAGTAAACACAGCAATTGTTTTGTTGCACTTTTTGCATATTTAAATGCTTATAGAGTCTTTTTCAACTCAATCAACACTGTAGACAAACTCACTGTCTAACTTTAACTCACAAACTTTACCGTTTTATTATCAGACAGACAGCATTAACTAGCTAGTAGCTTGTTAGCGTTAACGTCAGTTTGCTAACTCCAAAGTAAGACAGTCACCTGAAGATGTCCACCACCGGCAGCACAGGAGATGTTTTACAGCAGGTCAACCAGTTTTGGTCCATGCTGGATGAGCTCTCTGAAAATGACCCAGGAGCCTACCGCAGCTTCATTGAGAGACAGATGAAGGAAGGTGCTGAGTTCAGGGCACCGCCTGAGCTCCACTCCTGCTTGTGCACTGAAATACTGGTGAGTCACATCGGTGGCAGCAACTAAATAAGAAATGGCAACTAGTTAAATTTAGCAACAAAGCCTGCATAATAAATTTCTCACAGCAAACACTTCACGTCACAGCAGGGTGAGCACAGGTGTGTCTCATTAATAATGGCTCCGCTCCTCAACACAGGTGTGTTCCTTTACTGTGTTTTGATTGCGTCACAGGTTAGCTATTATGTAAGGGATAATGTAGAGCGAGCCGGTCACTATAGAGAAATAAACCCCGACAGGGTGATGTAGGACCCCGACGCGAAGCGGAGGGGTCCTACATCACCCTGAAGGGGTTTATTTCTCTATAGTGACCGGCTCGCTCTACATTATCCCGCTTATTACACGGCTACTCACTAAAGAAATCAAAAGTTTGAGCAACAGAAAACAACAGAAAATTAACGATTTCTTGCCGCAGGTATAAACGTCTTTCTGCGGATTGATATGACAGGACGTGATTCGCCCGAGTCGATCAGAAGCGTCCTTAACAACGGTCTGCTATTCATAGCAACGGTCTGCTATTCAGAAATAACAGACCGTAGAATGTTGTTATTGACCAATCAGGATCGAGCATTTGACAGTGCCATGTAATAAGATTAAATAACAGGTACAAAGAGTGTGACAATTCTGATAGCTGCTGTCAGCAGAAATTGTATTGTATAGGTCTGTGTGTAGAATATTAACCCTTTGGTATTTGTCATGTGGTTTATCCTCCAGCATTACAGGATCTAACAGGTTGCACTGTTATCAAAATACATTGAATGCAACATAATGCATCAAAAAGTTAGTGATAAAGACACAGAATGTGAAGGGTCACATAGTTTGGTGTAACACCAGGCACCTGGTGTTGGCACAAAATGAAATGCAGCCAATATTTATGATAAAATAAAGTTACACACCTTTTTTATTAAGGGAAGAAGTCAACTGTGACAGAGGTCTATCAGGTAAATTTGAGTACTACCTGCCTGTCTGACTACAAGAGCTGCAACTTCTATTTATTGACCTCTATCGAATATTTGTTTGGTCAATAAAATGTGAGAAAATAGTGAAAAAAAAAAAAAAAAAAAAAAAAGCCCCATCACAAGCTCCTAAAGCCTATGTCTTCAAATGTCTTGTTCTGTACAGCTAACAGTCTAACACCCAAAAATATTCAGTTTCCTGTCATAGGATACTGAAAACAGAAAATATCCACATTTGAGAGGCTGAACCTTTTTTTTAAATTCATTTTCTGTTGGTGGACTCATCACTTAATTGTCTAAGTGCCTAATACAAAAGCCGCCACAGCAGTGTGTGTTTATGGATTAGAGATAGGGTGTGACTTTACTTTTGTCTATGACCGACAGTACATCTGTGTCCTCAACAGGAGCCCAAGAAAGGGTCGTTGTACATCAACATATGCAGCTGGAAACGTGTGCCTGCACCTCAGGATCCCAGCAGGCCTTTACCTGTGTGTGCAGGAAAACTGGAGACAGACACAGATGAAGGTCGAGGTAAAAGACAAAGCTGTGCTGCATCACGAGCACAACTGTTACATGATGTAAACAAGGAAACTAATACATTGATTACTTTCCTTTGCAGGCTTCTACACTGTGTTGGATGTGGCATTAAACCCTGCAGTGCTACAGGAAAGTATTAAAGACAAAACAAAAGTGTATATGCTGGCCCTGAGCTTTGCCCAGCAGCAGTATGGGATGACGTTATCTCAGCAGTACACTGTCGTCAGCTGTAGCCCGAAAAGTAGCCTAGAGGACTTGTACCGCCGGCTTGGGTTTCAGCAGTGGTCTAACACCTCCAAACAACCAGACACAGGTAGAGCAATAAGTCTCATACCCCAGTAAGCTGCTACAAGCCCTGTGTATTTTTCTTTGCTGCTGCAGGTGAATCATCTTTCACCTTCTACAGCAGTTTCTAATAATCCATAGTGTTTCTTTTTACAGCCAGTCAGACCCCAGCTGCCCTTCTGCAGCAGATTTCCTCTCTACGCTCAGAGAAACAACACGAGGACCTGGCAGCCCAAATTATCTGCAGACCTGCGGAGCACAAAAAGAAGGATTTGATCCAGGTCATCTCCACTACATTTGTGCAGCCTCAGAAGCCAGAGTACCAACTCGAGGTGAAGACCGATACAGAAGGAGTTGCTCGCAGCATGGAGCTGACAGTGGAGCTGCCAAAGGTTTGCTCCATGTCAGAATGCCAGCTGAGAATCTCCAAGGTTAGCGGTTACACACTCCCTTGAACAGTTATAATGAACCACTTTAGAATCCAGAGTGTGTCAGTGTAAAGTTGGATGTCATGAGGAAAATACATAATTGGCCTTGTAAGTCAAAGAGTGTACTGAATGTATTTTTCTACACAGGACGACGTCTTACTGGAAGTGGAGGATGTCTACTATTTACTTCTGGAATTCCCCAAAACTGTGATCGAAGATACTGCGTCTGCCATTTTTAACAAGAAGAAACGGAGGCTGACTTTGAGAGTGGATGTTTTCTGACAATTTGCCTTAATGGAGACACAAATGCACAAAGAGGTGAACAGTCATGCTGCAAACCAGCTAAAGAAAGTGTAAAGCTAGGAGTAAATTCTGACACAGAGGATGCCTCAAAGTAAACAACCAAAACAAACTAAATTCCTGCTATGCAATCTGGAAAGCCTTGTGAGCACATTATGCTACGCAGGGACTCACGCTCTGCCTCAAAACTTCAGCTAACAAACAATAAACAGCTCCCCTGTAAACTGATCTGCTCCCTGATCAAAAGTAATGTTTTTACTGAGACAAATATGCCACTGTGTCCCTTTGTGCTGTGTGGGCTGATCTGCAGCAGCAAATATAATTCTTAACCCCCCAAAAATTAACTGACTTTAATAACAATCTGTGTGTTTTGTTTATTAATGTGTGGGTGTGCGAGTGGAGGTGTATAATGGCTTGGAGCTGGTGTACAGTGTCATTACTGTCAGCCCGGGGAATAATTGAGAACAAAATGATCCATGCAATAATTCATGTTTATTAAAACATCAAAATTGATGCAGAACAACAACATCACTGTTTGGCAATCTGGAACGTGTGAAAAATGTCAGTAAACACTTTTATTTTAAGGTTTGCATACTATGCACGGATTACAGCTTTTTGGAGCGCAGCTCGTGTTATTCATCGTAAATCACATTGGCTTTATTTTATATTTCAAGTATCACATTACTGACCATTAATTGGTAGTTTCACATATTAATTTATGAGCTGCAAACAATGTCTAATATCCATTCCTTAAAAACAATGTGGCACCCAAATGTCAAGTCAAATTCTTCTTATGAAACATTCACTTTTAAAACATGGTTTTGTATCGAAACAATGCAATATCCATTGGTCCCAGTTAGCTGTATTATAACGTTTCTCTATTACAGGGAGACACCCCAGGTGAACAGGGTAACATTTTTAACTCATCACCATGAAACCCCCCCAGTTGATTACTTACAGTAAGACAATTATTTCTTTTAATACAAGTTTTCTGAAATGTTAATATGCAAATGAGGCATTATCTAATTTCATATTCACTCAGCTGCGTTCATTTACAGTACAAAAACCTGAACATTGGATAAAGCCAGCTTCCTGTTTCACTTTACTGACATATGAGAGTCAAAGGTTTTTACAGAGGGAATTTCACATATCCCCTTTTTATCCCTCCATAAATCAGAAAACAGCCATAATAAAAATCTATTATCACCATGTTTTTAGGAATAAAACGTTCTATAAATCAGGCTATGACTGATATATTAATAAACCCTCTCTGATAAAACTTTAAATAATATAGTTAGGAACAAAACAGGAAACTTTGGTGTGTGTAAGTGCGACTGAGGTTGAGATTTTTTGGCTCAGAGTATGAGAAAAAAACTCCTTTTGAGAAAATGGCCTTTACAGATATGTATTGCAAAATTCCATACATTTTTAAACAAAAGACAGGACACTAGGGTAGAAATTTTAAATAATAGATATCACCATGAAACTTCCCATTTCTTACATTAAGATAGTCATTTTTTGTATTACCAGTTTTCTGAAATTTTGTGTTTAAATATGCAAATTAGACATGATCTAATTAAATATGTGCTTTTTGCATACATTACAGAATAGAAATCCGAACTAAAACAATCACTTTCATGTGTATTTTGGATATTTTCTTTCCACTCTAAGACATAAAATCAAAATCGCCCAGAATCTCAAAATTGACCAGTGCATGAAAACTCTGTGTTTCACCTGAGGTGTCTCGACTTATGGCATCACAAGTATTTTCAGTGAAATCCTGGTCCAGTGGGAACAACTGAGGTTTGTAGTGGTGATCTGTGGTTTTTTGGGCTCTACCTCCTTTCTCCGTGGTCCTCCTCCACCCACGCCACAATCTTCCCCTCCCAGCCAGGCACGACTGCTCCGTCCTGGAATACCTAAACAGCCAACATCCAACATTTACATATCTAAGAGATACTCACATGTATAACGTATAAAGGTCTGGATAGAAAGTGAAAATGACTGCTCAGTCATCCTGCGGTGTTTTGAAGTATAGCACTGCTATAGCTATTATTAGCATATCTCACTCCACAACTGCCATTTTATGTTGGCCTGCTGAGGCTGATGTGAAAAGAAGTAGGGGCTATAATTTTGCTCCCACGCCTACCTCCTCTTTCACTGTGCCAAACTCTGGGTCGAGGGCCTTGAAGTGGTATCTGAAACTGCCTTGTCTGTCCACAGCGGCCTTGAAGTCTCGCAGTGTCACCTCACCCAGCCTGTGGGAGCACACTGTCAGTCATGATCTATGCATACATACACCCACATAGGTACTTTCTAAGATAAACATTTAACCAGCATAAATACTAAAGCAGCTAAATGTAGCTCAGGTCGTGCCTGAATCAAGACGTGTCCTCTGTGTGTAGCACTAACCTCCAACAGCTGTTAAAATTAATGCACACTACAGTGATGGAACAGCAACACTCTTATATAAAAAGTGTTTTTATTTTCACCTTTTTGGGATGTTAATCAGAAATGGAGTGAGCGAGCGATCAGTGAAGTAGAGCACTTTAGTGGAGACGGCGGTGTCCAGTCCTGGGCTGCTGTGTGAGTGGGCCATTTCTGGAATTAATTACAAAAATAACAAACACTGTTTTTAGCAACTAGAGTCTAAAATGGCTCCAGTCTCACAGCCAGTAGGAGCCCTCTCCATACATAGCAGCGTAACTGAAATGGCACAATTTGATTTAACAGCCAGAGTTGAGATGTTGCAGAGGATGGCACATCCTAAACAAAACAAGGATTTTGTTTGTCTCACTTGAGCTTTGCGGCCAGGAGTCACGGTCTGTCGAGTTGGCTCTGCGTCCCGGTGATTTAAATTCCTCCTGGAAGAAGAACCAATTACTCATGGTAAACAGTTGAATGCCATTTGTTGTTGACTCACTCATCAGGTGACAGATGTGTTGCTACTTCTTAAGATTTACTCACAAATGCTGTGTGTGTGTGTGTGTGTGCGTGTGTGTGTGTGCGTGTGTGTGTGTGTGTGTGTGTGTGTGTGTGTGTGTGTGTGTGCGTACCCCTCTGTCCTGTCTGCGTTGGCTGTCCAAAGTGTGCAATCTGTCCATGAGACTGGCCACGCCCTGCTCCAAGGTGTCCAGGGTGTGATGTTGGGGGTCATGGCCAGAAAAGCTGTCCCTCAGACTACGTAATGCCTCCCTGACCAGCTGCAGCTCTTCCCCCTGTGACAAACAGCTCCTTGATAGTCAAACAATTTCTGTAAAATTTTGCTTTTCATATTGAGACAAGAACAATGGAAGCCCAAATCCACCAAATGCATAAAAAGTCACACTCATGGCTCGATACAAAGTCAAAAATACAACTCCCTAATTCAAAGTTATAACACCAAGTTAAATTTCTGACTCATCTCAGTGATTGAGTATGTTAGTTTTCACTCTGTCCCTCAAAATTTTAAATTATCTCGTACTTTATTATGGTATTTCACAATTTCAACGCAGTCAACATTTTGATTTATTTACATATAATTCTGACTGACCATGAGTTTTGGGGGTTTTTATTGTCATGCATAACTTTCAATGTTTTTTCCTACTAGAAATGAGCTTCCATAAAATAAGCCATCAAAATATGACAATAAACAGCAATTAAAATATTGATTAAACACTGAAATAACAAAAAGAGGTACGTACTGGTGCGCTGTGTTGGAATACTGCAGGAGATGTGGAAGCCACCGAGTTACTGTAACCACTGCTTTCACTCCTGAATGACTGCAAAATGGACAACAGTATATGTAAATATGTAAATATGTAAATAAGGTGGATGAGGCTGGTGATATTCTATAATTATGTAATTATGAACAAATGCCATGAAAACAACATCAGAGCCAGAGCCTGGTAAAGTTTATTCCTCCGTGCATTACGCCTCTATTGTTATATAAAAAGCTATTTAAAATACAATGAGCCACTGTTGCAGTAAGTGACAGGTTTCTTTATCACAATGAACATGGGCACACTGTTGTTTCTTTCTGAGAAAATCCCTCATACACCATCCTGCTGCTGTAAATACTTAGCAAATGTGTATTAATCCACAGCTGAAAATAGTCCTCAACAAATGCACTTTTTACTTCTGTTTGAGTGATGTTTGTTAAAAACAACAGTGCCCAACTTGAAGACTTAAAAAACATATCTGTGACTGCTTTTTAAAGATTTATATGTTCAGTAGAAACCAACAGGCTTGGGGCTGAGTGCCACAGAGAGGGTAGAGTTGTAGAAAGAAAACTGAGGAACCGAGATAGATATTGTTGGTTATGATCATAATTTAAGCCTTGTCGAAAATAACAAAAATACAGAATACAAACAGCCTTATCCATTCAGTCTCTTAGTAAAATGTACTATTATCATAGAGCAATGTGACTTGAAGGTTTATTTTTACTTTAAGTATTTATACTTGTTTTTATTCTAACCCAGTTAATGTCTTTTGTTACCTGTTCACCGAAAGGTGTTTTTTAATTTTTTTTAACGTAATTTTTATGTTGTGTGCACAAGTTAATTATCATGTATATATATATATATATATATATACACACCTTTTGGGACTTTATAGGCTCCATCAGTTTGTAACCTTAGTTTTTGAAAAATGCTCTATAAATAAATATCATTATTATTAATATACGTGCAATTTACATCAAAACATATATTATTTAAACCCTTAAAACGTGTCATGATCCCTACCCGTCCAAGACTGACTTCATGCGCTTTATGTTGAGCTTCATCAAGCTTCTGCTGCTGTTGCTGCAGTATCCTGTCCTTCCTCCCAAGCTGCTGCTATTGTGACAAGAAAGAAGGATAACATACAGTGAGTCTGCCTACGCATGTATGTATCCAAAAAAAGCACTGAAGTGTAAATAATAAAAGAGGATACCTCGTATTCACTGAGTAATTTGTTTCGTTCACTCAGCTTGTGTTTGAGCTCTGCCTGCAAACAGATAACACCGGCATTATATATGAGTGTTACATTGCTCTCACATAAACCCACATCTGCAGGTCAAGCAAGTCAAATATTTTATCGTGTCAAACGGAAATCATCGCTTGTCTCACATTTTCCCCTTCCAGCTGATCTTTGGCCATGTTGCACCTCAGTAGTTCCTGCTTTAGCTGCAGCACAGCATCCTCCTGCACTGCCAGACGCTGCTGCAGAGCATCCTAATGAGAAAGAGGGGGAGATCAAAGAAGCGACCAGAGAGGACCTGAATACAGATACACTGCATCCACCTGCCTCATCAACAGCATACACCATCCGCTAAACTTTATTATCTTTATAAAGAAATGAAAAAAACATCCATTCTGCGCAACAGAAACTGCAGAATCATCGGTTTGGGATACCGCAAGAGTGAAACAGATTGAATTATATCCTTTAATCCGTTTTAATTCACACACAAAAGACAAAATTTGAGTAAGAGGTTTACCTTGATGGCCTGAAGGTGGCGTGCCTCCTGTTTGTTTCTCAGAAGTTCCCTCTAAGAGCCAACGAAATGAACAGAGGCATTAGAGAAAAGAACTCTTTGCTTGTAAGACAGCTCATCTATATTAAACCTAATTACATTAACTAACTGTACCTTGAGATCAAGGGCTTCCTCCATGCTTTGGTCCAGACGACTGCGGATTAGAACCTTCAAAGGGAGAGGGTATGAGCAGCTTAATTAGAGAATGGAAAAATGTCAGAACGTATGAGGAGGCAGCGTGCCTGCATGACAGCAGCCTAGCAGATCAGAGAGATTCAATTGTGCTCTACAGTAGCCACTCTCAGGAGGAGTGATGGCTGCAAACATCATCACAACAGAAGGGCTGACACTGACACTTCACACAGAGTGGCGAGCAAGTGTGGGTTTCTCGAGTTAGCAGAGAGAGGGCACTGTACCAGCTGCTGTTCAGCGTTAGCCCGGTTATCTCCGAAGCTCACAGATCCATCCTGGTCCTCCTCAGGGAGGGAGCCGTGGAGCAGCAGCGCCTGAGGACAAAAACACACACACATATAAAGATAGCCAGTGAGTGAGGGCCTGAAAGCAGTTATAATTAAATAAACATGGCAGAGAAGCCTAATTTATTTCTGTATTTGTATTTGTAAATACAGCAGTTTGGGATTTTTATGCTTGGCTGCACTACAAGGTTCCCATTTCGGCTGATAAAGACGGTGAATTAAACTGGATTGAACCGTATCAAATTGAAATACTATTGAAAAGCCTGGAGGAGAACATACAGACTTCCGCCTCTCACCTGCTATAACCCACATATACAGCACACAGCTACATGCTTAAACATAATCAAAATATAACACAAAAGCTGTGCCTGGATAATCAGACTGAATAATAAAAAAATATTATATGGTTAAGCAATATTGCTAATCTTGTTAAAAAAGCAGTAGCCTCTTTTAAATACAGAATTTCTTACATTTTACTGTATTGTTTTCTTCCTATTGTATCACAGCTACTCCAGATTTAATATCAATTACCAGGAAACAGGTATGACTGTACACTTTATGTCTGTTTCTCTTGTTTTCCTACATGCACATACTGTAGGTATAGATTTTGATAAGGGGAGGGAGCACTTGTCCTCCATATTGACAAATTTAAAGACATAAATTCACACCACACAACACCAGTGTGAGTATTTGATGCTCAAATATTCCTGGCAGAGGACCACCCCCAAACCCTGCGTTGCAAACAGGGTTTGTACAAGCCGTTGCACAAGTATAATTACCTATGCCCATAAAAATCTCAGGCAATAGTAAAAAAGCTCCACAATGTCTAGTAGCTACTGTGTTTCGTTTCCTGTCAGTCATTTGAACTGCTGAGCAAATATTAGATGTAAGTGGTGATTCAGAGGTCTGTAACCAGGCTACAACAACTCAGAATCAAATATATAAAATCGAAAACGTGGTTAACTAATTTGAACTAAAGGAAGACAGATAAAGACAGATGTGGCCAGCTATGAATAAATATTGCATTAGGTCTGAAAATGACAGTATGGGGTTATTTGTGTAAAATCACATCACAGGTCTATTTGTAAGGACTGCGTGTCGACTTATTGTAGCTGTGCCACTAACATAACAGGTGCATTGTCCTTATTGCAAAATGTGAGGGCTGTATATCACCATTACAGTTGTTATTTTGTATCTAGATATGTACAGTACACAGAGCTGTAGTTGGCAATATTTGGTGTGGCCCGAAGAGATCTGGGTCTAACCCGAGCCCAGACCCGTGCTTTTGTCTTTCATCATTGCTAGTAAGACGTCTCATTCTGTACAGCTGGAAGTCTACATGCCCCCACTGTTTGGACGCAGGGTCAATGATGTCATGGCTCACTTGAAGTTGGAAA
The DNA here is from genome assembly GCA_019142605.1 of Cephalopholis sonnerati. Taxonomy (NCBI): domain Eukaryota; kingdom Metazoa; phylum Chordata; class Actinopteri; order Perciformes; family Serranidae; genus Cephalopholis; species Cephalopholis sonnerati. Next base: position 24,451,042 of record JAGQAX010000013.1, on the reverse strand, counting down.
AGCTCAGATATACCACTGAAGGATTAGTCAATGAATTCCATACAATTCCATATTTTTTTCCCTTCTTTCTTCACTTGTTCAGGTCCATCTGTTGCTGTTAAATCACTTGCAATACCCAATTATTATCATCAGTCTATCTTGACAGCTGTATATTTTATGTATACACGTGTATAAAGTGTATTTAGCAGAGTTCATTTCTTTGTCTCTGCAGGCCAGCCTTGGGGGGTTATGGGTTCAGAGTGTATATGCTCCATGTTTCTTCTAAAAAAACAATAAATATAATTGAATAATAGATATGTACTATATTGTAAAAATGTGGACGATATATGTATGCAGTAATAACAAAGGCACGATATACCTTTATAAAACACTTACACATTTAACATACTGTTTATACTCATAAGCAGCAAAACCACTGTTAACAGGGAAAGTCTGTGTTAACGCTTTTATAAATTATGCACTGTATACTGAAATAGTAGTAATGTGGATTACGATATACTTAACTTGTTAGCAGCAACTACAATGGTAATTCTTTTACAATAAAATTTTTCAGATGTTAAACATTCAAGGCATTTTTGTTTTATGTAATTTACAAAAAAGAACAATAGGAAAACAACAGAGTGAAAAAAAAGAAAGGTAAAAGTAATTTGGGGCACAGTACAAAAAAAAACAAGGAGAATATGAAATTTGCAATTCTGTTATTGTTTGTTATTTATTATTTTTGTTTTTAGCTGAGTTGTTTATCTGTGTTGAGTACTCATCAGCTCTTGTTTTTGTTAATATTCAATAATAATAATAATAATAATAATTTTCTTTGGGCAGGAAAAGCTTGCGTAGGGCGCTGAATTTGCTAAGTGCAGCACTGATCTGGCCACTGCTTCAATCATAACACAACTTATTTTGCATACACTTGGACCAGCTGTACATTGATTTTACAGTGGAAAAATAGAGGTAGATTGTCAGCATGATCATGTGTTGAAGAAATTATAAATAGTGCCACATTAATATGAATAAATAGAAGTCTGGTGAGTCAGTCTGTGATCACTGTGTGCCTTAATGTAGTAGAGACTGTAGGTGGGATGTAGCATGTCCTTTCTCTGCCAAATGTTTCAACAGAGCAGTAGAGTTTGAAATGAATCAGGTGTTTATTTGTTTCTTCGTTATTTGAATGTATCTTTATAATTTTATTCACGCTCTGTTAAATTCATTTTATGTATTTGAACCCCTGAAAAACACTGGAGGTGTGAGAAGGAGATCAAAATCTCACCGTGAGCTATATTTGAGCTGCTACCTTCATCTGGTGCATCTGCATTCTGTGTGCCTTCTGTCAGTGTGCTCACATTAAAAGTGGAGTTGTTTGTTTTTCAAGTGTGTCATCACCAGGCAGTTTGTTTTTAAAGTGTGTCATCACCAGGACTTACCTGTAGGCGGAACACCATCCTCCTGGCCTCCTGCATCTCCTTCTCCAGCTGCTCCTGGTGGGCGTCCAGCTGCTCCTCCCAGGACTTCTCTTCCTCTTGCACATCGTGCCCGAGGGAGGGACACAATCCACACAGAGACACATCCTCTGAAAGGAAGAGAGGTACAGAGGAGATGAGGCAAGGGAGCTTTTTTTCTCCCCCTTTGTAGCGATTCATTGCTTCGTAACTTGCTCTACAAGAGTTGATGTGCAGCCAACCAACCTGTGACAGATTTCTTCTCTGTCAGCTCAGATTTGTCATCCTGAAGTTCCCCCTGGTCCTCAGACTGATCATGGAGTGTTTCTTCTTTAGGGGTGTCGGCGGACTGGGTGATAACGTACTCCTCTTTGGGGGAGTGAGCAGGGCTGGCTGAGCTGAGACTGAAACAGATGGTGAGCACAGGCAGGAATGAGTGTGTGTGTTTGCATCTCTGCCAAATGAACGACAGTAAATAAACCTAGCAACATAAAATGGAGATATACGCTTCAATAACTCCCCAAAGAGCATAAAAATGTGAATTACTCACATCTGGGCTAAATATTTTAAACCATATTTGTTTTTAAACATGTTATGCCCATAGGAATAAAGTGTATCACGCATTATTCAACACATAAAATAATTAAATAAATAAATAAATAATAAAAACACACAACAGAAAGAGATTGAAACCTGTTCCGAAAATACACAGCAGGCACAAGAATGCACGCAACACTGTCATTTTTCCCACAGGAAATTCTTCACATACTTTGCTCCCCCTTTGGCCATAATTTCAAAACATAATGCTCGTATGGTTTCTGAGTGGCTGGTTTTCTTGCAGCTTGTATGAATATGTGTTTTGTGTTTTCTGAGAGCATCTCCAGCCGCCTGAGGTTCAGGCCGGCTGTCATCTTCACTCTGCTGTGTTTGTGGAAACAGGACACAGCTACTGTGACCTGTGACCTATGGCATTATGCATGGTCCTTTAGCATGGGATTCCTTCTTTTTTCCCCTCTGTGTCTGCATGGGAAAACAAGCCTGCGTCTGCGGAAACAGATCTAAAGTCTATGCTGGAGAAGGGAGAGCGATGGGGAGCAATTCATCACCCTGCTCCTGAGGCCAGAAAACTAAGAGGGAAAAAATAACTGTGGACTTAACTGTGGGGTAAAAAACAAACTGTGTTTAGAAACCAAAGAATGTCCTGAGGGATTGCATTTGCACAGTTTAACGTGTTCTTCCCATATGCAGAGAGATTTAGATTGCAGCCGACGAGATTTTCTGCTTATCTAATAGCATTACTCAGCGCAAGCTAATATCACAACAGACAGTTAACAGTTGTATTATTTGTCACTTCTGAGCTTACGCTGCCTCTTTATTGAATAACTGTGCATATGTTCCTGTGACTGCTTACCATAATGCGCACCTAAGTTCTATCTCTCAGACACCAAACAAGCTGGAAACAAGACTAAGAGTCTGCAGCCAACCTAGCAGCTTTGTGAGGCTGTAATAAGAAACAGCTTTCACACACTGCTCATATTAGCATGCTCAATGCTTAAAATGACAATGCTGATGTTCAGCAGGTAAAAGGTTTAGCTTCATCATCTTGGTTAAGTGGGCATGCATCCTGACATTAACATATTAGCTCTAAACTCAAAGTACAACTGAGGCTGGTGGTTTGCAGGTATTTGGTCATAAATCAAATAAAACATTTGACCTGATACTGCCACTAGATGTTAAGTTAGGATCTAGATCAGAAATTTATTTAAACTGTATCCTGTGAAGGAATAAATATATGTACCACATTTAGGGACAATCCATCAGTAAGTCAGAGAATCACCAAAGTGATTATGATTCATCATCTGGGCGCCAGAGATATCTGTACCACATTTAATCACAGTGGCGCCCCCAAGGGGCAGCAAGAGGGGGCCATCGCCCTCATGATACAACTGCTGGCCGTTCTCATTGGACCCCCCCTTTTAAAAAATTGAAGGCTGACATTACTGTCTTAAGACTCCGTGGCCCACTACATTTTTTTAAGATAGCACATCAGTTCTGGGGCAGGTTGCACAAAACACCTTAAGTGAAGATTTTCCTTTAAATCTCAGTTAAGGTTTCCTTTAAATAAAATCAGTTGCACAAAACATCCTTAAGTCTTCTCCTTTGGATTACTTTAACTTGTTCTCCTTATCTTGGTGTTATACTTGAGGAATTGCTTGCACAGAGGACCTCAGTACAGTAGTACACAAAGTAAGGGAAAAAAAAACACAAGTTATCTCTGACTGCATCTTAACCGCAACATGGCTGACTTTATAGTGATAAATGAGGAAAGTGACCCTGAGAAGAGTGTTCCACAACCAGAAGACCCTGATGAACACCCTTAATGATGAGCAATTGATTTTGCACTACAAATTTGGCCGGAGGTCAATTTATGATGTCTCCAGTTTACATTACATGATTGCACTGTGGTTTTATGCAACAGGATCTTTCCAGTCAGTTATTGGCGAGGTATTTCATGTACACAAGTTAACGGTGTGCTGCGTCATTTACCGGGTTTCAAATGCCCTCACCTGTCTGCTGAACACTGTGGTGAAGTTCCTGTCCAGACATTGCAATTTCCTCCCACATTAGTTGCTGAATGTTTGCTGTTATTTTCAGATCAATTTTACTTTTCAGTTTGTTCGTTCCCTCAGTGAATTCCTTTAGAAGTATGATTGTTTCTTCTTCCAGCCAATTTGGTTTTCATGTCTTCTTATCTTCTGCCATTTTTTTTTTACTATCAGACCAACTTTGTAAGAGGACACTTAGGTTTGACAACAGTTAGCCTGGGCTATTGCAAGCACATGTTCAAGCAAACAAATGATCTCCATGGAAACAGTTGAATTTTACTGCTGTAAAATCTCTTTCAGTACAGTAAATGCCTTAACGCCTTTCCTTGACTATGGAAACCTTTTAAGAGACTCTGTGCAACACCCTTAAGTAATTTCCTCAGCTAAGGAAAAACTAAACCTTAAGTGTCATACTTAAGGAGCAAACTTAAGGTGCTTTGTGCAACCAGCCTCCGTAAATTGTGAAAGTAGACAAACCAAGGCATCTGTTGGCACCAAACATGTCAGCATAGCTTGTCAGGACAGGGGCTAAATAACACTCAAATGTTACGCTAAATTTTGGTGAGGGGACAACTAGCCATTTTCAAGGGGTTTCTTAAACTTCCGCCTCAGGATATGTGAATAAAAATGGGTTCTGTGGGTACCGACCCTAAACTTGACAAGGCTTGTTCCCATTGAATGTTTTACTCCTTACAATCAATGTACTCCTTCAAATTAAAGCTGTATACTTGTCTTTTAAGAAAAAGGAACAATCAATTGCCTGACACATGTATATGCAGATACATAACACATTAAAAGAGGATTTTTGGGAACTAAAAATGTTAAATGTACCAGTATTAGTCTATGCACATCAGATAATAATATTAACTATAGGATAAGAAACCACAGTATATCAGCATGTATGTGATTCCCTAACTCTCCACACTGACATAATTTTTAACTAGCCTATATACTTCAACAGCATAATCAAATCCCTGAAATTCAGTTCTGGCTTTCGGTTTTAGTGTGCCAACCCTAAGATTTTCAGTGGCCCCATCTGGCCACTCCAATAAAAAGAAATCTCTGGGGGCACCACTGATTCATGGCAATTCATCCATTACTTGTTGAGTTATTTCAATCTGGACCCAAGTGAAGAAACAACCAACAGACCGATGCTGCTATTCTGCTGCCAGCATGCAAGTGAAGACATTATTTCAGCTTTTAATTTAGGGGAGTGTTGTCACATGGAAATTGGCTACATTCACCGCACAGAGAAACTTTAGATAATTTGGTCCTCCAAGCTTCTCAGAAAGAGTAATTGCACCAGGTCACATAAAAACATGAACTGAGAGTCTTATCAGATGCTGCTGTGATTATCCCTAAGTGTTTCTGCAAAGGGGATCAAAGCAGCTGCCTTCGACTAATCTTGTCATTGCAGACGACAACATTATCAAGATACCCTCCATCGTGGTCTCTGCCGGCTGCAGCAGTTCAATAAACTAACAGATTCGTTTTCAATGCTCGCTGCTGTCTGTTGCACCAAAAGAACACATACATACAGATAGATTTGGAACATGTGAGTTAAGCCAAAGATTAAGCACTGGGATTTGCAAGAGATGAGCTTCAGTGCAACAGATTAACATCATTTGATCAGCAGTGGTGGAAAGTTACTAAATTCATTTACCCCTGTACTGTGCACAAGGGCAATTTTGAGGTACTTTACTTGAACATTTTTATTTTATGCTATGTTTTACTTTTGATTTACTACATTTGAAAGGGAAATATTGTGCTTTTTACTCTGCTACATTTATCTGACAGCTGTAGTTTGTCAGAATAAGACATTAATCCTATAAAACACAATACATTGTTAATGATTAAACAAGTGATTAGCTTAAATGGGGTTCTTATAGTGTAAAGCAAGTTAGATTTAAGATGTTTTAAGATTTTTTAAATGCCTGTCGAAATGAAATTTGAGACCAATTTTAAAATAACCAAAATTGAAAAACAAAACAAAACAAAAAAATCAGTAAATTATTTAAAATATAAAACAATAGATGACAATCGGTAAGAGATTTTACACTGCAATGTAAGAAAAAAAAACAAAAAAACTATTCATGAAATCCTACTTACCAGTCTTCGTAAAGACTGAGGTAAGACATTTTAATACCAATTAAGGTCTTATTTTTAGATTAGTGACTTCACTGCCTTTTAGACTTTTTAGGGGTCTAAGACTTTTTCACGATCACTGTTACAGTGTATCCTTATATCTAAAAAGCAGTCTCTGTTTGGGGCCTTTTTTCACATTTCGGATGTGTTTGAATTGTTCCCCCAAAAAGAGATTTACCCTCAAAACTTCTCAGGTAGTTCCATTTCACTTCCACAACAAGCATTAAAAAGGTACAAGAGGTAAAATTATCCAATATTTCACAAAAGAAAAGCAAAAATTAGAAAGAAATCCTAAAAATAAATACAGATTTGTGTGGTAGCAACTCTGAAGAAGAAGAAGAAGAAAATCTTTTGTCTTCCACTAATCATCTCATAACCACTCAGATTTATCTTGTGACCCTTTGGAACAACTCAACCCAACAATTTTTCTGCAGGAGTACTTTTACTTTTGATACTTTGCGTACAATTTGCTGATAATACCTCTGTACTTTGGCTTGATGAGACTTCTAATGGGTTAATTTTACATCAAGTTTTAGTACTTTTGCCTAAGTATCTGAGTACTTCTTCCACCACCGCTGATCAGCGAGAAAAGTCTATTCATTAAGCAGTTAGAGGTTCATTTTAAAGGATTAGTCCAACACAGTAGCCCATAGTTGGCCCATCTGGTACATGATGCATCTAATTTAGACAAAGACTGTGGCTTTTAAGATGTGTTTACAGTCCAAAAGGGAGCCTTAATGTAGAAAAAGGCATCTTGTATTTGTTATGTGTATATAATTTAATATGCTTGATCCTTATCTGAATCATGAAACAGAAGAGCCGGTAATGGAAGTGAGACAGTGGTTGCTAGGCAATAGCAGCTCAGCTCACACAGCAGGCAGGGACACACCCACACCTACTGCACTGTAAACACAGTGAACAATAACCCGCTCAGTTAGGGTATCAGAGTCATTTTGTTATGGTGAAATGCAAAACTAACACGCAGGCTGAGACCAACATGCTGATGAAGATGATTAAGATGATGTATAGTGTCCTGAATTTAGGCCTGATGTATTGTATATCTGTGCTGCTGATGCACACAGTAGAGACAAAAATAGCAGCCTGCTTGGCATGGTGTGAAAATAATCATTTATAAAAACAGCACTTACCATTTCATCTGTTTGGCTCCCATGCTGGTGTTTACAGGCTTAACCTCCCATACAGTCGTAGCCCCGCATCTGGGTGATGCTCTGCTTCTCAGTCAGGACCATAGCCCCAAACACAGCCTGAGACAGCAGGGAGGGGAGCAGCCCTGAAAGCAGCAACCAGAGGCGTCTCCACGTCGCACACTGTGTTCAATCAGAAATAACAGCACGTTCAAATCCTCTCCAGCAGCATATTCCTAAAACATAAAGCTCCAAATCCTAATCAAAAGCCCTGAACCCTTCGACTAAATCATACCAAGGCTCAGTCCTGGCTGGCAGAGAGTGACAGACAGAGACAGAGGGAGACAGGATTGGTGCTCAGCAACACCAGCGACTGAAGTCTGCCTGGTTTCTCATTGCACTCGCCTTGTGCTTGAGCTCACCAGCTCCCATTCAGGAACACAATGTTTTTTGTTCCTTGCGGACGAGAACTGATGCAGCTCTTGTGCATCTTTTTCACCCCTTTTTTCTCTGCCGGTCTTTTTGCATTTATTCCCTCTGCCCTCCCTCCCTCTTTCCCCTCTATCTCTTCTGCTCGGTCGCACTGGCTTTGTATCAGTCCTTCCTTCTTTCAGTGAGCGAGGATGTCAGACATGGCTCTGTCTGGGTGTGTTTACCCTCCCCCCTCTCCCTCATTCCTCCTCCCTCCTTTCCTCACTGCTCTCTCCTTTCACAAGGAGGAGGAGGAGGGAGATTTTCTCCTCCTCTCTCCTTTCCCTTTTGCTTTATGTGTACTGTATGTCACTGCAGCTACAAAGAGAACTAACACGTGGTTTGACAAAGAGACATGAAAATATATTTGGTTTGTTGACTGTGTCACAGGCTTGCATAACAACAACATACCAAGCAAGCTGAAACATGTGAGATGTTAATGATATATTTAGAGTCAACAGAAGTCAGGAGTTACTTGAAAAACAGCACACAGAAAATGCTATTTATAGAATGCAAACATCACCCTACAATTACAGCCCTTCTCACTTAATTCATTGTGAGTTGTTGTTTGTACTGAACAGCATTTTTACTGCAACTGTGACAGACAGCCTTGAGTTATTTAGAGAATGTCCTGAAACATTTAAGCCATCAGATTCAACCAAAATGTAAAACGTGCCAGATTTATAAATTTGAGCAGCAGGCAGCAGAAACAAAAGGTTTTTTTTGTGACATGTGCTGCTAAGTGTTAAGTCCTCTTTTGAAAGGCGTTTTGGCTGAGCACGCTTTTATTAAGCTGTTAGAAATGTTGCTGGTGTCATCAGTTAGGATGTAAAATAGGTCTTTGTGTGGCAGCTTGCAGTTCTGCCCAGAACAAAATGACAGTGTCTTTAATTCTGTATGAGCCCCATCAACACACGCTTTAATGAGCTACTTTACTGTTCGGCTATATACAGAGCCATGAAAGTGACCATCAGACTAACAGAGCATTGGATTTACACTGTATCAAACAGCAGAGGTAACATCGACTGGACACTTCTCCTCACATTAGGGTCTGAAGAAACATTTTGCTATAACTTGAAAAAACCCACACTGAGGACGCTGACTGTAATCAGTGAGAAAAATAAAAAAAAATATAGTCCATCTCTAAGGGTGATATTCCCATTCTGTTTCGTCAGTGCACTTTGTGAAATAAGACAAAATAATGTAAATACAAACACTTTAAATGGCATTGAAAACAATATTTGGTGCTTTAGTACCTCTAACACAACATCTACTACCAGTATTAATGATCGAGAATAGGGGAGACCGGGTGTGGTTGTAACAATAGAGTCTGTCTCCTAGAATTTACTTTTATATACAACTAATTTGAAACAGCAAATATGTTTTGAGGGAAATGTAATGCTGAGCAAATTAGGTTTTCTATTGACATAAAAAGGGAAATGTTGCTAATTAATGTACCTGGCAAGACGCCAAAATCATGTTACAGAACTTATCAGCAAAATGTTTATTGAAAACATATTTATTGGTCCTACCTGCCTATCTGCACTGTTGTATCATATATATTGTTTAATTGTACGTTTTTAAAGGTGTATTGTGTTGTGTGTCTGTCTGTACCTTTGATTTTTGAGAGAGGCCAAATTTCTATCTATCTATCTATCTATCTATCTATCTATCTATCTATCTATCTATCTATCTATCTATCTATCTATCTATCTTGTTTTTCACCCAATAGGCAATCCAGCAGTATCACATTTTTAATCTTTTTTTTAAATCAATATTTCACATTAATACATTTCTCATTAAATGTAACCAAAATCTCAGTCTTTTCCTGACCTTAATCAAAGTGCTTTTGTTGCCTAAACAGGACTTCGGATACAAACCTAGAGATCTGGTGTCAAGGTCCTGCACTTTGTATGCCCATCATCCTCTCTCACCACTTATTGTGAAGCCTATGCAGTACATGATTGTGTTTCATTACCTGAAAGAAACATTGTCTCTAAGCATAATCCAGGCATCCATTATTTTGCCACAAGAATGTAATTATGAAAGCAGGTCAGTAACATACGAACATAATTTCTGGGAAACAGGGTGGAACAATGGGATGGTTGTAACAGCACCATCTTGAAACCTTTTTAATTAACATTTAACCCAAATCACGATCTTTTACTAACCTTAACCAGAGTACATTTGTTGCCTGAACCTAAGACAAGAGTCTGGATGCAAACCCAAATTTCTGACGGCAAGATCCTGCGTTTTAAACACCCACCATCCTCCCCAAGCACTTCCTTCTGAGTCCCACCCAGTACATTGATGTAGTATTTTGTTATCTGAAAGAAATGTTGTCTCTAAACATAATCCAGTCATCCATTACGTTGCCACAAGAATGTAATTAAGAAAGCAGTTTAGTAACATAAAACGTAATTTCTGGGAGACAGGGTGGAACAATGGGATGGTTGTAACAGCACCACCTTCACTTGGAAGGGATGACCTATGAGTCATGTCATACATTCATTCTTTGTATAGCCCCTTCATTCCTAACTCTGCATGTGAAATTTTATATCTGTGAAAAAATGTGCAGATTTTACAGCCAAAATTTCAGGTATGAAAGTAATTTTTTGGAACAAGTCATTGTTGTGTTTAGTCTTGATACTGTTAAAATGAGAATTACATAACTTGTGTAAAATGGGTGAGAAGTCTCTGGGGTAAAACATGAGTCATTTCATCTTTGTACATTTGAAATCATCATGGTGCTGCAGCTAGCTAAACAGTGGCTGACAGAGGTGGGGATGGTTGTAACAGATATTTAAAAAGTGTTACAACTAACCCCAGTGACAACTAAACACATTTTCTGTCTATTTTGCTGCTTGTTTCAGCATGCAGGGAGAGTTGGTGGAGTGTGCTTGCACACATGCTTAAGTGAGGCAGGGAAAGACAGTAAGGTCTGTCCCCAAAGAGTACTCTATCTGCCGTGTGACATTGGGCAGACACTGCTAGAAAATTAATAAATAAATAAATACAAAACCTCTGAGAAAGACGATCAACTGAGCTGTGCTGTGAGCTATCACAGCAGTCTAAAAGTCTTCAATGTGCAGCAAGAGGACGTCTTGATGGGTTACTCTGCTGAGCAAGCACACTTTTGCTCAGGACTCACTCCATGTGAGTTACTTGGCATCTCGCAGGTACAGGTTTGCAAGTTAGACGTTTAGTATGAATTGGTTATTACTGTACGATAAAACTTATTTGCTTAAATCACTGCATTAAACCAGCGCATATTTGGGACATGGGTCTATATGGGACAGGCTTTTAATTCCTTTCACACAAAACTGTTGCCCAGTAAAGATGGGAAATACTATCAATTTTTTTTTTGTGTAAACCAGTATGAATATTGCTTCTATAAAAATTAGGCTTCGAAAAACAAATCAATTATGAATCATTCATTTGATCTGGCTCCGACAGACAGCGCATCAGAGACAGAAATATGACACTGGTTTTACATCACCCAAGGATTACGGCACCCTGCATACCGACACAACACCACTTTATCCTGTTGAAACAATATTCAGAACTTGAATTAACTTTTATGAAAAACCCTTGTGATTCTTTTGATGGGTGAACCCTTATGACGTAAAGGAATATGAATAACTCACCAGATAATCGAAGAAAGGACACATATTCTGACTTTATGACCGCTCTTGTCTCTCTGGTTTACCGGGCCGGTAAATCTGGATGAATTACTGTATTCTTTGGCACTCAAAGTTTCAGTAAAATGAACCCTAACGATTGAATTGAGGAGAATCTAGCTGAGCTTACATTGTGTGTAGCATCTCCATATTGACAAATGTTTTAACATAAGACAGTAGTCAACAAACAGGTTTTAAACATGCAAAGACCTTCTATAAAAACAAACTACTTGGCAACCAGACCAGGCCTCTAATTGAGACAGGCCTTTATTTGTCAAAATGTATAGCCACATTGGGCTAGTAAAAGAAACTGAGCATTTGACTGGGACTAGGCTTCAAATTTTTGCGGTATGTATCAGTTTCTGTGTGTTTTTGTAGATGTGTAATTTTTAGTTCTTCACTCTTACTGTTACAATGATACAGCTCTTATTGTTGCCCCAGTAGTGGGCCAGGCCGTAACATTGGAACTCCTTGTATTTGACATCAGTTAATAAATGATGTGATATAGACAGAGAAGTTGAAAACACTGCTATTTTTAGTAGACAAATTAGAGGCCTTTGTGTTAAAATTTTAGAGCTCTGACACAAAAATTCATCAAGTTAGGTGCTAAGACAATTATTATCCTTATAATTAATAATTTATGGCATTAATAGTTTATAATAATAAACTATTACTGGGGTTTTGTCAAGTGTTAATTACAAATCCTGGCATGTTTTGATGTTATCACAACATTAATCAGTTCTTTATAATGATGACATAAATTAACAATACTGACTGAGGATCCAAAGCTCAGAGAGAGCCACTTTATAGGTTGTACTGGCTCTCATGATCCTCAGATGTTTGAATGTGTTCCACTCTTACTGCCCAGCAATCTGGTTTTGCATCAAATTTGAGTAGAAGTTTGCAAAACAGCATCAAGAAACACACAGGAAAAGTTTGCGTTTTTTCTGTGAAGGCTAAAACAAAACAAAAAAAAAAAAGTCCCAACAGGCAGGTAAATCAAAGTGATATGCACATCCATCCATTTGATGGAAGGATCAAATGACTAAATTCAAAGTATCTCCATCCAACACTTGAGAACAAACACTATTGTTTCCAAAGTGGCATGAATATTGGGCAGAAGGAGCTGCTGCAGATCAGTTTGGCGAATTCAGTAGCTTCTTCAAAACCTCTCCAGGAACAGCCTTCATAAAGTTTTCACTGTGTCTTCATGCACTCATTTCTTTTCTTTGAATGTTGTCGCTCCAGTATTAAAAAGACAAGGACAAACTCGAGTACAGGACAGGCAGATGATAAAGATTTGGCAGACCAAGATGTGACTAAGGGAACTGGAGGAAACAAAGTGTTTCTTGAACAGACAATATCCTAGTTATGCATGGATGATATATGAGGAGTGACTTTGCTGTTCAAAGTGTGGCGGGAAAGTCATTCCACCACTGGGGAGCAAGGAGGTGAGAAGAAAGTCGGCTTACTACAGGGACAGCATGCAGTCGGCAAATTTGTGAATCAAATGAGTTGCTAAAATAGAACAGATTGTTTGTATGGTCACCATGGATTCTGATTGTATATTATTATTATGCCCGCCATGAAATAAGAGTTACCCATCTTTTTTATTTCAGTGACCTTCAAACAGATATGCATGAAGCAGCACAGACTGATAAGATTTTGTCCCTGAGAATCCCATCTATTTTTGTTGTCAAACACAATTTAGAAAAGAAGTCTGTGGCTGTTAAGGTTCATTGTTCAGGAGATAGCACTGGAGAGAATAAAAGATAAGCCCCTGTCATTACAAATCAGCTATTGTCCAACATATCTGTGTGTAAATATTTATCTGCCATAGTGAAATAAACTAATTTGCTCTGAAATGATCTGCACTATGAAATTATCAAGCACTCAGAGCTCATACCTCTGCTGAAGCTGCACAGCCTCCTACTATATGTGTTATCTTGATAACAGAAAATGTTTGGAATTGTTTAATCTTCATATGAATAAGACTTTTTGATTTATTCAATTGAGTAGCTGCAATAGAAATAACAATTATGTTCAAGGAATGCCTTGTTTTAAAGGATAAGGGACTAATGGGAACAACAGTTTTAGAAACTGGTCCACTTTTAAGTTTTGGCTGCAATGTAACAAATTGGGGCAAATCAAAAATCAGTTCACGTCCACTAAAAGCGCTTGCTTTTGCCACTGACAGGCTCAGATTGTTAATAAATTACCAACAACAGAATGGAAGAATCCCTACAGTGACAGACCTTTTTATTAAAGATAAGGATATTTTTTGTTAAATCACAAACAGCCCCAAATTCACTTTGTTGTGATCAATTTTTAATTTTGTTTCTTTGCAAAATATTAATGATAAATCATATATACATAGCCCCATCTCATTCATTCATATGTTTTCATTTATATGTTTCCCAAATTTGCAGTTGTTGAAACTCCAGAAAGAAAAATTGACCTGTTGTCTAACCCTTCCCTCTCCTCCCGACTCCAGCTGGCGCAGGATGACCTGTGATGGTGACAAGAGAAGGAAAATAAATAAATAAATAAATAAAATTAAAATAAGATAAGATAAAATACATGTAGGGATAAATAAGACAAAAACGAGCTTTGATGTTATTTACCATGGCTCTATCTGAACGGGCAATAAAGTTATTATTAGTTATTATATATAAAATCACCATTGCTTAACACACCAGACTCCATTTAATGTAAAACACACAAAAACGAAATTAATTTCACAAAAATGCTCTTGCTTGATCTTTCCAATGTTCCAACAATCATCAACTCTATTTGGTTAAAGGATCCCTTAATTTACCCAGTTAGATGTGGAAATATGCTGGCTCTATACATCATAAAAATACTGTGTATTTAAAAGGAGTCTGGTGGGTTTAGCGATAGCAATTTCTGGGCTGTTTCGGGTTAAACAAAAAGGTTCTTACTCTTTAACAGAAAGGTCTATCTATGTTGGGATCCTTTGTATAATGTTGACGGACACTAAAAATAACAATCTGAGCCTGTCAGTGGCAAAACGAAGCACTCCCAGTAGACGTAAATTGACTGTGAACAAATGCCCCCAGTGGTCACACTGCAGCCTGTTTCCCAGTTGATGTCTGCAGTGCTCTCGCTCAATACTGGTCCATTTTCAAAAACTGTTGTTCCTGTTAATCGTGTAGACACAAAATATGGGAAAATAGGGTGAAAAATACCAAAGTTACCCTTTAAGAAATTCGGGATCCATTGGATTCAGGTCTGAACACAAATATTTCCATCAAATTTCTTTAAAATCTGTTTTAAAAGGTTTTTTTTTCTATATCTTGCTTATTATCTGCTTACTTACAAACAACAAATAAATGTGATTGAAAAATATACCTCCAAAAGTCATATGGCAGTAGTGGGAGAAGTATTCAGATCCTTTACATAAGTAAAAGTGGCGATACAGCAACACACAAATACTACTGTACATTACATGTCAAAGTCCTGCTTTTAAACCCCAACTTAAGAAAAAGTATAGGAATATTATCAGCAAAATATACTTACAGTAAAAGTATTTATTATGTATCTGAATGGCCCCCGTCACTGTTACATTCACAGAAAATGGAAAGCCTTGTGTAAAGTAGAAGTACCTCAAAACATAAGTACAGTGCTTGAGTAAACGTAGTTTGTTACTTTCCATCACTGATAAATGAAGTATTTCTGCAGCTTTAATTTACAACAAATGTCAAGCTTGTTGTAACGGTAGATCTTGACCACTGAAGACTGAACACCCTTAAACAGTGAAGTTAGAACCAATGACCTATTTTGAGAGAAAATAACTAAAAAATAATACTTTTTCCTACAAAGCAGATTTCTTTCTAGTTTATCAGTCGTCAGTGATGTGTGTCAAAAATTGTTCTCAGTGACTGGTGTCTGAACTGGAAGAGCCTTCAGTCAGCATCAAACATCTTAACAAAAAAAACCCAAAACTGATCCACAGCCTAGAAGAAACAAACTCAATTCAACAAAGACTAGCCATTCAGTTTGAAACTGAACCAGTTTCTGTCAGTGTGATATTTTGGTTCAAGCAGCACAGTCTGGTGAAACGCCCATAGTTGAACGGCAGTTTCAAAGTCAACTCTTCTCATTTAAAACATCCTATATCCACTCTAACTGTGACAGGCGTTCATCTAAAATCAGGTCTACTATACATCCATAAATTAAAATAAAATAAGATGAAATTTAAACTCCCAGCGGGTCATATTGAGAACACAATCATCTTCTCAGTCAGTGGTAATATGGAGCAACTTCATACATGCAACCAATTAGACTACTTATTACCTCTAACTAGGCTACCTCTCAATTAAGCAACACTTACTTTTCATCATACTGTGCCTTTAAAATGAAGGCTTGCATAACTGCCAGGGTATATTTTAAATAGACTGGAGCCTAATTAGTTTTTACAAAGTGATTCATCTTTCTGCATGTATGTGCATATATTAGCAGAACTGTTGATCACGACTTGGACGGCCGTCGTTGCAGCTTGGTCCTCCTCAGTGCAGCATCCTGTGTGCGCCTCTGAGGACTCTACATTGGTGTAACTGGGTTGTGTGGGGTGTTGCTACTTTTAGATGTAGCTTGTTTTTATGTAGGCCAGATATAAGTCGAGCCAGTACCTGTCTAGCCAAAATTAGCACAAAGCACAAGGACAGGAAGCAGGCAGAAAATATAGCATACGTCTGTAAATTTAAATCATGTCCATTGTGCAGTTTTAAAAATCTTTTGAATTTATATTTACTTTTAATTAAAGGGGAACAGATGCTTCAGATCTATTGTAGGAGTTCAAACAAGCCAAAAACTGCTGTATTTATAGAACATGTATTTACATTTACATATATCCTATAAACTGAAAATGAAACTCAAGCACCAAGCCTGCTGTGCTGTACACTACAGTTTTTGAGGTAGCAGAACTTGTACGTGAATATTTCGATTTTCTTCTACCTGATATTTATACTTTATACAGATTTTCACATACTCCTTGCTTTTCAAGTTTAGTTCCAAAATATAGTTAACAAATAAATTAGGATATTGTGATATCACTTTATTGATCCCAAGGCAGAAAATTCACAAACTACCCAGCAGAATTTAAAGTAATAAAATATATAAGTATATATATATATAAATTAAAATCAGCCCTACATTTACCAGCTGCAATATTAAAGTTATGCACACATTAAAGCATTAGTACTCATAATCCAGTCATATAACAGACGTTATTCTGAAATGTGCTATTCTGCAAAATGAGTACTTTTACTATTGGCCCTATAAGATGGCCTCTATTTTGATGCTCATACTTTAGTATAGGGCTGCGACAATTAGTTGACTAATCGATGACTAATCGACTATTAAAATAATCGATGACTATTTTAGTAGTCGACTAATCGGTTTGAGTCATTTTTCGTAGAAATGTACTATAAAAGTGCCCCAAAATACTCTTATTGCAGCTTCTTTTGTTCAAATATTGGTAGCTTTACACACTCTCCCATGACGGTGAACTAAAACCCTTTGGCGTGAGTACGAAACAAGACATTAGATGACATAATTTTGGGATTTGGGAGAGACAGACTGTCATTTTTCACCATTTTAACACATTTTTCCATAAAATGACTAGTCGACTAATCGAAGAAATAATCGACAGATTAGTCGACAATGAAAATAATCGTTAGTTGCAGCCCTACTTTAGTACAGTGATGCGAGTACTTTTTCCACCACTGGCGATGCTCTGGACTCTCATTCACCTGTCCTCAAAGTGTAGTTGCACACTCTCAGTGATTCTTGCATGTATTTGTGATCAACTTGCTACTACAGTAGCTAGGCCTAACAAGATGCAAACTGTAACGCTACACTATTTCTGAGTCGTTTTCACTGCTGTGTTTATCTGATTTGACATAGTAAGAAATGGCCCTTGTTTCACACTGACTGGAGTAGCTGGCTTTTGATTTAGTTAAGCCAACAGATAGCTCCAAAACTAATTCACAGGAACAAGACTTCATATTATCAAGTTGTTTTGGCAAACTTGCAGCGAAAAGATGGGTACTAGCAGGAATGAGCAGCATGGCCCTCTCCTCCATCAGCTTGGTCTTTTCTGGTTCAGTTTGCCAATAGAAAGAGCAGAGACAATATATATTTTTCAGCTTGATAAATGTTTGTCTTTCATCTTCATTCACTACAGTACCTGTTCTAGTTCTAGGGTTTTATGTTCTCAGCATTTGTTCCCCTAGGCAAAATGTTTAATGTATGTTTCCCTAGGTCAAATTTTTGAAATCCCGCCTAAAGCTTACAGCCTACTGATGTTATACTCCTAAACCTATTCCCTTGGATTTGTGGGCTAGACAGTTTTTATAACTTTAGACATTGATGTCTCCATAGTGGCTGAATGCATTCTTACTATTCAAGCAGCAATTTAAATGTCTGTCTCCCTTCGTTCTTTCACAATTTGAATTTACAAAAATAACCCTCACCAATCTGTGTTAATATATTGGGTTATACAAGGAGATATTGGACCACTGGAATATTGAGATGACCTCACAGATAGCTGGAGCTGTGCAGCTCTCAGTGGGACAAGCCATTTCACATTATTGTGAGCCATTTGATTCAATGTTTACATAAAATATTGCTAGTCATTAATGTTTAAAATTGTGTCATTAAGAACTAATTATCAGTTTAATGTTAAGTCAGTGTGAATACTGATTCAGGAGCATTCTGCATACTTTCAGCTTCAGAAACCATCCAAATATCAACATGTTCAGCTCCTTAAGGACATTATGCTTGTATTGAACTTTTTCCTATTTTCTTTTTAGAATATTGTGCTTTCATCATTTCTTGTAATGGCAGTCAAATTAATGCAAAGCATTTCTTATTTCAGTCCTTTAAGGCAAGTCAGTTTAACTTACAGATTTGATAGCAGGCTACTACAGTTAAGCTTCCAATTTTTATAGAAATGTATTTCAGCTCTTAGCTTCTTTAGGTAATGCTGTTTCGCTTTTTTCTTTTAAGCGGTGATCAGCATTCAATCGCCTTTTGCAGGAAATGCACTTTCTAATTCAATTCAAAAACCGGTATCAATAATTTTGCATGTCTAGAGTTTTTATTTCCTCTGTTGAATATTCACCAGCTCAAACTGTACACACCTTCCCCCACAATGATTGACGGACCATTGGACCAATCACAGTTCAGCCTTTCGGACGTACAGTGACGCAGACGCGTAATAACGTTACGTACGGTCGAAAAGCGGAAGTACCGGTACAGGCTGTACCCCGTGTTTTCTTCTTCTTGAATGCTATTCGTTTTGTAAAGGTACATTTTGTACACATTTACGAGATTAAGGAAACAGTATGTAGTATTAGTTTATACAGATTCAAACAGGTTCATTCTTGCTGCTTGAATTATTTTACTGTTTCGGAATATCTAACAGTGTTAGCTAGCCAGCTATGCTAACAGGTGATGTTGAGTGTTCCTGTAACAGTGTAATTATAGTGGTAATGTGTAAGAAGAAGTCTGTTTGCACTCTTTAGGTTTATTTACCAACAATTGATGAAGTGTATCGATGACTTACATTTGTATTGTGTCAGGTATCATCATGTCAAAGCAGCCGCTGGGAAAGACGCTGCTGAGGAATGTAATCCGCCACACAGATGCCCACAACAAGGTGCGTTTGAGTTCACGTTTTAATGGGACAACTGGGAAACACGCTCGGTTTATTAAATACACACATTGTTAAAACTAATGCAGCTTTATACAACAGCCTCGCAGGAAAAAAATCCTTCATTAGTTTTGTTAAAACTGTTAAAGATATAGTTTATTTTATCTTAACGATCGTTTAGGAGGCTGTACTATGTGTTGATGCTGAATTGTATTGCTGTTTTTGTATTTTGTCCACCACCGTTGATATAACCTTGTTTTTTGAAAACAACCATTCACATTGTCTGCAGCTAATCTGTAATCTCTATAATCAGTTGTAATGCTGCCTATTATTTTCATTATTGCTAAATATCATCTAATAATCCAGTGTTTGGTCTACAAAATGTATGGAAATTGTGAAAATATCTTTAACCTAAAGTGATATCCTCAAATTGCTTGTTGCCTAAGATAAAGGAATGCAGCAAATCCTTACATTGAGAGGTTAAAACTAGGAAATGTTTGGCACATATGTTCTAAAAAAATACTGTAATGATAAACAGTTATTGAAATAGCTGATGGTTTTCTGTCCAGAGGAGAGCTCTTGTTCTAGAGATGTGTTGTGTTTTTTAACTGAAGCTTTTTCTGATACACTGATCCAGTTTGAGGCCCTGGCTACAATTACCTTTGAGCTCAGATGAGTAGTTTACTGATATTTGGCAGCTTTTAAAAACTGAATGTTTCACAGACTCAGTTGCAAGTTTTTGTTACCCTTTACCCATAGGTTAAAGATTAAATAAAACCTCCGCAAATATTTGAGTCCTGTGCACTTGGTGAATCCAAATGGAGCATTCACATTGTGTGTGAAGTGTTGGTCTATGTGTCTCAGCAGTCTTTAATGTACTTACTCTTGTTGACCCACTGCAGATCCAGGAGGAGATGGAGATGTGGAAAATGCGAGACTGGGAGGTCCACCGGGCCCACAAACATTTGTCAGATACAAAGAGTCTGAGGTAGGAACAGCAAATGTCCTGATTTAATTTGCGCCAGCTCAACACAAGTTATACCAAAGCTCATTTGGGAGCATGTTTCATAAAGCAGCAGTTAGTGTAGAGAGCTGTGACTGTACGTTGTTGTTTGATTTATTGATGGTGGTTGTTTTCCAGGGGGCAAATGCACTGCGATCGCGTGCCAGATACGTCTAGAGACCTGAGTCGAAGCAGAGAGCGAGTCTCAGAACATGATGACAGAGAGGCCCGATACTGGAGTCGCAAACT
Source organism: Cephalopholis sonnerati (assembly GCA_019142605.1). Classification (NCBI taxonomy): domain Eukaryota; kingdom Metazoa; phylum Chordata; class Actinopteri; order Perciformes; family Serranidae; genus Cephalopholis; species Cephalopholis sonnerati. Next base: position 24,430,629 of record JAGQAX010000013.1, on the reverse strand, counting down.
GTATGAATTTGAGGCCAGTGATCCTGACAGGTAGAGTGCATGACAAAAATCTTCATTTACTGTAAATATGATTTTGTTTTTTGCACTTACAGTGAAATTATTTGGGAAAAGTGAATTGTTTTTCTTACTTGTATTCTGGACGGTGTGCATGTATATCATTTAAATGATGTGGAGTCAGACAAGATTGACAAATCTTCATCCTGTGTGTCACAATACAGGTGGGGACATAGTGGCTTCAAGGAGCTTTATCCAGAGGAGTTTGAGAGTGACAGGTAAGCAAAGAGAGAGATAAGAATTGAGTCACAACTCAGACTTTAAAGGGGCACTTCAGAGATTTGGCACTGTACTTCCACAAAGCTGTGGCTCATGTAGGAAAAATATTTAAAAATACTTGTCATTATCTCACATAAGCCAACAACTGTCATTTAATGTAATTAGAGCCAAATTTAATAAATATCAGTCCTTGCACAACCAGCTCTGTAATCATCATAACGTCATAAACTCTCACAGGTTGTTAACATGGGAATCTTTCATACCTCCATTTTTCATGCCATATGATGTGAATGTGGCACTACTGTAGCTCCTCCTTAATAGGTAAATGCCATGTAATAATTTTTTAAGCAGGCTGTCTGTTAATTCTTTGATGACTCCCAGCTAAAGCAGAGGTAACCCTGAGGACATTATGGTTTTTTTCAGAGTTTCGAGAGCTCGGAGCCCCAGAAGAGATTACACAATTGTTTTCACTAGCCAAGTAGCACCACCTATGACACATAAACTGATCTTGATGCGCAAAATTGATGGATGCCTCTAAAAAATATTTTTTCATACCTACTATACCTGTCTAACCTGGATTTATTTGTTCAATTTTTCTGTCCTTCAGTGAAAAAAACAGTGCCACAAAGAAGATCGGCCGCCACAAGATGAAAAAGTCCAAGTCTGACACAGAAGCAAGCTTATCAAAACGATCAAAAAAATCCTCTCGAAAGAAGAAAAAGAAAAAGAAGAAAAAAGATGAGGAGGAAAAGCGTAAGAAAGCTGAATGCCCGAGCAGTGACAGCAGCAGCGATGACAGCAATGCCACCAAAGACAAGCAACGGAGGAAAAGGACTAAAAGTCGACATAAAAACAAGAAGATTGCAAAAAGCAAGAGGGAGAGATGAGGACAGCAGCTCAGGTGACAGCGATGATGAAGGAGAAAGGGAGAGACGGACTCAGAAACGCAAAAAGAGAAAACAGGACCCCCACAAAGACTCAGACTCAGGTCCAGACTCCAAAAAGAAGAGCAGGAAAAACTGGAAAGCAGCAGGTGAGGAGAGCTCAGATGATAGTTCTAGAGACTGAGATTCAAAGACAAGAACAGACATAGAGCTCAGCTAACGACCAGGAAAACTACTGCAGGCTCCTTTGTTCGCCTTAACTTCACAGAGGGCTTTTCTCTGCAGGGACGTTCTGTATTGTACTTTGTTAGACATCAACAAACCTGTGCTGTCGGCGCTCTCTGTGGGCGTTCTGTGTAGCAATACCTCATCCATCGCTGCAGTGGTTTGAAGCACACTGTACGGCAGTGCAGACAGCATGAAGGGGGAAGGTGGGATATCCACCACCTGCCTCATTAGGAATTCTGTCGGCTGCAGGCTCATTGATTGATCATTGACACATGCCTCAGACTGTCTGCCTCACACGGAGACCTGTCCTGAATTGACCAGTGTTTTTTATCGCACATTATTTAAGAACAAAGAAAAATTATGCAACTGTCCTCATCGGTTATGATAGAATGTGCTTTTATTGTTATTTTAATTTTTTAGTTTTGTAATTTTTGATATTTGTATGCAGCACATTGTCATAGGTGAAAATAAATGTCTATTTTGCTGGTGCTTTTTATATGCTTCTTTGTTATTTAAAAATAGTGGACTATACATAAGTCTGGTGATATTCTCTGTTTTTCTCATTGTCAACAAATCCCACAGAAGTATAAAACCAACAATGAATGTATCTGGCCAACGAGTATCATCTGTGTAGCTGAAGTCTGATATAGTTGCAGGACTGCACAGAATTACTGGGGGGTAAAAAAGGTAAGGTATGGAAATTGAATTTCACTTGAGGTAGTTTGATTTTTTTTTCTGGAGAATCTTTTTTTCTTTGACCAAATCTATACTTTATTTTCCCCTAACTTTGCAATATAGTAAATACTAGTATTTATTAATTTCACTTGTGCCATGCTTCATAAATGTGCAGTTTGCCACATGCAGAGGAGAGCACTGCTACATATGTGTTAGGGTGTACATTGGGGATGAACAGTAGATGTTCCATTGAGACAGAAAGGGCTGTCCACACCAAGAATGATAACCACAATGATAAAAATGTGGACATCCACACTGGTGAAAGATAACATTCTGTCAAGAGTGGCCACAAGCGTGTGCTGCACACTCTGAAGTCAGTGTTTCCGTCATCAAATCTCAATGAAAATAATCCTTACAGTATCACTTGCCACGGTCGCTGAGGTGTGGACGCAGCCATCAGCTTATAAGTATGTATTTATAGTTGTTGCTGTTCGTTGTTCAGACTGCTAATCAAAATCAGGTTTTTGGTTCATATGTAGATGCATCCAACTTGATTTTAGAAGTCTGGACAGCAAAAAGAACTCATGCAATGTTTGCAAATCTGACCAAAACCACATTTGAAGGTGGTTTAAAATGCAATTCCAATCGGATTTTTACAGATATATGTCTCAGTCTGAACACTGGCCTCTCACATTGGATTTCAAAGTGTTTGAACAAAACACACAACAACAACAACATCAAACCCAGAATGATGGAAGGGAAGTGCTGAGCAGATCCATGCTGCTGCTACCAGAGCACTTAAGAGGACAACATTAAGAGCAACAGTCAGCGGACAGATACCAAAATAAATTGTTTGCAGGGTGAAATGATGGATCTCCATTTTTCATACTTAAGTGCTGAGAATCTGTGTCAACAGAATTACTATGTGGTTATTGAAGTCTGCGACGCTACCTCAGAAACCCAAGCAGAGTTGTTGGTGATGTATGGTCACACAAATCTGATCTGAATACTTGCAAATAACAGTGCGGACAGTCTGTCTTCAAGATCTGATATGAGAGGTTTTTTTTTCTAAGATCAAAGAAAACAATATCAATGTAACTTTGCTTTTTAAAACAAGCAAAACACAATTTTCACACAGTCCCTTATTACTGTGTGCCATTGACCCCTATGTTGATAATAAAATATATCTCCAGACTTTAACAGAGATGCTAATATGTGTTACACAGCGTCTCACAGACCTGACACTGATTCATAAACTTGCTGTAATAGAAATGTAAGAACCACAGTTTCCACCTGTCTGTTAAGATAACATTGATGTGTGTTTGGAGCCAAATACAGCAATGTAATGAGGTGGAAGTCTAAATCTAGATAGGTGAGTTTATTCATATTTTCATACTTAAAAATTACCTCCAGCATCAGAAACATCACATTCCCAATTTGAGTTTTTGTGATTTTTCTTTTTTTTTTTCATTAGTCTGGCTGTTTGTAAAGAAATACAGAGAGGACGGCTTCCTCTCCATCGGCCATCATTGATCAAAGACCTCTGCAGTTTTGTCCCAGTTTGAACATCTTTTTATGATGCAGGAGATATACCTTAATAAGCTGCTATTCATGATCAAAGTGAATAAATTTAGTGATTTGCACAATTTCTCTTTGCTTCTGGTGAAAGAGCGCCCGGTGGTTCAGCTCTATTCTGAAGAGCAGTGAGACCTTATTGCCCAGGTAATGTAATACACTGGGTGAATTTAATGCCTGAGAAAAATATTCAATAACAAAAAACAGCAAACAAATAAAGAAGAAAAACAGCCCTGTATATAAAAATGTAACACAACACTATAATAAACCGCACTATTCAAAACATATTAACATCACGTTCTGTGCTGCTGGTCAGTTTCGTTCTACCACACTTGTCAGACTACATTTGTACTTCGCTTTTTTTTTTTTTTTTTTTTTTTAACAAAGTCTAAATAAACCTGGTAAAGAGTAGTAGGCCTGTGCCATCCAGATATTTTTAGATAATCTGATGCTGAAGGAAGTGCTGGTAAACCATTTTGAAAGTGTGTGTGTGTGTACTGGAGAAGCCTGAAGCACTTTACTGAGTCTGTGTCAATAGGCTAAGTGTTTTCTCTAAGCAGCAGAGTGTGGGCTGTGTTGAGCTTGGCTGCAACTGCCCGAATCTTGGAATAAGAAAAAAGCAAATGAAATTCGACTGGTCAAATCAGTGTTGACGGAGGTTTATAAAACACGTTGTCAAGGTTAATAAGCATTTGGCAAAAGGGCAAGATCTTAAATTGAGCGCGTCTCATGGCCGCATGTTAAGACAACGTATTCATAAAATAATTATCTAGAAAAAATAACTGATGTATGGCATTTTTATTCTTGCTATATTATAAATGATAACAAATGTATGTCTTCAATACAGAGTGCAACTTTTTGCTGCAAGTCTACACAGAGGTAATGATGCTGTTTCCACCATTTAAAAAAACGTATTCACAGGTTTTAGAAATACTAGCGGAAAGGTTAGTCCAACATTTTGGTCCAGACTAAAACATCCTCACATCTACTGGATGGATTAGCACAATGTTTTATACAGACATTCGTGGTTCCAAGAGGATGCATCCTTGTGACCACCTGGTACGTAGTTTTGAGTGAGAAGCCTCAACAACTATGGACTGCAATGAAAATTTGTCGACATTCATGTTCAAACACTCAGAGGTAGAGTGGGTTGTCCACCTATCAGAAGATCTCCTTTTGCATGTCGAAGTATCCTTGAGCAGTTTACTGAACCCCAAATCCCTCCTGATGGTTCCATCGGTGTGTGAGAGTGTTAAAAACTGAGTAGCAGGTGGCACATTGTATGGTAGCCTTGGCCACCAGTGTATGAATGTATGTGTGTGTGAATTGTTGAATGTGACTAGAAAGGACGCCATACAAGTGCAGGTCCATTTACCATTTACTTAATGTCCTGCAGTGTAGTGAATTTTTATGCCTTTTCTGCATCACTTTACTGATTAATTGTATTTACTCAAGTGATCCTCTGACTTTAGTGCTAATAAGCAAATATTAGCAGGCTAACACCCAGGCTAAGGTGGTTAACATGGTACACATTATCAGCATCTCCTCCCCTCAGCAGCTACACTCATGTTTCTGTGCTGAAGACTAGAGATAAAGCTTTGTTTTAAAGTCTCTGTGCTCTGCTCTTGCTACAGTTACAGCCTCTATCTGAATATCTGTGGTTTGGAGTGCAGTTTCACTCCTGTGTTCCAGTTTATGGTTTAAGATATCAGCCTTATTCCACTGTTGACTGACCGATTTCAGCCGTACAGGAGAGCGTATTAAGTTACTGCTGATGCAAACCTGCATTGGCTGCTTCACATTAAAGGCCTTTCACTGTCAAACTGGCGCAACGTTTTTATTGTGATTCTGCACTATTTGGTCAGCAGATCAGTCTCGGGGAATGGAACAAACAGTAACAGCAACAGCGAGCTGAGAATGGCTGCAGGCGACAGGCTCTTACTGAGGTTTGTGACCAGCACAGCAAGGTAAACAACTTTACCTTGCTGTGCTGTGCTGTGCAGTTCATGGTATGGTCCTGGAAGTACTCTACCTGTGAGTTTGTTTGCTGGCTCAGGTTAGTATTTAGCTCAAAGCAGCACAGCGTCACAAAACCACGAGTATGGTTGTAAACTTTTTTGTCTTGTTTAGAAATAAATGCAAATTAAAGTGTAATTTTTCCTCATTTGCATTTGACTGCATTATAAATATAGAAATACAACTCATACTGTAGCTTTCAAAAAGCAATACAGGTTGTAAATTTATGCTAATTATTACTGCAAGTCTCCTCAAATGGTTGAGATAGCAGCAGGATTAGGAAAATTGCTGTTGAAAATATTAACCCTAATTTACAGTTTCACTCAGAGAATCTCTCTCTCCACAAAAACATGTATAAAATGTCTTGATTTACTCCATTTTCAGGAGACACAACATTTGCTGAAAACAATGAATACCAGAAATTATAAGTAAATAATTCTAAATGTGAAGTAGGTTAAAATCAGAAAAAGGAAACATCACATGTAGGGTGGAGGCTACTGTAAAACCAGCAACACAAGGATCCCATAGGAATGGCAACATTGTAGTTTGGGGTCAGTTTGTAGGTGTTATTTCTGGCAGGTATCACATCTAAGTAAAATGAAATTCAACCAATTATGGAAATTAGAGAAATTTTTCATCAGTGTTTGAGTTTCAGCACAGTTGGAATATGATTTGTTGTGATATTGTAGAGCAGACAGCATGGTGATCACAGATAAGACTTTAAAGGCTAGGCCTACTAAACCATGTTCAGATTGGACTTTTCAAACACACATTACTATGCATTAAACATAAAATGGGATCCTCAGTGAAGAAATTTCACCCTCACCAAGTCGAGACACTTTTTTTTTGCTGTCACTTAGAACTGCTGATGAGACACAAAACGCTCTGCTGTACCCCCAGTGTTTGCTAGTTTGGCTGCTCTGGCCAATTCTGAAGACATGGTGAAGTCTCAGCCTCCTCCTGCCTAAGCAGATTTTGTGTTGAATAATGGTTACATATAGAAGCAGAGAGAGAGAGAGAGACACTTCTCCCGCTGTGAGAAATGGTCAGCAGCATATTTGCCCACTGGAAACCATCAGCCGTTAATGAGGAGACAGACAGGGGCTGAAAAATGTGTGCATCGCAAATTGACAGCTGAGCATTTATTCCTGAAGTTAAAGGGACAGTTCACCCCCAAATCAAAAACACACATTTTTCCCTCTAACTTGCAGTGCTATTTTCAGTCTAGATTGTTTTGGTGTGAGTTGCTGAGTGTTGGAGATATCGACCGTAGAGATGTCTGCCTTCTCTCAGCTATAATGAAACTAAATGGCACTCAGTTTGTGGTGCTCAAAGTGCCAAAATAAATACATCTGAAAAGCTCAACAGCAATGTCTCTTCCCTGAAATCATGACCCAGTTACTCAAGATAATCCACAGACCTTGTTGTGAGCAGTTTCATGACGGAACTACTTCTTTCAGCTGAACTACACCTGCCAACTGAATCACCGGGCAGAAGGAAGCGTGCATCTACTGCTTGCTCACCTAGCACCACTGAGCTAGCAAATGTAACAGCTCAGCTGAAGAGGATGCATTAAGGTTTACGTCTTGGGCTGTCACAAGCACCAGCCTCCCATCCATGAGTTGATGCATGGTGATACAGTTGGAGGGTGTAGTTTGGTAGAAAATGACATAACTACATAAAGCTGCTCACAACAAGGTCCGTGGATTATCTTGAGTAACCAGGTCATGATTTCTGGAAAGAGACATTGATGTTGAGTTTTTCAAATGTATTTTTTGGTGCTTTGAGCACCATAAGCCAAATGTAATCTAGTTTCATTATACTGGAGAGAGGGCAGACATCTCTGCTCCTGATATCTCCAACACTCGGCAACTCACACCAAAACAATCAAGGTTGACAAACAGCACTACAGGTAAGAGTAAAATCTGTATCGTATGTATTTTCAATTTTGCTGTGCACTGTCCCTTTAAGTCCTCTAGGTAGAAAAAACCAAAACATTCAAGGACAAAATTTGAATGTTTTTTTTAGCTGAAAACTGGTTAAGAATGATGAAGAAAAAGAAAGGGATGGCCCCGTTTTGAGACCCAATCCTCTCTGTCACTGAGGATGCAAATAAGAGATTCAAGAGGATTGAAAACCTCCAGTGTGACTTATCTCTCTGCTCCATGTTTTATCTCTTTGCTGTCCACGCAGCTCAGTTTCATCTCAGCCTGTGCTAAGTAGCTGTAATCAGAGGGAGAGGGTGGCAGCAAACAAATATCCCACATGCACTGCGATCGTATCTTTTCCCGCTGGCATGCCTGTTTCTGTAACACCTTATTTCACTGCCTGCAGTATATAAGCAGGCAGTGAAATCGGGTTATTATATGTAGCATACAAACAATTAAAGATGGTTTATAAAACATTATAATGTAGCTGTCAGCAGATTTAAACACATTTTAAGTGTTAATGAGTTGATTTTTCAACAACCATAACTCCTCCTCCTATTAACAGATACGATATATTATAATTCAGCTGCAAAGATGCAAACATGTCTTCATGTTTTTTATATTATTATCAATTAAGTATTTCTTCATTTTTGAACATGCCTTATTCACTCCATGATAAATGCAGTGAAGGCCATGAAATGCTTTATGTGTGTAATGACGTATCATATAATATGCTTACAGCTGTGTTATATTAATACATTATCTGAAAATAAACCAGTTAAAGATGCTTCAGATGCTTTAGATTATAAATAGAAATGTCCTCATCTCTGCTTACAAGCTACATTATGATGTGTTAAAGCCACTTTGATTGTTTACATACAGTTCTTGTTGTGAGTGCTAAATATGTGGGGTTTAAGAATGTTTCAAGATCCAAGCTTTGTCCAAAATGTGAGGAAACTGAATCTTAAAAGCCACACAGGCTTTCTGCTGATAAAAGTTATTACAGCATCTTCCCAGCAGTCTGCAAGTTATTGGGGAGCTTTACAGAGCCTTGTCTCCCCCTAGTGGGATCCAACAGATTTTACATCCTTGTTAATAACAACTGGCTGCATTTGAATTCAGCATCACGTCGAGTGATCATGTCCCTCGTCGTCCCACACCCCACTCTGCTTCCGCGGTCGTTGTGCAGCTTTCACAGAAGCCTTATAAATAGTACTTGGGAATCAAATATTTATCATCTCAATTCGCCTGTGTACCTCCCTGCAGCCGACACACACTGCTGCTCCTGAAGCACAAGAAGAAAACGCCACCGATACAGTTAACCCACACAAAAAATTTAATACCCTTCGTGAGGGGATAAATGGTCCAAACTTTGACATACTAAATAGGGAGAGGTGTGATGACACAGGTTTTTAATGTAAAAACTTGCAGCCAACACCCAAATGCTTTGTAAAAAGTCATGTGACATATGACTTACTTACTTACATAGTTAGTACACATACACCAATGTTTTAATATACTTATATATGTCTTTTTTGTTTGTTGTCTTTTTATCTAGACCAGCCAGATACAGTACCGATTAATATACAGTCACATCTGGAACAATATCTATTTAACATCATACAGTCCGACTGTCAAAGAGGAATCCACGATTGGCTTCCAGGTCCATCCTCTCTACGGTAACATTAGAAATCGGCATGTGTAAAATCCTGTTCTTTTCTTTTTTAAATTATTATTATTGTATAGACTGGTGGTGATACTTGTCCTTGTATCTCGTGTCTTCTGTGCAAAAGTTTTTTTTTTGTTTTTTTTTGAAAGAACCCAAAACATGATTGACATAACAGGATACCTGGCTGTTCACTTTACAGTTATGATGGAATTTTTTTCTTGTTTTTTTTTTTAAACAATTAAACAGTCACATCCAAACGCCACACCCCCTTGGCATGTCACAGAAAAAAAAAAGGAGAAAATTAAAAAATCCAAAGAAACGCCTCCCATCATCAGAGTGGGTGGGAGGCAATGATAGAGAGGACGGTTTATGACTACAGTGAGCAGCATCCTCCATTCGTACATTTTTTAGAATAAGGCACTGCTGCATAAAGAAAGGACATGGCCAACAAACCTCTCTGGGAGTATGACGGGGAGGCAGGATGAAGGGAGACTTTGTTCTTCTCCAGCAACTCACAGAAAGTTTGCATGTGTCAGTAAATGTGCTTATGTTCATCATCTGCTGTGTGCAGGGAAAGTATGTGTTATATGGCATGTAGACATTTTGTGTTTTTACATGTGTGTGTCTCACGTGTGGCAGAGCCGCTTTTATTTTCGGCTACACTGCTTTCCTCAGACTGTGCTCTCCAGCATCCACTCAGTGCTGCTGAATGTAACTCTCCTATTGGCGAGCGGTGATGACTCCATGTTGAGCTGGTTGGTGGACTTGTGCCACCTTGTCCTCGCTCTGCGTGGGTAACTATGACTCTGAAAAATGGAGTAATCCCCTCCGTCAAAAGAGAATCTGTGCCTAGTTCGTGCCAGCTCATTAGGGAGCAATCCCATGTTGGCCAGGGCACTTTTCTTGTCCTTGAGCCTGGGAGCCTCCTTGGTGCCAGCGTTGGGGCCTATGAGACACAGGGACATGGTGGAGCCCGTCAGGCTACTGTCCGTCTGCGTGTCCTCAGATGGGGGGCCAGAGCACTGTGCATCCAGGCTGGTTCTTCTCTTCATCTTGTCTGCATTTAAGGGAGGCAGCTCCACCTCCAAGATGGCAGTGGTGGATGCTGGATCCTCCTTCTTCTCATTGTCCACTCTTAGTACCAGCGCCATGCACTCTTTGGGTGCATGAGCTTCCCGCTGGCCCTCATCAGACGGTTGCTTGGAGGCGGAGCGCTGGAGCCGCTGCTGGCTGCCATTGGTCTGCGAGTGCATGCTGGAACTGACCTTGGTCTTACTGTCCTCTGGGCTGCTGTAGGCCTTGTAACGGATCATCAGGATGATAATGAACACCAGTACCGAAGCAACAATTATACCACCAATAATGATGATCATAGTGCCTCCCAGGAACTGGCTGTGCATGAAGCGGCACTGGCTGACCTCACTGGCAGTGTGGAACTGCACACATCCAACCACACGTGTGGCTGTTAATGATGTGATGCCGTCGTCGTAAACCGCCAGCACACAAAGGTCATACTCCCGCCCTGCGGCCAGATCATTGATTAAGAAGCTCTTGCTGGTAGATGGGATCATTCTGCAGAGAAAAGAAACATAGTGCGGTGGTGAAGATGTTGACGATTAATCATCGGAATTACAACGCCCACATTTACTGATTTGCATAAGGTGTATTAAATCACACAAAGGTGTCAGTTCCACACAACAAAAAGACAACAGGGCTGGCGCAGCTCCAGCATTCCGGTAGACAAACATAAAAAGCACAGCGCTTCATTAAAGTTGACTTATGCGAGAATATGTTATATCATAAAATAGCAGTGAAAAGTTGCTCTATTGGGTTTGTGTATGAAATGACAGCAAGGGTAAACCACAAGGTGATAAACAAAGCAGAGGAGGCTCGCTGTCTAAAGAATATGCCACAACAGCTGCAGGTTGCAGGACAAGTGACGCATGATGTGAAGGCAGTTTTGATGTGTGAATACCTAAGGTCACATTTTGTCGGCAACTGCGAAATTACACGACTCTAAATACGATGGAGAAAGGCATTGTCTTCAGGTCAACATTGGCGCTAATATAATTAGAAGCGTGTTCCTTTTCCCTAAAGGGAGATTTTGATGGTTATCATTTGTAGGTAATAATGTACCTCCTAAAGACAAAACAACACTCAGCTCCATGCCTAAACTGGATGAGAAAATTATACAGGAGAGCGACTCATTATATCTGATAAAACCTGAAACTAAAAAAAAAAAAAAAAGAGTCGACGACTATTATTAACTCGCTCCATGAATACATAAATCCTGAAGTACCTCTTGGTGTACCAGATTCAGTTCATGTGCGTCACATATTGCGTAAGGAACGCATCAAACTTATTCTTACATTTAAAACAGTATTTCTAGGTGGTCTGGACACTTTTAATTGTTGCTCAGGTTTATGGATTTTTCTCAACAACTTAACTTATATACTGCAACTTACTTTTAAAAAGTTGCCTACTGTATACTGACCTTTTGCTTGCACAGTATTCCTGTATTTGCTGCAGTGGTAGAAAATGACTCAGGTACTTTACTAAGTGGAACTTAATGTATTTTCACTGTATGATACCTTATACTCCTCCTCCGTCACATTTTACACCCAAACAGTACATTCATTTGGCAGAAATAGTTACTAGGTACTTTTCAGATTAAGATTTCATACACAAAATATATAGTCAGTTTATGAAATCTGAGCTCCACCTCGACTACAACACTAAAATACGGCTAACATGTTAATGCTTCCATAGTGATCACATAATATAATAATAAAACACTATGAAAGGGGCCATTATGGATACAATACTATACTAAATGCTGCTAATACTCTGTGGTTAGAAGTAACTAGGTCCATTAACACAAGTGCTGTGTTTTCCATGATTATTTCCATTTTACTTTATTCATCCACTTAACAACATTTTAAATGGGAATGTTGTGCTAATTTACATAACAGCTGTGGTTACTTCTGAGAGGTAAGGATGGGAATCGAGAACCGTTTCCAGTTGGCAATTGGTTCCAATTTGTCTGATCCATCAGGATCGTATGGCTCTGAGTTGATCACCTCCTCCTATTGATGCCTGCATGTTTTTCCTGACAGTTGTGCATTGCAAAACAGCCACGTAAAACTGCATCTACACTGCTGGAAACCTGCAACAAGAAGGAGTCATGGTGGAGAGGAAGAGCAGGTCCAAAGGGTGGCTTCATTTCATAAAAAAAGACGACAGCAGTGCTGCTTGTAATGTTTGTAAAATGATTATTAATTTAAGGGTTGGAACGCTAGCAACATGATGAAACATGTTTCTTGGGCTTAAATTCCAGAAATGCCAGTGTATTTGACACTCAATGCACAAGTGCCATCATGCTTCCCAACAGAGGAAACACATGTGTTTCCAGGGGTAAATGTTACAACATTTATGAGCACCACATGGGCAGGGTTAGCAGAGTTTTTCTTTGACTAAGACTAAGACTCAGAGATGATAAAACAGTCGCGTTGACACTGAAAAAGCTGTATAGGAAACTCTTTTTTATCACTAAAAACTGATCAGAAATCAATGAGGAAATCAATAAAGCTATTCTTAACAATAAAATCTTCTCAATTCTCATCCTTATTCAGGGTAATATTTTACATAATTAACATTATTAGCATCAAAATATAGTGATGTTTTAAAAGACAACACACTGTAAAAAATTAAACCAGTGCTTTCCAAGCTTTTTGGCTTTTGACCCTTTCATAAAATTTGTGTCTAGTTGGTGCTTTTTGCAACATTTCAAACATCTATGAGTTATTAGCAGTTCACCAATAAAAGATTTCCCCTCTAAACTTCTCAAATGGTTTAATTTAATAACAGTTTGAGGCCCAAAAAGTCTGCAGGCTGTGTCAGGAACGACCAAATGAATCAATCTAACTGTATTCAAAGTAGCTAGCTCCACTTCCACCAGCTACAGCAGCAAAATGCTGCCTAGAAATTTTAAATGCAGGACTGGAGACTGCAGTATTTTTTATAGTGTGGTTTTGCTACTTTACCTTCAGTAAGTAACTGATTAAAATACTTCTCCCACCACTGCAACCAAGCCTATCATTAGACAACCGCATCTAATCACACTCTGTGTTTCAACCAATTAATGCCGGCACTTGCTAATGATACAAACAGTTACATGCAGTGAAATAGTTGGGCCTCATGTTATTGTTTATTGTCATATTATGTTTTAATGATGCTGAAAGGGCCCTTTAGTTCTTCAGAGTGCTGGACTCCACAATCTCTTCAGCTGATTGCAACAACCTACTCAGATATCAGAGATCAAAAATTGTTTACAGGATCTGTAAATATCTTAATTAAACTGTACATTTTATGCATATTGTTATGACTGTGCATTTGAAGGTATTATAATTTATGGAAAAATATTCCTCCTCGGTTTATCCCCCGGACTACACTATAGGGGTCTGCGTATTTTTGGACATACTTAATCATTTTGCATCTTTGGGATCTGTCAATCTGCCATAACGCGCCGTTGTGTCATTCAGCAGATGGTAACTCCAGATGTCTCACCTTTCCTCATGTCCCTGCTCTACCACCCTCCCCTCTCTCCATCCATCCACCCCCTCCACCGTGGCTTACCTGTACACCAAAGTGTCATCTGCCGTGCTGTTGTACTGAATCTGGTACATCCTGATGCCGGGGATATGGCGTTCAGACGGCCAACGGATCACAGCGGAGGAGGAGGTCAGCTCGGTGACCATCACCCTCCTGTCCTGCTTGTCGTAGCCCTTGGTGTCATTGCCAGATTTGGAGGAGGTGGTGATGTCTGAGAGGCCAGGGTCCTCACGCATGTGGCCTGTGTTGTTAACAAACAAGGGTAAGGGGATCATGTTGATCTCAACAGCAGCTGTGGCGATGCCTGCGGCATTGGACGCAACACAATTAAATGCCCCGCTGTCCTTCAGCGTGGTGATGAGAATATCAAGGGTGCCATTATCATACAGAATGGTGCGGGAGTTATTATGCACCAGCTTGCCGTCTGGCGACCGCCAGTGTATATCTGGATCTGGATCACCCACTGCTTTGCATTTAAGAGTCACACCCTGCCCTTCCATCACGTAGGGCTTAGTGGAAAGATGTTTTGTGATCAGCGGAGGCTCACAGATAAACTCCTCCTCTTGGATGGACCAGAAATACTTGTCCATGAGGTGCTCTGGTGAGGCACAGGTCTCCAGATCATCCTCCCTTGTCAGCCTGCGGAGCCACAGCAGCTCACAGTTACAGTGAAGAGGGTTGCCACCAAAGCTCACAGCCAGAGTGGAGGAGCTGGATCCCTTGGCATCAGACAGCACCTGAGCGTGCTGGAACAGGCTGTCTGGCGGCAGCTTCTGCAGCCTGTTAGAGGTCATGTCCAGGCGGACCAGCTTGGTGAGCAGTGTAAACGTCCCCTGCTCCAATGTGGTCAATCAGGTTGTGGTCCAGTGTGAGCGTGTTAATATTGGTCATTCTGGCTATGGCTTCCCAGGGAAGGCTGCGCAGGTTGTTATTGGAAAGATCCAAGTCCTCTATGGTGGAAACAAACTCATCAAAAGAGGTGGGGGCCACCTGGTGGATCTGGTTGTTTCCGAGGATGAGGTGCCGCAGGTTGACGAGGCCTTTAAAGTGGTCGGTCTTTATCACGCTGAGGCGGTTTCCATCCATGTGGAGCGCCCGCAGCGCCCGCAGCCCGACAAAGGCATGGGGGGTGATCTGGCTGATGGTGTTACGAGACAAAGTGAGGTGGACCAAACTGGTCATGTTGAAAAAGTCTTTCCTGCGGATGATGGTGATAAAGTTGTCTGTGAGTCGCAGCTCCACCGTCTTGCGGTCGATGGTGGGGGGCACGAACAACAGACCAGTCTTAGCACAGAGCAGAGTCAGGGTGGGGGAGAGGTGCTGACAGATGCAGCGGCCAGGGCAGCTGTATCCCTTCACCAGAGCTGCACACAGCAGCACGCACAGAACCAGCCGGTCCATTGTTAATCAGTTTCCAGGTCCTGTGTGTGAGACAGACAAAGAGAAAATAGGAGAGGCATTGAGTCGAAAAATAGAGATCTTTGAATTAATAAATAGCATCGCAGCTTTTATGAAAGCCTGCTGCAAAAATCAAGAGTCTGACCAAGATTGTTGAGACTGCCAGCAAGGTATCAATCACAAAATGAAATGGAGCTTTTCTGAAATAATGGCACCTGGGATGATGAAAGGCTGCACCAACACTGTCAGAAGCCCATGTCTCTGTAGCCTTTTAATGGAAATAACAGAATGTTTTTTTGTGCCACCAGGCTGCATCACCACTGAACCATATAATTTCTTGAATGATCACAGGGCAGTTTTCCTATATTAGGTAACTATATGCCATGTACATTTCCATCATAAAACAAGGCTTGTGTGTTTCTCTTGCTCTGAGTTCCACATCAGGGTGGAGAATTAAAGGTAGAAAAGGGCACTTGTCAGCAGTGCTCAAGGATTTTCATGACCTTTTCATGCTCTCTGCTCTCCCTATGCTTCTGAGATGTACTGCAAAATTAGACAGAAACCTGTCATGTAAATCACGCCAACAAAAAGTAAAAGGTGAAAATGGCGGCTTGTTTTCGAGTCCATCGGACGGAGGCATTGAGGATGTTCTGATTCTCTGATTCCCATTTAGAAGTATTGATTTCAGTCTTGGAGAGAACACGCCTGTGGTGACAGGAGTAAGAAGTGATCCTTGGCTGCAATAACCATAAGAGACCCCAGTGGAACACAAACGGTGATGTGCTGATGCCACATTGTCAGTGGTTTTACCCTCTTTGGCATCCATCTTGATTGCTAACGCCTAGAGCTTCACAGTTGATGAAAGAGCCTGTTAACGGCGATAAAGTAAAGGGATGACAACTGACTTTTCGTTTCTAGGTTTAGAGAGTGACGTTTGGGTTGCTACAGCCCACCACCCCACCCAACCCCACAGGGTGACACTTTTGATCCCCTCATTTTAGAGGTCCAGCATAATTATTTGACTTCACTCAGGAAGAGCTGGCTGATGATTTTTATAGACTCTGTTTTTCACTGTTTTTGATGCCTCATCCTGTTTGTCATGACTAATTTTAGAGACTCTTTATCTATCTTCCACCATGTTGAGGTGGTGCTGACGTCCTTAACACCACTGATTTTGTCCCCCATTGTGCCCAAAGCAAAAGCATCTAATGCTCACAGTACCGATAACCCTAAATTAAATTTGATTTAAAAACGCCTGCGGTGAGATTCATGGAATATTTTAAATGCCACACGTCAAATTTCATAGCAGAAATAAAGCACAAGCCAAGCTCTCTTCCCCTCAGTCTCTCATGCTCTTCCCCATTCACATGCTCTGCACAAAGACTCTGTTTTCACAGTGTCTTAAACTAAACAAACTTGTTCTGATGAGAGCTGTTATGCACGTTCAAGATAGCGAGAGAAGTGTGAAATTGCGAGTGCATTTCTGCCATTTTACATCAACCTGCGCTGCATTTGCCAGCCAGCGATGAGAATTCACAAATGCTTTTTCTTTTCGCTCTCCTGCACAGACACACACACTCACGCTGCTGTCTGGCTACTGTCTGACAGACAACAGGGCACCTCGTTAACTATGAAATACCGCTGTCCAATCAGAGCTCTCATTAAAATCTGGGTTTGCATGATGTCACTTTCTAGGACAGTTTGAAGCACAAGTTCAAACCAGTGGGATCATTTCTCAAAGCTTGTTCACTGAATTTACTCAGCACTGACAGTTGTATTACGTCGACTCTGCAGACCATTAGACTGTATTTAATAAAAGATACTGGACCTTCACTTGTTTGTGTTTACTCTTCTTTCCCTCCCTGTTATGACTCTGCAGGCTTAGCTACAACCTCTATCTCTGAAATACAACCACCTTAACTGTTTGAAATTGGAAAAAAACATTTCTCCTGTGCAATTTATTTAACAAAGCACGATAAAAATACAACATGCACACATAGTTAGACCATTTCCATGTGCACAAACACGCACTAGGTGGTACACTGTGTGAGAAAACTCAAAACCCCCCTGAGAGAATTTATTTATTTAGTGATGCTCCTTTATTGTTGGCAGCACAGTGTGCCTGCCTTGTCTAAATTAATTCCCCAAACTTCCTTTTTTAAAGATGCTGGGAAAGCTAAAACAAAAAAGTAGGTTAGTGCAGATCATACTTCCTATTGAACAGACTCCTATATAGAGACTACAGTGCAGTTAGATAATTTCAAAAGTGTTATGATCTTTGGTTCAGATTAAGTGCAATGCTGTTGCCCAAGTTTGTGTAGTTCCAGTTTAAGTGTGATCTTGCTCGATTGTGTTAGTTTTCAGATGGTAACTAGGCCACAAAGCTCATGGTTTCTCCGAGGACCATCTGTACCCGAGCATTTCCTGCCACACCGTCGAGGATACTCTATTGATCTTTCAGCATCTCGGGGAGGGAGGGGGGGACTTTGTTGCCACGGCAACTCTGGTGTAGAATGTAGGTCTTTGAATTGCATTAAGACGATGTTGAGCTGCCCGAAAACGCAGGGCCTCAATCTTAATGGGTGCTGAGAAGGTGAGGAGGGACGTGAACGGATGTATGAATGGCCGAGTCAATTAAAAGAAAAGGGCAGCTCCGCCTCACATTTCTATTTCTGTTTTATTGCTTAATATTAGCAGCGGCCACCAAATCGATAACACAGGGTGAACTGGAGTTTAGTTTCTTTTTTTTTTTTAATATCCAGTCATGCGGGTGCACAGCCTCTCACAGGGGATTCCTCTGATGGATTACTACAATTTAATTTAGAATAGCTTGTATTCACATTCTGACATAGTCAGGAACTAAATCAACAAACAAAAATGGACACACAGTAACATACACCCATGCACACATACTGTATACATGCATACAAATACAAACATGTGCATACTGTTTGTTTGTATGTACACCCACAAATATATGGAAACCTAAACATTTGCATTCTCCTTCAGTCTGAGCGCTTCAGAAGCTGGTTTTATAATAAAGTCACATTTCAACTTTATTTGCAAAATCCAATTAAAGTTTATCCCTATTTACTTGAGGTGACCATTACGATTCACTATGATTAAAATTTGAATATTTGCACCTCCTGGGCCACCCCAGAGTGGACCTGACATTAAACACTACGCTCAAGTTTTCTAAATGTGGATCATCCTACAGCCTGAAATCCATAGAGCTTCCTTTGACATCTGTTGCCGTTGGCTACAAAAGGTAAGGCAAAAAAAAAAAAAAAAGCCCTGTGGACCGCCAGAAACAACCTGAATACGAGATCTGAGCTGCATTAGATATGGAATTTGAATCAAATTTTGAGCCAGTGAGCACTGATAAAACGACACACTCCTTTTTTGACGATTACGTCTAAAGTAAATGGGGGTGTCTGCAGGCATCAAACACTTACATTTGATGCTTTTTAGGAGCTTTTCAAGATATTTTAAAGCAAATTTAAGACTGTTTTTTTGGTCAAATCAATTTTTCTTATTCAAGCGTTAGGAATATTGTTATTAGAGCGAGTTAGGTTACTCTATATTTTAAAGTGAAAAACCAGCATAAGGTTCAGTGGTTGGATTAAACATTCATTTTATCAGAAATGTGGACTATCACCCAGAACAGCCTGATTCGTTTGACAAAAAGAAATTAATAGATGGATAAATGAAATTAGATAAAATGATAGTGCCAATGAAGACCTCACAAATTCAAATTTAATACTATTCAATGACTTTAAGGGCCTAATATTCATAAAATTAAATTTAAGACCTTTTAAGGACCTGCAAGCACTGTGTAAAAACCTTTTACTAATAATCTATTCAGAGTTAAAGCATTGTATGGGTCTGAAAAAAAGATTGATACATTTAATATGAAGCATTTGACAATACCATGTCCTACACAAGATTTGTTTTAGTCATGTTTTTATTTAGTTTTGCCTCCATGACACATCTTAAAAATGCATATCAGAATTCTCTCATCTGTATTAGAGGTGTATTTGAGTGGGTGGGAAAACAAGCGTGAATAAAAAAGACTTCATTTAAATGCTGAAAGGTTGCGTGAGATAACAAGCTGCTATTTTCATGGCAGTGGCACTCGGAGGAGACGATGTGCTGTTTGCAACTTATGGTGTTGCTGTTAGTGAAGACAGTTAACTATGGGGGAGGTGCTCTTATGCCAAGAGATCAGATACCTACTTTAGGCAAAGAGGTGAGAGATTTTTAATTTTATGTTGTTTGTGCAATGTCGTGACACTTTTTGTTTTGGTTGAGATCTCAGTGTGTGTCAGCTTTAATATGAAGAAGGGGATATTCAGAGGAACATTCAGCTGGTTGTCTGCTCTCCTACTGGTGGGAGTGACCGTCCTTCAGTCTGGAGCAATTCACATATTGATTACTGTGCATTTTGAATGAGCTATAGTGTGACCAGTGGGTGTGTGCAGACATATCATTCTTGGTTTCGAGGGTGGTTAAATACTGTGCCAGTGGGAGCCGTCCTTTAACCAACCGTGTGGAGGTTCCCTGTCCCATGGCGCCCATTCAGACCTTGAATGAATTGTTTATCTTCAATGAAGGTTGTAAATTTTTTTCTGCTTAACATCTGGCTGTGTGGTGATTGTCCTCTAGCCTCTAACAGTGAACCAAACTGAAACAAAAGGACTAGAGACATCTAGAGCTGAAATGAATGAATCATGTAAATCAGTTATCAATTGTAAATGCTGCTGTTTGGTTCCACCTTCTCAAATGTGATGATTTGATGCCTTTTTTAATTACCTTTGGAAATATAATATTGGGGGGTTTTGAACTGTAGGTTGATCAAAGACTGTAATCAAAGACATAACCTTAAAGGGGCAGTGTGTAGGATTTAGTGGCATCTAGTGGTGAGGTTGCAGATTGCAATCAACTGAATACCCATCCACTCACCCAGACTATCTCTAGAGTGTTTGGTTTATCTACAGTGTTGCCAACTTTGTGACTTTCTTGCCAATATAAATGACTTATCAGGCCCTCTTAGCAACTTTATTTCTACATAATAATAAGTGGAGACAAATGTAGCGACTCCTTCAGACCAGGGAAAAGCAAAAGCATGTTATATTGTATATGTTCATTCACTTGCATGCTAACCACAGTCCACAGCTCTTCTGCCTACAGCGTCACGTTTCTCACAGGCCCCCAGGAAGTGTGTTGGGCTTTGAAGCCAATTTTTTGTAGTGGCCAAACAGTGGGAGTAAAACGTCCAGGTCCGTAATGTGATGCCATGGGGCCCAAAAAGACTTTCTCCCACAGGTATACATTGTGAAAGGGTTGCTGTAAATCAGTGGATATATAACTCCCATGAAATGACTCGTTTTACTATTGGAATTCGATCCATTCAGGCCAATAACATTTCACAACTCTAGAAGAGCCGTACATTTCAATCACTTTGTCACCATTCAAGTTATCGGGGGGCTAAACCTGACGTAAGCCACTCGGCTTGCAAAAGGCTGCACGGGCCCAACAGTGTGTGAGGATCTGGGTAATTTTATTACCCAGGTGATCAAACTCTTTTTAGTTTCATGCGCCACTGAGCAACTTTCATAGGAATGAACAGAGTCCCCTCTTGAACGCTGTATCCAGTTCTCTCTATACATCCATGGTTTCTCCCCCTCTCCTCTTGCACAGGCAGCAGGACAGGAGATGCCTCTTACTGCAAAAGTCAGCGTTAAATTGGAGTGATTTTCTGTGTTCCTTCTTCCGTTGACCCTCTTGCACTCTGGATTGGAAGCGTGAGAAAGTGGTGCACTGGTAAAAGTGCCATAGCTCTTATACCATTCATGTTTTGCTGAGGACTTTGTATTAAATTCAGTGAAGTTGTAATGATTCCATTATCCTATATGCAAATAATGAAAATGACATCACCATTCTGCAATTGTGTAATGACATCTGGCAACTTATGGCAACTTTTGAAGCTAATGCTAACTACTTTCACTGGTAAAGAGTTGGCGACACTATTTATTTGCTCTGGGCTACTGTAGAAACATGACAGTGCAACATGGCAGACCCAATGGAAGAGGACACACTCCCTATGTAGACATGAACGACTCACTCTAAGGTAACTTAAACAGTAGTTTTGTTTCAGGTGATTTTAAACACTGATGAAAACATAGTCATAGGTATTTCATTTCGACTCCCCTATGTCCTACGTACTGCCTCTTTAAGCTCAGCCAGATTGCGACAGACATTTTTTTTCACTACTTTCTGGTATTTTAATTAAAAAATTCTATGTTCTATATCGTAGGCGACTGGACTCGCTTGACAGCAAACAACAAACACTGTATCCCTGTGATTTTCAAACCCAGGAACACACTGAGATAGAGGCTTGGCCACACTTTGGACAAAACACCCAGGCAAAAGCAGAGTAATGTAGCAGTATGCAGTTCAATGCAGCCAGGAATGCACAGATTTGTACACTGGGGAAACAAAACAATAAGCACAAGCACACAGGAGAGCCAATTCCTTAGGTCAAGACTCAGCTGTCCATTTACGTCTCAAGGAGAAGGGACATTCCTTTGAGGACAGCAATGTTCACATCTTGGCCAGGGAGACAGATGGTTTGAGAGAGGTGTGAAGGAAGCCATCTACGTCAAATTGGAACGACCGTCGTTAAACAGAAGTAGAGGCCTACGACACCACTTATCACCCACTTACAATGCAGCCCTAAGATCCCTCCCCAGACGACTTCATACCCATTCACACCTGCACCCGTCTAACCCTAACGACACACATGATGGTAGGGTGGGTCAACGACTCATGTGATCTCAGTAACACTGAGCTCACATGTGACCAACATGTTTAATTGAAAAAAAGATCTACTGATTAGTAAGTAATCTAAATAATTGTTA
The DNA here is from genome assembly GCA_019142605.1 of Cephalopholis sonnerati. Lineage (NCBI taxonomy): Eukaryota > Metazoa > Chordata > Actinopteri > Perciformes > Serranidae > Cephalopholis > Cephalopholis sonnerati. Next base: position 24,408,452 of record JAGQAX010000013.1, on the reverse strand, counting down.
GTTGCTTCCCTGAAGGCATCATTGTACTTCTTTAGAAGTTCAAGATATCCACAGCCCATCATTAAATTTGCTGGATCATTGTGATCTCGATCCTCAACACCGATACCGTTACTGAATGTTACATGTCACAAAACACAATAAACAATACGTATGTCAAATTTACATACGTGCTCGACTCTGTGTAAAGGCCTCTGAGCACATCACAACACACAGCCGCCCACACACTCACACAGGGGGAAACATATCCATGTACATCTACATATTACCACACAAACAAACAAACAAAATGAAACAAAGATAGAAAGCAGAGAGAGCCCAAGAGGGGGAAACAAAAAGAGGAATAAATTAACTCAGTTTCTAGTCTCAGACGCAACACCATAAGTGTGTGTTTGTACTCTGTGTTCTGGAACATACCGACAGAAAACATGAACAAAAGATCAGATCGGATGCTTCTTAAAAATGCTCTTATGGTTCACAAATTCACAATAGAGCTCTGTTAAAAAAAAAGACGCAGGTAGATGTGCTATTTCTAAAATAATCAGCTACTCACTTAGAGGGCGTCATAAACAAGTAAGATACAAATGAAAGCTGAAAGATGCCGTCTCAAACAGCCCATCCTATTTCTGACTGTGAAACACCTTCCTGCTGTTGAATTCTTAACACATAGCATCCAGTTTGCACATTAAACAGGGCAGGCAGCTGCGAGGATGATTATGCATCCTTGCAACATCTGAGAAAGGCATGAAATACTTGGTTATAGTTTTTCACCTTCTCAGATAGATAGATAGATAGATAGATAGATAGATAGATAGATAGATAGATAGATAATTATTATTCAAGACAACTTAGAATATCTCATAAATAATAGACCTGTCGCATGAGGCACCCTTATTTAAAAAAAAACATACACACCAATCACATAGTGTCTCTTAAATAATTGTGCTGTGTGACTAATGTATATGAGTGTTAACTACCATCATTAAACTGTAAGGGAATGTGCTATTAGTCGTCATCTTATATTCACTCTGCATGAAATATGGCCTGCTTAATGCAATCTTCTCATAATAACGTGGTGACAATAGCTTCCTTTAGGAGGGCAGGCAAACCTTCCACTGGCCATTAAAATTTTAATTCATATGAGGTTACAGTAGAGCTGAAGTCATTGGTCAATCAACAGAAAAGTAATCCGCAATTATTTTGATAATTGATTTACCCTTTGAGTCATTGTTTATATATTACATACTATATAATATATAGAGTACATATACTGTTGGTCAGACAGACATTATTATTATAGTTACTACTATTTTAAAGAATTCTTAAGCTGAACTCAGACAAAACAGAGATTGTTGTCAATGGACCCCAGCACGTAACACAACAAATCTGCTTTTGGCTGGTCCCCTATTGGATACTATCAAACCTATTGCAAGAAATCCTGGAGTCTGGTTTGACAGTAATTTAAATTTTGAGCAGCATGTCACAAAGACTGTGCAATCATGTTTTCATTATCTTAAAATTATTTCAAAATGCCATCAATTTTAACTTTTAAAGACACAAAGGACAATTTTACACACCTTCATCTCTTCATGCCTGGATTACTGCAGCAGCCTCTTTTCCCACCTGAATCAAAAATCTATTAATGTACAGAATTCAGCCGCAATTCTTTTAACCAGAGCCAAGAGACGTGATCATATGACTCCAATTTTAGCCTCTTTACATTGGCTCCTAGTATGTTTTAGAATAGATTTTAAGATTTCACTGATTTCTTTGAAGGCTCTTCATGGTCTCTCTCCCAGCTACATCTTGGACCTCTTAGTACTGTGCACACCAGGACGTACTTTGAGGTCATCAGGCAGAGGTCCTTTTACCGTTCCAGGTGCCTGGCTGAAAACCAAAGGCTCTGGAACAGTCTGGCCGAGGAAATCAGGTTGGCCAGGTCAGTGATCCCTTCTTAAAACATACTTTATCTGAGAGCCAAAGTTCCAACTAAAGATCTATCTACTTCTTACATTTTATCATTTATAAATATTTATTCATTCAATTATTTTTTGGGCATTTTGCCATGATTGTAAGGTGGCCAGTAGAAGGTGACAGGCAATGACAGGAGGAAGAGAGGGGATATGACTATAATATTTATTTCCAGACACCTCAGTTGCCAGAATAAAATGTTGGCATTGTACATTTCTGCAAACCACAAATATGTTTTTTGTTTCATATGTATGATGTCTTTCAGATTACATGTAAATGAGATGATTTTCTCATCAGGAGGAGGCAGGGATGGTGGATAGCGTGAAAGCTTGGCGAGACAGCTGCTAAGCAGCAGACGGCAGAAGTCCAACGTCTGAGACCAACAAAAGAATTAAAGGGAATTTCAGGAATTGTCCAGCCGTGTCTGTAGCGACCAAACCAAGTGAGCCAAAACATATCTTGTCCTAACAATAACCAAATGGATTTTGTGCCGAAATATAACCACACATTAGTCAGAAAATAAAAAACTGAAATGTGAAGGAATGTTAAGTTCCAACATATGAAATGTACAAATGTAACATGTTGATTTTTCTTGGTCATTCAGTAAACTCAATATTTTGGGGTTTTGGACGACTGGTCCGACAAAACAAGCATTAAGAATATATCAATTAAGCCTCTGAAAAATCATAATAAGCATTTCCACTATCTTATGACATTATATGGACAGACTTATTAAAAATACTCAGTAATTCACCTGAAAATGAAAATAACCTTAAGTGGCAGACCTGGATTCACGTTACAGTACAAGTTAGTTGAATTGTATTTTGAATGTGACATTGAAAACAGTGACTGAATACAAACAATGACAAAGTCTGTCCTTACCTCAGAAAAACATCTGCCCAGAGCCGCTGCATTGTAAGGATATTTTCAGGACATGACTTTGTCAGGAAACCGTAAACGCCAATTAGACGGCACAGGCAGTGGACTGCTAGCTGCCCTTGTGTGACTCTTGTCAGGATGCAGGCATAATTATTGACAGCCTGAGTTCATTGGAGTCGGCTCCTTCTCCACCAGTGGACGCCTAAACGGAGGCTCCATAGCCCCGGGGATTTCTGGTCGCATCTCATCAAGGGGGGATGTGGGGTATCGTCGTAAACAGGAGGAGCATTTGCATATTATAATTATGTCTGCATGCAAAGACGGTCTTCTCAATTACATCCCATTTAAAACTTTCAATGAGGAAGAATTGAGAAGCGCAAACTATTGCAGCTCCATAAACTTTAATTGTAAGAGCTTCCCTAAACAAGATAGAGAACATTAGAATTACATTGGCGCTGTGTAAGTATAGCCGTGCACGTCACTTGTTGATTGGACACTTAGGTGATTGATAGTTACTCTTTACCTGCTACCTGTTATTTTTAATTTGAATACCTTCCCTCACAGATATAATCACACCTCAGTAACTGCTGCTACAGTTACAAATTACTTAATATATGTTTTTAAAAAATTAGGCTTTTTGAGTTAAAATAAAAAATGCAGCTAATTGTTAAGGTTTGGTAAATCAATTTTGTGTCTGCTTAAATACAACCTGCTGAATGATGAATAACAAGTATTAACACATAAAAAGGAAATAACACAGGAGGGAAGGAAGGACATTCCTGTGATTAATGTTAGCTTCACGTATATATACATTCACTGGCCACTTTATTAGGTACACCTTGCTAGTACCAGGTTGGACCCCGTTTTGCCTTCAGAACTGCCTTAATTCTTCGTGGCATAGATTCAACAAGGTGCTGGAGACATTCCTCAGAGATTTTGGTCCATATTGACATGATAGCATCACACAGTTGCTGCAGATTTGTCAGCTGCACATCCATGATGTGAATCTCCCGTCCCACCATATCCAAAACAATACATACTAAAAATGTTGGACAAAAGCCAACAATGGCACGCACCAAAAAAATATGCGACAATTTCCACCATCAGGCTTCCACCTCACCATCTGTGTCGCCAATTTCCCATCTCCAAAATGTTAGTAAGCATGGGTCAGAGTTTCTCCCATTTTACAGCTCTCAACTTTTCCATGGGAAGTGGCGTATGCCTCTTTCAGGCCTCGTTTTGTGCATACGCAGTGTTTATAAATGAGACCCCAGGTGACTGTGGAGGCCATTGGAGTACAGTAAACTCATTGTCATGTTCAAGAAACCAGTTTGAGATGATTTAAGCTTTGTGACATGGTGCGTTATCCTGCTGGGAGTAGCCATCAGAAGATGGGTACACTGTGGTCGTAAAGGGATGGACACAGTCAGCAACAATACTCTGGCAGGCTGTGGTGTGTAAGCGATGCTCAATTGGTACTAAGGGGCCCAAAGAGTGCCAAGAAAATATCCCACACACCATTACAGCACCACCACCAGCCTGAGCCATTGGTTGGCTGATTAGCTATTTGCTTTAATGAGCAGTTGAACAGGTGTACCTAATAAAGTGGCAGATGATATCAGAAAATAGTGAAAAATGGCCGTCATAATTTCTTATTTGTAGATATATTTTTATTTGTCAGTAACAGTCCCTAACCCCAAAATAATCATTTTACTAACAAGAAATAGCTGGAAAATATTTATTATGTCTAAATATTCACATTTAAAAAGTTGAATCCAGTGAATATTTGTGCATATCAAATAACTGATGAACATTTGTTTAAGGATTTCTCTTTATCAGATGATCTCCACACATAATCACGCTATGCGATGCTCCATAAATATGTCAAACCACTCAAATAATCAACAGGGGACATTATCTTGATTTACACGGATAACATACGAGCACTTTCTCCACGTGAAGTGATTATTTCCTGCTTTTTAAGTCTCACAGAATCCTGATTACTGTACATCCACTGCATTCTTTACTGAAATAGTCTCACTGATCACAAACACCATATGACGCATAATACAATTATTGGATGTGGTGTTGTTCCAGTCAATCCACTTTATACACAAATTGCTTCCACAACTGAGCCCAAGAAAAACTAAACCTCTGACTGCAGTCCATCTGTTGGCTGTCACAATTAATAGAAAACATAGGACAATGCACTGCCCTTCGGTTTGCAATGGCCATTTGCCCATTTTAGGTTTTCTGTGAGAGGTTTTGCAGAGCCTCACGTTCAGAGAGGAAGCTCGCCTTTTTGAAGTTCACACTTTGGACTGAGGACACTGCGGCAATTATGATAAAGATGAACTACACTGTTGCATGTTTTATGATATCAGAGGTGGAAGAAAGTGTTAAGGTCTTTGACTAAAAAGCAGAAAGGCTGCAATTCAAAAAGTACAAGAAAAAGTCAGGGAATCAAAATCTCAAGGAAAGGTCCTTTGTGTAGGATTTAAGGGCATTTATGGCAGAAATGGAATATAATGTTATGTGTTTGTTTTCGTCAGTTTATATCATCTGAAAACAAGAATCAACGTGTTTTCGTCAGCTTAAAATGAGCCATTTAAATCTACATAGGGAGCAGGTCCTTGTCCATGGAGATCTCCATGTTGCACTGCCATGTTTCTACAGTAGCCCAGAGAGAACAAACCAAACACTGGCTCGAGATAGGACATTAGCAGCCCCTTTCTTATGAGCAGTGTTTTTACAGTTTTTATTAGCTAGTGTGTTTGCTTTGGAGAGGAAGAAGATTTCTGTGGATAATTCAACCTCCTGAACATCTGGATCTTCAGCTATCAGAGAAGAAAAGTGAGCACACATCAGCAGGTACTGAGCTAGTGGACTGTTTGCAACGAGCCAAACAGTGCTGGAAAAACACTGATTTGTAACACAAAACTGCTTTTTTTCAGTGTTTTTACTGGTTTTAATCACCTGGTTTGTTTGTTTTGGAGAAGAGAAGACCTCTGGCAAATAATACAGCTCCTGGTAAAACCTCCTGAAAAATGAACACTAAATTACTTCTAACTTGGGAGAAGTTTCAGCTTGTTGCAAGGTGCTGGATGCCACTAAATAATGAATAATGTACCTTTTAGTAAAGGTATTACTAAAAAAATAAAATACTTAAAGGTAAAAAATAAAAGCACTCATTATGCAGCTCTGCCAGTGTTACATTTATATGCTCATTATAGGTTTATACCATCGCAAAGTATCTAGTAACAGGAGCTGCCGAAGAATTTGAGTTAAGTAAAAAGTACACTATTTCCCTCTGAAATGTTGTGGGGTAAAGGCATAATGTAGCATAAATATTCAAATACTCAAGTAAAGTACATATAACTGAATTGTTTTGAGGTACAGTCAATGCATTTATAACCACTGAATAATTTGAATATCCTGCTGATGAAGTATAACGGTACATATTTTCTTCACTGATTCCAAAACACTGAACCTGTATCTTTATTTTTGGACTCATTTTTAGGAGATAGGATTGCCCTAACATCAACAAATACCTTGACAATAAACAGTGTGGCTGTTACTCTTTTCTCCGTGTAGCTATTTCACTGACACCTTCCAAGAGACTGCTAAAGTACAGTCGACATATTTGTCAAAAAAAAAGAAGAAAAAAACACAAACAAACAAGGCATGATAAAAGCAGGGGCTGCTAGCAAACAATCCGAGGACAGACGGTGATTCTGAATGACATCTAGCTTATGGGATTTCTATTTCTAGACTATTTTGTAATGCAGTGACAAGAATTGATGATTTACAAACACTGCAGCATGATGGTCTCTTCTATATGTGGTTTCTGCATGTGTTCCCATGTGGTGGTGGCGTTTTCTCATTGTTTGTCCTCTACATTTATCATGTTTTTTGTCCTCTACATTTATCATTTTATCCTCAGACTTGCCATTTTATTTTATGCCTGTCTTCTTGTTCCTAAGCATAGCAGCTCTATGCCCTCCTCGCTCTGTGCAGACAAGCTGAATAGACCCTCTGAATTGGTGTCTTGTGGTGCCACTTTGTGCTACAGTGATGCTGAGGAATCCACACTTGGTTTCAAATCCTCCTCCCAAGGCTCCTATACTGCATTGATCCTGCTTTGTATGTACCCTTGCGAGGTAATATGCATGCCTGTTATGTGCCTTACTGCCACAGCAGACTCCAGCAAAGAGCCGATTTACAGAAGAGAGAAAATGTATCAAATGGCTGAACTTAAAACCTTTCCTGGCTGAGATACACTGCATTCATTTTACAACGAGACAGACATGCACAGAGCATTCATTAATGTAAGCTGTTTCAGGCACTGAAGCTGGATTTCTAAACAGCTTGTCCTACTATAAAGGAACCATGTCTGAAACAAACAATAAAGACCATCTGTTATCGCACAATAGAATCGCAAATAATTAATTCCTTCAAATCAATTATATCCATTATAATACGGCAAAGACTTGGATTTCATTCAAACACAAAAACAAACACATATGCACAGACTATCACAGACCAATTGTGCTTTTGTCATCAAGGTCAAAGGTACTGAAATTCACAATATCTACCTTGGGTTTTTAGTCACAGTTTGCTAGTCAACGACTTTAGTCCACACACCTTGGGGAGCTGCAAAACGTTGCTGGGGAGAGGGACGTCTGGGGTGCTTTGCTTGGCCTGCTGCCCCTGCAACCCAGCCCCAGATAAGGGGTTGAAAATGCATGTATGGATCTACTGCAGTAAAACTTGTTCAAACATTCATAGTCCCCATAGGATGAACCACAATGACTTCAGTGATCCTCTAACTTTTCCTCTAGCAACACCATACAGTTGACATTTCTGGGTTTTAAGCCTGATTTATGGTAGGGTGCTTGCCACTTCTGATGAATGCTGCATATTTGGAGAATTTTGTTATGTTGTCAACTATATTTTCTTGCACCATTTGTTACTGTTGCAGCCATGGAGATAGGAGTTTTCAATCCACACCCACTCTGACCTGCATTCAATGGCTCTGTCCATCTGTCAGCAGCAGCTCCTGGGAAGTTGAGAGCACAGCGGCTGACCAAACTGCCTTCACCATGTCAGCTTCACATGAAGAAATCAACAGTATTGAGTGAGTGAGGGGAATCTGCCACTCACAGACAAACTGGGAACTGATCAATCAATACAGATACAGTTAATGAATTAAAACACACATATACAGCAGAATATCTGTGGGGTTTAAACAGCTGCCTGTGCAGATAGTGCCTCACTAAAGAAGCAGAAATATTTGATTCGGATTGTTAAAAAAAAAAAAAAAACCTCAGGGGTCTCTGGTTACCATGGAGACGACTTAAAACCTCTCGCAGAGGCATAAATTGAAAATGACACACAACTGTTTAATTTCTGTTGAGCGACACTGATCAAAAGTGTCGAGCGCCCCACCACCAAAGATCAGGCTTCAGTCAGTCTCTGACTACTGGATGGCTTGCCATGAAATCATACAGATGTCCATTGTGTCCAGAGGAGTAATCTTAATGACTCTGACTTTTTATTTAGTGCCACAGGCAAGTCAAAGTTTTCACTCATCCTGTGGAACATCTGCACAATGAATTGGGGCAAACTTTGGTACAGACATTCATGTTTTCCAGTCAATGTGTCCTCATGACTTTGGTGCTCCCCTGACTTTTGCTTTAGAGCCACTATGAGGTTGACATGTGTGAAACTAGTGGACGGATTTCCATGAATTTGGTACAGACATAAGGATGAATAGTTACAATTGTGGTGTCCCAATCAGGGCGTCTACAGGTATCAGACACTTCAATGAAAACTTGAATTTTTAACCAGATTTAAGACTGACTTTTGGACAAATCATCTTTTACTTATCCAAGTATTACAGGGAGGTAGCATAAAGCATATGTAGTCCTGTGCAGAGGCAGGTTTTCTGTAGGAATAGTTAGGTTAATCTACACTTTGCCAATATGTAAGAGCAAGTATAAACTAAAAGACAATATTAGATAAAGTGGTGGGCTTAGGGATTTTTAACAACAGAAATGTGGAATCTTATGCAAAAGAGCTTGACAAATTTTTAATGAAAACAAATTAAAAGATGGATAAATGAAATTAGATAAAATATGTGTGGAAATTAATACCTCACAAATTAAAAGATAAGACTATTTAATGACTTAATGCCTTTAATTCATAAAAAATAAATTGAATATTTTTTAAGAAGCTGTTGACCCTGGTTCCTCTCATTTAGTACCGTCATCAGATCAAACTTAAAGTTGTTCAATACTTTGGTTTATGACTAAATAGACCCCTTTAGGGCGGACGTCACAATGACATCTTTTTATTAGCTGGTGGTAAAACATGACTCACCACCACAGATCTGCAGGCTACACAGGAGTTTTAAAATGTGGGTACCAAAATAGAAAGTGTCACAGCTCAAAACTTAAATTTTATCGCATTGTAGCAGCCACTGCCCGTCAACAAAAACAGAGAGCGCTCTGCCACTCTGAGAGTGTGGTGCTCTGGATAACCAAACAGTACATTCAAACAGAGCTCCAAATTTACGAATGGTCCAGAGTGCGCTGGAGCACTTGGAATGAAAGCACCTTCCTCATCTTCCTCCATTGTCTAAAACAAGCCAAAAGAATTCACTAGCTGGTGCTGGCTGATGTCTGTGGAGAATTGTTTTGCCTCCAGCTAAGCCCCGCCCACCTGAAAAATTAATAACATTCGGCCTATTTTATGTTTAGCATTAATTGGTAAACATTAGCTGGCAACCATACTAAACTAAAATGGAGAACATGGTAAAAAAATATACCAGATAAATAACAGCATGTTAGCACTTTGCTAATAGCACCACTGTGTAGCCTCACAGAGCTGTTAGCTTAGCTGCAGACTCCTAATCTTGTTATGCTAGCGCATTGTGTTTCTTTCCAACCAGACCCCACCAAATACAGATAACCCCATTCATCATTTTGTTTCTTTAGTCCAATACAAAGTAAATACCAAATCTGTACCTTCTCCTTTACGACTACAATATCATTTAATTCACAAACACAATTGAGATTTATTACCAATGGAAACCCCATGAATAAATCTACAGTAAGAACTGGACGCCGTAATGAAAAACTCATACAGCTCTAATTGATATAGAAGACAGTGGCCCAAATTCACTCAAGGCTGTAATGCTTGTGAGTGTGTGTCACAACCTCAGAACGAAGCAGCTACGGCTGCATGTGATTCACTCAGTGCACACAAATAATAGACTGCACAGTTTTAATTTGACACACTTCATAGGAAAGCTTACGCAAAGCAGGTTTAGGCAGAATTTTTGTCAAACATATATTGTGGGTATTATATTCGTATATACACTACAGGGCATCTGAGCTTCACTAATCCCGTCTCTGTGCCAAATAAAGCACCTTGCAATGTCAATACATACACAGTGGCAGTGGGGCAGTAAATACACATAAGGTGTGGATTTATCTACAGTTGGCTTTGTACCAAGAGAATGAAGTGAATTAAAGTGAACACTGACTGCTTCCAACAACATAATTTTATCACCAAGAACCAGTCATTACGTACCACTGCCTTTATTTGTTTGCTGTGACTCCACTAAGACAAAAAGCACGTTACTCTGTGCACCAGTTGCTTTTGTGAAACTGTTGCTTTTTGTAAGCATTTGCATATGCACATTTGTGTATTTGAGTGTTTTGTAGCATCCTGATCTTGTTTTATTTTTGTTTGAGGTGCACCACAAAGAAGAGGTGTCATGTTGGTCTTTTCTTATGAATTTTTTAAACTGTAATCCTTAAAGGATAATTCCGATGTATTTCAACTTGGCGTATTTCCCACAAATGTGGCTATTGTGGCTCAATGGGCTTTGCTACCTTTGCAATCGCCACCTCCTTTGTAGAGATTTGGGAAAACAAGGACTCATGCGTATTTCGGTGCAAGCAGTGGGAGCCTCCTACAGCTTTTTAAATAAACCTGTTTTTTACATGAATCACTTTAAACGCTTGCCTCTGAGTGCGACTGGAATTAAACACAGAAAGCAGATGCCTGGAGTGGCCTTTGTGGCTAACTGCGTAGGGATCTACATCTAGGGCAACTTGCTGGCTGGCCTAATAACCCTGCATATTAATCTGCACAATCCAGTTTGTTTACATGTGTGAGGCTGACTTTAACTGAGGTTTACTGTCTTCTAAGGAAACTCAGAAAACTAAATGCAATGGAGGATTATCTCTAGAGTATTATGAGGGCTATTACGGGTCCTTTCACTGTGATTGTCAACTGTATTTATTTGAACAGGAGAACACAGCCTAGCCTTTAAAGGAAATGGAAGAGGAAAGACGAAGAATGGAGGCAGAGGCAACAGGACCATCCCAAAAGACATCGTGCCAAGGGAAACTGGTGGTGTTCTTTCGGTCACTGCTCCTCTGTGCTCACTGAGGAGGAAAACATTTGTTGCAAAGATGCCAGACTTGTAAAAAAGACGTGTCCAAAGATAAGAAGGATCTCAGCTGTGTAACTCAAACAGCTAAAATTTGCAAAGCTTATCAACATTGTCATCCTGGAGACTATATTGCATCTCCCTAAAATCGACTGGAGGAAAAGGCCGAAGCTGGCTGGACCAAACGTGCAGCTCTCCATACGGTAAGAAAAAAAATACTGCAACATGTAAAATGCTAATAAACTAGCAGGGAACAGCAGCATCTGGATGTACATTTACCTTAACCCACTATGATCTGACATGACAATGACAGCTGAGAGGAAACGTCACAACTGTGTCAGATAATTTAGCCCCAGGTAGAAAAAAATCTGTGCAATGATTCATGTAAAGAAATGTTTATTTGGGAAGCTTTAGGTCCCACAGCATGTTATTTTACACAAGTCCTCATTTGCCCATATCTCTCCAAAGGAGGTGGTGAGTACAAAGCTAGCACAACCCTGGGAGCCACAATGGCCACATCTATGGGAAATAAGCCAAGTTGAAATAAACCACAACGCTCCTTCAACTATATTTAAGTTAAAGTTACCCTGTGGAGTTTTTGGTAAACACAGTTAGATATTTACATTCAGTGGTTCTCAACAAAACACATTGTTTGGAGTATATCCTTGAGGCCTTAAAAATGATTTTTTTTCTTCCTGCTTAAACATTTACAGAGCCAATTCTTGTGTATCCTTGAGCACAAAATCAAATATACTTAAAAAATACAACAAAACTCTTAAGATCATTGCTCTGTAGCTGGTGTTGGGAGGGTTACCTTGAAAATATGTTTTACCACAGATCACTAAATACATGTCCTGTAAAGTATTGTATTCTCAAAATTGTCTTGCTGACTCCTTTGTCTGGGTCTTATGTTTCAATGCCAGAAACATTTCCTGACAGTGTCCTGGCTTGGTGCACTGCTCAAACTTTTTAAAAATCTGTTTATCGGAAATAAATTAATTATCATCTCATGTCTCTGTATATATATATATATATATATATATATATATATATATATATATATGCAAATATACACTTCTGTTACATCATGTAAACACACTACACAGGCTATCAATCAGCTGTGGAGTCCACTGGAGATGTAACAACTTTAAAGATGGGCAGTTACTATCTTTCTTTGTTTACTGAAAATGACATGCAGTATAGTCAACCGCAAGTAGGTTGTTATTAACGATGGTCATTTACATTTTCATGAACCTGTTGTTCCATGTCCATTGCAGCCCTTTCAAAGTGAGTGACGGGATTAAAGAAAACCCATCAAAATTTCAGCTCAAACAGCAGCGCTGTGTCCCTTGTGGCCAGTTAGATGTTTGCTGGCATTGCATTCACTACACAAATTAAGTAATCCCTTCAAGTAATCTATCTTTAGAGACATTCATTGTATTCAGATTACCACCAATGTAACTGGAACTGAATATATTTACTCATATTTTATATTTTAAATATGTAATGATGTTACTTGTATTCCGTTACACCCAAATCCTGTCCTTAGCACCATTAGTGTTTAAAAACTCTACATGGTATTTGTCAAACAAACGTCTGGCATTGAGGTGGTGCATTGGTTAGCATTGTCGCCTCACAGCAAGAGCTTCGTAGCCCATCTGTACAGAGTTTTCATGTTCTCCCCATGTCAGCGTGGGTTTTCTCTGGGTACTCCAGCTTCCTCCCACAGTCCAAAGACATGCAGGTTAATTGGTGACTCTAAATTGGCCATACATGTGAATGTGAGTGTGAATGGTTGTCTGTCTCTATGTGTCAGCCCTGGATAATCTGGCAGCATGTCCAGGGTGTACCCTGCCTCTCGCCCAATGTCAGCTGGGATAGGCTCCAGCACACCCATGACCCCTAACAGGATAAGCAGTTACAGAAAATAAATGTATAAACAAGTGGCTCCATACAGTATGTGTGATAATAATAAACTGTTTATATTTTCAAAAAATAATAATAACCCATAATCTTTATCAACAAGCCATGTCTCCCAAGTTCAAACACAGGTCATGTTAAAAAAGTCAGATGTGCATGATTCTCTGAGTAAATTAGATCCTTATTTGCTATTTCTGCCTTCAATTACAGTTTTTTAGGGAAATCAGGTCAAAGCATTAAATCCATGACATATCAGTATAATTAGTAATTAATGTGCAGACAAGTTCATCCCACACTTTGTCAGTCCCCAGTCACAAACCTGTCAGGCCTGTTATTTGAGACTGAAAGGCATATTTAGCTCTGTCTTATCGGTCACATAATTATTTTTTTTATCTATATTTTTGTTTTTATAGCTCTGCACAAAGTTAATAAAGCTGAAGCCTCGCGGAAAAGTCCATTTCACTTTCTCTATAATGGAAAGTCAGTGTTACAGAAAAAGGATTAACTGCTGTGTAAAAAATGTTGATGTCTTTCAAACTTGCCAAAGGAAATAAAATGGATTAAAACTGGCCTGACATTTGAACCTCCATCCCTGTCTCCACAATACTTAAGCTACTGCCCTAGTTTCAATTTAACTTGTATAGCTTTTCTTTTTTTTACCTTAGAAATACATTTGCTGTAACTACAATATAACAAAAAGCTTGAGGTCTATTGACTAGAATAATTGTGCTGGCCAAAGTTAATGGATAGAAAGCTTTAAATACTGCACATGTAGGGACTTTACCAGCAGCTACAGGAAGTTCATTATGGGTCATTGTACTTCTGGCTGTACCATAAATAATTAGTTCACAACCTATTTGATGAAGGTGGCATTATCAGAAATTGCTCTTTATTTTCCGTCTCTTGTTAATTAGTAAATTTGATAAATTAGCCGCTGAACCAAATTGCAGTCCAAAAGCTATCAAGTCAGGAACAAATTAAGCCTGAAAAACGAGGACATCAGAGAACATTCAGTGGGATTGAGCAGAAAAGTGCTTTTTTGGTTTTGTTCCCTGTTATTGAGGGAAAACGTGAATTTAATTCAAAAATCCTACATCAAGCAGTTTCTACATATTCAACACCTCCCAAATGAGTCCTCCTGCCATATTCAATGCAGACACATTCAGTTCAGAAAATGGTTTGTAAATAAAGCCGCTGCCTTGGATTTGAAAGACGATATTATGATTGCTTCCCAGGTTTGATGTATGATCTGGAACAGAGAGGGCGGCTCAGCAGCTCGTGTGTTTTTGTTTTTCAGTTTGATCCTTGGCCACAGCCCTCGCTCGTGTTGCTCATTTTCTCGGTGTTTGCGTGGGTCTCCTCCAGGTGTGTGACCTTTCATCTAAATGAATTACAGGGAAATGAACACATCACTTGCTAATTAGTAGGAATACATAACAAAAGGTATGGTCTTTTAAAATGACAGATGTTTTATTGGTTTCATGTATTCTGATCGTTTTCATTTGCTGCTGTAGACGGGAGCTGGGAATGAACTGAGAATGATGCAGCTATAATGCACATAACCCCAATACTGAATGTGACTGGGACAGTTTCAAACACAACATTTCTATAATTTACTTCATACACTAACACAGACAATAATCTTGGACAGCAGGGCAACCTGCTCGGTGCCATTATTGCACTTTAATATAGCTCTGCGCATGCCACTTGTACATAATACTACGCCCAGGCAAGCTCATTGTGCTGCCAGGACCACTTATAACATCCCTGCCTCATGTGCAGCTCCTCCTCCTCCTCACTCTCCTCTGCCTATGAGCCAATGCAAATTACAGTAACAGCTTGGACGTGAGTATAATCTCAAGTGGTGCGAGCTGGGCTCCATGGCGAGGCATGCAGGCAGATGGAAGCAGAGACTCTGCCAGGCCTCTTTAGGGGCTCCCACTCTTTCTCCAGCATGCTAGACAATGGAGGAGCTGTGGCTCATAACCAGCTCCTCGTCTGCCACTATCACTACTCCCAAACGCTGTTTTTGGTAAACGATATGAAAGGAAGCGAGCTCCTGTCATGGCCTTGTTTAGACCAATGCACAGATGGACACTGAAACTGGCCACTTTAAAGCATGAGCCACTCACAGGGACGGGAGTAGAGACAGGGAGGAGGGATTTTCAGACATTCACATTTATGATGAAAGAGAATCACAGTGCTGTAGGTGCGTTTCTGTACGTGTCCCCGCACAGCAGGTGATGGAGACTTTTCCTTTGAGCTATGGTAGATATCTAAAAATAGCCGTTTAAATAAACAACATTTTTTTATTTGCATAAAGGATCATATCTGAATTAAGGGAACATTTATTTTAGCACTTTAAGAGAAAAGCTTTGATTCTGTACAACACAATTCCAGTGAGGACACCACAACTTTTAACAACTTTTAAACATACATCACCCAATATCATACAATATTCATGCAGGCATAGTTAACATACTTAGCTGAGATATGTTGCGGGTCTGGGGTGCCTCAGGGACAAAATTAACTTTAATATTCAAATTGGTTTCGATTCTGTCTGCATCACTGAACTTTTATCTTGACTACCCCTTTTCCGCCAAAGTGACCCTGGTTCTTGAGTCTGATTCTTGGAACATTGGTGCTATCTAGCGAACCAGCCCACACTTCTTCCAGTTTTCTGCAGAATCATTGTACCGAGGATGTGTCATCGATGGAGGGTGTTGCACAATGCACAACAGAAGTAAACAGTAGAAGCAAAGTCGCAGATTATATTGATTACCTGCAAACATTTGTTCTCTTATCACAGATATTTGTTTTTACCCAAAAAACAAGCATGAACCAACTATCAATGAGACCACTGCACGCTCTTTTTTGTCAGGGAATTTCTCACTTGACTTGCGACATTGTTCCAACCTGTACAATATGACAAGCCTACTGATGTTGTCACGGTTGGCACTCTAGGTCAAGGAAACGGTGCTATTTTTGGTTCCAGCAATGGGGTATGAGTTCACTGACTTTTGTTTCCATGCAGGAACGAGACAGAAGATTTTGTCCTGCTCTGTACTCTGTGACGCCCTGCCGATTTCCGCAACACTGAATGAAACGATGTATTTCTAAAGGAGAACTGTGAGTAGAAACATTCCCAGTGATTACAGATAACTTTTTAGGTTAAGAGCTTGTCTCTTTGGATTCAAGCACTGCAGTAAAAGTTGCATCAAAAATGTAATGCACCTTTTATTTTGAATGAATGAGCTCCAGGCTTTACACTTGCATGACAACCGAGATGAGAGGCTCTCTGTTTTGCTGCTCCAGGAGAGAGGCTTGTTCAGGCTCACACACACCGATTGTGCTATTCTTGGCTATTAATGAAAATGGATTCTTAAACTCAGTTGTGTTCCTCGTAACTAATGAGGATTACGCAACAAGGTTGCACCTCCATGTGCCATTAAACATGGATCGGAATTTTTAATCATGTGATGTAGCTCCGAGACAAACATATGTGCCTCGGAGGAGTTCAAACAACGCCCTCCCTCCCCGTATACATACATAACAACAAACAGTACAAAAGAATATGATGTATGAAGAAATCAATAGACTGTGAGTCAGCTGTGTGTCAAGATGAGGCTGTTTAAGTGACTCAGCCTTCAATGTGTTTGCCAACCCTGAGTGCATCTGCGCTAACAAAAAGATATTTGACTGAGAGAGAGAAAGAGAGAGAAAGCACCAAGACGCTGAGCACAACTCCCCTGGAGCTACGCATCTATTGTATCTGACTTGTGCTCGCACGCATGCAGGTGATGTTTGATTTTACCATATTTTCCTCCACTATCATTTGAAATACCTCCTGCTACACCATTACAAATTCAGAAAGCTCTTGTTATTCGGAGATGCGGATGACACGGAGCGTATAGCTTAATTTCTGCGTGTGATTACAGCAGCAGAAACAGGAATCCGGAGAAGAGATGATATCTTGACATGGCAACATGTTCCGTAAACCTCAAGGATACTCTGAGCTGCTACTCGATGCCACCTGTCACTGCCTTCGATACTTGGTATTCCAGGAAACACTGACTGCAAGACTCAGATTACTTTGACAAGAGACGCAGACCACAGAACACAAGACGAGGGAGGGGAGGCGTATATGCACAGCGCCGCCACTGGAATTTTGAATATGTGAGGATAATAACTTGACCTCCTCCTCACTCTCCCCTCGATCCCTGATTAAAAACATGAATTCACTACCTACTTACAGAGCACCATTTTCTCAGTTGTAGTACCATAATTTTGAACGAGCCGAGATGAACTGGTGGGGAATCCTGTTGTTACGCCTCTTATCGCCCTCAAACTTGACAGCCAGGATTAAACTACACTCCAAAGAACAGCTGGGCGAAGATGTCGAAAGAATACATATAGGCCAGAACTGCTGTACGTTCACAAAACAAATTGCTATTATTTAACAGGAAAGGGTAAATTCAATTCTCCTGAAAAGGATTAATCTAACTATGGGAATTATGTCCTTTTTCAGGACAGCAACAGAACAGGATGTCTCACGGTGCACAAAATATGCAGAGTTATGCAGGGTGCATAACTGTTGTAGACGCTGCTTGTTAGGCGCACGACGAGAGGGAGGGGGAACACTGAAGGGAACAGCAGTTATGTTCAATTCAGTAACACAAGCTGGCTAATTAGCATTGCCCTGCCATTCCCTTTGAACCAGAGGAGGACAAGTGGGAGCCATCATATTTCTTTGTTCTCAGCACTGTGTGATTCCCTCCTGACCGCAGAAAACCACAGGGGTTCTGACCGCAGAGGGTCAGAGGTAGGTAAAATAACCTCACCTCCCAACATCCCCCCCACTTACTGAACCGCCCCGGGGGAATAACCCAGACCTTTTCCCAAAACTACACCCTCAGCAAACACGGCCACTGGCAGCACGCTGCATCAGATACAGCGCCTAGATGCGGTGCGATGACATTTTCAGGATGCAAACCTACTCCGAGCACACCAGACAGATGTTAAGGGGGATGCAGGTACCTACTGCACTTCAGATGCACACAATTATTCTCGGCTGACTGCTCTCTGAAGACGCAGCACAGATCATTAACTCTATCCTCTCGTGTATCGGGGTTTTAATTAATAGTTTCATGCTATATAATGTACGATTGAAACATGAAACTGCGTTTATGTACTGCTGCAGCATTTTGAAGGGTGTTTTATGGCCCATTTCGGGTTAGTTAGAGATGCAGTCAATTACACTACGACTCCAGGTAGAACCTTTTTGTTCCACACATGGGTCAAATAATTTGACATACTTGGCGAAGTTAGTGAAGTCAGGAGGTGCTGGATGGGTGAGGTTTGCCTTTTGGTCTATGTTTAGATAGGAAAGTAATTATTCACAGGAGAGTGTTGCCGTAGTCTTACTGGCTCTTACTCCCCAGTTTTCAAGATGAAAGAATAGAACAGATGTATAAAAATACTACCTCTGCATGTTCTGAGAATATACATTTGCAGTATTTTATATTGTTCGTTTTTCTTGATCTTGACAACTGGACAGTAAGAGCATATTCTTCAGACAGACTTTAGTGAGAAAACATAAGGAGGCCACAAAACCCATCAGCTTTAATCTGTTGTTTATTTGTGTTTATATTTCCTCTATTTGAGCATCAGTCTTCTAAAATCAATTATCTATTATAAATCATGTTTTGAAGAAAGGGTTAGAGCATTAACAATGCAGAGATTTAAACAGTATTTCCATGTTGTTGTACTGCTATTTTTATAGAAAGAATGATGACCTGTTTCAACATAATTTGTTGTATTATCAAAAATATAACCTGTATTTATGTGTTGGAAAACCTCTGTCTTTATTGTGTCGCCGCGCGTCTCAAACCAAACGCAGGCCATTTCCTTCCACATGCCATCAGCCTCTTGGACAGTTAAATCAGACATTTGCTGCCAGGATACAATCCCAGTACAACAGCCCTGTAATACCAAAACATCTAATGCACTTACAAATCATATACATGACAGTGTACTATATAAATTGTGCTATAAAATGTATATATTATCCATTATTGTCAAACGTAAAGCTAAGCAGGTTGTATATACTGTCCATAAACCACCTACTGTATGCATATAAAGTTGCTCACTACACAAACAATGTTTATCCAGCACACTCCCACACACTCTTATACTATTTGTGACCCCGCAGACATCGCATGTTGGTGTCCATTTGTTGTTTATCTACAGTGTATGTATCTATTTCTGATACCTACTTCCCTGGACATAACGGCCATGTGTTTATGTTTGCTTTAGTCTTTGCACAGATGCACACTGTCTAAATGTAGAGTACCTATGCAATTAAGCTGACTCTGCTTTGACAGACTTCACCCATATGGCTGTTTAAATTGTATCAAACTAAGAAAAAAAAAAGGCATTTGCAAATTTGACCCAGTTCTGCTCTGCACCTGTAGTTTCACTGTCTTTTCTGTAACAAATTCCCACCGGTGATGCACATAGTACTGCATCGTCAATCTGCTGACGCACCACTGCTAACGCAACATTTTCAGCATAGTTAGAGCTGCCCCGGCAAAAGGCGGAGCTGCGACTGCTCACAGTCAATATGCAGTGACTTGGAAAACACGACAAACTCACCAGATATCAAGCCCCAGTCTCCATCGCAGGTTTCACATCAGCATGCCGATCAGCTGGCGGTCAGAGAGTCAGAGCTGAGGCAGGCGACTCTAACTAGCGTCACAGGAAAACACCACCTAGAGGACAGGAAACACATTTAGTCTTTTGGTTAGAGTTAGGACAGCTTAGGTGAGCACGCTAACTACACTGCTGAACCCCGCCAAGATGTGAGGTTGTTCTAACACATTTTGGGATGTTTATTATCTACTTCTAGACAACATTCTAGTGAAAGAGGCGACATTCCTCAACACACAAGAGAAGCAGTCATACATTCATAATCTCATTGACTGAGCTTGCTCCTTTTTTACACTTGGCAGCTTTGGGTGTGATATGAACGCTGATCTGATTATGAAACAACAGGAAAGAAGCATAAGCAGCAGGAGCGGCATCAGAAAAACAGAGTTGGAGATACCATGGCTATGAATGTGTGTCCTGACATTAATATTTCACTGCATCATTGTAGCTAAAAGAGAACAAAGTGTAAAGGGGAGCATAATGAAAAATTCATCATATTTTGACACAGCTTTGGAATTTATCTGTGCAAAACAAAGAACAGGCGAATCTTCCGCTCGTGATGAGATTTTGTGACTGAGAAAATGAGGTGATTAATGGGTCCAAATAATTATTCTATGCTTCAACATAAGGTCCTTGCCATACACATGATGAAGATGAATGAGGATGAGGTTTTGTAACTCACTTAGGAGGCTATTTCTACTGCTGAATTTTTCTTTCATTTATGCTTTTTTTCTCAAACAGGGGGGAGGTGACTGCCAAGGTCACAGGCCTCCAGTTTCTCACTTGTCCCTAAAATTCAAAACAAGCTGCATGACATGTCACAGCTCTGCCTGCAGTTCAGCAGCACGCAACCCAAGAGAGATTACCATATCGCTCGCATTTGTCTGCAGAGAGTCTTCATGCATTAAAAAAACAGAATTCTCCACTCAGGTTCTTCTTCCGGCTCTACTGTACATCAATTTGTATTCAGAGAGGGACTTTAGGCTTGTCACCTTCAGCTATTCATCCAGCCAATGAAGTATTTATGACGCAAGCTTTTGCTTTTTGATACGTCACTTCGATCCTCTTCAGTTCATTGCAGGCTGGAGTCAGTGCTGTCATGTCAGAGTTTAAGAAATGAAGGAGAGAAATAAAGTAAGAGTGTAGGTGTCAGAAATTTCACAGTCTATCATTTCACAGTCTATCATGCCATGCATATTAACTGCTCCTGCTCGTGTGTGTGTGGCGTCGCTGCGGCCCACTCCGACAGCCAATGTGACAGTGAGTGGTGTGACTGCAATGTGACAGTGAGCAACCACTGGGAGGTGCATAAAGTTGTACATTTGTATCGAGCAATAAGTCCTTCACCCGTCCACAATGGTCTAACAACTGATTTTTTGGTTCTGTCTTCGTTTCCAAGCATCAAATCATCACCTGGCCCGGTGTGATAAGTCCGGTGTCAACCCAGGACAAGCCAGTCTCACTTAATCTCCAACATGGCTCCCCTTCACTGTATCAAACACTCCACTTCCCTGCTCCACTTTCCTCTCGCAGCCACAGCATTTCACCTCTCTATTTCTCTTTCCATTTCTCTCCAGGCCCTTATATAAAGTGAAAAGAGAGAAGACAAAAAAAAAAATCCTCAGTGCCAGGCAACTTTGGCCAAAGGACATACTTCCGTCAAGTCATTATCCATCAGGGTGATTCCTTCCTATCTTTGCAAGACAAAGACGGTTGTTAGGGAGACAGTCATCCTCCTGCACTGCAAGCTTTGTTACTTAAAATACTCTGGTATGACAACAGGAGTGGCTGAGACTTCCCCCTTTTACCTCACTGCGGTTATATTGTGTCTGTCATTCCACGCAGAGACGACTTGATGTGTGTGGCATGAGAAACAAACAAACCAAAGGCCAGTCAGGTTACAGGAAGTATGAAAACAACCATAACCCTGAAATTCCCCTTCGTATTCAACACACTGTCTAGGATATGAGCAGCGCTGGTATCTGTATGCATTTTATGGGCGTAAAAATAAACTTTGATTGCAAATGGTCTTAAATGTAGTGCAGTGAGAGCATTATCTGTCCGTATATAACAATTAGCTTGCTGAGAGTATAGTAGAGGCAGGGGGATATTATTGTATTAGAATGTGAAAGTGAGATATCTGAAGCAAGCTTTCTTCTACATCATGATTTGCTAGAAGATTTCCTTGGAAAACTCTGCCTCCAGCAAGTATCAGGAAAAGCGGATCAGAGCTACATTGATTTATTTAAAGATTGGAATAAAATAGAATTGCCATTTCATACTTTTTGTCTAAGCACGCAAGATTACAAATTATAAATTTAGAAGACAATGTCAGAATTATCTTTCTACTGGCTTAAAGAGAGGGGGGTATATTTTTCCCCTTCTTAGATATCAGCTCAGCAAAAGCTGCAAAAGAAAGCTCTGCAAAAAACCTTGAGGCATCTCATTACATCAGATCCTGCTGACCATCAAGGGAGACAAAAGCAAGCCTTGGAGCTACAATCAATTATAGATTTGAGTGAATGCATTCATAAGATAGTCACTTTCTTTGTGCTCCTCTGTTCCCCAGATGTCAACAGAAGTGGTGCCACTTCTGAGCTTACCGGCAAGGAAAGCAAGGACCCAAATCATTTAACAGACCGCATCAGTGTGGGAAATTAATTCCACTGCATGTGAGGAGGTTTTTGTGTATTTATTACAGTCTAATTGTTTTCAAATTGCCTGACTGCAGTTAAGATTCTGGTTAGAATTCAATTTTTCAGCGAGTACCCCCTCTCCCTAACTGTAGCAATCACAGTGCCGAAGATGAAGACAAGCAATAAAGCAGCCACGGCTGAAACACACTTATTAAAGGACATTCTCAATGTCATCATGACTCAGCAGTGGACTGACAGAGCCACTCGTTCAGGAAACAGTGCTGCTGTTCGGAGGTGTAGAGTAGCCTGATAGCTGTCATAACTGTGAGGTCAAACTCATCCTCAGCAGATCCACGAAACTGAACGCCATCAGACCATTCCTCTTTTCCCCTGGCTTTACAGTAATTCACTCCTCATGTCAGCACTTTGATTAATGACTTGATTTACACACTGGATCATATACGCTACATGGCAAGGTATCAATCATAGTGTTGGATTCATAGTGCGTATTCATGGTTTTCAGCAGCTGTGTTGCCACAGTCAAAGCCTAATTACATCTACCTAATAGGGGTGCATGAACAGCAATGCCCCGAAACTGTGAACATATTGAAAATATGTCACTAAGTGTAGACCTAATGTGTTTAAATACATTGAATATATCCAGTTTAATCAGTGGGTGCAAAATTCTAAGAGTCAACTGGGGACAAAACCACAAAAGTGAGGTGATTATTAAAGACGAGCAGCTGTTTTTGTCTGAGCCGCTTCTGCTAATCTAAAACTTCTCCAGACTCTAATGAACGCTCCCATCGCACTGGCCTGACTCGAACCGAGCTGAGCTCTTTACTTGAAATGAGACAAAAAACAGTTTCAAGGAAAATTGCTTGTAGGAGCGGTTTGATTGAATAATTAGCTTTTTATTAGCTTCTACAAACCTTTGGCATTAGAGGTCAAGAAAAGATGAATGGTGTGTGTATGTGTGTGTCCCAGCCAATCAATACTCATGAATTTGGTGCTGCTTCAGGGCAAGGTTACCAAGAAAAGGCCCGGAACTAAAGGAGCCAGTTGGGATCAAGAAAACCCATTCTCAGCGATAATTAAGGCTGGTTTTATTATGGTTAGACTCCATCAGAGGAGGCTGGTGCATCACATGTGGAGGTCCTCTGTAATGCATTAGCTGGAGGCGCACCTGCTTTTCAATGAGACTACATACAATCACGTCAACATGGGTTAAGTTACAGGTCTGAACAAGCAATCGGATTTTGCTCACGTTACTGTCAGATCCACATATGGAAGTAGCCTCTTTGCACTGTGATTGGAACTCTGCAATGCAGTTAAACCACAATCCAACTGAGACTGCAACTAATGATTATTCTCATTATTGATTGATCTGCCAATTGTTTTTCCACTACATTCACTAATAGATTTTCAGGCCTTTAAATAGTCAGAAAATAGAGGAAAATGCTTGTGACAATTCCTCAGAGCCAACAGTCCAAAATACAGGCCTATTAAAAATATAAGCACATAAAACGCTTTAATTCCTATGTAACATTTATAAGCAGCACATTAACATTTAAAACACTGTTTTTATTTTGCTTTATTGTAATTGCAAGCAGTTATAAGGACATTCTTTAGTACCAACAGTTAATATATGAATGACCACACAGTATAACCTAATCATATTTTCTAAAATATGATAAACAAATAAACAAATCCTCACAGTGTGCTATAAAATATTTATTAGCCCAACTATTAAAATATACATGTACTAATTAATCACTGGCAGCTTCCAACGGTCTATAAACATGTTGAAAACTTATGAAAACATGCAGAGCTTAAGGGTTCATTCCTAACTTGGGAATAATAATTTGCTTTCAGTCACATTTTGTGGCCTTCACCAGTGAATGGGGTTTACTCAGTTGTCAGGGAGAGTAAAGACGTATAGATAAGTACTTCATTTCATATTCATATAAACTGTGTCATGTTGTATGATTACAGCTATATTAGAGTATTGCCCATCGTTCAGTAACAGTTGCAGATGCTTCACAGAGGGAGTTGCAGCTGTGTGAAAAAATGGGAGTGTCTATTTGCACCTGGGTGACAATTGTAACACTGCAGCTATTAAGCTATTCACACCCATCTATATGACACGTTATTATGGATCACTGCATGCTGTGACTGGCTAGAACTTGTCATGTTGTGGATCAAGGTCGGAAGTGGTTAGGATGACGGCAAAGAGGTCATGGTTAAGGCAAGCACTAGCCAGTCTTGAATATTCTGATAAATATCTCATAAATGTACTGCCAGACAGTAAGGTGATGTAGTAAAAAGAGCAACACAGTCCATAGAGGGAGTAAGACATGGTGGATGAATAGGTCAAGTGCAGAATTTTTACACAGGGGACTGAAAATTGAATCCCACACGAGTCAGTGTCGGTTCCTCGTAGCTGTCTTCAGTTTTTAGGATGGATAAAGCTGCTGAATGCACACTGTGTACATAAACTTTAGCAGAATAGCAATATATACACCATACCCAATATGGCTATTTACACCATATTACAGGTAGAATTAGCATTGTAGCATTGCTTGCCTTTGCCATGATGCTGTCCGGGTGTAAATAGCTACATGGCTATTCCACTTTGGTGCAAAAAGCATTGTTGGCTATGGACACCTGGGTGCTAACAGCATCTGCCATAAAAAATTAAATCAAGAGTTACCAAAATAAAGAAAAGGAGGAAATCAATACACTTCAGAAACTAAACATGTAATGTTATGAAACAAAATATCTTTGAATGAGCAAGACTAAGAATCTACAGTCATGAAAGCAGCTCTGTGAGAGTGCACCTAGGCACAGTGGTGCTTTGATTGAAAGGCTAATGTCAGCATGCTAACATGCTCACATGCTGATGCTAAGTAGTGTTCAGCATATTCACCATCTTAAGCCGGGTACACACTTTGCAATTTTGCTCTAAAATGGTAGTCCTATGTCGAACAATGAGAGAGGTTCAAGGTTGGCCATTGTCATGGTCTTGCGATCAAAGACAGCCTGGAATAAAATTCTGACAGTGTCAGGTATTTGAGGTGACCATCTCACTGTGCGTCTCCTGTTACGACCTACGTTTACTGACCAACCAGTAGAAATGCAGCATGGAATGATGCACTGGCACTTAACCCAAACAAACAGATGGACAGCAGCTTGCCATGGAGGCAAAACATGCTAAAAGAAATGTGTGGGATTCCAGCAAAGAGGAAAACCTTGTGGAGTTGTGGATGCAGAAGCCTTGCCGGTATGACGTGTCCACCAGCTCCTAACACGACCATGTAAAGAAGGACGAAGCATGGAAGGCAATATCGGCAGAGTTTCAGCTGCCAGGTGAGCAACCTTGTGGCTGGCAAACACACACAACATAAAACACAGCTGAGGCTGATGTGTCATTAGTTTTGAAGGTATTTGCAGGTAAATGAATTTTTGACCTTAAGATGGCGCTAAAGGTAATATCAGGAGCTTATCAAAGTTATTACTTTACATTCCGTGGGTACATTTCATGGCAATCAATATAACAGTTGTTGAAATATTTAACTTAATCTGTGAAAAATCTGAACTGTTGATGCAGCTAAATGAAAAGGCAGGGGATCAGGGGGATGTTGATGCAAAATATAATGTCAATCCAACCGATAGTTAGATATTTCAGTCTGGACCAAAGCAGCAGATCAATTTTCTGTCAACTGACGGATTGATCTTTTCAGCTGTAAGTGCAACAGAGGGAGGTTAAAAAAAGAAGAAAAGCACTGCCATCCAAGATAAAAGTTACAGCAACATGAGATAAATCAAGAATATTTAGGTCACGTACAGTGCAGCATTCTCTTAATTGTGTTGCTGTTTTGCACACGCTGCTCTGCGAAACGTCTTTGAGATCATTTTGGCTGCGGTTACATTACTTTGGGTAAGGACTGGACATGTTTTACAGATATGATCAGCCAGAAACCTTGTAAAACATCATGCAGGTCATAGCTTACTAAACATCAAACATCTTAATATGGTATTAATCCAAAGCAACTGGCAAGTGATGAATCATTTAATCTGCAGCCGATATAAATAATAAAGTAACTCTTGCTTTTAAGAGTGTTGAAATTTTCATACTACAAAGTAAATAGCATCATTAAGATTATAAAGTGCAAGAGTCAGTCTTTTTTGCTGCCTGAGGAAACAAATTCTATAATAAAACATAAAGTTAAATCTTGATATTGTAAATTCATTTTGACAAAACGACATATGAATCTTCTAACTGTTGGCTGTAGAGTTGCATTGTGGATAACGTAGGCCCCAGGTAGCAGAATGTGTGGAATAGAAATGATGGTGTCTCTGGTTCTGCTGCATTGTTTTTTAAGCTTTAAAACAAATCTGTCATTAGTATCGCAATGTTATAGGAGGGCAATGTTAAATGACTTCTCTTTTAAGCACGAGTGCATGTCAGTGGATCCTCTGCCATGACAAAGCTCTTGAAAAAGCTAGTAATGGACCCCGAGTTGGGATTGTTTTGTTTTACCCTATAGTATGTTATACCAAAGTATACTTTTACATCCTTCCCTTCCTGTGTTAAAAAATAAGTCAGTGTTTTAAAATAAATAATCAAACGATACTTTCCCGTAAGAACAAATTGCTCGCTAGGATTAGATTTCACATTTCCCTTATTCCCAAGGGATGGTTTTGCAGTGTGGTTCCACCAATTACTTGCATAATCCTTCCACAGGCAGGTCTCTAAATCTTAACACACTGCAGGTTTTGGCACCATCACCAGACTGCATGGTGGCATTTATGGAAATTTTCAGGGGTTTGACATATTCATGTCACATCAACAGGACAGAATATTACGAGGCCATAGGCAGCTGAACAGTAGCAGTGTACATGTGGCTGTGAGCGCACATGAGGAAATAAGATTAATATGAATGGCATCAGACTCCTACTTCTGGAGAAGCTCTTATTAAAACCTGAAACAATAATTCATCGCAGGATTATTTTTGCTGTGCTGTGTGCTAGACTTGCTCGGGTGAATATGCATATCTAACTTCATTAGCTCAGCAAAATGTTGCAAGCAGCTCATGATGAAGAACAGAACAAATATAGATCACCCAATGATTGTTTAAAAACAGCGCGAGGTGGTGTTGCTGTCTGCACGTCTCATGCAATTAGCATGCAGCGTCATTTTAGTAATAGTGACACTTTGATCATTTTGTGCCGCCATAATAAGAAAAGACAGGTCTGATATACTAAATGAAGGTTTTACAACTACCTCTCCTGGCCCATTGAGCTTTAACCTGAGAATGCAAATCAGCTTCATGAAAACCAAGTGATTTCATGGTTCACTGACTGCTACATAAGCATATGGTCTGCAGTCTCCATGAAAATGTATTATAGAGGACGGGGTATACACATGCATCTTACCTTAATCCGTAACTGTTCATGTTGTTATCGTTCACTCATATTTAGTGCACTTTTGCATCTATGCTGCAGCATCACTGTTTGCTGCATTGTACTCTTTGGGATCATTTAAAAACACGGGGGAATTCAAGCTACTTTCTCCACACAGCTATATTATGCCATCAGTATTTACAGTATGTGGAAAAGACATGGTCCTCTGTTCACAAATTCAAGCATGAAGATTACAAGGGCTTAGTACGACAAGTATTAGCATATCCTGTTACATACAAGCCTCTAAGCAGGGTTATGAGAGAGTAATGGAGCTGCCTTTAGCTGGTTGATTTTTTTTTAACAATTAATTGAATACTGAAAAATAAGATATTGGCACCTTTGCTGTATAATCCCTTTGTAGAGATCAATGATTCTGAGGGATTGTGAGTCAACAGATTTGAAGGCTGAGGAGAGAGAAAAGCTTTTATTATTTTTACTATCCCCTCTCCCCCAATAAAGTGGAAGGGCAAAACCATTTTACTGAGCCCCAAGCACGAGCGTAATTTGCTAAATGAATGTGACAACTTGTCTGTAAACAAGAGCTGGGACTAACTATGAATCATGCTGGCTAGCCAGATATTTTTCCTTATTTACCATCTGCAAATAATGTCAGAGTTGTGCCCAGGCGCTGCCAGAGCTGTCACTTTGACAGGTTGTGGAGGTGGTGGTGCAGCAGTCACCAACAAAACAGGTTAAAAAACAAGTGCTCTTCATTTTCCTTCCCCTCATGAAAACATCCCGATTCTCTCCAGGCTGGTAAATACTCAGGCTTCTGTAATTTGTGTTTCGTTCTTGAATTTATTGCCAACTGTAACAGGATTTGTCTGTCAAGACAAGAGTCAGGATGAAGAGACCAAACAGGAGAGGAGAGGTTTGATAAGATCGTTTCCAATATGTCAAAGGAGGAATACAGGGAGCTTATCTGATTTCCTCAGCAGGCTCTCATTTCACTGGCGCTGAATCCCAAAAATTCATTTCTTTCATTTGTCTTATTGACTCTTCTGTAACACAAATGAAATCTACTAAGCACAACAAGACTACTGTGAAGGCTCAATCACATTAGCTGCAGAGGTTGACTTGTGTTTATAAAAACATTAAATTTCACCTGTTCTTTGTCATTAGTTTCACAGTAGTCAATCAAATTAAAACAAGGCGACTTGAGTTTGCTCATTATTCATCACCCTCCACTATTCTTCCTTTTTTGACTGTCCCTCCTCCCTAGACTCCAGCAGGGGTTTCATCAGTGAGGGATCAGCTCTCAGGCCTCCTTTGATTATAAGAGGGTTGTTTGTTTATTTCTGTGAGTTTGTGTGTTTAATAGTGACATGTTTCACATTGACTACATTTATCATTTCTGTTTTGTTTGTTACCTGTGTCCTGAAATGGCATTACAACAGCAACACAGAAAGATGGGCACTGACTTATCTTTATGCTAAAGGCAGAGTATTTGGTCAGAACCAACTCATCTGGATTCATACTGGAGCTCAAAACTTCAGTCATAACTTAAAGTGTGTCCACAACTTCGGTCTAGACTGAAATGTCAGACAGCTGTCAGATGGATTGCTATGAAATTTGGTCAAGACAATCATGCTCCTGTCATTTGTGATAACTTTGGTAATCCTCTGACTTTTCTTCTAGTGTCAACATCTGGTCCAAATTTTATTTGCACAGTACTTTGGTTTATGACAAAAGACCCACAAAAGTAATGACATTCCCATCAGCCTCAGCTGTACTTTGTGGTAATTAGCTAGTTTAGCATGATATAACAAAAGTTACGGCATTGTAACCTGAGTTCTCCAAGCACAGGCGGAGTCCTCTACTGGATACTATGGGTAATACACTCCTCAAATTACAAGAACACATTCACCCACTGAAATCTGTATAAACTTAGCCAGCCAAACAAGTCGTGTCTACCCAAATATGTGTGGAACCCCAAAGTACAGGGAGTCTCACAATGCTGTCCATCAACCTACACCCTCTTCAGCAAGCGGCACAAGAGCCACATGGCCCCTTAGTCAAAGGCTCCATCTATGCTTATAGAACTAGGGTTACAATATTGTAACCTTCATTCTATTACACACAAGCAGAGCTCTCTACTGGACCCATTGGGTACAGTGGGTGGAGCCAAATTAATAAACACCCTGTGGCGACATGACATCAACCCAGCCACTCTGATTCTGACCCGCTAAAGCAGTAGTTCCTAACTGGTGGGTTGTGGTCCAAAAGTGGGTCTTGGGCCCTTCTGAACGTAGGGCATGTGATTTGCAAACATGCAAAGTTTGTTAAAAAAAAAAACACTTTATCTTTAAATACAGTAAATTTAGAGTCGGGAGCTGTCATTCTGAAGTGCCGTTTTCTGCTGTTGAGTGAGTGACTAACGGACAGCTACTTCACAGAGACAGCAAACTAGCTCAACAACATGGCCAAATGCAAGTATGGCACTGACCGTATTAAACTGTGGGACCTTGAACTAATGACTAAGGAGAAATCTGGACCCTGTGGCTGAACCAGTTTGGAACCACTGCGCTAAAGGTTAGTCTGCTGTGTACATTTAATCTTGTGAAACTAAATGGAGCAAAGTCATGTTGTGGATTAAACTGAGACCCTACTTACATTCATTTTCCGTAACTTATCCTGGTACAGGGTCACAGGGTGGGGCTGTAGCCTGTAGCCAGCTGACTTTGGGCAAGAGGCGGGTCACACCCTGGACAGGCCGCCAGACTATCATAGGGCTACACTATTTACAGGTAATGTTAGAAAGTCATCTTGTCACTAAAGTTTAAAGGAAAACTTCAACCCCTAAAAGGACCATTTGTATTTCTGTTACTCACCCCGTGTTCAGCTGAATTCAAAGAGAAAACTTTGTTTTTCTCACATACCTCCACAGTGAATGAAGAATACAAAAACAGAGACAATTCTTGGTGAGTTAAAGTCACAGGGGATCACATTTAACAACAGCAAGACTATATAAAACCATCTGTTTATAAACTCTTACACAATTGGTGCAGTAAAATCCAAGTCCCATTTATCCAGCTGTAAGCTAAGTACTCCCCAAACATGCATTTTTGCTAAAACCTTTGTAAAACACAAACAAAAGAACAGTCATTTTACCTCACTGATTAAGAAAGCTGCCGGTCTACTGCTGCCTCGATCAGTTTATTTATTTCTGTTATTGTGTGACTTTGGTGTTTTAAAGGGTTAGTTCTGATTCACCATTGTTACACAATAACACAAACAACCTCCCTGATCGAGGCAGCAGTAGGCCAGCAGCTCTTGTGTTCAGCGAGGTAAAATTACTGTTTTTGTCAATTGTTTTGAAAAGAGCATAGATAAGTTTCACTTTCAGATCTATTTTGAAATACTAAGGTTTAAGTGAAAAAGTGTTTGTGAAGTACTAAGCATACGACTGGATAAATAAGACTCAGATAGATAACGTGCTGTCATGAACTGTGGACCCCTTTGACTTGAATTCATAGAGAATTTTCTGCATTTGTGGACTGTTTGTTAACCAGAGGCATACAAGAAAAACTGTTTTCTTCAGCAATTCATCATAAGCCAGGATGAGTAATTACTATACAAATGACGATGTTGAGGGTTAATTATTGCTTTAATGTAGCATATAATCCCCTGTGCCCTTTATTGTGCCAGACAGGTATAAATGTTTCTTCTGTCTCCTTGTACAACTCTTGTCTCCTAGAAATTAAGTTTACAAGTACCAATTGGTTCATATCTCGTGGACATTAAAAATTTAGCTATATAAACTCTTTATTTGCAATATGTCTCTCGTGCTTGCTTAGACCTTCACAAACACACAAGCACATATTCTGAGTTGTTCAATAAATGACACAGAACTTCAGATGAAAAACTTCTTGGAGTTCTCTACAAAGTCTCTCTAAACGTCTTGGAGCAGCAAAACACCTCACCAGCCTCTTAAAACAAATGCGGAGAACCACCAGCCTCCAGACATCAACTATTAATCATATTTGAAGGTATGTACTTAAAAGTGAAATACCCATAACACCTCACTGCCCTGCGTGGTCTTGAACTACACAATCAAAGGCAGCTTTTACACCAAAACGGAGTTTAACTGGGGGACAACTTTCATGTACTTGACAGTAATCTTAAATTCTGTTTCTCCCCCAAACCCCAACAACATTTTTCCTGAGAAAAATGACATTTTAGACTAAAGCGCCTTTCATTCAACCTTTTGAGAAGATAAGGAACTGAGCATTTCCTGTCCTTTACTTGCAAATAAAAGACAACCTTATCATCTCTGCCCTCATATTACTGTTAACTCATTGTCAGTCCATTGAATTCAGAATGTGGATTTTTCATCATCTCCAAGGCTTTTTACATTCAAACTAATTAGGAAATAATTACTGTGAACGAATGCTCTGTTAATAGATAAATTAAGATAAATATGCGTCAACTTAAAAATTCACAGGAAGTAGAAATGACCGAATTGAATGTGAATTTACGTCTGATCCTTTGACTGCATATTCCTGAGGCTACACTGGCTGCCAGGTTTTTAGTTCTGTGCACTCTGGCACATTTATCTCTGCATGTATTATTGATATACTTTGGAGATAATGTTACAACAAGGTCTTCAGGATCCATCCAGCTCAGATGGATAGCTGTTTTTTCAGGACTCCTCTTGGTGCATTTGACAGTTGTAAACATATGTATACTGCTGGCTTGCCTGAGCCAGCCATCTATAATGGATATGGAGTCGTATGGGGTGGAACAAGTCACCTCTGGTGAGATGCTGGGACTCTATAAAATGTTAAAATAGGCCTCTTCAAATATGCTTAGCATTTCTATGAATAATATCCAGAGCTTAGAGTATGAAAATGTCAATCGTTCCCTGTCAGGCCTTTAGAGATTTTAGAGTGCAATGAGAAAATATGTCTTTCTTAAATGTACGTCACTTTGGAGCTCTTCTCCATTTTGGTGTGCCGCAGTCAGTATTTAATAACCTGGACTAAATCTTCCCCAAAACTTCAAGAGGTGCAATGTGCCATTGATTAGAATACAACATTGATATCGTTTATATATTTCATATGAGCTGTATATTTCTCCGAGGTCTTGGAGAGAGCAGTTTCCTCAAACTTCTACCTTCTATGAATAATAATGCGCTGAGAAGTTTAAATTGGGTTTTAAGACGTTCCACGGCACATAGACACTTTTCCTTGAGCTCCCCTTGTTGCTGTTTATGCTTGTGATTGCTCTGTTTGAACCCGTTTTGATCTCAGTGAGGCAGTTGACACCGTGTACCAGGTCATCCTGCTTGAAAGGCTCGGAAAAAGGGTTTATGTCACAGTTACTGCCCTTCAAACGGTTCAGACCGTAACTTGCTGATGGATCATTCTCCTGCTGCTGGAGGTGTAGTGCATCATCTCGACTGTATTTGACATTTGGTGTTTCCCATGGGTTGATCTTAGCTCCATCTTCAGTTAAATACATTTTTGAAAGCACAAGAGCTTTCCATCAATGTTTGCAATAAAGTTCTGACTGTAATTTCATTATTTAGAAGAGGTGTTGTGTCAGTACATACTAAAAGCCACAACCAAATGTTCAATAACTGTGGAACAGTAGGATTAATCTGTTGAACTACTGCAAATGAATGAAAGTGAGCTGCCTCCAACCCCTGACTATATCTTCTATTTTTAAGGCCACACTGATATCCACTGTATTTAAATCTGTGCTCTGCCGCTCACTTATCTCTGCATGGTAATAATATTGGATGATCCAACGTGGTCACAGCATTTGCAAACAGGATATCTATTTCTCCAGCAAACACCCACTACTGGAGTTAAAGCCTTTAAAATCACTGATAACATGTTTAAAAACATTTGCAATGAAAAAAGATGTTCATATCCAGCCCATAATGAAATTATTAGGTCTGAATCCTCAAGCAGACTCACCTTAATGTTTGGCTTGCAGATATAAAGTGATATTGCCAAACTTTCTGCAAGTTAATGATAATGAATCTAGGATAGCTGAATTCCACCCACTCTACTCTATTAATCTGATTTTTAAAAAGAAGTATCTGCAGCCTTTCTGGAAATTCTTGTTAGCTCTGTGCAACAGAATCTAGTCCTTTTTTTTTACTCAGATCTTTTTCTTTTGCAAGAACTGTTTCGTCTTGCTTCCTCCAGTGAAAGTACTGATAAAACACCGTCTCTACTAACCTTGAGAAAGTTACCCATGCTCTTATTTCATCTCAGTTTCATCACCATGACTCTTAACACCAGTTGGATATGTGAAGTCTGGCCAGCCAGGATCATTTTACCCTTGATTAGGTGATATTGTTGTAGAGCTTTCTCAGTATTGCGGCTTCCAAATAAGTTCAAAAATAGCCGCCCACAGACGCCATAACGGGAGATAAGATGAACTCACTGTCTTTGGTTTAGCTCTACTCACTGCTTGATGATCCAGAGTGCTTCGGGTGGTTTTAGAGTTGACTGATTTGCAGTATGTATGGAGAGTTGCAAGATGACAAACAAAGTTCATCAGTATTAAACGACTCCATCAAACTATAAAAACTAAGATTAACCAAGAACACGGTGGTTAAAGACTGTAACCCCGTGGCGTCTTTCACGTTCCACACTCAGTTCAGCACACCTGCCTTTAATTAAAAGTTCCCGAGGTGCCAAACCAGGTGGCACATTAAAGTAGCTCAAAAAATAATAGGAAACTAGGAAATGGCTCTAACATTTAGTTTTGCCACTGATACCGAAATCTGACCTTCCCATTCAAAAAAACTCTTCTTCTTCTTGCAAAAACTATCAACATCTTTAAAATACCTCTAAAAAAGCCTGTTTTTAACACTGGCAAACTGTACGTGTTTAGCTTTTTCTTATTTAACCTGCCTAATTACCGGTTGCCTAATAACTTTCATTGACTAATTCTGACTGTTTTATTGACTTTTTGCATTGATTTTCTTAATGATTCTTTTGTATTAATTATGCCATATTAGGGCTCAGCTGTGGCTCAGGAGGCAGACTTTTTTGGAAAAAATGGTATTAATTATCAATGAACCATCCATTATTTGTACTGCAGATTAGTCTAAAAAATGTCCAAAAGTAACAGTTTCACAGAGCCATAGCTGACTTCTTTAAATGTCTTTTTTTGTCCAACAGTAAAGCCCAAAAATATTCAAGTCACAAAAATATAAACAGAGAAAAGCAGCATACCCTGACATTTGAAAAGCTGATTTTTTTTTTTTTTTCTTGATAAATGGTTTTGATTATATTATCAAAACTGTTGACTACTCACTTACTTAAATACACATTTCGGAGCAAGTGCGTAACATTATTATGTATCACCTTGCTTTTAAACAGCCTCAGTTAAGTTGCAGCTTTTTCTAAGTTTTAAGAAAATTGTTAAAGTGATGTTAAAAGCAAAGTTAATGAGATTTATGCATATTAAACAGAAGTTTGGCCCTGAATCATATGTTGCTTATCTGGAGGAGATGTCATGGCTGAGAGCTGGTATTCTTCCTCTGGAGTTGGCAGACATTCAGAAGGGAAACAGATTGTGTGAGTTGTGCGATTTCACAGAAGTAAAGTGAGTCCCATTTTGTTTTGTACTGTACAAATAATTACTTCAGAAATGTTCATTTCTCAAGGAATAACTCAATCAAACCCTGAAATATTCTGATGTTCAGATGATCAAAAACTGAAATATCTGTTCAATTTTGAGTGTGCTTAGTTTTTCCCAAAAGCCTGGGGAACAAGGCAAGACGGACTATTTATAGAGTATAAAGTCTTATTTTTCTTATAAGTCTATCACGATATACCAGTATTGATGATAACTATGATACAAGCACTGCCTCGCGGTTGTATGCCTCTATGAACCAGTCATTACAGTTTACATTCATGTCTGTGCAAACTCATGTGAAACCATGATGGTTGACAATGCTTCAAATATGTATGTTAATGCAAAGAATCGACAAATTCTAAAACACGGATGTTTCACATTCATAAAAGCAAAGACTATTCATACAATCAGCACAGTTTCAAGGTGGACCCCAAAGACTAGTGCCACCAATTCAGTATCTGACCAAATGTCTCCCCTGCTGTTAGAGTTATGGTCTTTAGAAAGGTGTTTTTCCAGACCATTATGACGTCACAGTGAAGTTGACCTTTGCCCGTTTGGATATAAAATGTCATCACTTCATCATTTTATCCTATTAGACATTTGTGTGAAATTTCGTCATAATAACCACATGAATTTTTCAGTTACGGCCAAAAATGTGTTCCGTGAGGTCACAGTGACCTTGACCTTTGACCACCAAATTCTAATCAGTTGAGTCCGACCAGAT
The DNA here is from genome assembly GCA_019142605.1 of Cephalopholis sonnerati. Classification (NCBI taxonomy): domain Eukaryota; kingdom Metazoa; phylum Chordata; class Actinopteri; order Perciformes; family Serranidae; genus Cephalopholis; species Cephalopholis sonnerati. The sequence goes on along the minus strand of JAGQAX010000013.1, from coordinate 24,372,085 downwards.
GTTTGTTCCCAATTTCAAGAAATTCCTTCAAGGTGTTCTTGAGATACTATGTTCCTAAGAATGTGACACACAAGGTCACAGTGACCTTAACCTTGACCTTGGGACTTCAACTACCAAATTCTAACCAGTTCATCACTGAGTCCAAGTGGACGTTTGTGCCAATATGAGGAAATTCCCTCAAGGCCTTCATAAGATATCCCGTTCACGAGAATAAGATGGACACAAGATCACAGTGACCTTGACCTTTAACCACCAAAATCTAATCAGTTTATTGTTGAGTCCAAGGTGACGTTTATGCCACATTTTAAGCATTCTCTCTTTGGCTGTCTCCCCAAATCCCATCTGGTCGTGTTTTCACTATCCATTAAGGGCAATTGTTCTTTCTGTATGTTTTGTACAGCTATGGTTACCGACTCACCCTCCACCTCCCTACACAAGTGTTCTGAGTGAAATTTGATTACCAAAAAAAAAAAAAACCAGACAAAACTAAAAGTAGAGTCCCCCCCAAAGTTTCTAGATGTATTGCGATAAAATTTTCATTTTGAACTCTTTTGGCCATGGTAATTGTGTGGTGAAAATATGATACCATGCTAGCCCTATTACATAGTAAATATTTTTGTCAGTGATGTAGACAAGGACAGTTTGAAAATCTGATATCTGAGTCTGGTTTCTTTATTTTTGGACTTTATGAAAGTATGGTTTAAAATCTGGCTGGATCTGGGTTATATGAGTTTGTGGTGCCTTGCAAGGAAATTTTGGCTGGGTATAGCTGTATGAATGAGACAGTAATCATTCATTCATTGTTTTCAAATACTTTGAAAGCCTTACTCCTCTTGAGGCTACTACATAACACCAGGCTAGCACAGAAGTAGACACTGAGTGTTACAGACAGTGAGTGACTGTGAGACGGAGCCCAGTGATCAAACCCGTCCACTGGGAAATAGTCAGAAAGTAATGCCTCGGAGTGATGACGAGTAAAATATGTGGATGGTGCAGTGAACCATCTCGTAGGTGTCACCTGCTGTAATGGTATTCACTTGATTAATTGAAGTTAACATGTCTGGTTCTTGAAGCTTAAATACTCAAGTTTGCTGTGCATATCTGATGAAAGGTCAGCTCGCTCCAATTTATTTGCCAAAAGGAGAGGACACGGGGGAACAAGCGCAGGCTCACCCTGATGCTGAAACCTGGTTCTGCTCTGTAAGCAGCCTGAGTCACGATGGCATGCATACCTGAATACGGGCAACGATGCGTGACTAATGATTAATGACTGTGACAAAGAAACTACAATCACAACATACTGACAACTTCTGTAGACAAACACTTAGTTAGTAAAGACGATGCCGATTAATATAAAGACAGGAAGTCAGTTCAATTTCAGTATACAGCACTAAGACATGTTAACTATGAGACGGTATTTAAAAAGAGAGAGGGCCATTTCTCATTTTGGACTCAAGGAAAAGAATTTCACAGTTAGACGGAGTCAAAGTCGGGAAAGTGATTAGAAGAGTTATTGATCCATTTATTTGGGAAGCTTCTCCCTTAAAAGTGACTGGACTTGACCTCAATTTGTGTCTGTAAGTCCTTTGATGACTGAATGCGCTCAGAGAACGATTAAATCGACAACCGACATTAAAAAACTATTCCCCTGCTCGCAGTCTGCCGGTATAACGGTATACTTAGCGGCTGTAACTGTCAAATGCAAAATATGTGACTGACTAAATGACTTATACTGCGACACATTAGGTTTATAGTAGGAGGGGGATTTAGTTTTTGTTCCATTAGACATAATATTCCTGAGTCTCTCTCTCTCACTGAGCTGCTATAATGTTCCAGTTCTGATAAAAATGGTTTAATTTAAATGAAGTCAATTCCATTGCATTTCACTTCGTGCACTGTACAACATTTTTAAGCTTTAGAAGCTTAAAAACTGTAGAAGTTTTTGTTTAAACTTTAAAGTTGTAATCCCTTAGATTTAACTCCTGGTTGATCTTGTGACTCCCGTGGTTACCATGGTAACAGTAAGGGTGGTTTGACACTACAGCAAACACACGTTGAGCGGCAATTTTGTCAGAAGTACAACAGAGCCGGTGTACAGTGCAGCCAAACAAACTCTCTCATTGTTTTAATAAAGAAGTCGGTCAATAATTGGACTTTTTCCATCAGGCCTTAAGCTACTGCGATTTCATTTCATGCTGCACAGTGCGAGTTGTTTTTAGCTCAACATAGCAGATAGCAGTCTGGTTACCTTCTTGTTCAATTACTCTCTGCAATATTTAAAGCTGATCTGCTGTCAAAAACCCCAAAATGATCAATGTTTTGTTTTGAAGATGCATTTTGATGAGAGATCGATGACAAATAAATTGCGTGACCTGTGGCCTCTTGGTAATAACAGCCATCAGTATTTCACCAATTAATTTCTAATGTGATGCAGCATCAATATGATGTTCTGTTTTCAGGGGACATTGTGATTATACGACATGCCCTGTAACCATTCGACTACTGTATGAGTTAAAGTTTGGGTTATAGTAAGTACTTTATTAGAGTTAGGAAAACAGTGTGGTTCGAGATGAAAAAAACTGCTAGGGACAGGGGACTTTTGTTGTCAGGGTTACAATAATAAACGTGATTAAAGTTTGTGGGGGAAAAAATACTATTGGTTTCCATTGGTTTTAATGCGATACTACTACTATACTAACCGCTTTACCTTTGCGTCATGCTGGGTTCACTGCAAAGCATGATGATTTTCCATAAAGGGCTGCCTCCTTGCTTTTGGAGCCCATGCTAACCGATTGGGCTGTTCATACTGGACGCAGCGCCATGTCAAGAGCCCAGGATGGCTTACGATCTGCAGTGATAATTTCACCGTTTGGTCTATTTCTTTTCTAAAAACACACCAATAATCTGTTGCAAATGATACAAGGTGTTCATTAAATTCAATATAAATGATCTGACTACAATAAATGACAGCATATGCATCCATACTTCCACATATTTTTCAGTTGTGTCTAAACAGAGAGTGAGAGACACATGTATGGAGAAATGCACTTCTGGTGTTAAAAGGCTAGGCGACTGCTGACGGGCGGCTGTGCGACAGTTAACAAATCAAGGTGCTTCTGCATCCAGTGTGAACACCACGTCACAGAACTTTCACACATGGGGAGACTGTTAACGGTTTCAGTCCCCCAGCTATGCTCTTGTTAAAGCTGCCAGACTTCACTGAGAAACCCAGTAATTTTGGCTTGCTTAACATGGGAGTTGCTGGTCTTCTGCTGCCTCGATTGGTTAGTTAGTTTGTCTTATTCTGTGACTTTGGTGAATGTAAATTAACGCTTTTAAAAATCAGAGTTACACAATAACACAAACAAACTTACTGATCGAGGCAACTGGTAGAGCAGCAGTTCCTATGTTCAGTGATGTTAAATCACATTTTTTCTCAATGGAGTCTGGCTTAGAAGCGAGCGATGCAATGGCTCGATTCCCTGCCGGAAATCACTGTCTCATGGCATGGTAAAGTGGTGACAATATTCTAAATATAGTGTACACTTAACCTGGGCCCTTTTTTAGGTTGCTAAAACACATTTTGTTGCTGGCCCCCTCCACAGCAGTACATTGCTTAGCTTCTGTGTTGGACTCTTGTCTGCTTCTTTAGACTGGGGGTGTGACGACTGACATCTACTGTCTGTAATACACTGACTATGAATAAGTATTCCATATACCCGCACTTCAAAAGATCAAAACTATCCCTTTTCAGTCTGATGTTGTTTGACCCATCCACCCACCCCCGACCTCGTCCCTACATGTACTTTCTTGCCCTATGACAACTTCACGTACTTCCTCCTCTGACCCCCGCCATAATTACTACAGCTGCTAGTGGGCTTTGTCACTTGAACGTAAACAGATGTCGTTTTGGGTCACTTGCCGAAGCGAGTGATGCTGTCGTCCTTCCTGGGAGGACAGTCTGGCTGGATTACATGCATGCATTGTTTGCTGGTGAATCATTCGTGCATGTGGAGACAATTCCCAGCATATGAATGGCAGACTCCGAAGCTAATAATAAAAACTACTACACAGAGAGGTAATTACTGCATGTGAACACAATGAATGGGTATTTCTGACAAAAATACCCACCATAAATAGTATCAGAAACGGGGTTAGACTTCATAAAAATCTCAAGGAGTCTAGCTTGAGTAAAGCCAAAATTTACCGTCTTACAATCTGCAGGGAGTGTCACAGTCTGCGGAGACAACCTGACATCCTGCAAGGATTTATTGTCGTATGCCATTTTCCAATGTCATGACCATACATCTGCAAAAATTGACTGAGCCCTCAAACAGTATAGACAGCTAGTCGTGGAGATGTGAGCATTAAAACCCAAAGACATGCTTCACAGGGAGGCCATTCAACCATCTTCCCTCTTCCCGGCAGTCACTACAGCAAACCCCACATCAGCATGAATGACGGAACAGCAGTGTAGAAAAATGACATGCTGTGCTGTCTGGAGAGAGATGTCCTTCATGGGCTACAATACAGCAAATGGTGTTATTATCTATGACCACTGCATTCTGTTATTCCTCTCTCGCCTCTGTCTTTGTTGTGCCAGCACGGTGATGAGGAAGGAGCCATATTTCACCTTGTTATTTACATATAGCTGTAATAATCCTTTGTGCTGCTTCCCCCTCACATTCATTTTGATATTCTACAGTATTTACGATTACGGGCTTTGCGGCGCATACACAATACAGGAGTGTAATGAATAAATTAAGCATCAGGGTGAAGGCAGAGTCCTACTCAGAGGTCACATGTATTTTGCTGCCATTTTAAAACAGGCAGATCGCAGAGGGATACAGGAGGAGAATACGTCCAGTCAGACGCAAGTGAGCGGCTGTAAATGGGCAGCCATCAGGGAGCACCTGAATAATTTATAGCTCCTCTTGTTGTGCTGCACAATCAGGGGAGGTTTATTTCAAACAAAGGGAACATGATGTCTGTTATGAATTTCTGTTTTGCTTTGTCTCACCCTGTCATGTTTCTACTCCACATTTTCATCCGTTTTAAATTTGTTTTATTTGATCTATCAAACCACTGACATGCAGTTGTAATTGATGCAGCAGTACGTGCTTCCTGAGCCGTTTACAAAATAAAAAATATTTTTTGTGGGTGGATCAGAGGGTAGAAATTAGCATTTCAGCGTGCTCTTAATCTGGCAACTCTCATCCTCCTGCAGCATCCTGGGACGTCCCACTATGTCTGTCTCCAGAGATGCCAGGTCTCGCTGACACAATTCTTCAGAGAAACTCACAGCGTGAACCGTTAAACATGGCACTTTTGTGAGACATCATACTGAGAGGCTGTTTGCCTTTTCTCACCGAAACTCCAACAACACATTTATTATCTCTTCTGCAGTGGCTCCAAAAAAACATTTAATTCCAACTGAAAGAATAAGTGCTGGACCTAGCACACTCGGCACCCTTGACAAGCCCTCTTTTTGTTGTATGTGCTTGTACAGTATGTCCCTGTTCTCGTTTAGCTTTGATGTTGTGTTGTTTGCTTTTTGTTTTTGTTTCTTTTAATGTATAACATCAACCTGCCCTGAGACTGCAGATGATAATTAGCCTTTAGCCTAAATCTTTTACATTATATTGATGTTGATCAAACAGTACTGTCTGCTATAAATAAATAAGTACAAGTACATCTTAAATGTTATGTCTATTTAAACAATTAATTATAAATAAGTTCGATGCATACAAAATCAGCTATAGAGCACACCCTTTGCTATACCTCCATCTTTCTGCCAAGAATTCACTGCAAAATATGACCCTCACACACCATGCCCCATTTGCCGAGAAAACACACTGAATATTTTAGAATATTAACTTTAGTGAAAAAGTATGTGACAAATGTGCAAATATATTTTCACAACAGCTGAAAAATGGTAAAGGTCAGTACAAATAATGAACATCCGCATAATTGATTTGCTAATTAGTTGCCATTTAAGAGACTGCATTCTCATCTAGAAACAGTTGTTACAGAAACACTCAGCAGGCGGCTGCACTAGTCTTGACCATGGCAAAAGAAACAACCAATGCCAAACAGAATTTCACAACACTACTAATTCTTTACTATGCATATTAAGAAAACAAACAAACAATGACAAAAAAGTAATATTATATAGTGGATATAAGTGTATTAAAACTACTGGACATGTAACTGAATATGAACACATTATTCAGATTTGAACAGAAAATGACCTTAGAGCCAAGGCAGACTGATAAATCCTCCGGGTCGATATATTGGCTGATATAAGCATGTTGCAGATATCAGTATCAAAAGTCATTTTCGCAGCCAGCGCCTACATTGTAAAAGCAGCAGATGTACTTGCACCCATTTGTGCATCCACGGGTGTTTGGATGTATTGCTAATTTGAGGCAGCAGAAAGTGATTACGCCATTGACCAAAAACAAAAAAAAAAAAACTGGTCTAACGCCTCGTTTTCACTGACGTATGTGACTGTTGTCTGTAGATCGATAAATATACTGATGATGCCTCTAGTGTCCAACTCAAGGAAGTGAATTTCTTTATGGATGAACAAAAACCTGATGGAACTACCTGTAGCCATGGGGGAGAGGCTCATTTTGTCCGTTTTTCACCATCTATAAGCTCTATGAACATTACTGGGACAAAAACAGGACCAATATTGCATTGTAACAAATAAATGAATATGTTGGCCTGCCAGGTATGTGGCATGTTTTGTGAAATATTAATTAAAAAGACGTGTAAATGGCTTAACGAGTCATAATGACGATCTAACTGTTCATATTGTACAACTATATTTTAGCAGAATACCATTCCTCAGATTCACAGTGTGTTAAAACTGGATAAACAAGCTCTTTTTAATCATACAGAGTCACTTGACAATCAACACAGGCAACTGAATCAAAGGAAGGCCTGTTAGCCAGTTAGCAGCCTGTTAGCTGAGCTAGCACACCGTCATATGGTCTCTCCAAATCCACTGCAAAAGTTCACGATTTTTAATGCACTTGAGGCTAATTCTGGACCAAAATATTACGGAGGGGCGGAGTTTTGCAGGCACACTTAATATCAGGGAGATTCCCATGGGAAGAAATGGACTACCAGATGCCTCGTCTTCGTGCGAGGCGTTAAGTCAGTGCTGCAGTATTTTCCTGCTAATTAAAGGGCACATTATTTAGATAGTAAGATGTGCCTACTTAGGCAGGTTCACAATGAGCATTATGCTGTTTGCCAAATCCGCCATGTAAAAAGCAGTGCGCCAGGTGCAGGTACACCTGGCTTTTAAAGAGAATGGAAGATGACACTCCATCCATCCATCCATTTTCTAACTGCTTATCCTCTTGAGGGTCGCAGGGGGGCTGGAGCCTATCCCAGCTGACACTGGGCGAGAGGCGGGGTACACGCTTGACAGGTCGCCAGACTATCACAGGGCTGACACATAGAGACAGACAACCATTCACACTCACATTCACACCTACGGACAATTTAGAGTCACCAATTAACCTGCATGTCTTTGGACTGTGGGAGGAAGCCGGAGTACCCGGAGAAAAGCCACGCTGACATGGGGAGAACATGCAAACTCTGCACAGAAGAGCTCCTTCCTGGGATCAAACCAGGAACCCTCTTGCTATGAGGCAACAGTGCTAACCACCACACATACAACATACCTATGATTAATTAAGGGACTAAATACAACCAGATTATGTGCCGTTAAACTGGTAAAATTGGCTACACACGCCCTACATGCACTTGTGTTATGCACCATAGACTGTGTGCTATAGATCCTTTAAATGGAGCCTGTATGTGCTGATGTTCATTGTTCTGACTGACACTTCCAAACCCCCCAAGCTGTCAGGAAGCCCTGTGTATACCATTCTAACAATCTCTCTTTTATAACATGTTCAGGTTTATTACAATAACCCACTGCATGCCGTCTTACCTGAGAGAGAGAGCTACCATGTTGTCAGTAAGGTTTCTAATTTTAGAGACACCTCCCTCAGAGATGGGCCAACTAAAATTGAGGAAAGGCAGACTGTAACTGAAGCAGAATCTGCCAGGGTGAGCTCTCAAGTTACAAAACTCAGCGGGAATTTCTATGTCAGATTTTCACATGTCACATTACAACAAAGGAAGTCAGGCAAGAGAGAGGCTGCTGATCCTCTGATAATACAGACTGTTAAAGAAAGCTCGTCTTTGGAATGTAAATGTATGTGGCTAGCCTATAAATACTGTATATAATGATACTGTGTAAATATAGAAAGTGATGATAAATTAGCATATTTATTTGATCTTTTATGTAAACACAGTTTCCACTTTTTGTACTAATTTAAATTGGGAGGAGAGATTTACATTTCACTCTAGCTTTTAACAAAAATCCAAGAGGATTACATCCCATTTGCAGCTTGTCTTTGGGATCAGACAGCAATTTGCTGCTGTGTGAGACAGCAAGTCTTGCTGCACTGCACATGTGGGCAGTGTATGAGAGGAAAGTTTGCTCACCTCTCCATCATAATCTGTTGTTCATCAAAGAGATCTATTTTCTGCCCCTTTTGTGCCTTTTCACTGGACTGCAAACTCTGACAAAGTGCCTGAGTCCGTGCTCTTTAATGATGATATACGAGAGTTATCCTGAGGATGTTGTCAGATCAGGGGATGTGCTGTGGGTGTAAACCTGGGTGGTGACACGCGGAGAGTAAATAAAAAATATGGTATTTTTCTGTAATTCGAATAGATTTTTTATCTTGTGATGGAGCGCTGCTCTCAAAATGTTGGAAAACAGCTAAAAAAAAAAAAGTCAAGGTGCTTTAACTCTGCTAAATTGAACTTACCATTGAGTATTAACCATGTTTTCTTATGTGTTTACCTATAATTGAAGGTGTCACGACTTAAGCCATTACCAGCAGAAGGTATAAAAACAGTTCAATAAACCGTTCAGCCATTTAGTAACAAGTAATGTGTCCTCATAAGTTCTGATTTTCCGGCAGTTGTATATGATAAATATCTGCTAAATCCAAAATGCAGTGGGATGCTGTAGAGCAAATTTTCCACAAACTGATTTTTGGTGCATTTTCAGACATCTATGCGGCTGCAGTAATGAAGATTAATTCCCAAATCCTCAGATACACACACTCCTAAAAATGGCTTCCATTGTGTGCGAAATCTAGCTGTTGTTCAACTTGTATTGCTTTGACACAGTGCATTTTGCAACAGCCATTTCTCAAACTGACACAGAATAAAGAAGGGTTGCGGCCTCCTCCTGTTTAATTATAGCGCCCTGAGAAAAGCAGCAGATGCCAACAAAAGACATCAAAACAGCTATTTGCATGAAGAGAGTCTAATTTCAAAATGAGTTGAAAATCTATACTTTGGTGTGCTGATATTTTTGGCGTGTTGGATGTGTTCTCGTGGAGGAAAATGGTTAATCCAAGAATTTTTTTTACAGGATATTAGACTCATATCAGTTGGTTTTTCCTCCTCCTGCTGTATGATAACATGAGAAAAACATAGTTTACTTTACAACACACAAAAGGCTGCAGGCACTGAAATCTTACACAGTTTAATAAAAAGTAAGAAACCTGATACTCTCTCTATTTCACACTTAGATACAGAAACGTTACCTCTGCATTGCAGCTCATAATCAATCATTTATTAAATGTGTTGCTTAGGGCTGGTTAATTATTATTAAACATTACGGTATTGATTTAATTCTATATAGAAAACACTGGGTAGTTTTATAACCTGAGGTAATGCTTTATGAAGCCTTTGCCAAACGTAAGGGAAAGAGAACTGTTAAATAAGCATTTTAACAGCATCCCAAAGTATCAGCACTAATTAAATTACATGATATTTATTTATTTACTTGCTTGTTTATTTTGGCTGCAATCTTAGCCTCCCATCAAATGCATTTGAACTTTTTGTTTACCGCGTCCATACTGATGCTGTCAGCAGGCAGTCTGAGACAGTGTCTGCGATTAAATCCGATAAAGTTTAATTTATTTTGACTACTGAATTGACAACTTTGACAACTTTGATCCTGTAAAAAAAATAAATAAAAATGAGTAATGTCTTCTTTTTACATCTTTGCAGTTTGAGCAGGAAGAAATCTAATCAAAACGCTTGTCAACATGATTATCAGTGCATCTTTGAAGACTCACTTTTTTTCTCCCTGTGCACTCTTTTTCCCCCAAATAAACAGCAGAAATGTCACAATTTGTCAAATTTAGTCATACTGTTTCCTATCCCTGTCCTTCATAGGTCTATTTGCATTATTACTGAGACCTTCTTGAACTCTCATATACAGTATTCAAGAACCTGTGGTGTATCTTTGTGGTTGCAAAGTGTCATTATGTTTGCAAATGGTTTTCTCATTAAAAAAAAACTCCATAAAGCGGACACATTTGCACAAACAAGGATACACAAAGACAATAACAAATGCACAAACCAGACTGTAGAGACTTAGGAGTCTGTACGAGACCTGTGCTGCACTCTCTTCTGTGCAGTCTTTTCACATAAAACAGCTTTTTAGGAGGTAAACTAATTAAAGTACTGTCACTTGGACCCCACATGTAATGGGATGTCAGAGGTGTCACATTCATTTCCTGCACTCAGTTCTCAACCAAAAGAAACCACAGTCACCTTCTCAAAGAATATGAGGATAATTAACAATCTCATGATGACATCATCAACAAGTGTTTAATTTAACATCACACGTTAAAATCCTCTGAGTGGCTAATGTGCAAAAAGCTTAAAAAAAAAAAAAAAACTAATTTAATCTGTTACAAAGAATCTTAAAAACTAACCTGACCCATCCTCACTCATAAAGATCTGCTCATTTCACTAGAAAATAAAAAGGTTTACGCAGTCTTTGTGAAGTTCTAGATGAAAAAACATAAGGTTTTGTGATTGCTCATGCTACGGATTATTAACTTTATATTTCTACCCAATTGCCAAATTACTGTAGCTGATCTAGCCGATTTCTGCTTCCCCGAGCAATGCTGAAGCCTGACACTCCCTTTGTGCAGAAAAGCCTCCTGCAGGACCGTCAGTTCAAAGCAAGAAAAATCAATGTCCTCTCACGGTGCCACATTATGTAAACCCCAGCCATCTGGAAACGATCAGAATCAATAACTGCAACATTTAGTGGTCATGCCTAGCGTGTGGTGATGTCCCTCATACATACTTTGATATGGTATCTGTACAGTCTTGCGTTTTCCTTTTACTTGTTTCTACTCCTGCACAAGCACATACATGTAGTGCTGCATTAAACAGTTATTATTACAAAGCAGTGTGCATTTACTATAATTCCAATAAAAATGTTAAACCTTTAAGGAGCAGTGTGAAGGATTTAGTGTCATCTAGTGTTGAGGATTCCAGATTGCAGCCATCTGAAACTTCTCCTATGTGTCGAGCGAGGAACTCCCGGTTAGGATTACTTCAGTGTTCATTGTTTAGGAGGTTTTTACCAGGAGCCGAATTATCCTCAGAGGTCTCCTCCTCTCCAAAACAAACTGACCATGTGATTAAATCTGCTAAAAAAGCTAAATAAAGTAGTTTCTTGTTAAAAATCTGTGTTTTCCAGATGTTGTTTGGTTTGTTGCAGAGCCAGTGTTTGTCTGCTCTTGGCAACTGGAGAAACATGGCAGACTCAGTGGAGGAGGACCATCTCCCTTTATAGTTATATACATTTTCAAGTGATTGTATACTAATGAAAACATACTTCTTCTACTATATTTAATTTCTGTCAATTTATCCCCCTAAGTCCCACACACTGGATCTTTAAAGTGCTTCACTGAAAGAGATGTTTAAAGGAACATCTTAAGGGAACTGTAAAGCAGAGAAGATCTTGAAACTTTAACGATTGTAATAAATTACTCTTGATGCCTTGGACCACAGATAAGATAGAACTACTATCAGCAAGTGCAGCCCTACCTGGTGATTACTGTAAAACACGAGAAAACTAATTCAGCCAGGGTATATCAAGTTATATAACTCCTTTGTGCTCACATAATAAGTTTTGTTTTAGAGCCTGGGAAAGTTGACACACAATTACCGCTGTAGTGGCTTTTCATGACATTGATGAAGCTGTTAGTAAAGGGCTGGGAAAGCCACAACAAGTCAAATCTTTCGCTTCCATCACAGACTCTGGACTTCTTACCGAATGGAGCACGAAAGAACTTTTTTCAGGTTGTCAAAAATAAAGTGAACTGGAAAACATAAGGAGAAACAAAGTAACATAACAGTGCAAAGCCTCACTGTCTTTTTTTTTCACAGGCATTTATAAAAACATGTCATTAAGAATATGCTAAGCTGTTCTCCGAGAGGTGATAATTTGCTCTCCTAAGACCTAACAAAAGCACACATGTGGCACCGGTTCATGCTGAGTTTATGTGAGAGTACAGCAGTTGAAGAGCTGCCATTATCCGTCTGCAAAAGACAAGACCTAGAATTTGAAGTGCACAACAGCAACAGCACATTGCAGACGTTCACCTACTAGGGATCCTGTTTAATGCTTGATATGTCCTTGATGGTAGCTCCATAAATAATTGCTTCACCACTGGATTAGTGGTGCAGAGCTTCCCTTCCCTGAATAATTATTTACAGTATAAAGCAAATTCCCTTGAATATCTATGACCAACCACAAAATTCCTGTGAGGAATATCAATGCTATGCCCGTTCATAAGTTCATCAAACCATCTATTGTATGTATTCTCAATCCGTGTTCACAGCAGCCCAGGGTGTTTTCTGCTGTTCATCAGAGGGGCTGTTTTCCCTATTGAGATAAGAAATTAAATCTGCAGGAGCCGAGGATGCTGGGTTTGCTGCAGGGTGGCGAAGCAGTAGCTCTGATAATGGAGCCGACTCCCATTGCGCAGGCTATGAGGCAAACAGCCGTGGCGCCAGCCCAACCCTGCCTATGCGAGGGGATAGCTAACAGTGTCACTCTGTAGAAGCTCCCTCTCTCACTCTCTCTCTGCATGTGAACATGTGGTTAAATCTGCATGTGACAGAGAGGGGAGGAAGAGAATGAGATGCTGAATATGTGGGAGGAAAAGGAAGGAAAATTGGTAAAACTGTAGGGTTTGCCTTTGTGTTTAATGGAGTGAGAATATGCATGCATGGTGAGTCAAACATACTGACCCTGTGGAGAGAAAAAAAACTGGGTGATCGATAGACTCCGAGCTTCTCCCTTCTATCCCTTCGCCTCGTCACTTTCTGCTCATGCTCACAGTCTGGATGGCTTATGTGTGGTAGTAGGCCTATATTATGTAAATGTGAAGAGGGTTTTAATTTCAATTTGGGAACTCACCAGAATATTGTGTCGCTTTGGATGCTCCTCACAGGGTTCACTTCAAAGCAGTCTGCAGAGAGAAATAAACGGTCACACCTTAATGTGCAAGCACAAATAACATTGGGGGCCATACGGCACCAGTTGTAATAGTGTCAGAATCATAAAAAGGTTCAATTTATAGTTCAATCTTTGATTTCATCCCAGACTCAATACAAATGATTTGATATTTCTGAAGCAGTGGAACAATCATTTTGTGCCCAGAGCCTCTCTGCCAGAGGGAATTTAAAAGAGGAGAAATTGAAGCAGAAATATCATTTTACCTGCCTCCTTCTTTAAAGATGATTTCCTGCTTTATACGCATAACTAATATTTGTCTTTAGCCTGCATAATAATTAACCTTGGATTATACACTGGAGCTTTTCCATTACCTTGTGGTTAGTTCTTGCTTTCATATGTTTTTTTTTTTTTTTTTTGTTAAATGCAATGAATGAATTCAATGAATACTGACTGCTGAATACAGAACATGTACCATCTGCAAGGTTTGCACTCTTTCCTTGTGCTGTCTAGTAAGTAATGGACCCTTGTGTAATGCTATGTCATTAGACAGTGGTTTATTAGACTGACACTAATAGAAAATCGTATGCATTTACCATACCAAGGTAAATAAAGCCAATACACAGACAAGCCACCATAGCTCATTATGTTTAATTAGCCCCAACGTTTTAGTTCATTAGTGACAGCTGCACTGATTCTGCAGCTCTAAGTCTAAGTAAGAACCAACGTCTGTGGATAAATATTAAAATGTACCGCTCTGAAACTAAAAGGTCAAGGTGTTTAACAGGTTTTCACAAGTGGATGACTCGAAATGGGGCGAGACCTACAGGCTAATTTGTCACAGGTCAACATCAGGGCAGGAAAATATACCTAGCTCTACTTGCATTCAGTTTTTTTAAATTTATTTATTTAGTTAAGTCAAACATAGCTATACTTTCCATGTTCTTGTCATTTCTTGAAATGTCTATCTCTTGAAATATGTCTAAAAAGATTAATAATTTTTTGAAGCATTTATATTCTGTTAAAATTAAAATTCCTCTTTTGATTTTCTTGTAAAATTGATTAAAAAAGATATACCACTCAAAATCGTTAGTAACTTTTTGAACAATGGGTCCTTGATTTTAGACAAAAGCTCTTTTTTTCTAGCAATTGCAATTAATTTGCCCAATAAAATGTGCCTAAAGAACTAAAATTCTTCAGGATATTGCAATAAGTCATAGGGTTTGTTTCCACTGGGTTCCTAAAGTCTAGGCTAGGAGGCAGGCAGGAAAAGGGCATGAAATGTATATGTTAATTATATCACATTTTTCACTAATACACCTGATACAAAATATAAAAACATCAATATTACACAGTCATGAAAAACAATAATAAAAAAAATAACACTCAAATTCAGAAACCAGTACAAAATTTAGTACTGTCCTCACTTTACTACTTTACTTAGCATTCAGATTTTTTTTTAAACTATTCAGAGAATCAGCAGGTTTAATTTGGTATGGATTATTAGTCCACTCCTTCCCCCATGTAAATAAACATGCTTCTTAGTACTTTGCTTTTTATATCTGCTGTAGCCTGAGCCCTTGTATTCAAGCCATGAGAATCCCAGATATGCTGAAAATACCTAGTAAAAAATTTGGACATAGACCTTGTAAAATCTTGTAGACTATAATAACTTATTAACTATTTAATTCTACTTTCAACAGGGAGCCAATTCAGCTCTTTCAAATAGTTTCAAGGGCTAATACGTGTTCTTGGACTGAGATTAAAGACGAGCCTTGTTAGTTTGTTCTGAGCTTTCTGAAGCTGATCTTTTGTTCTTTTAGTTATACCACTTTACCAGATTATGCAGGTGAAATCATAGTGGCATTGAATTAATAACGTAGCTAATGGTTTTCTTATCAAGGAACTTGGATATTTTTGCAGTATACTTTGCTCTTGAATAGACATTTCCAGTGACAGAGAGGGTCATAGATAGTGTATATTCAAGATTAGAATCACAACACTTTCCCAGTATGTTCGGTCTGTCACATAGGTCTATTAATTCATACCTTGTTCCAAAAAAAGAGGGCAAGCATAACTTGTTTTTAATATAACCAACCGCTTACTTTTTGGAGCTTAATATTCTGTTTTTAAGCCCTACCCAATTACTAAAAATCCACAAATAAAAATAAAGTAAAGAACAAGCTGATGTCATTTATGTAGAATAAAAACAATAAAGGACCAATAATGCTTCCTTGAGGGACACCACAGGTAAGGTTTCTGAGCTCTGAGAGCATACCTTCTACATCTACCATTTGGCCTCAACCAGAACAAAAATGACAGCATTCATTTTAAGGCCTCCCTATTAAAACCTATCACATTTAATTTTTTACAGCCATATCCAATTATTCACTGTGTCAAATGCTTTTTGTGGGTTGAGCATTGTCATTCCACAACACTTGCCACTGTCATTTTCCTCTTTAATGAAGTCGATTAAATAAATCATGCAAGTCTCAGTTGAGTGGGGCTGTCTAAAACTGAAAATCATATAAAATGTTAAACAGGTTAACATATTAAAAAATCTGTTCATAAAAAGCTTTTTCCAGGATTTTACTAACAACACTTGATGTAGACACAGGCCTATAATTACTCTGTTTAACTTTGCTGCCATTTTTACATAAAGCATCAACTCTGGCCTTTTTAAATTCCTGGGGGACTTTTGATTGGGAAATTGAAAGATTTATAATGTGAGTGACATAGGGAGCAATAACCTCTGCAGCATCTCTCAGGAACTTAGCTGGGATGGCATCCAAGCTGGTGGCTTTGTTAGTATCCAAGTCCCTGAGCATTTTAATGATTGTTGTGATTGTTATCTGGGTAAAGGAGAACTGCTCTTCCCTGCTCCCTTTAGACCCGTAATATTTTTTCACTTAAAGTTTCCCATAAATTCATGTCCAAAACAACAAGTCTGTATCCTCAACAGCTGATGTGGACACAACAATAAATATCCATATTCAAATTTTAATAACATCCAGGATCAGCTTCTATACAGTGGGAAAAACAGTGGATGTGCTAGACATGAACAGGGCCTTTTTTATGTTAACATGTAACACTACAGACTCATGTAAGCTAAGTTACTGTAGGTAATGATGTGTTCCTTGACCTTAAAGGTCCAGTGTGTAGGATTTAGGGAGATATATTGTCAGAAATTGTATATATTATAATTAATATAAATTTTTTGGTGTATAATCACCTGAAAATAAGGATTGTTGTGTTTTCGTTAATCAACTGTTTAAATCTCCATAGGAAGCGGCTCCTATGTTCAGTATCTTTACTGGTTTAAATCACTGAGTCCATTTGTTTTAGAGGAAGAGACTTTTGTGGATATTTCGGCCACTGCTAAAAACCTCCTGAATGTCTGGATCTTTGAGTACAGACTAGCTGGTGCTGGGTTAGTGGCCCATCCGTGTTGTGACAAAAAACATTGAAGAAACACTGATTTGTAATGCCCCATTCAGAGTTTTTAGCATTTTTAATCACCTGGTACTTGAGTTTTGGAGAGGGATATACCTCTGGGGATAATTCAGCTCCCAGTAAAAACCTCCTGAACACTGAAGAAATTCTAACTGGCAGTTCACGCTTAGCACATGCAAGAAGTGTCAGCTGGTGTCAATCTGCAATCTTCACTGCTAATTTCCCCTAAATCTTACACACCATTCCTTCAGTAGCACTTTGTTACTACTGTAGGTTCATTAGTCAAACATGCTATCGATGTCAGAGTATATTAGACCAGGTAAACACTCATTTATTCCTTTCACTTTTGCTCTTGTGTTTTGTTTTTTTGTTCTGGAAAGACATAAAAAACCCCATCATCCAACGTCTTTAAATGTGAAGTATCAGCCTTTAAAAACACTTTTTTTTCAACTGAGTGTATTCCAGTGACTGACCTCTGAAAATCATACTGCACTTAACTGCATTTATAGGCTTTACTTGTCTTATCTGGTGATTTTACCAGCCGAGAGCACATAAATACCGTACATGAATATGAGCATCAGCGCAGTCGCATAAAAAGACCAACTTTTAAACGTCTCCAGTGGAGTGTTTTCATGCACAGCTAGGCCTGAGTGGCATCAGTCTCACATGCACACTAAACTAAACTCTACAGGATGAACCAACAAAACAGGTTACGTGTAAATAGTTTTCAGAGTACACAAATAAACTTGGAACTCATTTAAACCGCTGCAGTACTGTATATAGGCTAAAACAATTCAGGGGAGCCACAATTTGTTCCTCTCTCCCAAGTGCGCAACTAAAGGCGTACATGGTGCTATCACAGTTAATTGAAGCTTTTGTAGATGAAGAAAAAGGGACCACTTTCCACCTTTTTTTTCCAGGAATAATGACAACAGAGGCATAGCTCTGATTCTCCTCTGTCAGATTTAATTGCCAAAGCAACAATCTTGATTAGGATCTCAACAGCCCCTTTTTTTTTTATCAGCCAGTCCAGCCAAAGCAACACAGGGTGTTTGTCCAAGCAAGACATATTTACCAACCCCAACTCTCACTTCTACTAAGTGTAAACAGGGTGGGCCTTTCACAAAAGACCCTGACATTGAGAGCAACCTTCAAAGGTTGTTCAGTAGCACATCCATTACATCCAAAAGAGACATGCCTCTTTTTCTTCTCTGCTGTCTTGTTTGCAACTCACTTGCTACAAGAGCTCTCTTAACATGCAGGTGACATCCCAGACATTTAGCTTAATCTAAGATTTTTCTGGTGTTCTTAAGGAATCAGTGATATATAATTCAGCGTGAGTATTTTGTCAAATTTTTAATACAACTGAAATCCTTTATTTCAAAATGCCATTACGTAAAGTCCAGCGGCCAGCTTTCCGACTGACCTAAGACAGTGATGTGAGAAGTACAATTTCACGCACGCCGCACTTCACTGAGACGTCCATCTTATGTTCATGTTCCCTGAAGCATCCAACACTGAGGGATTGATTAAAACACGGCTGCACACACACATTCACACTGAAAATATCTCAGAAGCTTTTCCTGTCGCTTGAGCTGTAATCTTACATATTGTCGACTGCATGCTAACTGCCCTTCCATCTATTCATCAAACTCCCACGCAGACACATCAAACACATTCGCTGCACGCACATGGAATTCAATTGAGTGACACAGCCGTTAGGTTTGTGAGAGGATTTTCTCCTCCACATTTTAGTTACTGTTGTTGTTGTCTAATTAAAAACACTGGTGGTATGATTTGCGGCGGAAAAAGGAAAGGTTGCAGACTGAAAAACAAAATCATTTTTGCTCCAAAAACATCCTTCAATGATCAAATGTCATTAGGCTCATATACTGCCTCCAGCTATATCTGCATTTGTGCTAAAGCTACAACATTATTAAATCAGATGAATTGCAGCTTTTAAAGCATAACTGGTATAATTAAAAACATACAGGGCTGCAGCTAATGATTATTTTCATTATCAATGAATCAGCCTGTTATTTCCTGATTATTAAGTTAATTGGTTTAGCTAGAAAATGTCCAATATTATCTCCCAGAGCCTACGGTGATATGTTCACATTATTCATTATATCTGACCATCACTCCAAAATCCATGTTTAGTATGTTATCATTTATGGAAAATAGATGATTGGGTTGAGCTTATTACTTATTTATTTAATTGGGGGAAAATAGACTGTGGATAGTTGTATAATAGTTGTAAATAAATTTGGGAATTTGTTGAAATAATAAGTGAGTTAAAAGAAGAAAGGGGTAGGGACACATAAGATTAACTTCTACCTACTCCTTTTCAAACACTGTTATCTTCGTCTTGTTTGTTTTTTACTGTTTTTTAATTTGGTTCGTGATAAAGTCATTAATTCATTTATTTATTCAAAAAAGCATCAAATCCTCACATGTGAAAACAAAAAAAAAATTTGATTTTATGGTTGGAATATGACCTTAAATGGTAAGTGTGTGAAATTTAGGGGGATTTAGTGGTGCCTAGTGGTGAGGATTGCAGACTGCAACCAGCTGAAACTTCTCCCAGTTAGAGTTTAGGAGGTTCTTACTGACAGCTGAATTATCCGCAGAGGTGTCTTCCTCTCAAAAACAAATGAACCCAGTGATTTATACCAATTAAAACACTGAATAAAGCAGTTTAATGTTATGAATCAGTGTTTCTGCGACACTGCTCATCGCAGATGGGCTTCTAACTACAGTGGATGACAGGAAAACGCAAAAATGCAAATGGTCCTATCTGCCAGTGTCTGGTTTGTCCATTCTGGGCTACAGCAGAAACAAAAAAGGGACAACGCAATCTCCATAAATGAGGACCTGTTTAGATATTAACAGCTCATTCTAAGGTAAAAAAAAACACAATGATTCTTTTATACACTAAAGAAAACCTATTTCTGCCAAGATATATATCCCCCTAAATGCCACTGTACATCCAACAACAGATAAATAAACAATTAACCAACTAATAGATTTAGCTGTAAAACAATATCACAGGTTTAGATTCACATATCTGTACTCATTCAGTCTAATATCTAACACTGATGATTTATACATGATTGATGATTCATTAGATACTAGAACTGCAGCTGTCAGGGTGGTGGTTTCCTTTCCCCTGTTTTTCTAAACCCAGTGTAGCAACCCAGCCTTCTCATTTGCAGCCACCCTCAAGGACAAATAGCTATTTGCTCAGTGTTTCAGGACCTCGGAGCTTCAGCACGCAGGGCGAGGCAGGCGTTTGGATAACTGCAAACTTGGGTTATGTCTCCACATGACAAAATGGATGTTTCAGTTGACAGTTTTTTTCCACTGACTTCGCAGCGCTTTTGCAGGTGGCCATTGAACAGAAAAACAAAAACGGCTTCAGAGTGGAACATGCTATTCCCTCTATTTTGCAGTACCTGTTAGTCTTTGGCGTGTGACTAGAGGCCAGTGGTGTCCATAGAAACATTATCGCCTCTCAGTCGAAACACCCTCTAGAATTGTTAATGAAGAGTGAAAAAGAACCTGCTACAGGGCCTTTCTATTGCAGTGTCTAAACCATGTGTGAAAATGCTCGGCACACGGCACATCCACTCCTCTATTACTCTGCCTGACTTGCCACAAGGCTAAAATAAACATTTTGAGGCCAGGACCCACATTGCTATTATAAAACCTTCAATAAAAAGCAAATAAAGAAACACATATTTGATCTCGAGCCATGGTGAACTTAACCAGTTGAATTATATCCGATGAATAGTGGTGAAAGGGGAATAGAGTGTGAGTAAGGTCTGGTGATTCTCCTCCTCTCCTGAAGCGATTAGTGTGGAATACAAAACAAGAAGTGACATGTTGAGGAAGGAAAGGATGCGAGAAATACCTGCTCTAATACACTGCATGCTTAACTGATGGCTTTTTAAGCATGTTGTGATTTTCATCCGAGCCATGTTGCACTGCTGCCTCTGCTGAGTGTGATTTAACAGACAGCATATGGTTCTTTTAGACTGCCCACACAGTTGGCACACTGACCATTACCAGTACCTCCAGGGCGGCCAATGTGACCTCCAGAGATGAGAGAGCTCCAGACAAAGGCAACAACCCAAGGCAAAGTGGAGGCCTGTACTGTGGGCTGCACTGCAGAGAGCTGGAACACATGAGTACACAGAGATAATGGCGGTGGCGGCGGTGTGAAAACGATGAGGAAAAAATTGTGCTGATGTTTTACTATAATATTTACCATGACTGGGATGTTGTGACTCCTTTGTTAGGAAGGAAATCTTGTTGTGGGGCAGACAGTGACCGTGGTGACACTGAGCAATAATACAAGGTGCCTGAGAGAATCACATCAAATAATATACGCTCTGATAATTGCTCTGGTTATGCAGCTATTTTTAATAAAAAAACAGCTACATTTGCAAGTCTGTGTTATCCTAAACCACGTCCCACATATATAAATCAGTGAACCAAGGGGAACATGTTAATTGAATAATGCATTTAGTCATCTCGTATGAATAATTATGCAATAAGCATAACGCAAAGTTGTGCACCAGTGGCCACAGAGGTCAGCAGGGTTACCCATGAGCCTTCACCATGCAGACTACCAGCATGCAAGGGATCAGAGTTTCCCTCCGTTCTTGATGAGTCAGGGAGGATCGTCTCTGTTGCTCATGATCTGATGCTCTGGTAGTAAGCTCTTTCCCCTCCCCTTTCCCCCTCGTGAGCCGAAGCCTCTGATGATGTCCGTACTGCTATTTATACACTTAGCCATGCTCAGCACATTTACCAGCACCACATAAATAATCAGTAGGTATGAGAGATAGTGTGCAAGAAGGTTGGGTTTGCTTTAACACAGCAACGTCTAGGCCTCCTACTTTCACAGAGCAATGTACAGCGTTCTCAGTGTCACAGTTCTGACTCCATCTCTATTGTCACCTGTCATGATTTCTGCGGTAAATACATCATTAAGAGGCTGCTACTGAAAATATTTACCAATAAAACAATTGTTCTCTGAGAAACTGTTCTCTGCTGATTACTAAAAATAAAGTGTTTTTACATGCAGGGTACGATAGAGGCTGGGAATGGCAAATAAAAATATTTATGGTGTAAATTCTGAACTAACAAGGTGACACACTCATACATGCGGACACAACTAGAAGTGAGTATAAGCAGCACTATGTACATTAAAGTAATAACATAGCCAATAGCTCTTTTGATATGAAAACCATATCAAAAGAGCATTTACATTAAAGATAGCTTGTTTTTGAAATGCTTGCTCGAATGTGTAATTGTAGATGAGGACGAGGGACCAGTAACATCACTGGGTTTGCCTGCAAACGCCCACTCTGTAAACAAAGTAATAGCCTAACAAACCCACGTTGCATGCTGCACCTGCACACCTGCATCCTGGAGACTGTTGCAGACTCTGGTCGATGTTGGACGGTTTTTATTATAAGTTGGAATGTCAGTTTTGGTTAATTTTGGTTTGGACAGCCCGACACCCATTAACTGGTGACTAAATCGTCAGTTTTTAAACACAAAATGACGTAAAATACAAGAGGCCACTGTTGGGCTGGTTACTATTTTACTTATTACCTCCTCCAAAAAGTGATTCATTACATTACTTGTTATATTACTTTTCTATTACACCCCACAAAATTGTGCTTCATTGCGTAGCTCCAAAAGGTCTAGACTTCTTATGTGTGCCTCTGTGTGAATGTCAGGGTAACAAATGTCAAGTGTAGCTAAGAAGAGATTGCTTGCAAATGTGTTGTTCTTTGTTTTTCTGTCTTCTGATACCTGTGACCAGCATTTTCCCAAGGCTCTGTCTGAAACACAGAGAGTCACTCATGGAGCAACATTTCATCCACCACACATCCACCCACAAGCTTCATTAGGTCTTTGCAGCCTGCAGCTGCCCACCATTAAAATCCAGTTCTATTGTTTGGCCAGTGTAGGGCTACAGCCATCCACTCCAACTTAGGAGGGCTAATCTTTGGTGGGGTGTATTTCCTGGATCTTCATGTTGTTGTGCTGTTGGTTGTAGTAGCTTAAGTGTTTCAATACCTGCAGCAACAGTGTTCTTGTCATCTTTCTTCCCAACAAAGTCAAAGTAATGGAAACATTTCCAGCCACACTTAAATTAAGTGTTTCCATCTTCCAAACTAGCTTGCTGCATTGTGAGGTGCACGGGCAGCATGATGATTACGAAAATGAATCCATTGATTAGACCGTTGTATTTCAAGTCAGTAGTGGGGTTATAACAAAAATAACGTTGTAATGGGTTATCTCTATTATTACTGCAATTACTGAAAGTACTGCCCAACACTGGAAGAGGCCTTTCCATTTAGTCTGGTGCTCCATTGTCTCAGTGAGCTTTTGCACTGTATTTCAGAGCACCATTTAGAGATGGTACAACTTAAATGTTTTGCCTTTCACTTTATTTTCTGTTGTCTTGCTGACAGACAGCTGGCTAGCTGCGTTACCATGCAGTAACATAGTGCCCACTGCCCACCCTCCTGTCTCCTGTTAGCCCTGGCTGCTCTGCACGGCACACTATCTGGATCGGGTGGGAGCTAGCTAGTGCACCACTCACTTGGCAACTACTGCTAGATTTGGTGATTACTGCTCATAACACTGTCCTGGTGGCGAGACAGCGTAGCTGTAGGAACATGATGGCCGCCCTCAGATCTCCCCACAGGTAGCTGCGTTGTGCAGGTGGGTTCATTTTCAGCCATGTGTGCACAATGTTTCCACAGCAACACTGTCGTTACGAGCGATAACTGCCGAATGAGTGACGCCACTAGCTAATGATAGCTCCCAGCAGACCTGCATGGTGAGCAATGCATTAAACTGAAGATAAGCAAAAATAACTGATTCAAAATACTCACTGCAGTAACATTTAACTGTTAACTGTTCACATCCCTAACAGTAAGTCTTTCAAATCATGATAATCAAACACAGTTTTATTATAATTGAAATTTGAGATGGTAAAATTGGGATTTTACCACAGTTAATGATTAAACCAGGAATCACTCGAAGAGAAGCCAAAAAGAGTGTGCCCTAGTAATAGTGTTCATGTGCCCAGACAGTGATCTCAACCTGAAAGTGATTTTTTTTTTTAATCTTTTTTTGTATCTATTGCCTATATCAAAACCATACTTTTTATTGGTAGAATTGTTCAATACTGGAAATGATGTACTATAAGGCTTAGTAAGGTGTAACTGGGTGCAAATTTGAGCTTAACTGCAAACAAAAATCTCATGCAATTCTGGCCTCTCAAGAGAAATTTCAAATTCTGGTATACGGCTTTACACATTTTCTTGCACCAGAATTAGATTGAGCTTCAGGTCCCCAAAATTGCATAATCCCTCTCCTTGTTTAGGTTGTTTGATCATGTTTACACTCAGTTTCATAAAAAAGGATGAAGAAATATACAGTATCATCAGCACGCAGGGTTGGAATAAGCTCTTGTAATGGCAGATCATGTCAGCTGCGTTCATCCCCTTTAAAAGCAGCAGACTGTTTCCTAATGGGCTGCGAGGAGAATCCAGTCTGGCTTCTCCTTTGAGTAAACTGTTTCTGTGCACGAGGTGCCAAGGCCCAAAGCAAAAATATACAGCAACCCAAATACGATTATACAGCACTCCAAATATTCTTCCAAGGGTACATCATGTCCCTGTTTAAATTTAATTTGTGTTTTAGGAGGCACTAAAATTCAGCATTCTTTCCATGAATATGTGCATGTAGTTATTTATCAAACAGCTACATCTGTGCTATTAGGTTATAAATACAGTAATGACAATAAAATGCGTCTTCATTATTCTGTTTTTTGCCAGATTTAATATTGTATTCAGTTAATCACACACACATCACACATGGATATGATTACATGCGTTGCCATTGGAGATCAGAACATTACCAACCAGATCACAACAAAAACACTGTGTAAACAATAACAGAAATATGCATACGCATTACTTTTGTCAGACGTATAAAGCTGTGTGTGCATGTGGTGCTGTTCTATAGATCTGATTTTCAGTGGATTGTGGCACTCCATCTATATATCTGGCGCCCTGTGTTCAAGTTTGTGTGCTTTTTGGTAGAGCTGTGATTCAATTCTGCCATAAACAGACCCACGCTGATTTAAATAACTGATTTCTTTTACTTCTAAAAAAAATGTAGCACATCCCTTAAGCTAGTGACTCCACTTGGAACATATGTATCATTCCTGCTGATGGTTACACATATTTAATGACTTAAAAGGGAACTCATCCTACATGTAGTTTTGCATGACATTATAGTAAAAGTAAACCGTTATTTAAACCTATTATAACAACATATTAGAGCTGTAGAGAATATCATCTGCTCAAATTCGAGGCTCCTTGTGAGGTTTTCGAGTGAAGCATCAAATGGCTGTCATTACACTTTATGACATCATCGCCCTAAAAAACAACACAAGATCCTCAAACAAAATCCTCACTTTAAGTAAAGTGATTCATCCAATTAAATGAGTCTTTTTTTTTTTTTATTAAACCAACTTTCTTTAATAAATGTATTTTATAGAAGCCGCCTCCTTATCACAGCTGCGTGACTCCCTTTTTTTTGACTGCAGTGAAAATGTTGTTTTTGAAAGGCTTAATGCCAACAAATATGGATTGAAGGAGAATATTTCATTATATAAGAGCATGTTGTGAATTTTGGAAATGATTCAATTGATCTTTTTTTCAATAAATTTAGACTTTTTGCCTTCACGATGCTCTGGAGTTATTGGAAATGTTTGGATCACATCAATCCTGCGCAGCTACCACTGAAATCTAATTCTGTAAATAGTATATAATATTAGTTTATCTGTGCAGAAATAGCAGGTTTAAACTGAATGAACAGACATGCAAAAGAATTCAAATGACAACCTTATGCGTGAAGCATCGAAGCTTCACAGTTTTTGACCCAGCCCTACTACATATATGTAATATGATTACATCAAACTTCAGATGAACATCTTAAATGAATTTTAGGTGTTTATTTTAATGTACTTGATGACAAATGTAGGTAAATGCAAAGGGAGAGTAAAGAAAACATTCATGAAGGGTTTTTTTTGTGTGTGAGAATGTGTGTGTTATTTTAGAGATGAGCATGTACCTTTGCCAACTAAAATTTTGAGGTGGTCTGAGGAAATGCATCATCAATTTTATGCCAGCATGGGTAACAAAATGCTGCAACCTATAATCTGCACAAACACAACCTCAGCCCTCATGGAGCACCTTTTAAAAGAGTTTTTTCATCAAGTCTACTTGGCACCAGTGAGTCAAAACAGCTGCTTGGGGAAATCATCGTGCTTTCATCTACTTCGGCGCAATTGAGCCTAAGCTGAGCCACAAAAGTACCGCAAAGGACACATGCACAAAGGTTTACCTGGCATTGCCCTGCTAGCATTTACACCTGGAATGAAACAGAGCGGCATGCCTTTTGTTACTGACAAGGTTTCAGTGCATAAAGAAACAAAAAGAGAAGCCAAGGCTATGGCTTCCCCGAGCAGGTGCTTTACCTCATTGCTGCCAGGCAGACATGATAAAGAAAACTCACATATTAAACCCTTTTACATAGGCACAGGCAGTCATTGCACTGATCAAACTAACCATTTAATGTTAAACATATCCATCGAGTTTTTTTAAAAGAGACGACATACCTAAAGAAGTCTGATGAGAGATACTTAAAGCACTGTCAGAGTTGAATGGGAAGTGAAAAGATTTGCTTTAAGTACACTACAGAGGCAGAGTTAAAGGCATTTTGAGGATCACTGTAAACCCAAATGTGTCATTTGTGGGCCAACAGCTTATTCCCACCTATCTAATGATGTGAATGATGAGAGAATACAGTTTTCAAAATAGGCCAAACACAGCAAACCATGTTCAAATAGCAAATTATTATCCAATAGGCAGACTGAAACAGTAACTGATCCCTTCATGTTAAAACACAAGGGCATTCAAGGTAGGTTTCCTGTATTATAACTTGATTTTAACTTTTCTGTCAGTTCTAATTTGGGCCAACATGGTGGAGCAAATAACAGTTCATAAGAGACAAGCATATTTTAATTTTAGGCCATGAATCATAGGAAAAATTATTTCAAACTACAGTAGCTCATTTGATTTAAATTGAAATTGCAATTACAGTTAGTTTTCTGTTTACTGCTTCAGTTTAAAAATTCCGACTTATTCATACATATCAATTCTGGATTTTTAAAATGGCTTCAATACTCATTTTCTGCAGTAACGTGTGCTTTCTCGCTCTCTCACTGTTAATGTTTACAAAAATCACTCTGCTCCTCTCTGATAACCAAGGAAAGCCATTGTTTTCATGTTAAGGCCTTCATTCACTCATTCATTTTCTGTGACCACTTATCCTGTTAGGGGTCGTGGGGGGGCTGGAGGCTATCCCTGCTAACATTGCGCAAGAGGTGGGGTACACACCTGAACAGGTCGCCAAACAATCACAGGGCTAACACACAGAGACAGACAACCATTCACGCTCACATTCACACCTACAGGCAATTTAGAGTCACCAACTCACCTATCCCCAACCTGCACGTCTTTGGACTGTGGGAGGAAGCTGGAGTACCCGGAGAAAACCCACGCTGACATGAGATCATGCAAACTCCACATAGAAGGACTCCTCCATCCCAGGGTTCTAACCCCCTTGATGTGAGGCCGGCAATGCTAATCACTGCACCTGCCGCGCTAAGGCCTTGTAATATTCATTTTTTAATTGAAATTTTATCTGCTCAATGTTAATTTTTCTCCAGTAATAAAAATGGTATTAAACATCAATATTTTTCGAGGTACTGTATCACAGTTAAAAATTCCAGTGTCAAGACAACACTACTTTAAACTCATTTAAAACTCAATAATTTAAGTAGAATTCATGACTTTTGAATCGAGCACAACCCCACTGCTCAGTTTTTACCCCAGATATATTGGTAGAGGATTAAGCTTCAGGAGTAAGCATACAAAAAGGACAGGTACACATACACACATAGGGTCCACATTCAAACAATCCATATTTTACTCGTATCACATCCAAGAATTTAAAACCTTCAACTGATCAATGAAATCTTTAAAAATGTCCAGATTCTAGTCTATAACAAGGTAAGATAAGGTAAGATGAGATACGATGAAACTTTAATGAGTTCCATGAAGAAACTGGGCTGCTGCCGCAGCAAATATTGATAGGATGTAATGAGAGCATCCTGAAATATGTTGCATTCAACACTAAATGCCATGTCCAATATGTTAAGAGCAGGATTTCAAATGCTTGGCAGTGCGAAAAAGGAAGTGAAGACAATGCCATTTTCAACATTTAGCAACATCTGAATGTGTAACGTCAACATTATGCCTGAAGACACTTGCTTTGAAAAGCATTGTTTTCATCGCTCCCTCAGACAGTCATGGTTAGCTGGACTTGGACAGCCTTGCTTAGTCACACTGACAAAGCGGTGCTTCCACAAAACACCAGAAAAGCCCTGTTATGATCCGCAGTTACAGTCTCATTTGAACTCCAAATGTGCACAGCGCCATTGTTTGTTTAGCCCCAGAGATGTGCTGGAGTGTTAGCTTTGTGTGTCCAGTTATTTACTTCAATATCTGCAGGCTCCATAAATGCCACAACGTTGGGGTGCAAAGAATAAAACGCAGCCTGGAATCCTCTTGATGATATTTTATTAGACAGGACAGCATTTCACCAACGGTTTAAATATGTTTTGTCATCATACTGTCAGTGGATCTACAGTAACATTTATATCACTGCAGTGGCTAATAATAGCAACCTGCCAGCTACCACTGCAAACGCTGTGATTGGAAACAGCAGTAAGCCTCCAAAACTGTTGTATCCTATCCATTTATGTCAGCGTATTGATATCCTCGCTAATATTGAAAGGGATTATGTGACTTAAGTCTGCATGTTTTGCATGCCTGAAGAAGTGTTCTACTTGGATGAAGGCTGATCTTGCTGTGCCAGTCAGCTCTGTCTGAATACTGACTTCCTCCTTCGCAGATAATCCCATGAAAAAGACAACTCTTTAATGCCTAACATCCTTAACGCAGCTCTCTCAATTCCATGAATCAGAATTAGCCACCATAGACGCCCAATCCATTTTGTGCCTCACCGTGGACCTTTTCCACATGTCACCGAAGATGTGCCATGAACATGAATCAGGTTCAAAGTAATTGGGATGGAAACACATCACTGATAAGGAATATGTTGCTGAATACGATGGGCATACAGTACAAGGCACACGGAGGCCCTGTTTGTTGCTGTTACCAAATTAAAACATCTAAAATTCTCTCCTCTCTACTGTATGGATGTGTTATGCAATCTAATTTATTTGCTATTCATTGATTCATTCATGTTGGATTCAATACAGATGCAGCTCAAGCCTCTCTTGGTCTTCACCGCAAAAAAGCTGCAGATTTCCATTAAGATAAATTGGAAAATGCTCTGGTAGAAAGGCCACAAGAGCACACTGTTTACTGCAGGGACTCATGAAAAGATAATAACTGATTTGTTTTTTGACAGTAATCCTGTTTCTTTGGCACTGCGTGTATAAACAGACCTCCTGCCACACATTTATGTCGATCTGTCTTGTGAATTTTAAGACAGATTTTAACCCTTTCAAATTCTCCCATGTTACAAAAGGATTTTGTGGTAAGCAAAAATCACACGTCCTCCTTTATATTTTAAGTCCCCCATAAAATGTAAAAGCTGGGTCCAGTTCAGAACATCTGTGCCTGATAAATAGGCTGCTGAAGGGGAGGAAAAGAAACATGAGCATGCGTCTGCATGAGTAAATGACATTACTGGCAAAATGCTGTCAGCACCATCCAGCAGATTCTGAAGAGGGGCAGCGAAAAGGCAGAGAGGCCACAATGAAATGGGACTGCAGTCAAACAGACTATTTGCAAAGAAATTGCTAAGAAATGTCAATCAAAGCGTTACACCCTCGAGTGCAGGTGATGTCTGCTCATCTGCACAGAGGGCTCACTTATACCAGGGGAAGAGACAGTCTAAATTATATACAGTACCTTCATACCATTTTATAATTAATCTCCTTTTATAAAGTGGCAATTAATGGGTTTTTTAATGGATAATGAATCATTTACTGATGCTTTATAGATCAGTATAAGCCTTTACTGGCATAACAGGTTGTCACAATTCCTTTATTATCATTATTAACATTCAAAATGGCAGAAGAGATGAGATAATGTAAAGCACCTTCATCAAAAACTTGTTAACATTTATGGTAGCGTTATAAACTGTTGCTGATGTCATGTTAAAAAGTGAGAAACACTCGTTCCCCTTTATCAAAACTTTTTTAACACGAGTAACAGAATTGATCTTTTATTACCTTTTTATTAATGACTTACATTAATCAACCTGGCAACCCTAAAGTTCCTCTTATTGATGGTTGATAATTGATCTATCAAGCATGAGTAAATTATTTATCAACCACCAACAAAGCCATTAATTACAACTTTACAAAACCTTTATAATAAATGGTACTTTATGAGAAGGTGGTCACTGATTTAATTACATCAAAAGATATTTTTTTGCTTAGGAACAGTAACGGCTGTAAATTAGTAAATGCAAGTGCAAAAAAATGAGCAGACAACCACAATAAAAATGATAAAATACCAACAATAAAATATTTAATATCTAATTTAAGTTCATGTGAAGACATAGAACAATAAGACGCCTTCCTTTAAATGCAGGATAATACCCATTAAATCAAATATAAATTATGAAAATGATGTTAAAGTTGGTTTGATTTCAGAATATCCAAATGGACCTTTTTATATGTGAACATTTGACTGCATCACATCTACATAATGTATTCCATACAGTCCTGCGCTGAAGGGCTTATAGTAAGCCATGATTGAACTGTGCGTTCTCTATGCTTAACCAAAGGATACTCCCATCTGCATTTTGAATAATAAAGGCATCTTAACAATGCCTTTAAAGTGCTATACTTTGTACTCATTTTAAAGCAGCTTCCATGTTAAATGTATATTTTGCATTACCATATACTGTGCTGTACATGCTGTGCCCTTTCCTTGGCAGTTCCTTGGTTTTCTACCCTGTCCATATGGCTGGGTATTGTTTCACAAATTACAATATCAGTGATATGATTGAAGTGATACCAATATCAGTAAGGTACGTCATTTGATACCCTTTTTTTAAACCTACTTTATTCGATACTCATCACGTGAATGGAAGCATTCTGTTGTATAAAATGCCACCAGATGCCACAGGCATGTAGTATCGCCATACTTTGGAACGTTTGGTGGCTCTCCGCACGCTGACTGCCAACTCTGTCAAATATGCCATGCTCTACTTCACCACACCACAGACTGTATGGGTTGTAGCTGCTGCGGCAGTGGGTCAATCACGTCGCATTACATCAAGGAACACTTGCGGTGATTAGCTGCGAGCAAAACCAGACAAATAGGCACGATTTTTTCTCTAGATCTGGATACAAAAAGGATTGAATGCAGGCATAGTTTGACTGGAGGAGTTTCGATACGACTTGGTACTGAGTTACTTGTTTACATGCTTAAAAATGTCGCAAAACACTTCATTTTTCTCATACTGTCTGTGCTGGAACACCTGTACTCACCCTCTGTCTGAAACCCTTCGTTTTAGCGCCTGTCTCTTTACGCCCCCCTCCTGAAAAAGCCTAGTCTGCTCTGATTGGTCAACGTTACCGGATCTTTTGTATCTCAGCATTTCTGCACCATCACTGCAGCAGGGGAAATGACCCTAACGGAGTATAGCAGCTCTTCACCAATAAACTCTTCACAACTGGACATGTTCTGTCAGGAATATAATCCAAAATTGGTGAGAAATTAACAACATCTGCAACCAAGACTGCGTGTTTCCCTGATGTTAGCATGTAGCTAACATGAAGCAGTGGAGGCTACCTAATGTATATATGCAAAATGCATTTGCATGCCTGGAGCAGATGATCATAAAAAGAAATCTATCACAAGCTGACATCAGCTTGTCACCAATGGAAAAAAAAAAAAAAAAAAAAACGGAACATCTGAAGCCTGAGGTCTTTGATCACAGGGATCACTGCTACATACGTTTACCTCATTATCTGAAACTCTGGTGACGTTTAAAGTGAAAACCTTACACCGTAACATATTCATTCATTCATTTTCTGTAACTGCTTATCCTGTTGAGGGTCGTGGAGGGGCTGGAGCCTATCACAGCTGACATTTAGCGAGAGGCAGGGTACACGCAGGGCTAACACATAGAGACAGACAACCATTCACACTCACATTCACACCTCAAACAATTTAGAGTCACCAATTAACCTGCATGTCTTTGGACTGTGGGAGGAAGCCAGAGTACCCAGAGAAAACCCACACTGACACAGGGAGAACAACAGTCAACGAATAAAATTTAAGAAAAATATGTGTGTAATACTTAAAACTACATTTTTCTAAAAAAAATCCATAAACATATGACTTGTAGTGTATGAATCAATTTAAATCACAATGAAAAGACAAATTACAAATCACAGCTCCTTCTACGAAAAAAAAGAAAAAAACATTTTCTTCTAAGCCTCATGAAAAACCTTCCAGCACATTCATATAAATGAGGTCAAATGTGGTTAGTAACAGTTCACTGCATCCCCACATTAATCACCAACACCCGTATGCTTTTCTGCACATTTCAGTTGTATAAATCCAAACTAGAAGGCCAAGCATGACGCTGGTTTTGCTCACAGAGAACAAGAGAACGGAAAAAGAAGATTGTTGATTGTTAACGGCCGTGGGAGCAATGAGAGACAGAGCAATGAAACTGTGTTCTTGCACCATGAGAATGAAGCAGAGAGGAGTGAAAGGGTTTTTTGTTCCACCAAGGTCAATTGTTCCGCGTTGATTTTATTATGAAGTGGAAAAGAGCTTGATAATAAGCTTGCTTAATAGCTGTGTTTCAAAAGTTATTGGTGGGTACAGCACTAATAACTGAGAACATATTGTGTTTTAAGTGTTGGCGTGGCATAAACCTAATTTATCTTTATATCCAATATAAGTAATAGCTGGACAAAGCACTGTTTGCTGCACAGACCCAAAGTCTTTGAGGCAGTGTTAGGTTTCAACAAATTTGACAGCATCTATTGTTTATGACAGCGTTCTCTACATATTCTAACAGACACGCTAATTAACATGGTTTGTCAGTTGTTTTTTATGTTACTGGAGGCGTCTTGACCGGGCCAGCTGAAAACAAGAAGTGCATACACCGAGCTATTCATCATTAATTTGTCATCATTTACATTTAGGTTGGGGAAGGGAATCTAATTATGTAACTCAAGCCATGTTTTACCCCTTATGGGAATAACCAGTGAAATAAGACTCACCCCGCCGAGTTTAAAGCTAGATTTCAGATTGGTGTCACTGGAGTTAATCCCATTATAGGGGCAAATAGGAGCCATGGTGAAAGAACGGATATGTATACAGAGAAAATAGGATCAGTGCAGAGATTCAGCCAACCAAGCTATGTAGGGGTGAACTCATGGTTTAATGGATTAAACCCAGTCAAGCCATGATGATTAACCTGACCCCCTTGTTGGAGAGTTGCCCCCTCACACCTAAAAGCTCTGGGAAATATGTGTCTGCTCTCGATCCGGATCATGGGAGGTTTGAATCCAAACTGTCCTGCAATAGCGGCCACCAGACAAGGCCGCTGGACACCCTGCAGATCCATCTGTGAAAGGCAGATGACGGGGGAGTTTGACTCGTACAACACACCACGACATGACTCACAGATGGGAGCCAGCTCAGGCAGGATTTGTCACCATAATGGGAACGGTGTCTGTATGTGTGTGCTGCATGTGCTCGTGTGTATGCACGTCTTGTGAGGGTGTCTGTGAGCACGTAAATATATGTGTGGTGGGACTGTGGTGTTGACTTTCAGCGGAAAGGGGGTGGGTGGAGGAGAGGCGCTTTGACAAGTGTGTGATGCATGCTCCTGTGACGGCAGCAGCCATCAGAGAGCAGTGGGCTGTCAGAGACCGATAACCCAGACAGGAGGAGTTTACCACGACCCCTGTCACTGGGCCTAATCCACAGAGTTCAAAAACCCCTCGATACACGGCCTGTTAAATGTACACTGGAGTATAAGACTGGCTTTTGGGATTTTTTGTTGGAGCAGACTGAAGGCCTGGAGCTAA
Source organism: Cephalopholis sonnerati (assembly GCA_019142605.1). Taxonomy (NCBI): domain Eukaryota; kingdom Metazoa; phylum Chordata; class Actinopteri; order Perciformes; family Serranidae; genus Cephalopholis; species Cephalopholis sonnerati. The sequence continues at coordinate 24,337,994 of JAGQAX010000013.1, read as the reverse complement.
GATGAAGCATAGACACCACAGGTTGTACGTTCAACACATGACAACTATAGATGTGAGTAAAGTGTGGATACTTAAAGTTAATTGAAAGCAATTCAGTTCCTGCAGGGTTACAGCCTCTCTTCCTTTAAATTCAAATGTACTGTACTAACATTTTTTCTAGCCTGTGAGCTCTCTCTCTCTACAGCAGCTGCTGCGCCGCACTTTGGCTTCTACTATCTGCGCAAATATCACAAACAAGAAAATCAATGTTGCAGCTAGCACTCCTTATCAAGTGACTCGAGTGATTATACCTTATTTCCACCTTCAGTTTAGAATTCATGAGGCAAAATATGGCAGAGTCGAAACAGATGGACTTTGTTTTGGATGAAATGAGTTGTAGTGCTAAAAATGCTCATCCTACAATGACTAGTGACGGTAATTAGAGAACAGTCCTAATCTAATCTGTCAATCTCTTCCATCCAGACACCTGCACAGATGTACGAAGAACATGTTTGTTTCCCGTTTCCTGCAACATTCTTCTCTTATCCACAATCTACTGCACAGCTAACAGCTAAGTTATCGATATCTAAAATGTGATCAACATAAAGAAGTGGTGGTTACAAGCTCGCGAGCTGCGAGATACAAGGTTGGATGTAGAAATACTCAAGTTACAATGTATAACATTAGTTACAGTCCTGCGATTCTAGCTAGACAAAAACAAAAACAACACAATGACAGTCATGTTTCATCTTTGCATCTTGGATGTGACTTTGTTCAGGTCAGTGTCCTCAGGCTGTTTCTCTCTCAATGCAGGAGAAAGAGCAGACTCCTCTCTTCATTGACTTACTCCTCCAGAGCAATTGTGCACTTACAGTCAAGTAAAAAAAAAAAACGCTTCAATGCTTTCAGTCGACTCCAACAGCGCTCTGTCTGCACACTGCTCATGGGAATAGACAGGTAAAACCTTTATATTATCAGGCTGATCACTACAAACAAAGAGCCGGGTCCCGGATAGCTCAACATTGTGCTCTGTAAATAAGCTTTAGTGCAGGGTTTTTCCCTGCATAGAGAATTATGAGGCGGCTTCCTCCGTCAAATTTCGTGCCGCGGCTCTTGACAAAACTCTGATGGGTGTCTTTATGGAAAACACTATTTTCTAACAGTTGCACTTGGTGGATTTTTGTCATTTGTAACTGCAATTGCAACGTTACACCGATGTGGTGGTGCAGTATCGTGATCAGTGCATCAGGAGAGGTTCTGCCAAAACTACCACAGAGGAAGAAACGAGCCATCTGTTTTTGGCTGGGTCGCAGCGAAGCGGGGGTCAGCCCTGACTGAGTGAGTGAGTGATGTAATGAAAGTGTGACAGTGTTTCTGCTACTAATGTCTTTGCCACCACAGTAAAAACCCAAACCCCAAAACACTGAAGTAAACAAAACATTTCGTTCATGAACACCACTGTATGCACCTGCACATGTGTCATGTGTGCCTGAATGGCCTCTTGTACTGCACCTACAACACCAGTGTGCATCTGTTTACACTGGTAAAATGTAAGGAATTCATTTTTTAATCAACGTTTGTTCCCCACTTAAGATAATACAAAAGTTCAAGCAGAAATCTGTAAAACATGATTTAGGTCATTTCAAAGAGCATGACTGCACACATACTGACGAAAGCAAAATAAGGAAGTAAAATAATCAAAATATATTATATTAAGAAAAGGATAAGCTGTCTTATAGATGTGTCTTGTGAAAGTGTGCCAGAGGGGATTACTTAATATATAATTACTGATTAAATACATTTTTCCATCCATCTATCCCTTTTCAACCGCTTATTCAAAGCTGGGTCGCGGGGGCAGCAGGCTCTCTCCTGCGTCTCTTTAACATCCCTCTCCCCAGGAATGCTTTCCAGCTCCTCCTACATTTTTAAATGCTTTGAAATCAGGAGAAGATCTACATGTGTGTGAATAATATGTTGCCAGTAGAATCTAAATGTTTTACAAGATATTTCCTTAATCAGTATTTTCATATTCTCAAACTTAGCTTAACCAGGTCATACGATGCACTACTTCAGTCCACTTTAGGAACAAATATTACTGGGACCTCTACAATAATATAATAATCAATAAAATGTTTTAACACTATCGTCATTTTTTTTCAATCATATAATTATCAGAACTCCTAAAAATGCTTGATACACATGTATGTATGTGCACATGATCAGACTATGTGTGATTTACAAATAACACCTCTGCCTCACTCTGGGCCCAGAAAACCTCTGTTTGTGTTTGTAGATTTGTTTTTTTAATATGGCCTCATATTGCCTTATGATTGACAATGGTTAATGCGTTTTATGACTTCTAAACAACAGAATATTTTACCTGCGGGTTGAATTTGTCATTTTTCTAAACACATATTTAATTTGTAGGGAGTATTTCTTAAATTCTCAACACCATGGTGTGACATCTGAGACTTGATAAACTGAAACAGCGTTCTTCACACACTACCAGAAGATATAACGAAGAGGATAAATAACAAATGAGAATGACTGTCTTGAAGTGAAGCATAATGATGGTAATGTTTTGCATTTAAAGGATGCTTGGCAGCAAACTCTCACATCAGAATGCAGAATTTACTACAAGCATATTAATGCATAGCACATGCAAATTGTTTTTGCTTTTTCAACAGTCTGTTATACGTATTTAGCAAACAGTCATACTGTGATTGACAAAAATTAACAAAGAATATGATTTTCATGTGATTACCAACCTCATGAAAGTTTTAGGTAAACTGCTTTCTCCACTATTTCAAAAGAGCAACTGGAAATGTTGGGAAAAGAAATGGTTGGCTGTGATCCAGAGTAAAATGTAGAAACAGCAATGTGGCCCTTTAACTGCTTAATTAATCAACTGCTACAGTATGTGCAGGCCAGTAGGAGATGTCTGAAAAGGCCTTAGGCTGCCTGACCTGAGTACAAGAGTTAAAATAATTACCAGAGACTTCAGCTAAGCCCTGAAGCTTACAACCTACAGTTAACATGAACATATCGAGTTCAGCAATGGCTTGAACATCCTACAGCAAGTTCATTGATATCCATTCAGCTGCTCACTAACACAGCTAAATAGCATTAAAAAGTTTGTTGTGTATGTCGAGGCAAATCTACAGAAAGCAACAGTGGGCACTCTCTGAATGCCTGGCTACTCAAAATAGTAATTAATTAGCATCAAACAATGCCCTCTACTGCTATAGTTGTATTATCTTCTGTAGTTGAGGCAGGTTTTAGAGCACACAAGTTGGTTTTACTCACATTTATGTATCCTTAAAACCAGGCATAGCAGCAGCAAAGGACACTTTATCATTGTGTCAGCGACTGCCCTACAGTAAGCAAAAGTGAAAGGAGACATATGAATCAAGGTTTAAAATAATCACAGTGTACATTGCTGTACGTCTTCTCTGGACTCCCGGTAATGTCAAGAGAAAATGAGGATCAGGGCTCCATTCCTCAGTCAAACGTTTTCCAGCTCATTTGGCATTATATGATAATGTGACAGAGTGGTGAGGATCAGGAGGTGAGCAGCACTTTAGCATACGTAAACCCTTTAATGTGCCCACTTACAAACATGAAATAACACAGAGGCTGTTTCTAGCCATATGTCGGTGAAAATATGACTCTTAGGTAAAGTGGATTATGCTGCAAGAGTGGTTTAAGAAATTTCCTTCGATATCTTGCAACTTTTTTTAAATTCAAAACTTAATATTGGAGCATAAACCTCAGCCTTCTGTCTCTGTGAAGAGGCAAACTACGGTTAAAGCTACTTTTAAAGTCTACAGATGGTGTTTAATGCTCAAAAGATCATTGGTGTGGCTGAGGAGGAATTAATTTAAAGCTACAAGGAATGCGTTTTATCTAAAAACATTGGAAATACAGCCAAGGATTCTAAAAATGATGTTTTGACTGTGAGATTTTTGGCAATATCTTAACATATATATTTTGTTCTTTTTTTTTTTTTTTTTTTTTTTTAGCAACACAATGATCCGTCCCTCAGTAAAATCATGTCTGAAAATTAGTTTCTAGATGGGATAAATCTTAGATGAGCCTGGACTTAAGCCAGCTTTGAGTTACTGAAAAGCTTGCATCAGATCATTAATGATCAAATCAAGAACCTCAGTAACCCGCATACAAACAAGTCAGCCTGAGAAAATGTCGACACAAATTCAAACGCTGCCACTGTAAGAGCACAGCAACACGTTTCATCTTCAGATTAAGACATGAGCAGTCTGTTCTTATAATATCAAAGAGTCTGGATCCGGTATCAAAAGGCATCTCACTGACACAAGTGACTGTTTCAAATTATTATGTGCAAATATTTTTCAGTGCTTTACTGCACACATCTTGCTAACATACTGATATGATAATAAAGTCACCAGCGATTTTTAGAATATTATATAATATAGAGGTGTAACAGTACACAAAAGTCACGGATCAGTTCATTCCTTGGTTTAGGAGACATGGTTCGGTGCGAGAGTGGTACAGCAGGAATAGTTTTTGCATAGTTTTTTTTTAATAACTTTGAACACACATTAGTAGGGCTGGGTATCGTTAAATAAATTACGATAATAGTACCAATGCCCATACCCTTTAAGTGATACAGAGAGTTCTTCATTCACTCCCATTACGTGAATGGAGTGGCATGTAGTATAGCCATACTTTTGAACATTTTGGTGGCATCTCAGCATGCTGAACTGCCAACTCCATCAAATACACCACGTCCAACTTCACTACAACACAGACTGTATGGGTTGCTGCTGCTGCAGGAGTGTGAGCTCTGTGCCAGGGACAGTTGGTGGGAGTCTGCCCATCTGCACACACACAGTGACAAGGCTAACTGTTAGCATCACATGGCTAGTATCGAGCTGTTTCAAAGTCAGTGTGCGTTTGTTGGAACTGTTTAACGGCTCAGTGTTGGATGTTAGCTGTTGCTGCTGCTCTTAGCTCATACTAACTGGGCAGAAACGGCTGCTACTGTTTGACTAGAGAGGTTTAGATATTATTTGGTACTGGGTTATTTCGGTTGGTGCCTTAACGTATTGAGTACTAATACCTAGCCCTAGACAGCAGTCCAAGTGTCAATGACAAATTAGGACATTTCACACATTTCTACATTACACTAAACAACAATAAACAAACACTTTCCCAAAAGACAACACACACAACAGGCTATAAAACCAATATCCATCTCTCATGTTATGTGATTGAAAATGCCAAAATACATAGAATAATAACAGATAACCTCCTTCATCAGGAGGAGTGTTACAATTAGTTCCACCTTGGCTATACGTAAACATTAAAAGCACCCATCATCCTGGTGATCAGCTCATCTGGATGATACCTTGAATCTGCATTAGCATGTTTGATGTGTTTCCATCTGCATCCTCGTTTTATACACAACTCTTTGTCTGCAGCTGTTGTAGCTGACTAGAAACATGCAGGCGGATTCTTCTAGTTTGGGCATTTCATTTGTGCTCCCCACAGTGTGACTGACTCACACAGCAATCAACTTGTACTAACTTCAGCAGCTGTTGCTAAGGACATATGGTTAAAAGTTTCAGGGTGAATTGTGCTGGTGAACTTTGGTTCTTCATTACATGCATCAATCTATGTACCGTATATTCTGTGTGTGGCTGAGTGCACCGGACCGTGATGGTTTGGTATGAATATACACAGTTATAGCTCTAAATACTATTTTGCATATTATTGGTCTTCCTAAGAATCCGGGATTTACGCTTTAGTAAAATTTAAAATTAAGGCTTTCTCATGTTTGCTTAACTCACTAAATCTGCCTGAGTGACACTTGCAGCTCAGCTCAGTATGCTCAAAGAAAAAACAGACCTAACACCAAAAAAAACTGTCTCTTCTTTAGAGTTCAATTTATAAATGATGATGGCCGCCTGTAGGGAATATTATTGGATCTCTATCTCTATCTATCTCTAGAGTATCTCAGGCAGAGAATTCGCCATGAAATTAGAAAACTTTTTACATTAAACTACCACATGTACTGAGGGAGTCAGATGAGTAAGTAAAGTTCAATATAATATGCCAGTGATGCAAAGCTTAGAAACCATACTGTTGTGTGACCTGTGAGATGACCCGAACAGCATGCAGAGTAAATTTTGTTGTTTTATTCACTCCGTAGCTGGGCCTCTGCTGCCGCTGCTGCTGCTGCTGCTGCTGCTGCTGCTGCTGCAATAAGTTTTCGTGCCTGATAAATGACTGTGTAGTTTGAATGGACTCAATACTTAATAAATCTTAACCATTCCCTTGAAATCGGAGTGGTTTCATCAGACCATAAACATCTTTTCACACAATGCCCTCCAAACTTCTGGAGAATAGCCAGCTTTGAGTATATTGTGTGTTTTGTTTGATGATTTTAATGCTCAACCGGAGGGCACACATCCCACAACAATACTGCACCTACAGAGCCAGGAAGAATGCCGAACTCTCTCAACACAGCTTCTGTGTGAAATGTAGCTTAAAATATAAGAAATCCTTAAGCTTATTAAAATCAATTAAAACACTCAAGAAAACCCAGACAGCTCACTTTTCATTAAATTACAAGTGAAGCCTCATTAAGTTTAAGAAAATGTCAATCCTGGTATAAACCCATAGAGTTGATCAAAAGCTGTATATGTGGCTTGGTTCAAATCCCTTTGAGATTGACTTTCAGGCTCACTTTGAATTTATGTTCTCAGCCAACGTGCTGCCTCACTGAAGGAAACTAAAAAGGGATGAAAGTTGGCATCTGTCTGCCATGGAATCAAGATTCTCCGCTGCACTCCGACAGCAGTGTTAAAGCGCCCGAGACGACAAGGAATGAAACGATCACCATCTTTGACAATTTCTGCTGCAGATTCCAGAGGAGCTGCTGCATATGCAAACAATGGCGGGATCCATAAATGATACACTTCGTGTGTCTGAGAAAAGAGCAGTGTGGGTGTAGCACTAATGGAACACTCTTCTGACAGGCAGCTCTTTCACTTGTCTTATGAAAGCAACCTGCATCTGCAGCAGAGGTGAATACAGTGGTGTGTTTGCAGAAACATAAAACATTTCAATCCAAGAATCACTTCAGTTTGTCTTAAGGTTGCCCACATACAGTACAATGTGCCTAGTCTCCTGCACTGTTAAATGTTGGAGTAATCTACATACTTCAGCAGTTGCCACTTAACTGCTTTCTTGTGACAGTGTTATTTTGAAAATGACACTTAACCATCCCTTGTCTAACACCACACACTGTCACAGTCAGATACTGCTCATTTCAGCATAGTAAGTCACACTTCCCATAAGCTTAGTGGCTGCTACCCCAGCGATGACTATGTGTGTTGAATGCAGCTTAAACAAGGACCACAACAAGGCAAATTAGTCCCTTAATCATCACTAAATAGACCCATTTTTTGTCCTGCACAAGTAGTCATGTTATCCACAGTCAAACTGAAAGAACTGAAGTATGTTGTGGCATGTTGGCCGTCGTCACTGACAGAGAGAGACAGTTTCCCGAACAAAAACAGACGAGCCGAAAAAAAAAACAGCCCGATGGGAAAATGTGTCTGCATTTTTCTAAGAGAGCTGTGAGATGAAATTCGCTACATGCTTTTAATTAATGACAGGGTGGAAGTGGATGGGAGAGGACGTGGGAAGAGCGGCTACAGACAATCAACATAAATATCCTACAACGGGGTCTGAAGGGAACGTAGCAGCAGGCATTGGACTGCCAGCCAAGGGTCTGATTAATGACAGCTCTGTAGTCTGGAGGTGGTTTTATTCGCAGTCAAGCAGCCTCTCCCTGCGGCTCAGAGCGCCTCAAAAGTAGATTACTCCTCTACACATTCACTCATTATAAATCAAACGGGAGATGTTATTTCCAGGAATATCTTTGCTTTATCTAAAACAAACAGAAACGGTTCTGTGAGAAATATGTTCAACTGTGTGACTGACAAATTTGATTGGTGAGTTTGCCTCTCTTTGCATCACTGGTGGACGACATGTTCAGGTACTTAAATTTGCAATACCACAATATAAAAATACCCTGCAATCAAATAAAAGTACATGGGTATTATCAGCTATATGTACTTATCATAAATGAAAATACTTGTTATCCAGAAAAATAGCTCCCCTCAGAGTTATATGAGCAAACATTACATCTGTGTTGCTCAAATGGGGGTACAAGTACCCCTAGGGGTACTTTAGAGTCCTGCAGGGGGTATGTGAGATTTATTAAAACTATTCTTCTAAAAATATCACTCATGTATAATTCTCAAAATAATTACACTGTAATAAGTTTAATAAAGAAATGCAAATGTAAATTTGATAAACTACATTTTACATCCAATATTTCTATTTACAATGCAATCATTAACTGCTGTAAACTGTCAACTGTCTATGATGACATACCAGATGTTTCCTATTGCTGCATGTCACTAACTCGGCTTCTTCTGCGGGGCCTTTGTGCTCCACTGTCTTGCAGGTTAACTCGTATCGTAGCTATGCCTGGATGTGTGTCGTGGTTGTGCTGTTGCCGTGATCCTGCCTGATGCCTCCTACTACTGCTGTTATTATTATCATACTTCTACTGTTATTATAGACATATGATTATTGTCACATACATATACTGTCATATATTAATATATACTTATACATGCTGACAAAATACTATTACTGTTATTATAATATTATCACTAAAATTAATGTTATTTTTAGACTTGCACCGATTAATCGGCAGTGCTCGGAATCGGGCCGATTCTCACGTGATCGGCCTATGACCTGGTGACCGGCCGGTCAGTCTAAAATATGCCGATTTAAAACGCCGGTCAAATTCCCGTCGTGCTGCATGACTGACATCGTGTAACACCAGCAGTGCACACACACACACGTGTGCAACTCAATCCTTGGGCGATGTGAGGAAGGGGACCTCAGGGTCCTTTGGGTAGGACAACTATGGAGTAAATGATTCTGGCCAGATAATCAGGTTCGAGAGGATACTTTCATTTTCAACGCAGGAGGTTCACAACAAGTGTGTGTGTGTGTGTGTGTGTGGTTCTGAAATAAACAAAAGGAAAAATACCTTTCCACTCAATTCTTAAAAATATGCGCAATGTTTCTCCTATATGCAACTAGCAGCTGCTGAAATATGACCGCCGCTGCTGAGTGTGTTTTTTTTTTCTTTCGTCTCAGCTCTTTAGAAACTGCCGTTACATTATTTGGTGCTATGGACGCTTCATATCCAGGTCAATTCACACAGTTGTGAGTAAAGCAAATAAGAGGAGACTAAACTAAAGTTATATTATTTTGCACGACGGACACTTCATATATTAACATAACAATACACTATTTATCGTGTTATACGGTGAAACATATTGTTGTCTTATTGACATATTGTTATAATGTGAGACTTATGTTTCGAATGAGGAAACTGTGTGCGGAGAACGGATAAATTGAGGAATATTGCTCATTTACACGAATGGTTTTAAGTTGTACTTCATGCTTGGGTTGAGACATGGCGAGATTCCGCTGTTAGGAGCACAGTGGATGATACTGTGATAAATATACGGAAGTGAAACATGGATGGCTTCTCACCTTAATCATTCACACACACACATCAAAAGAGGAGGAGGAAGATGTTAATTGTCTGTGTTAAACTTAACTGCGGAGCTCTCACTGCGGCACTGTGCTGCTTCAAGCTGATGAGGCGCGTGTCTGTGTGTAGAAGATGCGCGTGTCCGCGCGCTTACTGGCGGGCGTGTCCTCGGCGCTAAGGGCTTTCATACAGGCGACCTGTGTCACTGTTTTTGTTTGTTTGAGATAATTATTGAAAAGCTGGTTGTATCTTGGTTAAAATGTTCTAATAAAGGAAAATATTATGAATATTAAATAAATATTATATTATATCTCATGTGCTGTAAAATGGTTTGAAAAAAAATTTAATCGGAATCAGCCAGAATCGGTATCAGCCATCCAAACACTCTGCAAATCGGAATCGGTGCAAGTCTAGCAAGTCTAGTTATTTTAGCTATTGTCATTACTGTCTGCCCTGCATCTCTCTGTCTCTCTTTATGTATCATTTTATCATATGGATTACTGTACATTTATTATGTTGATCTGTTCTGTACACACAACATTTGTGGATGTCTGTTCATCCTGGAAGAGGAATCCCTCCTTAGTTGCTCTTCCTGAGGTTTCTACCTTGTTTTTTTGTTAAAGGGTTTTTTGGGGAGTTTTTCCTTATCATCTGTGAGGGTCCAAGCACAGAGGGATGTTTTAAGCTGTAAAGCCCTCTGAGGCAAATTGTGATTTGTGATATTGGCCTTTATAAATAAAATTTAACTGAATTGATCCAGGAAGCCAATTTCGATATCATAACAAATTATCATCAGAATCAGGAAGAATATGTTTTAAAGGGATTTACCTCATTTTATTGCACCTCTTCGTAAGCTTTTTTTCTACCATAAATGTTCTGTGTTTGTCAGGAGGTGCTTAGCTGGAAAAATATTTCAAGGTATGAAACACTGCTGAAGAAAGTTTGAAAACCAATGTACTATATTAATACAAAAGGTTATTATTTCTGATCCATCAACATGTAGGCATCACTTTTATGTTGTACTTGCAAATTTAGCAAATTTGACAATTTAGATACTGTTGGCTATCGTTTATTCTATAATGATTAGTCACTATTCTAATGTATATGTTTTGAGCTTCGACATAAGTAAAATCTGTCCATTTAATGTGGTGGAGTAAAAAGTACAACATTTACTTCTGAAATGTAGTGGGGTATAAGTATGAAGCAGCATAAAACAGAGCTACTCTATACTATGTACATTGTAGAGGGGTCAGACTCAGATCACAAATGTGATGCCTTTAGACTCTAATTGACGAGATCAAACAAGACCTGCAACTAGACTTGGACTTTAACACCAATGACATCACTTGGACTTGAGCCTTTTGACTTGAAAAAAACTTTCACCAAGCCAATTTGGGAGGAGAAGGGTAAAGACCAGGAGTATCAAACTAATTATAGCTCAGAGGCCACAGACAGCCCCATTTGATCTCAAGTGGGCCGGACCACTGAAACCACTCCATAATAACCTAAGAATAACAACCTCTTCAAATTTTTCTTTCATTCTGTATACCTTTATCCATTTACCAAACAAAGAAGACAGAAAAATAATGTGTAAATTGAACAGCATGTCTCTCTTTCAGTGAATCTACTACTCACTGTCATTAGATGGGACTTTTTGTCATTATTTTCCACTGAAGCAGAAGCTATTGAAGAAGCAGGTAAAGTCATCTGCTGCCTTACAAACCATTTACATTCTGACGTTTTGTCAGTGCCTCAGGCAGCAGGGTTCCACTAATATTGTTTTAAGATGGAAGTCTGATCCAGATTCTTTTGTACTGAAGCTGCTGGTTGACAATATTTTGCACAAAGTTCAATATCTTTAAATATGACTAAAGAAAATACTCATTGTTATTTCAGAGAGTTGTATTCTGGTCAGGGTGAAATGCCTCTGAGGCTGTATGTTACATTAAGTATCTGCTCACTGTTAAAACTGCTCCTGAAAGCTCTCAGCCTTCACATGTGCATCAGCATTAGGGTGCAAAGTCATCTAGAGGGCCGGATTAGACCCACTGGCAGGCCGGTTCTGGCCCCTGGGCTGCATGTTGGACACCCCTGGTATAGAAATCTTTCCAATCTGAGATTAGTTAAATACAAGAAGACAGGACAGATACAAAACTCATTCTGTTGTGGTAGATCACTGGTAGTAATGCTATATACTATGAAAGTGATATGTCAGCACTGCTTTTCATGATAAATTTCAGTCATACTTGTTTTAATAATCTTATTTTAATAAATAAAAACAATGTTTAAAAAAGCATTCATTAGTTTTGTAAATTTGATATAGCATTACTCTGCTGCTGAATGGCATCACATTAGGTGAAGAGTGCATTATGACTTGTGTAGGACTTGAAACTCAAACATTAAGACTTGGAACTTGACTTGGGATTTGAATGCAAAGACCTTAGACGTCCTTGTGACTTGTAAAACAATGACTTGGACCCACTTCTAGTAAAATGTCCAAACAAAATTACACAGAATCATAGAGATGAGAATAACAGACATAAATAACAGCAGCACAGACAGCAGAATGTACAGTATGTGTGAATGAACTTTCATCAATCTCTTCATAAAAAAAAAAAAAAAGAAGCCAAATATGTGAAAGAGCAGTCTGTCATGCACCCTGGAATGACATGCACGTCCAGAGACAACAAATTGCACAAGATTGAAAAGGCTGCCGTGACAGAGTCTTGGACGACGGAGTACATTTTTAATCTTGGAACTGTTGTAATATTAATCTCACATGAATGCTGAAATTGTAAAGACTGTTAAATGACCACTCTCCGAGCTATATGTCAGTATGAGATGACATTCTTGTCACTATCATTTGTTTCGCAGCTGTCTGTGTTGATACTAGTGTTTGTGATTAGATTTGGAAGGACGGGCTGAAATTTGGTTGTGATGCACTAAAAGAAAGGACAATGAATAAACAATTTATAAATGTATTCCTGCCTCATGTTGGCAAAGATTTTTCATTTGTTATCGTTTTTCACACTTTGTCCTTTGGCTGCGGTTATAAAAATATTTCCTATAAAACTGTTTTGTCTTTCATACTGAAAAATGTGCTATGATTTTGCGGAGTAAACACAAACACTGTAGAAAGTAGTTCACTCATGCAGGTTGTAGTTGAGTTGTTTGGGTTATGTTTGAAGTGAAATTAATTCAATTATGGGAGTGAGCGTTAATTGTATAACATGAATATTAATTGTGTAACAACAGGATTTTGATTTCTTTAAAAAATCTATTTAATTTAACAATTACTGTGAAGCAGACATTCCCTCCGCAAAGCATACTGGTAATTGAAAAGTGATTTGCTGCATGTAAACACCTGCTGAGGATCTTCACTTCAGCTTTAGTTAAAGTTTTACATTTTGTAACAGACAGGCTCCTCATGTAGGATTATTGGTATTATGTGCAGATAAAGATCTCACAAACGGCGCTGAGCAGCAGTGAACAGAGCTGACATCTTGCCCTCTTTATGTCCACGGGACAGGTGTGTATTACATGCCGGAGGTTTGTGCAAAGCTTCTGTAGCATTTCATCTAACCACTTCACCTGTGCACCGATCTGTCTTCTTTTTGCCAACAAATCAAAACTCCTGCAGGGTGGGTTTTTTTTTTTTTAAAACTCCAGCTGCAAAAACCTCATTATTGCTCTCAAGATAAGATCAGTCCTTGTTGTCCTCTGATCCTCTTTGCTTTGTCAGAGATGTAATTGTCTCAATTCAACATCAGCAAACCTCACTGGCATTGTTGCGAGGTGGCTTCACAATAAAGGCCTCCCGCTGCGCCTTCTAACAAAATTTATTGTGAAGCACATGCAGGAAATGTTAAGCTGGTATCAACGACAGCTTTGTGAATGAACATTAGCTCACTGCAGCAAATCAAGAGAGCAGAAAACAGGAAACAATGCCATCGACAATGCCATTTGTGTGACAGAATGACTTCTGGCATATAATGATAAATGCAGCAACATTATACACAGAGGACTGGTGGATCGTTGAAAATCCAGGCGTGGCACACTGCCATGAATGTAGCAGAGAAGCTACATTACCATCATCATACCAGCAGGAAACAACATAATTCCTCACAACTTCCACTGTGTTTAATCTTTTATAGGATTCAGCATTTTCCCGTTTTAATTTAATGCTATTTGATGTTGATCTCTGACAGAAAAATCCCAACTGAAGCGCAAAATAAAGAACAAAAAGTCAAGGGGGGTGGGGAATATATTTTTATATGTGACACATGCTGTGCTCACGGCCCCGTCTTAAACATCGCTCTCAGAGGCACTGACAATTCTATTTGCTCCTTTTAAGTCACAAAACTTTCAGTTTATGTTTATTGTGAAGCAGATGAAACTGAAGCATTTTGAATGGTTGTTTTTCCCAAAGCTAAACAACATTTCCTCTTCATTAACAAGTTGTTCCATGTGTCCGTGCATTAGTGCTTTTTTTGCCTCATTTCCTTTCTTATACCTCTACTTTGCATTATTCATAGAACATTTCACATTTTGTGATTATGTTTGCTTTTTACATTTATGGGGCAGAACCCTTAATTCAACCATTAATTCACATAATTCATTTGCTGCTCAAATTAAAGAACAAAATAAACAATAAATAACATAAACACCAGTATTAAACTACACTGCATTGCTGCTGCAGTGAGAGTGTTCAGAAAGGCTCAGATGTTATGAAGAAATCCCAAAAGAAAACTGGTAAACAACAGAAGTATTTCACAACGTAAAGGTGAGAGCTAGCTCCTGTGTGTCTATGACAGGTGCAGGCCTGTAGTGGTCCTCTTGAACCTGAAATGAGTTGCTAGAAGCAAAGTGTAGGCAGTGAAACGCTGTCACACTTCAAACAGCAGTAGACCTTCCCTCGTCGTATTTTCACTCCAGCCTAATTTAAATACTACATCCCAGAGAGCTGCTGCTTTGAACTTTCTCTACTTGTTTTTTCTCATATCTTCCTGTCACCTGGCACTGAAATGCGTCTTTGTGTTTTGAAACAAATGAATTTTGTTCAAAGTCACATGATTCTCATGAGCAGCAGGTCCATACAATATTAAATGGGAAATGCTGTGTGTATGCCAGTGATTCGGGCTTTAGAAAACATGTGAAACATCTGGCCAGATGTATTATACATCATTCATTAATGTAGGACTAAATCGTGTTTGAGAGAGAAGAGAGAGCGACCCAATTGCTTGCCTAGGTTGGATTCTGCAGCTGGGTGTTACTATCTGCTGGACATGTAGCCATGGATTCTGCCGCAGGGTCATCGGCCAGGGTCCACCATTCATGGATGTTTCACTCTTTAACCCTGGTACATGTCCTGGTGGCAAAGCAGTGGGGAGGACATCCCTCTACCACCCCCTGCAGCTGCCCCTCTTGTTTACTGGACCCCAATTCCTTTCTCCTCAGACACAGCTAATGCCTCTCTGGCGAGGTCTTCGGTTGCCCTGTGGAGCTCTGCCCCAGTTACACCTATGTCCCGAAGTAGCCGCGGTGTTGACGTGCCGATGATGCCTACTTATGCAGGTGACGGTCAAGTCTGCCTCCCTGGACTCAGCTGCCAGCTCTGAATATTTCATCATCTTGCGCTCGCGGGTAGGCTGCACTTCCTCCTCCCAAGAGATGGTGAGCTGGATGCAAAGACCGGTGTTGGCAGCAGCAGACCACAGCAGTTCTGGCCAGAGTGATTTCGTGGTGATCGCTGAAGGGAACTGCAGCCCCTAAAGTCTCCATAAGCCTTGTGAACTGGTTTTCTGTGCTCTCTACAGGCCTTACAAACTGGATGAGGTGTTCTCCTCAGTGGTGGGATGGTTGCTGTTGACAACGTGCCTGCAGGCTTCAAATATTTCAACCAATTCCCCTGAGGACCTGGTTATGCCATCTGTAGTGCCCTTGGGTCAGCGCGGTCTTGCACCCTGACAGGATATGTTGGAGGCTGGTATCGCAGAGGGGGCAGCCCTCTTTATTGCAGAAGCATTTTTTTGTGCTTGATGCAATGACAGGTCTTGAATCAGTGACCCTGAAAACACACTGTGTAAGTGAAAAATGTCTTCTGTTCTTGTCTTTAATAACCTTCTTTATCCACAACTGAGCGTTATTCTTCAGTGAGAGAATCATGTTTACAGTAAACGTTTTAATTGATTTCCTTATAAATACCCTTAGAATAAAGCCAGGCTTGATTAAAGGATAATTATACTGAATTCAGGTCAGGTTTGTGATAATTATGTGTTAGTAACTCTACTTGAAAAAACAAACAGACACTATACACGGACAGTAATCGTGCACTGTACCTCTAGGGCAGCAATACATTTTCATCAGACTCTCGTGGCTGTGAGAGAACCATTTCTTTTATCAACAGTATGACTTTTCTATTTTTTGTAAATAATTACAAAATGGCTGCCATAATTATGCTTTTTACTTGGCTTTTTGGGGGGTTAAGCTTCTGTTAAAATATGTTAAAGTACAATCGAGTTATTTTGGTTAATGTTGGGATAAATTACTTTGCTCAATAATAGACCACTGTTTTACTTGCTTTTATGCAAAAACAGCCCTTGTTGAGTCCCCAAGGTCCACAAATTGTCACACACACACACAGATAAAAAGACTTTCACGCTTTGTGTGAATATGAATTTTCAGACAAAGCAGGCTAAAATTTTAGGCAAAATACAATAAAACCAATGCAATTAATATGAATCAATACATATATTATACAAATATGGGTAAATTAAAATTCTAAAATATAAAACCATCATTAAAAGGTTTATGACTGATTGTCCTTATGTCAGAATAATAATCTATTAAACCGAGGAACTGCTTTTAAAGTGGATGCTAGGCA
Organism: Cephalopholis sonnerati; assembly: GCA_019142605.1. Classification (NCBI taxonomy): domain Eukaryota; kingdom Metazoa; phylum Chordata; class Actinopteri; order Perciformes; family Serranidae; genus Cephalopholis; species Cephalopholis sonnerati. Next base: position 24,321,501 of record JAGQAX010000013.1, on the reverse strand, counting down.
CTTGCATCTTCAGGGGCTGTTCTCACACTGCATTTTATACACACTCAAATCCACTGTTGTCAATTTAGACATGTGCAAGGCGCACTCAAAGGTGAGAGCTATGTTGTTGTGTGGCACAAGTATTCCAAAGTGCTTGTTTTTAAAGGTGTGATGGCTGCGCCCTGACAAAGAAGGCATGTCATCGCATGTCATGTGATGAGGAACAACAAATCACACCTGGCAAATACCTTTCCTTTTGTCCGTAAATATCAGCCTGATAAATATGAAGGACAGGCTGATGTGCAGGGACCTAAAAAACAACACCTGGAAGAAGATCAGCTCCGAACTCAGGATTTCCGGTAAGTAGGCTATGCTAGCTGCTGGTTATTGTCATTTAGCAAAATCAGGCACAATCTGCCTCCGTGCCCTTGAAAGTTGGCACTGAAAAGGCACAAGAGTAATACCCAGAACCCAACCTCACGTTTTCCCAGTGGTAAAATACTCGGCATGTGTCCCTGCCCTAAATGTCTGTCCCTAACAAGTCTGTATATACTGTAAACTGCAGATGTATGCCAAATGAATGACACCAATGAGGCCTGAACTTACTGTTTGACCATTTTAACCTTCATTTGTGTCCCTTTTCCCTTTTAAAAATGCTTGCCCATCAACTAACGTTCACTTAAATGATCATTTGCATTATTCATCTGATTTATCTTATATCTAGATTATCTGTGTTAGCCACATAAGCAGTTTTTGTTTACTTTTACTGCAACATTAAAGATTTCAGTCATTTGTTCAGAACACAGTAGAAAAGACGCAACTTGAAAGGACAGAAGTTTGTGTTTGTGTCAGCACATAACTGATGTCTGTTACATCTTTGACTGTGACTGTTTGATTGTATGTGCCTTCTCTCAGAACCAGCTCTTTCTGAAACAAGGTAAGGAATTCATGACATGATCCCTTCTCAAGCTGAAAGATTTTGTTTGACGGTGATGGGAGATGTTGCCCCACTTTCTGCTTAACCCCCATGGGAACAGTCCTCACTCTTCCCTCCTCGCGTGGTTGAAAACAGAGAGCCAGGCGCAGTGAAACAACTGCACTAAATACAGCCCTGCAGTTACCATAGAAACCAGCGCTGGTGCATCCCTGACTAGTCCTACTGTATTTCATTTTGCACTTGACCCAGAAAAACACTAGGAGGTTGATGTTTAGTTTCTTCCCAGTCAAACTTTTCAGAGTATAGGTGATATAACAGGCAGGAACAAAGAGCTACACCATGAATGAGGAATAAGCAAAAATCCGGGAGCTTTCTTGAAGAAACAACAGGGAAAGATGCAGAGGTGTGAAGAAGATAGAGAGGTAAAAACGTGCACACGGGCAATGATGCCAAAGGCGCTTCAGGCAGAGTGAATTTACAGTGACAACAAAATCGAGTACCGCTGTAAGGCTGGCTGTAGCTAAACTGGACTGGACAGCACATGATCGCATTTGAAATATATCAAGTCCTACTTCTGCTGACACCTTTCCTAAGATAAAGGACGATGCGACACTGATTTTTTTTTTTTTTAGGAGTAGTGTAGCAATGCTGCTATTAAAGTTATATAATGCAAGGTGCTGCACTGCATCAAAAAAACATTGTTTTAAAGACAACATTGCCTGTCTCTCTTAAAAATTCAGATACAGATTACATTAAATTCAAAACAGCCTAATAAATTCTGCCATCTTTAGAGAGAATAACCTTATGTGTCAAGAGCCACAAGTCAATTATCAGAAAGCTCAGCTGGTAACTATAATCTTTCCATATGCTCCCGCTCTATAGGCCTCCATGATGTCCAAGCATTTCACCATGTTAACTCGTTTTACACTGTGCTCTTAGGTCCACTGGGACATCATTATAGTGTCCAAATAGATCAGGAGTAGTGCATTATACTGCAGCCAGGCCTTAATCTGCTGCACATTATAAAGCCTCTATATCATTATCACCCATTTTAACAACACCCGTTGTTCCCACAAATGTCTTTAATGTGATAATACACCAAATGTACATGATTTCACACATTTATTTGCACTGATTAACTGTACAGTGACACAGACAGCCAAGAGAGTAGATGTAATACGAGACCTCTAGCATGTGAGGTTTGTATAAGAACAGCTGCAATAAATGATGCAACAGTATCATACACTGAACGGCAGCTACATTTGGGCTCTGGGCACCCTCAAGATCTACAGGCTCCCACATCTATCAAGCCAACAAGTCACAACTGATCTCTAAAGTCCTCACACTTCACAGGAATTACTGCTGCTACAATCCAATTTTGTGGCTTGCAGTTGGACTATATTCAGCGTTTACAGGGAAATGATATCAGTAAGGGCTTTCTATACAAAAAGAACTTATGTAGTCAGCAGATATAATAAAAACATTTCTAAAAGGCAATCAGAGGAGACAAATGAGGGACTGCTGAATACATTTTCCATGATAAATCTTCAAAAGCGACAAACGTCTGGTGTTTCTGAGAACAATGGCTACATTGTGTATTACAGTAGGGCCTCCATTTTATATACACACAGTGATGAATGTGCAGTATTACATATTTCAGGGCCTTTCCAACACTTATTGTTCCCTTTTTGCCTTGCTTAGAGATATGGACTTTTTTCCTTTACAATGCCATGTTGCAAACACACAATATAAATTGACTGTAAATAATATTCACCCAAAGGATCAATACATGACGTAATTCTATTACTGTTTTTGACCTCTGGAGAGAAGAGCTGCAATGAGTAATCAATTAGTTAATCAGTTAATCAGTTAACCAGATAATCGACTAACTGGTTTAAGGATTTTTTTCAGAATAATAAACAAAAATTCTCTGATTCAAGCTTCTGAAATGTGAATGTTTTCTGATTTCTTTACTTCTCCATGACTGTAAACTGAATATCTTCCAGTTTAAGACAGAACAAGACATTTTTCAGAGACATTTTATAGACAAAACAACTAATGGATTCATCTAGAAAAAAATCAACAGATTAATCAACAATAAAAATAATCATTAGTTGCTGGAAATCTGTCTTTTCCTGACTCAACTGAGTCTCAGTATAGAAGTAGCACACTTGTTTCTTCTTATATCACTAATACTAATGGGTGGAGATTAATATATAATATATACTAATGTGATATAATATATAATATATACTAATGTGCAACAGCAGGACAAAAGAAAATGAGAAGAAGGAAGCAACTTGAATCAAATGATTAAAATAAAATAATAAATGCCTGAGACAATATACATTACTTATGTAAATATGTGTGCAAATATGTTTATGCCTAAATAATGAGTCCAATGATCTCAAAAATCTCCAAAATCCTTACACCTCTGAGTAAGAATGTCACAAAAACTAATTCTAATAGGAACAGGGTCACAGCATTAGGACTGCAACTAACATTTTACCCCCACTATTTATTAGTCTGCAGCTTATTTCCTCAATTACTTGATTAATCATTTGGTCAAATAAAATGTCAGACAATTGTAGTGTAATATGTGCCGAGACAACACACGACTCTTTAAAGTAAAATAAAGGTATTCAGCAAAGCTAAATTAAGTGTGCAGTCACTTCATCAGTAATGTGTGCAGATGTGTGAACACGTACAGGTGTAAGAAAACAATACATATAGGTGAGCTGTCACACCAGTGCAGATGTCACCCATCACTCCTAATGAGCTGCTACCTAAGAAGTTAGTCTTGAAGTCGTCACAGTATATAATGCCGCATTTTCTTAAGCTTCAGGTGCAGTTCCTAAATTCCTCTTAGCACCAGAACAAGAGCTCAAAAGCCAAAGATATTCTATTAATTATCACATATTGCTTCAGCGCTGCTTGCGTTGGCTGACTGGTGAAAGAGCAGTGTGCATCAAGATGGCTCGCATAAGCATCACAGGAATTATCAAAGAATTTCAGCCAAACATATTTGAGGACTCAGTCAGAACAAGACTCAGATGACAAGTCTGCTGTGCATCAAAATCAATAACTAAGCAGATGTTTAAGAATGCTAACTGTGGCAGCGGTTGACACCATGTAAGTGTTTGTGAAACATACAATAATATCTAGCGTAATGGGGTTTTTGGTAGATAGTGTAAGGAAGCTCCAGGGTCTGGTTTATACCCAAAAACTGCACACGTGTGCTGTCAAAACTTTCAATACACTAATGCTGACTCTGCTCTCTGAAAGGTTTCAGATTTCTTTGCTGGTGTTGTGTCGAAGTCCGTTCCTCCATCGATACATGTGTCCTGTGTTAAACAGCAATTGGCTTTCTTATTAGTGATGTATCTAATCTGACTTGCCTGGCGTCTGTTTGACTCTCAGGTTTTAAGGAGGTGCACAGACATCTCCACCTAAAAAGAGGAATATGAAGACCTCTATAGTGACAAATTATGCACTGATCCAAGTCAGTATAATCAAGGTCAGACATTTTATGGGACATGAAAAGAAGAAAAAAAGCATTTTTGAATAGAGGGGATTTTTACAGATTAATCAATATACCAAATACCTCTCAGATAATATTTTAGCTCCACTGACTAATAGATCAATCAACAAACTGTTTCATCTCTACATAGCTCTATGGTGATATTCTATTTTTTCTTGTTACTCTCCTTAGGAAGGGCAGAACAAAGGGCGACTGTACAAAAGCGCCCTTGCAGCTGATACATATTCAGTGTCAGTGGTTTCTCTTTGCACTGAGCCACCCGGCCGCCATTCCTGCTCATTCAGTAGCTGCTGAGGGAGAGGAAAAGGCTTCTCATTCACTCGCATGTTCACAGACAGTGTGGGGATTTGAACCTCTGGTGGTCTAACCTTTAGCTTCCCGCCATCATATTCTCCTGCAGCCAAAAAAGGCAAACGACTGTCACCCTATATAGCAGCATACCTCATAGGCTGTGGTGCTTGTAGTCCATTTCACTTATAAGACCTTCTAAATTGTCCACTCCTCTATTATTGTAACAGCCAATCAGGCATTCAGCAGCTTTAACAGGCAGGCCAAATAAGATAATGATTGAACAAATGCAGTGGCAAATTGGACTCATTTTCTGATTATATTTTTTGCATTGAGCTGCGGTGCTCCATAATGACTGTCTGACATTGCGTAAGCACTGGGTTGCACACTCCTGTTTTTGTCTTTAATGGTAATTTGAACGGCATTGGCATATAAGCCTACACTGCTGGATGGGGCTGAGCCAGTCCTCCGCAGTAAGGGCCTGCCGGCATCATATTACACTGCTGGAAATCTTCTATTAACTGTGAGCAGTATGGCACGAGACAACTGCGGTCTTTCTAAGTGGTTTTTGTGAGCACTGTTAAAAGGAAAAGCAGATAGAGTCATAGAGATGTTACCACTAAAAGGTGTCTCACAGCGTGGGAGGGGCTTAAAGAAACAAATTATATGTTACAAGTGTATTTACACCATGAGTAATTTGTCACAAGCCATTTATAAAAATCACCACCTGCCACACAAATGCCACAGAAGATCTGAGCGCAACCAAGGACCTGTGTAAATAATATGTCAGCCGGGAGAATGAAACATGATGGCTACAAATGTGCTGTGCCTTGAAGCAGACTATGGTAGAGGAAAAACTGCATATATATATATATATATATATATGGTTTTCACACATAAAATACAACGTTAAGTGACAAGACAGCATAAAAAAATATGTTACTGTCCATTTTGTATCATGGGAGAAAATTTGCATTGAAGTTAGACGTGATTACATGTCAACAGAATGTCTTAAGTATGCTCTCATTTTAAGTCTTGCTTCAGTGGAAAACCTCAGCCGATCAGAGAAAAACAGTGGACGAGAAAAACGATTAAATTAGTGTAGATATAACCCCTGTAATGGCAGGCCTTGAGAGATGATTAATGGTAATTGTATGACTTGATCAGATAGTTAAAAGAAATTCAAATGAGACTTGGTGTGCAGGCTCAAATGAGCATGGTGAACAATGCAGAGTTTTTCTATCTTATAGAGACGGATTGCTCTCTAAAATGACTTTGCAGAAATCCAATAGAAATTAAAGGGGTCCTCATCTTTAGAGAAAATCTTAATAATCTGGAATCAATAACAATCTGTAACATGTTGGCAGTTTCAGCAAAAAAGTTGTATCCAGCAGTGGTTTTTAAATGTTAGAATAAATGTTAGAAACTTTTACGTACATGGTCTAATTTAATATTTATCTTTCACTTAGAGGAATAACACGCAAAGGAATCCAAGTGGACCATTTTTATACTTGCTTTAAAAGTATACTATGCAGGATTTTCCTAAAAAAACAATACACAGACTCGTGCAAAAGTAATCCCTCTTAACCATCATTTATGACCCACTAGAAGTGTGTGGCACTGTATTTATCTGCATTTTGTTATTTTGCTGTTTTTGGGACGTTCCTGAGCACAGTGCAAGTGAGGTTGGGACTTTTTTTTTTTTTAAGGTAGCGACTAGGTGCCAAACTGTAGGCAGAAGGTATCCAAGAGAAACTTACAAAGATTGCAGACACCGGCCAAAAAAAACACAAATATAGCAAACAAGAGTGAATCTGGTTTGACTTTCATTTTCACTTCTGCTAACAATTTCGCCAACAATTCTTGCATAGCGTATCTTTGATCACCTAACCTTGAATTTGGAAACTACCAACCTGTGTTACAAACCAAAAGGTGTGGTGTTTAAAAGATGTATGGATTTAACAGACAGTCAAAAATTTAAACCAATGTCATTTGTTGCATTATGGTAACTTTAGGATCCAGTGTTTTAAGAGCTTGACCCAGACTAGGGCCAGCATTTGGTTGCTTAGTTACAGAAAATACTACAAAGATGGTGAAGAATAAGACCGGAGATTTCTTTGCTTGGACTGACGATGAGGTTGAACTGGTACTGAAAGTAACACATGAGAATAGGGTGGTTAAGGTGGCGGAAAACAGATTGGGAGTTTGTTGAAAAGCAAAATACAGCTACAAACTAGAGTGGTACTGGGAGCATTATCTATCACCAAAGGAAGCCACGGCAATGGAAAGGAAAAAGGATGAAATCACTAAAAGGTATGTAGACCTAGCTCTGATGTTTTGGCTTGACATGTCTTGACTGATAAGACCCAACGGAGAAGCGAAAAGTGAGTGTCTGTGTCATCATTTGCAAAAGTGTCCGTTTCACCTGTCAAGATTAAAATGCAACCCTGGAGTTTCTGAACTAAAACAGGGTCAGCAAGCATTCTCAAAGGTCTCTGTTTTAGGGGTTTAAATGCTGAAATAGCCGAAGGCTAAGTGTAAACGTAGCAATAGTTATGCATTTTTAAATAAAAACGTACTAGGAGTTTGCATATCTTTTAGCAGCAATGAAATTAACTGTTATTTTTTTCCCCATTCCCCCCAATTATCTGGAAGTGCAATACAAATTGCCCTTTAATATTTTATCTTTCTCTAAAACAAATAAAAACAGAAGATATCAAAGCGTTGTTATCTATAAAATACAGTATAATCCAATACCTTAAGAAAACATTACATTTAAAATGATCCTACAGCCTGATCCAGGGCCTTAAAGAATATAATCAATCTTAGAAGCTCATTCTTTACCTTTAGTATCAGTTGACAACATAATCCCACCACACCATCCATTTAGTAGATGTTCTCAGCGTATTATATTCAGGTATTTTAAGAGAATAATTACTTTCTGCACATCTCATCTAGCCTTTCAGCTAACAGTAAAATACCTGAGGTGGCAGCACACAAACCATGGTTATACAGTACACATGAAACTGAGACTTAGATGGAAGCTGTTCATTGTTGGCCCCTGATGCACAGCATATGGGCTCGCAGCAGATATCATTAGCATGGGTGATTAACTGGCCAGGTTAAGCGTCTTGCACTTGAGCGCCTAACGACACTGTCCTCTTCTAGGGATGAAGACGCCTGAACGGCAAATCATGTTATCTCCAAAATCAGAGCAGCAGCAGGGTGCCAGCTCCGGTGTTGGTGAGTGACACATCATACATATTAGGTGGCTTTTGTTTGTGGTTGCACAACTGAGCGTGAGAAACAATGAGGACACGAGCCAACGTCATGGGGAGGGGAGGAGAGGGGAGAGATGTGTCACAACAGAGTGACTGAGGGAAGTTGTGATGATTCCTCCTGGATCGAAACACACCCATCTCACGTTCAGACTTGATGACAGCATGTTGAGAGAAAGTTCGAGGGGGTAATAACAGGGTGGCAGCCCAAACACATAAAAGCAACTTAAAGAAAATCTATTGTGAATCTCAAGTTCAAAGACATTTCAGTCAGCGGTTGACTGTGAGCTGGCACTGGGGATTTCTCTCTTTGTATTGCACATTCTTCTTTATGACTCTTTGAGGCACCCAACACACACATCAGGTGACAGATGGTAGTTTCCTCTAGCTACCACGCAGTGTTTGTTAGATTATCTTTAGACTAATGAGGTGTAATGAGCTCTATTTTTGACTTTTCCCTTCCTAACCTGCAGGAATGCCAAAAAAAGAAAATCTCCTATTGGCACACTGAGTTCCTAAAAGTCTTTAGAGTCTGCAGAGTGCACTGCATTTACGGGTGAGAGGTCACAGTGCTGCCAGAGTCCCTTTTCATCCTGTGAAGGCACAGTACGGGTTTGGCAGAGTAATTCCAGGCAGTGAAAGGGATGCTTTCACCATTAGATGCTGTTGTTCTTGTGCAATTCCTTGAGGGTCCATTGCTACCTTTAAGTGCCAGGATAGATTTTGAGGTAGGTGAAGTTTCACTAGAAAGAGAACTTCAGACTGCTACTTTCACTTCCTTGAACTCCTCAAATCCCTTTCAACCTAACGGTCAATTGACTCTTCGTTTTCACTCAGAGCGGCGGCTATGTCACGCCGCTGTTGATGGAAAAGTGGCACCGTTTTAAGCACGATGCCTCTGAGCAGTCGCATGACCGGTCCCTTCTCGCTTGTGTTGTTCACCCACTGCCATGCTGAGAGCGTGCAGACGGGAGGAAAAGTGATGAATCCCTGCGTATCCAAATCCAACCTGTTCTCAGAAACAGCAGGGGGATGAATATATTACAGCCTAACGATTCATTAGCTGAATGTCAGCCACTAAGTGTGCACTGACAAGGCCTTGCCTTTCAACCAGTTCACTACATGAAAGAAGACCTTTAGTTAGACTTGAGTCATCCACACAATAATTTAATACTTACCATAATGGCTTTCTGTATTTTAATAAGTGATTTTCACTGAAACTTCATCTGCGAACCTTTGCCCTCTATAAAGTGATTTTCTACTGTGATAGAAGCTTTCAATTTCCACTTTGAATAGAAGTGAATATGGGTTTATGAACAGCCACCCTCTCATAATAGCTGATCCAAGAATCCACAGACACCACAAGAGTTGGGTCCATTTCTGGTTGTGCTGGTCCGGTCTGGCTTGCATAAAGTTAAACCAGTTTAACTTTATGCAAATAGGCTGAACTGGTGTTTGCCACATGTTCTGGCAAATGAAAAACTAGCCTACATCAGCAACCTGTGCCGACAGTGTCATGGCACTTAATCCAACTTGTATTGCATTAGTAATAAGCACTATGACAATGTGATTATCATAATATTATGTTTATAAATGGACTAACAGAACCACTAGTGTCTGACAGGCCGTGAGCTGAGCACAGGCAAGCTGAAGGAGACCGCACTTCAGTAGAGGGAAGAGTGGGGCACATTGTGTTTGTTTACTAGAAAGGTCATGTGTTTTTTGGGGTGACGAGATGAGACAAAGGTGAGTTAGTCTCAAAGAAAACTGCGCCAATATGACAACATTTTGGATTTGAAGCTGATGACAGAGGTGTCCTATATAACCGTGAGTGATGGCGTGCGCCATTTTCAGCTAAACTTTTGTTGGACTTTCTATTTACTCCTGTCACTGTCTTTGTAAGCTCCGCAATAGACAGGGAACTGCTGATTCACTGAGTTGAATTGAGGAAATATTTGTACAATACCTCCTTATTTCAATACAAAAAAGTAAAACAAGGTGGCAGCTAGCTGGAGGGAGATCATCAGAGAGCTAAATGGCAGCCCTGTGATAGTCTGGCGACCTGTCCAGGGTGTACCCTGCCTCTCGCTCGATGTCAGCTGGGATAGGCTCCAGTGCCCCCGCAACCCCTAACAGGATAAGCATTTCTGAAAAATTAATGAATAAACTAATCAATGGCCCTCGCTAATAACAAGCTAGGGTACTTGGTTATATTGTGGCCTATGTCACTTGCAGTAAATATCACAAAATAAAACATGTTTTCTCTTTTAAAAAGTGACTTTTCAAACATGGGAAGATAGCAAGCAGGCTGTGGCTCAGAGACAGAGCAGGTCGTCCACTAATCAGGAGATCTGTGGTTCAATCCCCACTCCGCGAGTCTAAGTATCCTTAGGCAAAATACTGCGTGTGAATGGTTACTGAGTAGCAGGTGGCACCTTGTATGGTAACCTTTGCCACCAGTGTACGAATGGGTGACTGCAACACATAGTGTAAAAAATGCTTTGAGTGGTCGAAAGACTAGTAAGGCGCTATACAAATGCAGTCCATTTAACATTTTACTTACCCATCTTTTAAGTGATCTGTGTTCAGTGTGATCGCGAGTGCACAGGTACTAGCCATCTGGTTTGTTTACATGATGTAACAGAAGTGCTTATTTAATAGATTCAGTGTGAACAGAGAGCTCTGATGTCACGCACTGCGATGCAATAGTCGGACAATGTACTGTTAGAACACGGTATCATTATGTTCCACTATGGAGTAACTGTTGAGTCAAGTGAAACACTGGTAAAATTTGATATACTGGTCTGGTCCGGTACTTGGCTTAATGTCAAACTAGTTTAAACATTTTCACATCAGCACAGACATCCCAAAAAATATCACTGCCAACTAGTGTAGGTTGCAACCAAGAAAATATTGGGTTTGTTGCACAACAACACAGCAAACAAGAGAAAATATAATGCAACAACCAAAATTACTTCTGTCTGTTGACAGTGTAGCCTCAAGATCCATTTAATAGCTGTTCTGGGGCTTTCAAGCATATCACCTGGATTATTAAATTAGCTGTTTTTTTTCCGTCTCAATGCAAATTTAAATAATTCTAAAGGTGATTTACTCTGTTAGACAGTGATTGCAACACAGCTGCTCACATATTGCACAAGAAAGAGTTCAGCCAAGGATTCACTGAAACTCCCCCTTTTTTTTGCAGAGCCCTTTTCAGAAAACAAGATAAGAAGATGAAGGTAAAAATATTAATGTTACAGAAATATCTTTATCTGTCATGCTCAGAGTATTTCACTGCAAACACTGTAAAGCCTGAAATTTTCCAGTTAAATCCCCATGGCCATTTTGGTGCAGCAGAAAGATACGACCTCGGCATACAGAGAGAAAGGCCAGAATTCTGTTTTTAATACTTAATTTTGAAGTCACTGCCGGTAAGTGATCTTCGCGCTCTCTGCATACTAATTTGCACAGACGTCGTCCTTGAGAACCGTGCGATTAATAATGGATACAGTGTGACTATATGCCAATAGCATATAGTCACATGAGCTGCAGAGCACTGAACTGCAACGCTGGGCTTGAAAATGTGCTTCCTTCCATCTCCACATTTCAAATGCAGAGTGTTTAAATTAACCAAGACAATTAAGAGTTAAATTCTGCACCGTTAAATTGATCCTCTCTTGTGGTTTTGCAGCAATGGGGTGCAGGAAATCAGTGAAATCTGATCATGTAGTCAGAGCATGCCCTATAGCTACACACCTGCATCACAACTGTCTGCAGCATTTCTAACACTGCTTTCTACCTACAGAATATGCGTGACATCCACATGGGATGTTTATGAAAATGCAGTCAGAATTATCCGCTATAAATGAATGGCATTCTCCTGATTGTTTGGGGTATTATACTGGCAAATATCCAGCAGGAATACAGCGGATTAACACCACAAAAGATTTCAGAGAGTGTCAAAGCTCAGCACAAAAGATTGCTCACATTATTGTCATCCTTTTATTGTTAAATTCACGAGACGAAACAGCTGTCAAATTAGTATCTAAGATGAGGAATTCAGTCAAAAACCCTTGTTCTTCTCTGTGAATCTATCTGTAGTGCATGTTTCTAAACTGATATTACATGGCCCTGCTCCCAATTTAGACACATGCAGAAAGATGTACCGACAACAACATCTGCATCATTCCACTTAAGGTGCATCTTTTATCAGGTGAAAAGACTGACATCTTATTTTATCCTGAGTGTGATCTGAGAGGAGCCAAGCCTGCAGACCAATGTTAGTTAACATGTAAATGTTGTATACTGTGCACACTGCATGTAGAGCAAATACATTTGCCGGCTGCAGACTCATTTGCTAGGGGCCATTTCTACATCTCTTAACAAAGTTAAAACAGAAAGCAAACAAGTTAAACATCCATAATTAAACAAAACTGAAACATTTTCTTAAAATCCAGCAGAGAAGATAATGTATCTGGGCCAAATGAGACACCAGAGTGTTCTTGTTAACCAACATCTTAGTGCTGATGGACGCGCACTGCACATTAAAATCTTACTTGCTTAATAAAGTTACTGTGTTAAATAAAAACGAGTGGTCCATTGCCTTCTTTCAGTTCAGTCCTTTGTGAAATGACCCGGAGATCCTCTTCTCTGCTACACTGTCAGCTTTTGTGAGGTGTCCTAAGCGCACAAGATCCCTCCTTTATATTTTTTTTGTCAAATCTCATCCAGTACTGTCATTAAAAGTAGGCTTGAGTTTTATTGTGCTGTGTGAGCCACTTTCAAAATGGATGGACAGATGGAGCTTTATTGTAATTCTAAAAAAAGATCTCAAGGGGAAATGGTGGATGAAGAAATCTCTGCCTGAATTACAAAAGGGTACATTTATTGGCACTTAGCTGGTTACTATATGCGGTACACTGTAGTGGCATGCACCATTTGCTCTAATGGTTGTAAAGTCTTAATCCTCTATCTCCTGGAAATAGAAATGTTTACTATTCTTGTCCTGTTTAACAGGAAATTGTTGTTGAATTAGTTTTGCGTTCGTGCTCGAAATTCAAAATATGACAGTACAGAAGGTGTTTTATGGACAGAAACTGAGCCTCTACTGCAGCACCCTCTAGGACTGTGACAGTCCTGGTAACCATTGGAAACGGTCTACTGTGCAGAGGACAAAGGCAAACCTGAAGGATGGGACCTGCCAATGATTCCCCCTTGTGTGCAGCCACGAGACTCACAGGCCATGTTGATTTACTGACAAAAACAAGGTCCCCTTCTGTGTGAGTCAATGCTGGTGTGAAACACTGCTCAAACAGGATATTTCGCTCTTTACTGGTACTCATCTCTCAAAGGTAATGGCTCGGAAAATCTGAATGTCTTTAAAAGGCAACAGGGACTACAAGGCCATTATACATTTCTTATCCCACTGACACTGCCATCACAGCGTAGACAGGCTGACATAGAGGGTCACTAGCTTATTACTCTCTCATAAGTGGTACGGTCCAAACCTAAGGAAAGCTATCATACAGACTTCATTAAGTGATGGTTTAAGTGTGTAACCCGCACATGGCAGATTGATTCAATGTCAATTCCAGCCATCGCTCCCATCACAATCATTTCAAGCATTTACAGGATGTGAAATTACGAGTCACGGGGGGTGACAGCTCAGCGCCTCGTGTGCTGCAACATTTCCAGCGGCACCTTTGACGTCTTCATGATTTCAGGTTTAAAAAAATCACCTTAATCCGAGACGTGATCAGTCTCCAGCGAACCACATATTAAAGGTGCTGGAAATATATCTGTGCACCACGAGAACATGTGGTCAATAGTTGGTGTACAAGACTTACCTCGCTAAGCCGGCTTATACTTTAGCTCATAGCACTTCTAAGCTTCTTAACGAGTAAGCTCAAACTGAGCTAATTATTCATGGACAGCCTCCGTCTCAGGGAACACAGCCAGGGATGAGTACCTAAAATCATGTATTTTGTACTGTAACATATGGAAACTGTTTAATTACCTACTGTATTTCATAAACCATGCAGGAACATCTATCATGGCTTTATGTACTATAGAAGGAACACTGCTCTCTGCTTATTGCTTATGCTTATTGTTCTGGAAGGTAGTCTTACATCAGACTTTTGTCATCCGCAATCACTTGCTTCTGGCTTGCTAAGCTTAAACTGTGTCGCAGCTATGATATCTTGATGTTTTAAATTAAGTCTGTAAGTCAGCTGGGGATACATTTTCTCTCATGTTTTCTAATTCAAGGCAAACTTTTGTCCCCAACAGATTTAAAAGCTGACTCTTACTGTTAATTGTTATTCATCTTAATATGGCTTTCCCATGTGCCTTTGTCATTTTAATGTAGCTACTTCAAAGTCAAAAGTCTCTTTCATGCTGCTTTTCTGTTACGTTGCTCACTGTCATCAGAAATGGGGACATTTTTTATCACTGGATTATGGGAAGAATCTGGAGTTTGTCAAGATTAAAAACTAATTACCCATTTACTGACGACTACTATTGAATTAGTAGCCCAGGATAAAGAGCAAACACTGCTGTACATTATATCTGTGAACATCTTTCATGCAAAACATGATGTCACTCTCATTTTCCCTCATATTTTCACATTAGCATTTCATGTTTACATGCTCAAGAACATAAATCCAAATTGCGTGCATTTGCTGAAATTCATTTAGAGCTTCATTCGAGATCCCAAAATACCAGACGCGTTTTAATTTCATACCATTAGCAAGGATACTTCATTACATTTACATTCTAAATCCCACTTAATCTTTTTTTCCTTCCATTTTTGGCACGTCTACATTGATTTTCCTATGTATGTAAATCGCTTGCAGAGGTACTTCATCACCGCACTGACAACTTCATAACTTCATTCTGGTGGTTATCAGCATATTACCTAAAAACTCATTTATGACAGACAATTGGATCACCTGTGAGGATCACTGTTGCGCAAAGTAAACATAATTGTCTATGTAAGATTCTACAGTAATCTGATCCAAAATGATTAACAGGGAGTTCCTAACAATGACAAACTCCCAGTCAAACATATTACTGTGAAAATAATTACTTATTTGAATAGTAATGGAAGAGGCTTTTGTTTGAGAACCACAATGAACTTATATTCCACTTGCATAGTGGGAAAACAGTGAAAACTGTGCATTAGCTGATTTTACATCAACGATGGCTATATTAAGGTACCAGTTTTCATGAGTACATGTAATGCTAAATTGTGATGCTATCAGCCAAATTAAATGCAAATGGTATGCAAAATACTAAAGAGAAAAAAAAAAAATCACCTTTCTATGTAGCCTGTCTGTGTGTCAGAACAGGGCACACATAATGTGGAAAAGCTACAGTCAACCATTGAAAGCACCTGAAGGTAATGATGTATAAACTGACTTAAATGATGCATGACTCAAGACAGAAAAACTCTACACACACTACTGAAACATTTACACCATTCACAGGAAGTACATGCACGTACACGTGTCATGGTCACACCACAAAGGATGCATTGTAGTCAGTCAAATTAGGGCCATTATGATGCATTTAGCAACCATTTTACTGCTTGATACAAAATGAAAAGAAGCATTCACCATTCACAACTTCGAAAGGACTGTCAACTCCGCCTGATATATGTCTGCTGATTTTAAGCCACGCTTAAAGGACCAGTCCGGGGTAAAACTGATCTGGCGTGTATTTCTGGATGATCCCGAGTTGAAATGTGTCTTGGGAAGCAAAATCATGCGAATCGGATGTAGGGCCAGATCAATTTTACCCCGTATTGGTCCTTTAAGTCAGCCAGTTGGTTGGTTTACCACTTTGATATACTCTGTAGTATCAACAACTATTGGAATGTTTGCCTTGAAATTTTATCCGGACACGAATGACTTTAGTGACCCTTCATCTTTTCATCTAGCACCACAAGCAGGTCACTTATCCAGTGAATAGCTCAACATCTACATGAACATCACGATATGCAGCGGCACAACATTTGGTGATATCCTAGATATCAAAGAGATAGTTCCGTTTTTTTAAAGTGGGGTTGTGTGTGGTAGTTATCCAAAGACAGGATATTACATGCAGTAGATGGTGGTTGGCGTGCCCCTAGTTTGAGAAGCTGGATGGAGTCTGACACAGAAACTAAGCAATGTACTGCTGTGGAGGGGTTAGCAATAAAAGAGTGCACTAAACTGAGAGTATTTTCACTACTTGACCATCATGTTGGACAGTCATTTCCAATGGGAAAAAGAAGTCGTTATATCACTCTCTTCAAGGCCAGATTCCACTGAGAAAAAACAGTAATTTAACAATGCTGAACACAGAAGCTGCTGGTCTATCGCTGCCTCTAACAGTTTTATGTTTGCGTAAATGTTTGACTTTGGCATGTAAAAGGGTTAGTTCTGATTCACCAAAGTCACACAATGACACAAACTAACTGACTGATGGAGGCAGTGGTAGACCAGCAGTTCCCATGTTCAGTGAGCTAAAATGAGTGTTTTTGTCAATGGAGTCTGGTGGCTTTGAAGAGAGCATAGATGGAGAACTAAAGCCATTAACAGCTTTTCCATCAGAAGGAGCTGTCTGATGGAAAGGTAAAGTGATGAAAAGAATCTAAATATATCGCCCACTTCTCCAAACTGGGGGCGTGCTGACTGACACCTACTGTATATAATACACAGACTATGGATAATTACCTCATACAACCCACTTAAAAAAAAGTGAACTATTTAAATCCTAATGACCATGGTGATCCCCCCCTCACTCTTCTTTTGGTGCAACTGCTTCAGGGTTTTGTGAAATGTCCCGACAACCTATAAATTGGTTGCTGTGATATTTGGCACATGGTCCACAGGGAATGACTCCTAATAACTCTGGTGACAGTGGTAAACATTATACCTGCGTCACAACAACATTAATAGTTAGCTCAAAGCACCACTGTGCCTTAGTGTGGCTTCAAAGAGTCACTAACATGTCTGTACTCTCTTACTTATGAGTCATTTAGTTTACTGAAATAGCACATGCACCTGCCCTTGGATGACAAAACAAGCATATGCTGTAGATTTTAAATACAACTTTAAAATGACCAAAGAGGACAAAAATAACAAAAAGAAGACATCTGTGTGTCTGTCTGGTGAATATATGTTTGCTTTCTAGTATTGCTGAGCCTTCATTTAACTATTTACAGTGTTTAAATTCCCTCTGCAGTCTCAGAGGACATCTTATTTATTGTCACAGGGTTGAAACAACCCCTTAAATATCAAATAACCTTGATGAACAACATAACAACCCAATTGTCAGAACAAATGTTGGCATTGTACAATTCTGCAAACCACAGATATGTAGCATTTGTACATTATGATGTAGTGGATATTTTCATGCAGGCAGGAACTCATTTTTGCTGAGGGGTGCTGTGAAGTTTAAATGCGTGCGCATGACTATGCGCTTAAGTGAGGCAGATGCCAGCTGCAGACCACTGTTCAAGACCAATTAACAACAAAACTAGTTGTTTTTAGCGAGACATCGGCAGCATTTCCAGCCATGATTATGCCATCTAAGCAGGTATTTTAAGCCAAAACATGATCTTTTCTGATCCATAACCAAGTGGTTTTGTGCCTAAATCTAGCCAGGTTAACTACAGCATTACTGGGATGTAAAGTTTTACCATACCCACTACATAATAAAGTAAAAATGTTGAACACCTTTGGTTGAAGGAAAACTTAAATTGGTGGTTTCTTTAGTCCAAAGAATGTGCACACTCGCCTCAGACACAATTTGTTTATGGATAGCATGTCTCAAAACTTCTAATATTCCTTTTGATTGGTGGCGGACATCCAGTTGTCTGTTCACGTCTCCTGGGCAACTAATAGTGTTATGTTCACTCATTGTCCGCTCCATTATTAGCTGCTATAAAACTTGATATGGATATGCCCCTGTGGTCGAAGTCCCTTGTGTCCAAGATATTTTATGGATCCAAAACTATCCTGGCATATTTCTGGTCTTTCTCAGTCTGTCTGTACTACTGAGTAGCTCCTGGTAGCGCAAATCTCTCTCCAAGTTTAACTTTAGCTGCCCCACGAGCTGATCGCGACCCGTTGCACTTTGACTTGATGTGATGATGTTGACGTATCAGATCGCAGGAATTCATTTAATTCGCATATTTTTAATGTCTTTTTTTACCTTTTACAGGCACTATTTACAGACCGTGTTGTTCCACCTCTTGTCAATGGGGTGGTGCAGCACCCTCAGCACCCACCTTCCCATGCCCTTGGATGTGTTGAAACTTTACATTTCCTCACGTTTCAACAATGCTGTGGTCATGTTTAGGCACAAAATGAACTTGGTTCTGAGAAAAGATCATGTTTGGTCTTAATATACCAAGTTTTGGCAGGCAAAATCAAGGCTAAAACTGCCACTGATGTCTCACTAAAAGCAACAGGTTTTGTTGTTTATTGGTCTTGACCAGTGGTCTGTAGTGGTGGCAGCCATCTTGCCTAGGTGTCATGCCATCCACCATTACCTCCACCTCCTGATGAGAATCTAAGCTCATAAACAGGTCACCAGAACATCGTCACTTTAGTGACACACACAAATGTAACGTATCCCTGATTTGCATAAA
The DNA here is from genome assembly GCA_019142605.1 of Cephalopholis sonnerati. Classification (NCBI taxonomy): domain Eukaryota; kingdom Metazoa; phylum Chordata; class Actinopteri; order Perciformes; family Serranidae; genus Cephalopholis; species Cephalopholis sonnerati. The sequence goes on along the minus strand of JAGQAX010000013.1, from coordinate 24,302,839 downwards.
TGTACAATGCCAACCTTTTCTACTGGCAACAGGGCTGTATCTAAAGTTCACTAAATTCTGGAGTTATTAATGTTAAATTCTGCTCTTTCTGTTAAGTGAAAAGATGTTGGGTAAGCCATCCAATCTTTAATATTTCACTGCAATACTTAATAGGATTCTTGGCAATAAAAGTTGTGTAGAAATACCAGGCTGAGGACATCATTATGACAGCTACTGTGTTGTTTTGTTTGTTTGTATCAGGTAAACTACATGGTTGTAGGCCACACAAGAATTATTTCACCTCGAGCCAAATCATGTGAAGTCTTTTCAGTGTGCCTGGACCAAAATGATAGAGCTGTAGGCTCATCAGCCATATGTTAGGCCACCGATTAAAACTGGAGCCGTGCTGAGAGAAACACAACCCCTCAAGTCAAACACTGAGGTGCATCTGTTTTGGATAAGGCCTGTTTTGCATCTTCAAGTCTCTTCACTGCATAGCTAATTGAAAGGGACAGTTGATTTAAAGTTGCATTGCATGCCAGCACATAGCCTGATTTAAAAAGCAGTGCAGTGGCTTTTTTAAAATCAGCTTCCATCAACATACTATTACACAAACATTCATGATTTCCTGTCATAGGTTCAGATGAAGCATAGCCAATGAGAGCATGTTGCTAAAAATGCCTTTCCTTTCATGTTTTGTCTGATAAGAGTTTCACTTTGTAACAGCTTCAAAGGTTATTTATTATGGTAAAATACAGTGGAGAAAGATGTGATGTGTAACAAAGTGTCGCTGCTGGATTCACACACAGCATATCATGATTACATGGCACACACTTTATCCAGCTGAGCCACCAGGACACCACAAACACCTAACAGGTTTGAGGGATGTTTGCTGCCATGGCAACGCGGGAAAAAACATGGATGTGTCTTATCAACAAGCCTACAAAGGAAAGAAAACCAAAGAGCTTGAGCCACACAAAGCCAAACCAGTGAAATTAAACTAAGTCCTTTTTCAATAGACTAAAAAGTGGTCAGAGAGACTCAGGAAGGAAATCTGCTCAAACCTCGATCATTCCTCATTATTCCATTAACACAGTGTTGTATTTTCTGCCATGTTAAAAAGTACTGAGGCAAAATATCTGTATTTTTTTTCCCTAAATATTGCAAGTGAATTTGGTCTCCTTGCATTTCACAAAGCAGACACACGTTAACATTAGCATTTTAATCCTAGTCATTTCTTCAAATGTATGATTTGAAATTGAATTCTCTCGCGGCTACGTGTAATGATCACAGGGGACATAATTGAAGACCGTAAAATGCACAACGGATTTCGCTGTCTAATACGATGTAGTCTCTTCCCCAAAGCTACTCAGCTGACAGCCAGTTGCCAAGCGTCTTGCTTGCTCAGCTGTCTAATCTAAAAATTACCGACTTGTCAAAATTCAGACTTTCACAGCCATAAAGAGTGTAACGGTACACAAAATTCACTGTTCAGTATGTACCTTGATTTTGGGGTCATGGTTTGGTACATTTTCCGTACGGCAGGGGAATAAAAAAAATGCAGAAAATAAAATTTGTCATTTATTTTGAAAACTTTAACCATTAATGTCAGAACACCAACATTTAGTGCAAGCTCTATCAAAGTCAACCAAGAGCATTTTCGAGTTTTACTCTTCTATTTTCAGGTTTGTTTTCAGAAATGTTGTCCACATTGTCTAAAAGGAGGACACATCTGTTGACACTAACAATGTCTCCAGTCGTTGAAAAGAACAACTTGCACAGGACAGACAGTTCAGCCATGGCTGACTTCTTTAGAGGTAGAGATGGTGATGAGGTCTGAGTCTGCTACCCTGCAGCAGAGGTGGCCTCTGCAATCTCTGTGGCTCTGCTGCAGTATGAAATACTGTCCTGAAATACAAATGGAGGAACATTTTACCTTAGTACAGTTACCATTGTAGCAGCAATATTTATTTCATGTATATTTTTACAGAGCCTTTTACTAGTTTAAAAAATTATAACCTTGATATAAAATAAATGAAACACCTGCTCTATGCTGGACACAATTTCTGAAGCGAGGTGGTCTCAAAATCTCCTACAGCAGCCATTATCCATGTGAGGAAGAGTCCGGAACCTTGGCTTACGTGCCGTGCATTTGTGGTGGAAGTCTTGAAGTTTAGGGTCACAGTATGTGTTCTGCAGGCTCTCTAAAAGTATCTTTAACTTCTCTTATGGTGGCAGTGTCTCCAGGTTCATGGTTGTGAGTGGTGGAATCATTGAAGCTGAAGGTGTAGTTTTACAGCTCTTTATTGTTGGGAGACTCTTCGTTGATTTAAGGACCTCCATCACATCCTTTGCCACTCTCACATCCTGGTCGGACAATTGAACAACGTTTTTATTTCTTGAGTGCTTTTTCTGTCAATGGTGAGTAAATAGCAGCTTGCAGTTCTAAGTAACGCTCCATCATGTCATGACTGGAGTGGCAGCGGGTGGGAGCATTAGCGGTAGTTACTGCTTCGCCATGGTCCGATTTGAAGTGAGAGGCTGCCTGGTGACAAGGACTTGCCTTACAGTCTGTTTTTGTTGACACATTCGGGTGAAGCCATCGTATGTGACTTTAAGCTCAGACATACTTTCTGTATTGAACGTCCACGGAGAGCTGTGGTCACACGGACGCAGCTCTGTTCATAGTGCAACTGAGGGTCTGCGTCACTCCCGAGCAGTACACCAAAAGGCTGGAAGGTATGATTACTGTCCTCCTACTGCCAACACTGCGTTAAACTAAAAGTAAGAACACACTGCTGGGTCCAGAGTGAATGTCTGTCGAATATCCAACTCTCAAACTAACTTGAACATGGTGCAGGGGCTGCGGCTGGCTTGACCACAGTGTTTTGGACTGGATAGGAATGTGGAACAAGAGATTGGAACATGCCCACTTGGCGTGCTTGCTATGTGTACAGTATGCATGCTTACAAAAAATGACCTCCACGCTGACATCCGTATAGGGGTCAGTGTGGACCCTCATAGACATGAGTGAGTTGACGACATTTATGTCACTTGGACCAAAGGGGACCCATGTGGACCCTCGCAGACAGGCAGATGCAGAAACTATAATTTGGCCCTTAGCATGGTTGAAATTTTTCCACAGACATACCCGACTTTATCTGATCCACAGATCTTTACCCATTTTTGTTTTAGCTAATTGCAAAATCCTAATGCTCCCATACAATGAATCTTAAGAAAATACTCCAGCCCTGGTCTCTCATTTGTGTTTGCCATACAGATGGCAGCAGGTCCACATGAGTTTGGCTAACCTGGCTATCTAGGTTTAGCAGAAATGCTAATGTTTGAGTAAGTAGACATTAATTTACTATTTTGACAGTAATTTTTTGGGCATACTGAACCAGTCATCATGTACCTTAAGGTTTGGGACAAATACACATAATGTTACACTCCTAATAAAGGCATTTAATGAATTTCATGATCGACTTTGACACCTAAGGCTATCATATACTCTGTATTCTGGACATATTCTCCGGTGTCTTCTTTTTGTTGATAGCGCATCTGATTCAGTCTTCAAATAATTTTTATATGATTCAAAATACTATCACGATGGTTGCAATGATAGTGCAGAAATAAACTGTAATTCAATTTCAATCCCCTGTTTAAATAATAGTGTTATCAAAATGCCTGTGTAGTCTAAATACAGTCAAGTCAAGATACAATGGAAGCGCTTAGCTGCTGAATGTCTTATCACAGTCACTCAATCGACTTCTCCTCCCCAACCGTGGATCAAAGGGGTATCCATCTGCTATTACCGAGCAAATGCCATGCGCTCTTTCAGTTAGAGGATTTCTCAGACGTTATCTTCTTTTCATCCTGAACCAGAGCTTTATTTCCTCTGAGACATGCACTCACAAAGCAGCACCCAATCATCTAGCAAAACAAAGTATGAGACAAGAGTAAAGGGCAGTTCTTTTAAGTTTTGGATTTCACGGTCTGTCATATTAACATTCAACATTTTACCAATTAGATAATGTATTTGTATCATTTATGGGTGCTTTATTAGGAAAACGTAAGGTAACAGATGCCAAGCTGAGTCAATAATTGTTGTTGTTGAGATTCAAATCTTGCCTCGGCGCTGAGCTGAAGCATGGAAATCCTGACAAATCTAAGTTGCCTTCGGTAAGGAGGATTAATAATTAGAAACACTGACAGCAAAATGCTCCCCAAATTAACATCACATCAGCTCTGCGGAATGATCTTGGACACTTTCGGTGAGATTTGTGTGCATGAATAAGATTTTCCTAAAGCTATGAAAACTAGAGAGGCAGTTTACTAATCTTTGAAGTGACACTTTCTCAAGTTGTTTCTGCGACAACAAATTTTGTGAGGAATGAAACACTGGACTCACTGTATACATACAAATATAGAGGTGGTTTCTTTATAGCCATTAGAAAAACCCATCCAACATTGGGATCCCTTCCACTAGAACTGATGTTAGGTATAGAATACAGATACTTTTAGTTGATCAAAAGAAAATGATTTTGATGATAAAATCAATCATTTCATTTTTAAAAACAAAACAAGATGTTCAAAAAAACATCATCTTGGGCTCTGGGAATTTGTGATTGCTTTTTTCCCCCAACTTTTTGAAATTTCATGGACTGAATGGTTATTCCTCAATTGTAATATTGTGTTTTTATTGTCTTAATTATTTGTTTTTATGTTTTATGCTGCCTTGCTTGACAGAATTTTGTCTTGTGGGAGTAAAAAATAAGAGGCAAATTAATGAAAAAGTAATTAGTTACAGCCCAACTTCAGTGTCAGGTTTATGCAGGAAGGCACTCACAAACTGAGATGCAATGGCACAAAACTTTTCATATCCTTCACCTAATCTGTGTAATAGAAGTGATCAGAGCTGTAAATCCCATCACTCGCTGGGTCTAAAGAGAATTTGCTTTTTTTTTTTTTTTTTACACTGGTATATAAACTGATGCTGTGTCTCAAATCAGATACCTCCGTTTGTACGCCTATATGAAGTACACTGCGTCCACTGTGTACTTACTTATACTTGTGTAATGCCTAAATTTTGACAGTGTAAAGTTGTCTCAAATCAAACATGCTGAGCACTAACTGGAAATGAATACTTTGTGCGGAGTTTGCATGTTCTCCCCATGTCAGCGTGGGTGTTCTCAGGGTACTCCAGCTTCCTCCCACAGTCCAAAGACATGCAGATGAGGTTAACTGGTGACTCTAACGTGAGCGTGAATCTCTATGTGTCAGCCCTGTGATAGTCTGGCAACCTGTCCAGAGTGTACCCCTCCTCTCGCACAATGTCAGCTGGGATAGGCTCCAGCCCCCCACCACCCCCAAGAGGATAAGAAGTTACAGAAAATTAATGAATGAAATTGCAACTGAACACACATAAACACAAAACTTGTGCCACAACACATGAAACCTCAGCACTTAATGATAAAATGTGGCACTGTTAGCTATCTAGAATGCTAACATTAGCATTCATGTTAATGTTGGCAGTACCAAATTATTACAGAATTAACCCAACATCCAACAGCACTGTAGTGATAGGGAAAAATACACACACATACGACCTAACTTTGTATTTTACATTGATTTGTACAATGCTTTGGTGTTTAGTGTGGTAGTCTCCCCTTGGCCGCCATTTCACAAGTTTCAAATGAATAATAAATAAATAATAAATCGAGTAGTCAGCAGATTAATCGATAATGAAAATAATCATCAGTTGCTTGCAGCCCTAGAAAAGATATAAGAGTATTCCATCAGGAAAAAACTTCCATGCATTACAGGGTTTTTTTTTTCGTGATTGTTTAGTCACTATCTCTGAAACCAAGGGCTATTTTTGCAAACTCTACATTAGACATCTCCTGCAAAAGCAAACAATTCTTGCAAAACTCTTCAAACTGTTAAAAACTGTGTTTTTGTGTCATAGCAGTACACACAAGCAACTATTTGAATAAGCACACAAAGCACTAACTAAGTACTGATAGTGGGTGGCTTTCATTTTTTCTGTGCAGGGCATGGCAGTTTGCAATGTTTTGTCATACATGTAGCGAACACACACGCACACACACAGACACACACACGCACGCGCAGGTATCCACAAAAGTACAGATGTGTATTCCACACATTACACACTGTCAATACAAATAAAGTGGAACATTTCTTTTTCTCAAAATGTGCTAATACTCCCCAAACAACAAAAGTGCAGCAGAGGAAAACAAAAACATTTGTGTGAGGGAAAAAAAGAACAGATATATTAGGCTAAATCACACCCTCTTTGTGGGTCTGGCTATAAGACTTCATCTTGAGCTGGACAGCATGAGTAAATGTGGAAAGGCAATTGGTGAAATAATTAGGAAATGTAGAGACCAGTGTTTACAGTTTTGCAAAAAAAAAAGTGTGTTACCAAATTACAAACTAAGTGTAAAGCAAAGAACGTGAATACTGTACAGTCTGGCCCACTTGGCAAATGCACCGGGTACAAGTGTTAATGGTTTCAGAGATAGTGCTTCAAGAATCACTGTTAGGTGTTTAAGCATTCAGAAAAAAACTGTAATTAATTTACCTCAGTGAAAGTGCATGTTAAATAAAGCAGTAAAATGTACTGAAGCATCATAAGTAAAAGCTCTCACTCTGGAGAATGGACCCTTTGGACTCTCATGAGTGATGATTTAACGAAGTATATCACTGCTGGAAAGACTGGGCTGTCTAAGCAGTAGAAAGATACAATACTTGGTAACAAACAATCTCTAATTAAAGGTAAACAGTGAGCTAAAATAGGTTTCTAAAAACATTTGAGGTGAGAAATAGGCAACACATTTACCTTAGTTCTACTGTTTAATCTCAGTTTCTTCAGCCTTCATTTTTACAATACAGGAAACAGTATGGTGCCACTTCCTGTTCACAAGTTCTCGTGTTACAGCCAAATAGAGCACTAAAATATGTTTCTGAAGACATTTTAAAAATAGGCGACACAGTAACAGAATCTTGGTTTATATTTGATCAGCACTGCCTCGTTTTACAGTTTGATCTAAGCTTGGTCTGAGATACTCTTTGTGTCCGTGGCGGCAGGTTAATGAAAGTGCAGAAGTACAATCTGCAGTTGGAACAACAAAAATCCAAATTTGAGCTGAGACATAAGCAGGTAAGATGGAGAGAAGTTCACAACAGTTCATTCACATGGACTACCCACATATTTATGATACAAAGCTGGTTCAAATTTGGCAGTATCCCTTTAAGAAAGTCCATTTTAAAGGCTTGTAATAGCTTTCAGAAAATGCAACACAGCAAAAAACGTTCAGTATTTAAATTGTGTGAATTATGCATACATATTGTAAACCTGAGGGCAAGTACAAATATCCTCACATTTAAAATGAAACATAAAAGACAACAACAAGAATTTCTGCAGTCCTCAAAAATCCGTTCATCCAAACATCCAGGAGGAGAATGACACGCTTTATAAATGTCCTACATCACTAATCCTGGCCACCATAAACGAGGCCCTTTTAGTCAATAGACACCCAGCCCACAACGACTACATCCAGTCATCATCTATCAAGTCTCTCGATAGAGAAAGTAGTTTGTCAGACCGATGTAATGAACTGATCTTTCTGAAGCACGTCAAAGTGCATCATCAATAACTGTAAGCATGGATGGCTCCGAAAGGCCAAAAGCACACAGCTATTGCCTGTTGGAAGATAATCACACTTTAACGAGATTATCACTTTACATTGCCGGGCTGGTTTGTTTGCTAGTTTGCTACATAGTGTTATTGATGTTGGCAACAAACCATAAAGCTTTCATATTGTTTCACGTCTCAGCACCACTCATATGAGCGTGATATACAGCTGACCTTCTACTGGGCGCTGTTTTCTCTGACACGAGTTTGGTTGGCATGTCTCAATGCGTCTTGACAGACAGGTACGCTGAGGGCTGAGACTGTGATGCCACTGCTGTTTTTCTTTTCAACAGTGGAGTTTGAGTTGGTGGAGCTTTTGTTTTGCCAGTTCATATCTCATGCGAGTCAACGTCACCCACCTGCCCCTCAGTGCAGGCCCTTACAGACAATTCCCCACATCACAAAAGATTCAATCGAAAACATGGCATGCTAAACCGCTCATCCGTCAGCTGATTTCTCTTATATAAGCATGCCAGTTTAGAAATGGGCAGTTTAGAAGCCAGTGCTGTGGGTTAATTGGACTCCAGAGAGAGATTTCCACTTTTAAGATAGCAGTCTATTGAGCGTAGTATTACCTTTGCAATGGCCGGTGCTTGCACATGTTTATTGGAGGAAAAACCTAATTTCTTTGAAAAAAAATTCACTGCCCTCACATTAGCATTTACATTTATAGCATTTGGCAGACAGGCTTATCCAGAGCGACTTACAGTGCCGCTCAGTATTCATAATTAAGACAACAGCATCGGATCAACAGAAGACATTTGGCAGCGGCCTGACCATCCCAGCATTCAACTGACCGTAAGTGTCCTACAGAGTGTGCTGGACTAACAAGCTTCAACTCATTCCCTTGAACAGATTTCTATTTATGTGGAACACAATGGGCAGCCACACTTCACTTACTGCAATATAGGATACTGTCTTCATTGTAGAAAATGCTAGACAAAGTGCTCACATTATCAGCATGGCCAATTTCTTTTTTTTGCACTGAATTGTGAAATTGTACTTTTCCTTACTTTGTATCCTTATAATAAAAAGGGTTTTCCACAAGCTTAAGGCACAAGTAAGGTACAGAGATTGTATCATTATAGTCGATCATAGGCTATATTTGGCTGAAGCTGTACTGTCACTTGGCAGTGGCTGCACAAAGCATAGTGTGCACTTGATGCACTTCACATGAGGCTCTGTTCCAAGAGAAATAAAGATAGTTTTTTGGATATTGCAACTGCCCCACTAAGGGACAGAAGCATCCTCAAAGAGGTTTTGACTGAAATCCTCCTTAAGGCACTGAGTGTTTTTTTTATTTTTTTTTCCAGACTCTTGTTTTCAACAATGTCACTGTTGACTGTCTGGAAAATGGTGTAATGACTGGGTTTTAATCACAGCACATTGTAGTGCTGAACACAATTACGCACCAAATGTATTGCCATTTAACAGTTTTATAGATGTTTTTATGTCAAGTTTCTCCTTGGCTCATCCCATTGCTGGCTAAAGCTGGGTCTGTTAATGTACAAATTAGCCAAATAGCCCAGAAAATAAGCTAAACCATAAAGAGTAGGTCTAAGAGACAGTGACACCAAGGACAGACACACATTGTGGGGCATTTCGCTGGCAATATGTGGGACAATAAAAACTATTAAATTCTAGGGATGCACAGATTGTGAAATTCTGGGCCAAAACAGATGTTTAAAATAACTTGGTCAGCAGCAGATGCCAATGTTTTTGTTGTTTATTTTGTTTTTGTTGCCAGGGAAACAAAGACATCTTCATGATGAAAAAATAACTGAATGGTTGTAAAGTAATTCAGTCCTTCATTACACTATCTTTAAATAAGCACAAATTCAATCATACAAAATTAACAATCAAGCTTAAATATAACCTTTCACATTACAAACATCTTTTAAAAAATGCCTGCTTCAAAAGCCTTTTTACTATCTGGAACAGATCACATTTCTCTACACTATCTATTTTATATTGCTGTGAAAACAGCAACAAGTTTCTCGCAAAAAACTACATTTGACAGGATTACATTTGACCTTATCATAAGAACGTTATGATTTACCTTCACCCAATGCTCATTTTAACTGAATAGAGCTTGAACGCATCATAATGTAAGTCAATGCAACCTCTGCCAGCAGTTAGTTCTAGCTACTGGCTGCTAACAGCTAAAATTAACTAGCTCTCCTCCTGCTAATGTCAACACGGATTTGTTGATCAGTGTTGACATTATTCGTGAAACAAAAGAGTGCATCCCCTGGTGTGTCGACAGGGACGGTAGTTTTGTCCTGGAGGGGCCCCGGGGAAGACCCCTGTTCGTTCTTAACATGTCATCTATTGTCCGAATGACAACTGGATGCTGTTAGTTCTGAGCCCTGCTTTGTAGCCTGTGGAAAACTGATTTCACACAACAAACGAACATCGGCCACTGCCAATGGTGAATGTCCTCTTATTTGGCGATGGGCCTATGGCAGTCAACGAGGCGTATATCGGCCGATACCAATGTTCAGCCGATAAGTGCATCCCTATTTAATGCTGTACTTAAATCTTTCCAAATTATACTACACGGTAATTCTAAGCAGGATGAGGGGAGCAATGAGGGGAAAAAAGGAAACTCAAAAAGGCCACTAAAACCACTTTTCTTGAGTGTGATGTTGACGTACACTATTATTCTACATTGCAATGCACAGAGGAAATGGAGGAGCTGCTCAGAGTTGCACGACATTAAAATGAGGTGTGAAAGGTGATGAAACAGCTTCAGAAATATCTGAAATATCTCAACAACAACAAAAATAGAAGTATTTTTAGAAAGATATTTGACTTCTCTTTGTAAAGTTTAATGTTTTGGAAATGTTTTTCTAAAGCCTCTGTTTGACTGATGTCCAGTGATGCACGTATTGTATATTTTCCTGTTAGTATAAAAAGGGTACTGAAGTGAAGAGGCCTCTTGGATGAGAGGTGAAACCTCTTCAAGAAACTTGAGCAAATCCTACTCTACAATATAGCACTTAAAAAGGATAGTGTTGTTTTCTTGTATACTAATATAAAGATTTCTGTACAGTCTATACTGCAAATATATAGCTTGAAGTATGAAAAGTGGGACACAGCATAAGAGGTCCTAAATTGCCTCGGGTTACTTAGATGGATGGATGGATACATAGATTAACTTTATAGGGACTGAGAATGGGTGCTGACTCACCCTGAAAAGAAGTTATAGCTATATCATGTAAATTATATTATGGTAATCTGTGCTATACTCAGCATGGTCACCCAGTGAATGCATCCAACACATGAAAATTTCATGCTCTGCAGGATTTATACGGTCTACTAAACAGCAAGACAGTGTGTGGACACATGGGAGTCACTGGACACATTCCAGGGGTGCAAAAATCAATCCGCAGAAACAAGCCCATAAATATCACCAAAATGAACTATTACTGAAATTAACTCACTGCTGGAAACAGTACATCAGCAACAGCTCTTGTAATTAATAGCTAAACTTCAATGAACTATTTAGAAACAAGGATAGAAACATCGAATAGATGTTGATCTTAGGGATAGATTTTTTTCTGAGCCTGGCTTCAAGTTCGGTGTCAGCAAGAAATCCACCCTGCTTAAGTGTCCTTCTACTCATGTATGTGTAATAATGTGCTGATCGATGAGTTATACTGCTTACTTAAGTGAAGTGCAGCCAAATAAACAGGCCACGCTGTACAACCTCCTCATTCAGTAGGTTGTTTTTAGCTTCTTTTTAACGTTTGTGGGAAGGAAATCAAACATAAAACCAAACTCTGTTTATAGCACATGTATTTTCTCTGCAGTGGCCACGATAAGGATATTCTACATCCATTACATTCAGAAAACATTGATCAATAATTATTTGTGCTGCATTTCTTCAGAGACTGTCCTCAGCTGTACCTTAAATCTATTCTGAGGAGAATGTGTTCGGTATTTCAGAGTTATAAAGCTCTCAAAGGTGTCAAAGATTTACACGGCAATAATCTGCAGCTTTACACGAATATAGTGCACCACACCTTGAGATAAGCCTGCTAGGTTATTATTGTTTCAAAAAAAAAGCCAAAGGCAGTAATTTATCAGTTTGGGAATCATGTGTGCATATTAGATAAATATCAAATAACACATGCATCAAAGCGTGCACCGAAGAAGAACTTATTTCATGGATTCGGGCCAAATGCGTGGATACTCTGCTGCTGCTGTTTCTTTGAGGTAATACATTTTTCATCTCCCTTAAGCTGTGCTTTTTTTGTGATGGTCCAGCCTAGTTAGACTATTATCAATGCAGCAGCGGTCCTCTGTAAAGCTACAATGAAATTCTCCTCACAGACATGTAGACTAAAGGGAGAGATTTAATCAAGGCGAGGTGAATTTTTCCACTAGTGTTTGTCAGCTCCAACGGCAAGAAATCAAAATGACTGACTGTGAATCTCTCAGAATTAAATATGCTCTTTGATTAAACGTGCAATGTGAAACACCTGGCATTTTACGGCAAGAAATAGAGGGCAGCATTTCACCAGTGAGTCCATACAATCTAAATTTACAATCAGTCATTAAAAAAAGCCAACTACTGACTACCTGCAGGGCAAGAATATGCTACATTTGACCTAGTTGATACTCTGAAGCCGATCAAAGTAACACTGTTATCCTATAATCTTCACGTGTAGTTGCCTATAGTTGCTTTGCTGAGTTTTAGCTAGACCCGAGTAGCAAGAAAACAGTTACAGCAAAACCATGTATGTCAGTACGGTTTGTGCTGTCATTAGTTGCACTGAAGATGTGTTTTGCTAAATGGCCAACCTTAGATGTTACTTAAAAGAACGTTGTGAGTCGAGCATCAAACCTCATCTCTCTAGCCAAGAACTGTCTCCTGCGGCGGAAAGTAATGCCAATGTTTACTCCTGTTTCGCTCCTTTTTATGTCATGTCTTTTTTCTTTGCCGCAGATTGTTGTGTTTACTGTGCCCCTAATAAGGAGCTCAGACTATACTTCTTTGTCCTCTCATGTTGGACTGGGTAGAGTGGATGCTACAGTGAGTGTGTTTACATGGACATGAATAACCTGTTTATGATCGGATGTTCGGAGTTTGTGCATTCATTTTCCGTAGCCGCTTATCCTGTTGAGGGTCGTTGGGGGCCAGCTGACATTGGGCCAGAGGCAGGGTACACCCTGGACAGGTCGCCAGGCTATCACAGGGCTGACACATAGAGACAGACAACCATTCACACCCACATTAACACCTATGGACAATTTATAGTCACCAATTAACTTGCATGTCTTTGGACTGTGGGAGGAAGCCGGAGTACCCAGAGAAAAGCCACGCTGACAGGGGGAGAACATGCTTACCAGGAACCCTCTTGCTGTGAGGCAACAATGCTAACCACTGTACCACCGTGCTGCATGTAAACACCATATCCCATTTTCAGAAAACAGCATAAGACCTTAGACCTAAGTTTTAAAGTATTAGGACTTTGTGAAAATACTAAATCACAGATAGAAACTGCTCTAACACTATTCTCTGATTTATATTCCCTATATGTAACCAAAGAAAAAAAGAAAACACCATACTGTGGTTGCAAAACATCAAACAGCACAAACTGTAACACATCTGGCTCCCACACTTTTGCTGGAACACCACGCACAGACACTTTGAAACGATAACCAGATAAAAAATATGGTCAGCTATTATTCACATTTATTATTATTCACAGACTTTTTGTTTTTGCACCGGGGTGCTTGATTATGCATGTGTCTCTCTATTAAAGCCAGACGTTCAACCAAACAGAGAAAACAGAATGTGAAGGTTGAGGCTCTTAACCGTTCACTTCACTGGAATAGTAAATGCATCTGTGGTCTTCCAGCCTTTAATAGGCAGCAGACTTAGACATCTCCAATGAGGCTGCTGCAGTCTGATGAAGAGCACGCTGCACGACTTTCTGACAAACAAATCAATATGTAAGGACAGAATGATCTCTCATCACAGTGGCATATTCAGTAGAAGTAATTCATGGAGGCATTATCTTTTTCCTAATGTCTCCGTCAAGAATGAATAGTGGATTAAATGCACTGCATTTTGTCCAATGCTTCTTACTTCTCAGTAGAAAGTCTTAATAGGACTAGTAAGACCTGTGGTAATAAGCGCTGCACAATAATATATTGTTCTTATGCATTATTTAATGGGACTGTGGGGAAGATAGTGTTTGTGTGCATTTCAAATTCTGTATGAGAGCATGTAGCTCTCTTAATTGGCTTTCTCAAGAGAGCCAAAGGGAAATGCTGTTCTGGCAGTACATATTGATCAATATGACCAGATGCAGCTCCTGAAAGCATGATCTAAATCAGTGTCACCTTCAGGTAAACAGTTGAAGGCTACAAGCTCCAGTTAAAGGCATCACTAGACGCTTGCTGCACTCAGTCAGAGACCATTGATAAACCGAGACTGCTCACTTTAGAATCACTTCCTGTATCTGTGTCACGTGGGTTTCGCCACTGCTCCGCTCCTTTAGGAGACTAGCGGCCATCCTGTGTCTATTAATTCCAACAGGAGAAGTGAACGTGAGCAAAGACTTTCACAGATTGTTTTCACCCCATAGTTACTCAAGTAAATGCTGTTCCCATTTTTTACAGCCCCTAACTAACCCTTCTAAACATTCTGACACTAAAATGGCATTTTTCAAACAAGCAAATCAGGAGAAAATCAACTTTGTTTGAGACCTGTCTTTGTTTTAGCGACACACTGTTACGAGATTGGGCAACAACTGACTGGGTCGATATCAGACATTAAGCTAGCAGATAAAAACAAGTGGCAAAATAAGAAGCAAACATAAAATGTACTGTATAGTGTTGGATTGTTTTGAAAATGCTTTCATCTATCCAAATGATGTTCACAACACTTTAAAACGAGGTGGGGGATGCAGGGAAAATACAACCGCACCCACTTAGGGCTCATTTATACTCCCTTTATGTACAAAATTTGATACATCCATTTAAAACGTCGTCAGCGTCACTACCCTTATACTTCCATGTGTCCTTCATGATGGCGTAGACACAGCTGTTAAGATGGCACTAGACGGCAGAATCTAAAGTCTCACACAACAACAAATGAGGTGACAGTGGAGGAGGTGGTAATAATGTACCTTTTAACATAGGCAGCATAGATGGTGGTGGTCTGTGAGGCCATTAAATACATTGGGACATGTGGATAGAGAATTCTTTTCACTATAACACCAATTTGTTTTGCAATTTTTCATGTTTTCATGTCTTTGTTGTCTCCCATGGTTGTATCTCACCATGCTACCCTGCCCCCACGATCTTGTAGCGCTCCATATCTGTAAACCTTCAGAAAATGTGTACAAATACAAACAAAATTAGCGCAGAGAACAGTCAAAAGGCCCCATTCGTGTCCATTACACCGTATCTAACCTTGAGCATAAATGAGCCCTTAGGCGACTGGAAGTGTATACCATTTCATACCATTGGCGCAGCTTGTAATGCGTCATCTTCTGCTATCTTTGACTCAGCCATTGTTTCTTGTTTACATAACGATATCATATCACTTTATCTAAATGACCATATAAAGGCTCTGACACACAGTGTCAGGAGCAACAGTCAAAGGCTGCCACAGTGGCAGGATGATTGCACAACAGAGGTTCTTGAGGGAGACAGATGCCACTAATAATTTTTTTTATCCGAGGGCGACTGGCTGGTACCATGAAGCACATCTCACGGGCATAAAATGCGATGCTCTGCTGCAATTTAAATGCCATATGCTATACAGCAGGTGACATGTTTTTCTCATTTAAATATTTGTGTCAGGATTCAAGCTGCTCTAGACAGGTTGAATACGGGATGTTTGGATTATGACGGTTGCTTACTACTGGGCTGAGCCAGGCGTTCAATATCATACCACATCCTGCACAGCATTCCTGAAAGAATTAGCACTCTAACCTCCATATAGGTCTTTATGGGAGTCTGTATCCCTCACTTCACACAGCTAGTCTCCCCACTGCTTCCTTCAATAGCCCCCTACAGCAAGCCCCTATTGTACATTCTGGTCACACGCTATTGCTCCATTTTACATGTGACACTCATCATGTGGCACCGAGCAGGTCAGTCTTTAAGCACCAGTGCACCTTGCTCGCACCTGTTTTATCAGTCATTGTCAGAAGCAAACAACAGCGACTTAGGCATGGTTAACAAGCATGCTTCATGCGCACGTTCATGCTCTGTGACGATAAACAACACTTTACCTTATTCAGATGTACTGCTCAGATGTGAGAGGCTAAAAGCCTCCAAGATGAAAGGAGCCACGCAGCAATCATTATTTCCAAAGGTTACCACGTCAGAATGCCAATGTTCTCAAGACTTACAAAACCATGACCCGGTGCCAAAAATTATGAAATCCATCTATTCCAGTTTATCCACTTTTCAGTGATATTTCTGGAAGGCTTTGGAGAGTTTTCTGCTGCTTTGCTTTTACTTCAGTTGAGGACATTTTGTTTCATCTCAATTTATTCACTGAACATTTGCAAACAAACCTTTGCCAGTACGTTTGATTGATTGCAATGTATTTGCAGTGAGCGTAGTTCAATTTTCCACACTGCTTGTCCAATGTTGAAAACGGATGTCGCAGGGGACGCCAGCCTATCCCTGCATGCAGTGGGCGAAACACTAGTACAGTCTTGATAGGTCACAAGTCTAACACAGGGCTAATAGAGTCACCTTCAAACTGGAAAAATAAAGTTTCCAATTCAACTGTATGCCTTTGGACCGTGCACTTTACTCTGGCTTTCTCTCACATGTGCACACAAACAATTAAAGCTCATTATTGCATTCAAACCCAGGGCCTTCTTACTGTGAGGCGGCATCATGCCGAACATGCTGCAACTAAAATATGTTTTGTGTCCTCAAACATTGTCAAATAATTCATTCAAGAAGAGACAGTGAGGTAGGAGGGTAATCTGTAAATACTGTATCAAATGTATCACATAAGTGATCAATAGCTGTGTTTATGACTTGTAAAATACCCCTGCAGTAACCTCTCGGTGTAATATTTTAGTGCTCTTACCGTTTGCTCTTATTTAAATTCCTGATGCAGCAAAGTTGAAAAGTGGAATGTGTTTTATGCCTCTTGAGGCCTGTATGTTATTTACCTACGTTTCCTCCAGTGTTGAGAGCTCAGAGTGCATCACAGCTTTTTCCTGTCACTTTGTTACTCACTAACCTTAAAAAATAAATTCCAAGGCTAGCTCTAGTTTAATTGCTTCAGTGCTTTGGTGGCTACTCCTTTGATCTTTTTGGCTAGTTGCAATTACGCCATCTCTTCAACTTTTTTTCATGCTTCTCGAGCACTAAATAACTTGACTTGCCTTGGGAGAAACGTCTATCTCATTCTGTCGACTGATAACAACTTAATTGGTACTTATTTTCTCCTTTCTTCGCTGGGCCTTTTCTGCATGCAGAGTCCAGAATTCAAAACATTCACAAGAGAATGGAGTTTTTTTTATTCACTGACATCACTTCTTTAAAGCCTCACTGTTTGCATCATGATATCCTTTGATCCTTTGTTGTTTATTTCCAGACAATGCGTGAATGCAAAGGCAGACTGGATTTAAAAGCGGAAATGAAAATTCCTTCACATAACAAGAACACTGACCCTTCTCAGTTTCAACAAACTACTTATGCTGGGCTCAGACTCTTATCTCCGCACCCCCAAACCAACACACATTACTGTGAGGTACTGTGATAGTGTACATAATTGTGTACAGGGCTGAATGCCTGCTAAAAGTCACTGACTGTAAGCCGTTTTGAGTTTCAGAATTGTAGCTCTGATTGGCTTCAAAAGTCATCTTTGGAGTAAATGTCTGTATTCTGCAATTCTCAGTCTGCAACCATGACTCACAGTAAATGGCTATTTTAATATGCCTTATACAGAGAACAAAAACAGGTTTATACAATCTGTTATGAAGTCCTTTATGCTCCCAAATACAGATCAATAGCTTGTGCATGCTGTTATTCTCTCATTCCTGCAGCGGCTGATAACCCTGTGCTAGTCCCGATTTCATAATGCTAACACATGACACCGGCACCATGAGCAGCTGCTGTAACACAATGCAACAGAATGGCAAGGCAAACAGACCCCATTAATCTCACCCCATGGTCCGTATACAGCAACCTAGAAAGCAGAAACCCTTGCACACATGGCATTGTCACTTTCTTTTTATGCATTACCTGCTGAGATATGAATTTGTTCGGCAGTCGGTTTCCTGCCTGCACCGGCGGTGCTAAACATGGAAGTGTTGGCAATAATGCATGATGTTGATAATGACCACCCTGCCTGATTTCATTAGGCAAACGCATGACAGCAAGTGCTCTGAGCTTCTGCTGTAACATCCCGCAACACATTGACAAGCCAGAGACATGATCATCACCACTCACTTGTAACACACACAGCTAGTAAAAATGACATCTAAATACATAAGAGCCCTGCTGCATGCACTGCTAATTCAAATTACAAATCCAATAAAGGCTCAAGGGTATCAACCCTCCTAAGAAGAAACCTCATTAACCTCTGTTTTTAGGATTCTTTTCAAGTCCCTTATGTTAAAACCTGTATAGTGCACAGCTTTAACAAAACAGAATTTCAATTTGCTCTGTTCACTCAGTCCAAAACACAGGGTTCAGCTTTTACAGAAGCTCTTCACAGTAACAGTGAGCCAAACCCCAGAGCTACTGCTTGTGCTTTTTACCCTAAAAGCCTTATATGATGTGTACAGTATGATTTTTTATTGCTCTTAGACATAAGAGGCATCTGTCAGACTATGGAACAATGCCAAGACCCCTTGACAACTTTCATTTTCCATCAAACTGTGTAATTTCAGTCGACAGCTGTGAAGAGGTGGTAGTCTGCCATGTAGGAACATATATACAGTCTTGAGACACGCTGAGGGTAAAGGAGGGTGTATACCGTACAGTAGATGCAGCTGGTAGTCACTGTTTTCCAATAGCACTGCAAGCTGCAGCAACACTCACTGCACGCCCTGATGTAGCAACACGGCTGGCCAATGCCTACATCTTCCCCTGGGGATGTCTTGGGAGGTATTATGCGGATAAAGCAGAGCTATATGAGCGATGTTCACTCGACTTTAGTGTAAGCATATTGACATCTAACCCCTCCTCAATCTAATGGATTTACAACCTCGCTACCTCCACGCAGGCATCCTGGACCCTCACTTCTCCCATCTGTTGTTGCCAGTGTCCTCTGAGTGATAAACAGATATTTCACTGACCTCACCGGCCCCGCGTGCCAAAATTAGAATAGTGCCAGAGTGTAACAAACTTGGTACAAATGCTGAGTTGAATCTAAGGAGGCCAAGCTTATTGGGTAACTGGAAAAAATGATGAGAAGGGCTAAAAATTCCAACTACTGTACAAACGTAATTGCCAGCATTCACTCACAGTGCCCATGAGATTATTATCATGCTGCATCAGTGCTTCTGTAACTCTTTATCATCTCTAAACCTGCTTAGCTGATAGTCAAAAACAAAGGCGATGTGCAGCCCTCTAAGTCACACACACACATACACACAGTGCACACATCCTGCTGAGGCCTCCACTCACCATAAAATAAAAGAATAATCTCTCTATATTTAAACTCAACTCAGTGGGGACATTAGCAAGTTTTCTCAATCATTCAAGCTCCGTGGCAACACAGTCAAAGTGTCCCACTCTCAGCAATCAGTGCCCTGATGGGGAGGATTTCAGTGCTGCTGCTAATTTATGAAAAGTCTTCGTCTCTGCGTCGTGCTGATGCAGACACGCCCGGGCCATTTCCACAGGCACTCCAGTCTCTGGGAATTCAACTCATGTGTCACTGTTTAACCATCTTCATCTGCACAGTTTGGAGCCACGGCACAGCTACCAGTATGACGGGGCTGTTTTTGGGGGCCCCATCTAACAGACTGTATCAGAGCACTAATACTATCAGTAACTGCTCCACCACGTGAGGACTGACTATCTCAAGTAGCCTGAACACATCTCAGCAAGACAGACATTATATTATCCAGCTAGACTCCTGTGAATGGCTGCCTTTAAAGTGGAGCAAAGATTTGCACATTATGCAAGACAGAGAAATAGAATAGGTTTGATGCTGCTCGAATAGACAGACAGATAGATAGATAGATAGATAGATAGAGAGACAGATAGATAGATAGAGATCATATTGCAGGCCTATTATTCTACATTTAGTTGTTTGCACAATCAATGCGGCACACCACAGATTTGGAGACTGCTCAGCTCGTCAGTGAGGCAGAAATCCATCCACACATGCATCCGGAGTGCCAAGAGTCCATCGCACATTTCTCACCAAGTCTACTAAGTGACTTACCAAAAGTGGCACTAATAAAGCAGATGCCGAAGGGTTGATCCTATTGCACATGATTCCCGCCGTCCACACACTTGTCTCGCTGGATAAATTCACAACGACTCTCGGGTGGCAACGGGAGTTCATTTATTCCAAATTCACGCGTAAAAACCTTCTCATTAGGATCTGGCGAAGGGGGCTTGCGCTGAAAAAAATCCAACGGACGTGATGAGCGACAATGTGCCGCTGAAGTGTCATCAACAAGAGACAGTGGGATATCTTCCAGTTACCTGCGTCGCGATAAAACCCCACCTTAAATCCCAGTACGATCCGATTGAGGCGTAAAGGCAGAAAATGAAAAGCCGAAATCCCCCCCCACCCCCCCTAAAAAATCCAAAAGCTCAGGAGAGTCCGAGGCTTGCGTCCGAGCCGTGTTCAAAAGGGGTTAAAGCGTCAGTACGTGGTTGTATCAAGTCCCCCGCGTACGGGTTTGTAACGCAGGAATACGGTGGATTAAATTTCCAATAAATCTCACGCTTGTTATGAATTGCAGCACGGATGGAGTCAGGACAGAAAACTGCAGTCCGGGGCTCTTTTGGATTGCGCTCTTGGAAAAAAAAAGCCTGTGATGGTTGAAGGTTGGCGTCAAATCTAGGCTTTAAGTCCGTCAAAAAAAATCAGGAAGGTCGAAAACTCTCCGTTAACACCGGTTTTCTAGTAATTACAGCACTACAGCGCAGTTATCACGCCTGCTTTACTGGCAGCTGTTTGCCATTACTGTAGCCATTTGTTGTCATAACTTCCTCCGTCTGAAGCGCAATGAAGGAATCCCACCCATGCACTGATACCCTGTTCTTTTTCCTCTTTCTCCTCTATACCATGCGTACCCATGCGAGCAATTAGTTTTCATACATGACTTGGTCTGTCCGCTCCTTCAACAAAGCGATGCGGTCGATTTCTCCGGGCGGGATGTGGCAAGAAATCTTGCTGTGTCCTAGAGAACAGGCAGCCTTTGAAAATGCGCCTCTACTCCTCATGCAGGCGTCCACCTGCGTAATAAGAGCCCGATATAAATGAATACACGTTGTCACGCCATGATGTCTGGAGCAGAGCAGAGCCAAGTGGCCAGTGGACAAATTTCTTGGTATCAGAGGAAACGACTGACACCCTTCATGGACAGTGCAGCACTGCAGCAATGTGATGTCATTTGGGCTGCATTAAAAGCATACATACACGAGGAACTGAGAGGTTTCTGTTCCTGTGCTGAGGATGAGGAGAAAATGTTTTCACATGACGGCGTGTTCGTATTTAGAGGAGGCGCTATGAGGTGTTTGCGATACTCCGGGCTGGGCTGGTAGCTCATGGTCCAGCACAACAAGATACTGCAACGGTGGAGGGAGGAGGAGGAGGAGGAGGAGGAGGGGGGTGGATGGAGGGGAGGTGTTGGGTCATTGCTGCACTTAAAAAAAAAAAAAAAAAAATCACATTCACCCCCCTATAGGCGAGTTTACTACTTTGTATTCAGGCTGTAATGAATGCCCTTTTATTTTCTTATCCTTCTCAATCTTGGATGCCCATCATGGTGAGCAGAGGCACAAATAACTTGACCACCCACACATCTTATTCAGACAGGCAGCACCTCATGCTTTACTTTGCTTTGGGACAAGCACTCCTCTTGGCCCAGATCAATGTATCCAGCATGTAGAAAAATAGGCTAAACATGAATATCCTCCCACCATAAAAAAAGGGGGTAATCCTCTCTCAGTTGCAGAAGAAAGCCAGAGACAGCCCATCCTTCATTATAATGTGCACGTCCGCAATGTGCCTCTAAGAAGAGGATAACGGTTTTTTTTTGTGCATATTCATCCCCAAGTGTATTGTCTGCCTGCATGGAGGCCACAGGACATGTGATGTGACTTGACAAATCCTGTCAAATCCGACTGATTTCGCTGCAGGAGCATCACACCTAACGCACACATTCGCTTTGAGCAGTATGGGAAATGGTGGATATTAAACATCTGCAGAGGCAGGAGAGTAAAGTTTGACTTCACCTTTAAAGAACTGTTGATTTAAAGGCAATATGTCTGCTGTGAGCCGACTTCATTTGGCATAAAAAGTGCCTTATCATATACGAAAATTTAAGATGCAATAAAAATATCACCCGTAACAAGACCCAAATGTAAGACTATAATAATGTAGGAATGTTAAGTGATAAAAGTACCATAAATAACAAGGTTACTGCTCATTACCACAGGCACACTTTATGTCTTTCAAGGAGAAATGTATGAGTAGTGCATCTTAATGTGAATATTTATTTTTATTTGGCATTGTTTTTATAGTACATACATCCTCCTGCCATGGGTGGATTGAGACAATGGGGCCCTGGGCACAGATACGGAAAAGGTCCCACCACCTCTTCTAAATAAGAGCAAGACTTTGTGGTGGGTTTGCTTTTTATTTTAACTTGTCTTGCATCTTGCTTTATTTGTTACGCACCTTTTGATGGTTTTGCGTCACTCTGAAATAATTTGGGGTCTTTTTGTGGTTGTTTTGCCTGTTTTTGCAGTTAATTTGTGTCTCTCTGTAGTTCATTTGCATCTCTATGTCATCTGTTTGTGTCTCTTTGTGGTAATTTTGAGTCTATTCCTAGTCAGTAATTTGAGAGGCACATTGCAAATGAAAGCCAGGGGAGGGGGCCCTGACACATTTGGTCCCTGGGACTGTGCCTCCTACTACTGTAGCTGTAAGTTCACATCATCTTTGTTTCGCTGCTGCAACATGACAGGTGTCACAATTATCTGAGGTGCAACTCTTTGTACAAGAGCAGCAGCCTGTTGTAATTAAAGGGCAGTTCATAATGGGTGGGGCACCTCCAGGGCATTTAAAATGAATCAGTGAGATGTGACACAAACTCATTTTGCACTTGCAAAGCACGTTTCCTGGCTAAACCTGCCTACTTAACAGCAAGTCAACAGATATTCACCACATGGTTGTCTTTAAAAGGGGTGAAACCAGACCAATTAAGATTCTCACGCACACTCAAACTAGTTTAGTCCCTTTTGAAAAGATGCCAATCCTACAAAATTTCACTGTGCCGCAGAACGTGCCGAAGAGTTTATGTTTCATTATGTGATTGCTCTGAGGCCGATCTGAATGAGCATGTGTGTTCATGAGGTGGGCGAGTGCATAGGACGCATGCAGAGAATACTGATGGAAAATGAGAAAGAGCCATGAAGGAAGCCAATCTGCTATTTATATCAGGCAGCACTCCACGGGGCGAAGCTCCCTCTCACAGTAATGCACTGTAAAAGTGATTGATTAGTGTGATATTGAGAAATTGTCCGTCTTAACTGTCTTCACTCGCCAAAGTGATGAAATTACCACACACTAGTCTTTGAAAGCATAATAGCAGATTAGGTCAGTGTGATCTATCCTCTCTAATAAGGAAACTTGCCATTCCCCAAAGTGCAAAACATAAGAGGGGCGTCTGCTCTCAGATCCAGTACACACCAGCCAGCCACTAATACCCTCAGACGCTGTGCTTAATGACCTGGAACCTATTACATACTGAGGTTGCTCAATTTAGGTTCAGGTGTGCGTAGCCTTTGTATGTGTCCACCTCAAAATGTCATTTTTGACACAACATAGTTGCCCCCGTCGCTGTTTTAACAAATTGCTCAGATCAATTTCCATTACCAGCGGTGAAATTTCCAGTTTCTTCTCCCTGGCTGAGCCCAAAGCACCCATAATGTGATGCTCCATCAGTTCAACGTGTCAGTGAAAGGTCTCACTTGTGTGTGTGTGTACTTTAGATTGGGATTAGTATTAGTGAAGTGACTGAGACAATAAAAACGCTGTCTTCGGGAACGACAACATCATTACAGTGTATACAGCGCTCTATAGTGGATTACAGCAGTCTTGTTTATACAGTTGAATCACCCTGTGCATTAGCACTCTCTCTCCCTCTCAGTGCAAAAGTTCCTCTTAATGTGCTTTAAACTCTCCATCAAATGCGGAAGCACCAGAGATGTGATTTCCACTGTAAGGGTCTCTAATTGGCTTATCAGCTGTGCTTTTTTAACATGGGAAAATAACAGACACATGTAGGAAGCCACCAGAGGTCAGCCTGTATGGGGTGCATGCAGTATGTATGTGCAGCTCTCAGTCTTTAATGGATTCAAGCAGGTTTTTACTCTGTTCTCTGCAGAATCAAAAGAAAATGGTGTGAAACTAAGAAAAGAGCGTTCTTCCAGTGGGCTAACAGAACAAGAGCTGCAAACCACAGCAATCTCCAGCAATTGCTGTTGGCTCAGCATGAATGACGGGATCATTCTCACAGTACCTTCTGTCACACACGTCATGCATTATTCCACTGACAGTGGGCACCATCATGCTTTTATGTTTCATATGTACTGTATCTCAGCTTTGGCCTGTTTTACACTCAGTAAAACAAGTGCTACTTAGCTTTAAGGGTTCTTCAATGTGTCTTTGTCTGATAAATCATAAAGATAGACATGGGCCATCTGGTAAAGTGTGAGGTACAGCTCACTCACAAGTGATCCTCTGAGTTTGCCTGCATGCCTGAAGTTATAAAAAGGATCCTGCTGCTCTTTGAGAACAAAAGACAAAGCTTTCAGAGTGAAGACCAATATGTTTTAGCTGCAAAAGCTTTCATCACTGGCTACATTTACATGCACACTAATATTTCACTATAATTCCAGATATGACACTATTCTGAATTTGATACGAGTTATGTAAACAGCATATTCAGAGTCGGGCCTTTTCCTGAATGCAGCATTTTCCGATTAAGACGTGGGACATGCTGGTATTACTCAGGGTTTATGAGCATTCTTCAGGCATACAGCACATTCAGAATATGCGTCTCATTAGGGGTTTTTACTGCAGTATGCAACACATGGCCTCTTGTTTTGTTTGTGGTTGGCTCCATGTGTTGTACACAAACCAACTCACAAACAGTTTGCAAGGCTGGGGTAGAGGTATCCAAAGGAAAATCTCACATCTCTACTTTTACTTCTACTTTTAAACATTATGAAAGACCTTCGATATCAACAAGTTTTTGGATATGAGCAAATATCGCAACGACGACCTTTTCGAGATGGTCATTGAAGGAATGAAAGAGGGAGGCTGTGTTTGCAAGGTCGAATAGTCCGCCACCGGTGGAAAACTCCTATCATATATTTTGATATAAAGAAGCAAAATGGCACAAGCAGCTCCAAGCATTCCACTTTTCTATAGTTTGACGTGATAAACGACATGTTAGGGCATGTTGACCAGAGAATACACCGCTACATGTAAACGGGAATATTAGCGGAATATTCATCTTCATTAGCAGTGTAAACAGCTCAGTAGGAATATTGTTTTGTTTGGAATAAGGGCAAAAGCTGGAATATTTTGCACATGAAACACAGGCGCTGTTATAAGGTAACATGTATAGTTAATTCTCAGGGAGGTCTAATATAGCCACTGAGATGCCTGGATTTTAAAACATTTAAAATTATATCTCCAGGTTTAATTAAGGATCCAACATGATATTAAAACAGCTAGAGGATATGTTTAAAAATCAGGTCCCCCATTTATTCATATTGGGTCAAGACTTTTAAAAAAGGAAGGATCCAAAAGGTCTCTCTCTTTCCTTTTTAATGAAATTTAAATGACCTCCTCCTGGACCAAGAGACACCTTCTCAATGGCAATAAAAGAAAAAGCAGACACGGGATGTCTGCCCTCTTTAAAGTGGCTTTCTACACGTTTTTTGACACCCTCTCTCTTAATGGAGCTCCTGCACTTAGTAATTCAGTATTTCAAAGAGCACTCTGTTTCACTTTCCACAGAGGCATGAAATAATCCATCACATCTGTTGTTTTACAGTTAATGAATCTCTGCTTGCCTGCAGCCTTGAAAAAGTTTTCTGTATTTCTTGTATATGGTAAATTAAGGCTATAGGCCTCTTGGATATTGCTGAATATCTATCGTTGGCTGCAAATGATCATGTAACCCTGATGGAGCCTAAAAATGAGGAGTTTTTAAATTAGAGCTTCGTCTGTTCTTCAAGAGCAGCTTGGATTTTGATCTTGAACTCTGGAGGAGCTGCTGGTTGTGAAAGCTGTTTTTATTTTTTTTACCCTTTGAACATAAAGATAAATTGTGTTCTAACTGCTGACGGCGAGCAAGAATTTGTGAAAGTTAATGTAAATTCTGGACTAAAAAAAAATGAAATCCACATTTCACTTTGGTTTACAGTGTTAGTACTTTGTAAATGGCGGGATTTAATCAAGTGATAAGTTTCCTTATATTCATTTTGGATATTAATCCCAACGCACAGTGTCACAACAGTATTTTTTAAGCTATATTCATTTATCTTTTGGCTACCTGGGAGGCAGAACAAGCTTAAAACACAACACTGACAACACCTTATAAAGCTGCTATGACATATGTGTTAGCATAGAGTTGTTTATTTACACATTTAGCTGACACATTAGCATTCATTATCTGACAACTGCTGTTTTCTTCTCTACAAAGCTGAAACTGAAGGGAAATATATAACTCTTTTGCTTCTACATGCTCTGCTATGCTCTCAGGCTAGTTGCTAACTTTATCTATCTGCTGTTTGGTGCCGAGCATGTTGCGCACAGTGGGTTTTCAGAGTTTTCTTTAATAAAAACAGTTGCCAGCAGTGGCTGGAAGCACGACTTATGAGAGTGGCAAGAGTCTGTAAAACCATACCGATGGGCCTTATTCACTAATGGTGCATAAATCTGTGATTAAACCGTGCATACAAGCAATTTATGCACAATCTGGGATTCATCAAATTTATCTTACATAAATTTGTTTGTACTCTGCAAAAAAATTAGAGCTGCCTCAGACCATGCATATGAACATATTACGAAGGCCTGGCTGTTTTAGAAAATGTAAACACTGACCTTTTAATTTAATGTGTGTTAAAACTCCATTGATAAAGGCTCTAATAGACAACAATATTTAAAAAATAATTTACTAATGCATGCACTTATTTGACACTGTTTCTATTCTTCTTCTTCTTCTCCTCATTATTACTCTTAAAAGACTGATTTACCTCCAAGCAGGCTGTAAGTTATCTCGCCTTCCTGGGAGATATTGCAGCCCTTTCCTTCAGGAGAACGCACATCTTCAGAGATTGACATAACATGTTGAAGAGAGTAACGAACGGCTTATCAGCTGTTTCTGACTGCCAAGACATTCACAGATGTCACAGACGGCCTGACACTGGTGTGTCAGGGCCTTCATATGTGTGTGGAAACAACCTCATTGCCTTCTCCATGATACGCCTCTCAGCAAACATATTCCTTTATATAGAGAAATGGGGGCTTTGCAGGAGGGTGATTACAAATAACGGGCACACGACTGTCTATTTAGAATTATTCTAAATTCACTAACATACGCATGGTGGTAAGAACAAATTTGACCGCGCGCTTGTATCATCAATCTGACAGTAATTTTGTGTGCCTGCATATTTTATGCACATAAAGACATCGTTCCTATGCACATATTCGTAAATGAGGTCCAGTGAGCTCAAAGACACTAAAACGGGAGAGCAGAGTTGGGTGATAATTTCCTGTGGGTTCTTCCCCAACAAGCAGCAACATTCACCTTATACAGTCATTTGGTCCATTATAAACATAAATGAATAACTATTTTGATTCCAAGTATCACTTTGGTCAAAACTAGAGGAGTCAGCATTTCCTATATGTGAAACTGTATTCAGAGAGCAGGGCATATACAGTACATCTGATCCTACCTGCACTTCTGAGGAAAGTACTCTATGAGAAACATTAGAAAGTTCGCTGGAGCATTTCTATCTAAAACCTATAATGTGTGTTCTGTATATAGATATTACACCCTAACAACTGTGCGCATGCTGAGGGTGAGGTGGTTTCAACCACGGCCCCTGATGAGAATCTCTACAGTCCTGCCGAGAGCAATTTCAAACCCTATATTTCTTAGTGTTTGTGCATGCATTCAAACAGATTTAATTCAACAAAATCCAGCAGAAGGTGCATGGCAGAACCTAACGTCTTTCATTCTCTCAGTGTATGTTTTGCCCCCCCCCACAAACAATCTATTTTTACATTATGTACTAATTTTGTCTGAAATTGATCCAAAGTGTTTTTGTCTGTGAGGTAAGCAGATAGAAAAAATGAGAATTGCTATCTCAGGAAGAAAAAAAAATCTCAGCAGCAGATTTTTCAAGGTACCATGGCAACAGAGTATTCAAAAGAATTTTGATGAGAACAGCAGGCAAAGAGACGCTGATTACAAGGGAGACAATTTGTTACACCAATTGTAAGAGCAACAGAGTCTGATTGCACACACACAAGCATTGTGTTGTCTTCTTTATCTGGACCACTGTGTAAATGCCGTTCTCTTCTGTCCAATCACGGCCCTTCAGTCAGAGGATGAGTGAGAGCGGTTGTGGAGACTAAGGGCTCGGGCTAGGCTGTTGATGCAACAAGGCTAGTTTAGCAGCTAAAAGCGTTGGCATAGTGATGTGAGGTGGATACAGCTTTGATTGGCAGTGCAGCAGGATGAGCACCAGACATGCAGTGGGCACAGACTTTTTTTTCCTTTTTTACCCTGAGAAACTCAATTTCAAATCACACAAGAGGAAGTGGCAATCAACACAGCACTGCAGCTGTCTATCTTGGGTGGCTATTCTCACATCCCAATCTCACTCTCCAGTGCTCGGCAAACACACCACCGTCCTGACAAACATAATCACTCACAGCACAGATTCAGAGAGCATCTGTCGGTGGGCAAAAAGCAGGAAAAAGTGCTGCATACACACTCAGTTAAACACCTTTTTGCGCTGAATACACAACTTTCAACAGCACATTATAAGGTGATGATGGTTCTGTAAAAGTCCCTGTCATCACAAACTATGACAGAGAGCACTAAGTGGCCAACGTTCATTTGCAAAGCAGGAAACTCAAAGAGAATCACTGATGCCAAATGGGGTGAATGAATATTTATCTCTGATGCTTTACATGACAAATTAAAATTTGTCTTATGTTACAGAAATTTTGACTGTTAAATGAAAATCATTACAGTAATACTACGGTTGCAAAATTACCGAGTTCAACTGTGTTTCCTCCAGTTCAGTGTGTAATATTTAGGGGGGTTTAGTGGCATCTACTGTTAAGGATTGCAGATTGCAACCAGATGAAACTTCTCTTGGTTAGAATTCCTTCAGTGTTCATCGTTCAAGAGGTAATTAAAACCGGTAAAAACGCTGAATAAAGAAAGTTCATATTACAAATTAGTGTTTCTCTGACACTGTTTGGCATGTCTGAGCTGAGCACCTCCTAATGCAACACATTCTCGGTCCGACCTCATCACATATTGACTTTTGGTCATTGACTTTCCCCATCCATATACGACGTGCAAGGTACCTTGGGTGCGTTGATTGTTGACTACTGATCCACACTGATCCGCACTACATCGGTACAATACCACAAATTGACTTTTTTTTTTCCTTCAACAACAAACACATGGTTGGGTTTAGGCAACAAGAGCACGTGGTTAGGTTTAGGAAAACAGAACAAGGTTTGGCTATAGAATTTTTCGGAATGTGAACACCACTCTCTTGGGTGAAGTTTGGTGTTTGTTGGACCCATCCACCACTCCTCCTGCCCGCACCAGTCGGACTTTCACAGTCTTAACTTTGGTCCTTGTCCCACCGCGTTTTTCCTCTGACACCGCCGGGCGCCGTTAAAGTGTTACGTCAACCAGCCACGCATTAAAAAGGTTAAAGGACACCTTTCTTCGTTGGTTTCTGACACCGCAAGTCACTGCCCAAGCAGTGGATTTCGGCTGGGCTCGCTAATGTGTGCTCACCTTTTTCCTCTATGACTTAAGATCCAGACGCTCAGGAGGTTTTTATCAGGAGCCGAATTATCCACAAGAGTCTTTTTTCTCTCCAAAACAAACAAACCAGGTGATATAAACTGGTAAAAATACTGAATTCACATTAAAAAAACGTCGGCCTCATCCTGCCAACAACGGCCATATGTTGTAGCATAAAAAAGACATGAAATAAGAGTGTTTCAGACATAGAACTGCACATTTTAGGGTCTTTAAATCTAGAGAGAAAGCTCGAGAATTGTACATCATGACAATTTAAAGTGTGTGCCCAACAACCACTGTAGGTACTGCAGGTAGTTTCCATTACTACAACTTGCTGTTCCAAGTGTAATTCCCTGCCATTCAGACAACCATCTCTAAGAACTATTGCTTCTCCTCACACAACCAGATTTGGCCAGAATCATGTCAGATCATTTCGCTGTTGTCATGTCAGGATAATAACAGTTTATGTCAGGTCACGTACACCATATATTCACACAATAAGAGTTTATGCCAGGGCATCTACACTATAGTGTGTGACTTGAAAACACACAAGCCGCATCTAGAGCCAGTGTTTGGTTTGTCCATTCTGTGCTATGGTAAAAAAATGGCAGTGCAACATGGCGGACTCGGACAAGGACCTGCTCCATATGTCAACAGCTCATTCATAGGCAACAAAGACACAACAATTCTTATTTTTACACTAAAGAAAACATACATATCATATAATAATTAATTCCTACCAATACACCCCCTTAAATGTGTCACACTGGACCTTTGAAAAGAATGTCCAGTGAACAATTATTGGCATTTTAAAAATATATACATTGTCAAAAAACTTTAATAATGTATGACATTTTAATTAGGTTATGTAAGATATTATCACAAACTCAACTATGGCACAGTAATTGCTGCTAACAAGTGGTCCACCACCGTTCCATCTCATGCAGTGTACATCAAGGCCTGTAATATAAAACATTTTGTTCCGATAATTGTTCTCCACTGTAGAAAGTAATTACTGAAGATATTAGTCATGCAGCTTATCAATGTGCCATTTTTGCTCAAGTTATTGCTGTTGTAAATGTAAGGTCTTGTGTATGTCTGAAATATTGAAGCATTTCTTCTATAAGTCATGAAGTAATCTCATCAAAATGACAGCAATTGCAGTGAAGCTCAAGTCCCCCCACAGATGAAGTGAATTGAGCTTAAGAGTCAGTGAAAGGACATCTGACGAGATGGATCTGGAGGCTGCCATTGTGTGAGTTCATGTAGGTGAGTTTCAAGGCTCCACACCATGGTTTTGTGCTGTAGAATAGATGAGTGTTAGGGTTCAGTGGGTGTATGGAATAGAGGCTACCAAGGCTGTGATAAAAGGAGGATGCTGGCTAACACACAGTGGATGGGTGGCAGTGACTAAAGGCCCTACCTGAACACAGCAGCACCATAGAGCAACCCTCATCTCCTCTTCTCACGCCGACTCTGATAGAGTGTGTTATCAGTGCAGACAGGCAGGCTAAATCACTGGTTGAGTAAAGGCTAGAGCTACTGGTCTGTTACTTCACCCGTGAGGGCAGGCAGGTGAATGTCAAAGCAGCCTGAATCACAGGGGAACGCTCCAGGGCCAAGGGTGAGTCAACCCTCAGGGCAGGTGCTGATTTATGCATTACTTGTGTTTAATGGTGCAACAACATATTAAACTGAGCAGTTCACTGATGAGCAATATGTAATCGACAGAGATCACCGGGTGGCCTTTGATTACAGTGGATATGGTTGAAGTTGCTCTAGTGGAGGCCTTGTTTTTCAAGCTTGATGTTTCATTCAGTAGTTTAAGTGCATTGCAGAGCACTTACAGCTATAGCACACACCCAACACGCAATAAAGCCCAAAGATGTAGTGGAAGTAAAGAAGCCAGAGACCCACTGGAGGCAAACAAATTGCAAATAAAATCCTCTTTGCCACTTCTCAGTCATTGCTGTCAGCCTGTCAAGTTTTCTGGCTAGCTAGTAGCTTCCTGGTTATATTGTAAAAAATGAGCCCAACCAGGGATGAGGGGCTGCCAACTACCTTCAGGTAGACATCCTACATACCTTACATCTGTTGCATTGCTTATCTATATGTAATGTTGTTTGGGGTCCTGGTTAAATAAACCATTGATCTCCATCAATGTCTTTGACTCTGTGCCAACTCGTCTTGTCTCTGCACTATCTGTTTTCTCAGAGGCAATGGGGACACACAAAAAGCAGCCTCCAACTAGAATTACCACCTTGCGGCTGTGCACCTTTGCAAACCAGTCAAGTTGCAGTTACAGTCCATGACTGTGAAAACATGAATGCTTCACACACATCTTCCCACCGGCAACACAGATCTACACAATCAGCACAGATTCAAGGTGGGCACCCGAGATTAGTGTCACCAATTCAGTATCTACCCAGTATCCGTTCCTGACGTTTGACATTAAATAACAGCCAGTAAAGTGTTTTTGCAGGACATTATGATGTCACAGTGAAGTTGACCTTTGAACTTTTAGATATAAAATGTAATCACTTGATCATTTTATCCTATTAGACTTTTGTGTGACATTTTGTCATAATTAGCATATGAATTCTTGAGTTAAGGCCAATTACATATTTTGGCCAATGCGTTACAGATACCGCGTTCACAAGAATACAACAGACAAGGTCATAGTGACCTTAACATGGGGCCACCAAATTCTAATCAGTTCATTCTTGACTCAAAGTGGATGTTTGTGCCATATTTAAAGAAATTCCCTGAAGGTGTTCTACAAATATTGCATTCATGAGAATGAGACAGATGTAAGGTCACAGTGACCTTTGACTACCAACATCTAATCAGTTCATTGTTGAGCCCAAGTGAACATTTGTGCCAAATTTGAAAAATTCCCTCAAGGTGTTTTTGAGATATCCCGTTCACAAAATGAGACAGACAAGGTCACAGTGACCTTCACCTTTGACCTAAAAAAATCAACTTTCTACACAACCCTCTTGTCTTGTGTTTTCCAATATCCCATAATGCTTTGGGTATCAATGTACTTATGTCCCATAGAAAAAAATTTGGGCACATGGTGTCGCATCCAGTGGGTCTTCACCCTCACACAGAAAACAATGAGGGCTGGTGTTTTAGGGTATTCTTGTAAACAGGGTTTTTCCCTCCTTAGTTCTCAAAAAAAAAAAAAATTCCTGTCCACAAAAGTACTTTTATACAAGAAAATCTCTATCCAAATGAAAACGCAAAACACAACTAAAAGTCTGCCAAGAGCATGCCGAACCAACAGGCGGCGATATAGCTCCCATTCACAGTAGAAGAAGCAAAATGGAAAGTGTTGGTCAATCAGAAGGCCTGAAACAAAAGCTTTTACCAGACGGCTAGGAGCTAGCTGGTAGTGCACTCTGACGCCTTTGTTGCTCAATATTGTGGAAAAGTAACTGTACATTTATGTGTACACATGTAATAAGTCCTGTTAGCGAGGTCAGAATCAGCATTTTTTGGCCACATCCGGCATTTCACAAAACATCGCTTCATTTTGACACCCCTCAAAAGAAGATAACGGCACACACTCTAACACCCTAAGCCAAAGTCCTGGATGGACTTTTGCAAAACACTCCTTTTTAGTGACCTAAAATGCAGTTTGCATGTGGACAAAAGGGCCAAAATGTAAACAAAAACCGTTTTTTTCAAATGTACCTGTGTATATGTGGACAAGGCCTTAATGAGACAGAAGGTGTTATCCCTACCTATAATACCTAAATCAGTGCAGGTTGTCAGCTGATTATATTCTGGATAAAGTCATGACCACAATCTAAAAACTCAAACATTTTACTTGATTCTAATGTAGTTTTCTAATAATATAGTCTCCTATGGCACACTATTTGCCTTTAGGCTCCACACTCATTCCTCCTTCTGTGTTTTCTTGTTGGGTCTCAGTAGAGAAATAAAATTGTAAATACACAATGTCTTGTTTCCACCTGGCACTTAGAGTAGATCTGGGACTTGGCTATAATTGAGACTATGCAGGATTCCATTAGTACAGCTGTCCAACAGGGAGGCAGCCTGCTCGGGCTTCTCTGTGTGTACTGTATCTGCCATTAAAAAAGCATTCATCCCAGGAAACCTTGTTTAATATTATTGGTTTCACTCTTCTTTCTCACAGGGCATGCTTTTGTTGGGGATCTTGCACGTTATGCAAAATGTACGTCTGAGAGCAGCTGTTTCAGCTCCATACTCGTCACTTTATATTGGAAGAGCGAATGTGGTGTATTCACAGGCTGACTGTGACGACTCTCTGTCTCTGCTCTACATTGACAGTCCTTTATCCATAAATCCCTCAGTTGGACAATACTGCTTCAGGTTAAACAGCTGTTGTTGCTCTTTCCACACAGGAGTCAAGTGTGTACACAGGAAGAGAGAGAGAGAGAGAGAGAGAGAGAGAAAGAGAGAGAGGAGGAGTCGAGCCTTGGGCACCCACAGCTCTGCAGCTTCAATAGATAACACTAAGTATGCTCAGTGTTTTGGCCCACAGCCCCATTTTTTTCCCTCTTTCCTGCCACTGTCATTTTAACCAGACTTGTGATAGAGCCCGTGTGCTGTGATACCCGATTAATTTCCCCAGGGGCTGATCATTCAATATTCAATAGCTACTGTTATGCAGCACCAACTGTGGATCAAGCCACTGAGACTCCTCTCCCTGACCAATATCATCAGAGCTCAAAACAATCTCTGTGAGGGGATCACAGGATCAAACTGAGACATGAAAAATAACCCTGTTTCTCTTCCAGTTGTCAGTTTGGCTCAAGCATGGTGTTACATGCAAAATATGTTTGTTCTGCTTTAATATCCATGGAGAAAATAATGTAAAGCGACTGCATTACTGGGTAAAATAGAGACAGGTTGTGACACATTTTAATGAGCTGATCTTTCTCAGTGCATATGTTAAGCAGTGAGACATCTTTAAGATGTACAAAATGTTCTTTTAAAAACGCTCCTTATGCCACAGGAAACACAGGCAGACATAATTTACATTTCATTTCTTCAGCCAAGCCCATATTTTTATAATGTGTTAGAAAAAACAGGTATTAAAATAGTCTGAGAAAGACCGTGCGCAGTTGCCACTGTTACCACTTTTTTAAAGAGAAGATGCTGAGTTTCAGTTACTCCTGAAAGATTAATGCCTTATTGGGCCGTGTTCAGAAGAAATACTAGCCAAACTCTGCAGCTCTGTAAGAGAAGAGTGTGAATAGCGATAAGGACTCATGCTTGTTAGTGCCTTTACAGTATACATTCAGTGGTAAAGGATGCCAGTGTAAAGCATGAGGGGGAAGATCAATTGCTGTTAAATCCTGTTTTGGTTTAACTGCATAGGGACTCTTTTGAGCAATTAACTCTGGCAATGATGTTTTGAGACGGTGTGAAATGTCTTTACACACCATGACAGAGCTGTAACTGTTGTATATGTCCAAACGTGCACAGATATGAAAAAAGGAAGCTATGCGTGATTTGAAAGCTCTTAACATTCAAATGACTTCTTAAAGACAGGAAGAGCTACATGCCAGGAGCAGACTATCATGTGTCAGAAGCTAAACATCACGTCTCTGTACACTAAATGCTTTTGCCTAATGTGTTTTGATGAAAATTCATTTCGTGGCAAGTTTTCTTACAGTCGACAAACTGTTGACTTGTTCTTGATGGTGGGTGCACAAACAAAACGCAGATACTTGAACATGACCGTAAAGTCTTAGGCCATGTTTACATGAAAACGATCCACTGAAAACGGAATCTTTTCTCATTTTCATTTTGAAAAAAGTTTCGCGTTCAGACGGCAACGTTTTGATAACAATTTCCTTGCACTCGGATCCGCAAAAATGACCAAAATGCTGTAGTATACATGCCGGGCCAGTAGTTTGTGCTGTGGCTTTGTAATGAAACAACACCTGCATACGCACACATGTGCTTCCTTCTACAGAGTGGTGAAAATGGAAACCGCACGAACATTTGTCTGGACGGAGGATGAGCTGGTGTCGCTACAGTAAATCTACACTTTGCTGGAGAAGCACTGGTAAATTCAATAGGGTGAGCAGCACAAACAGAGCTCACGAGTCTGCCATTGTTGTTGTGACGGTCGACTTTCTCGCCCATACCTAGCGACTGGAACCATAACGCGCATGTGCGAAAAGTGTCTGAAAAGTTCGGAGGAACTGCATATTGCAAGTGTACATGACAACAGAGATGGTGCTGTTTTAAAAAAATTGCACTCTGGAACCCGTTTTCAAAACATTGTGTTTTCAGGCACCCAAAACGCCGCTGTCGTGTAAATGAACAGCCAAAACACAACTAAAGTTTACCGTTTTCAGCTGAAATCGT
This sequence comes from Cephalopholis sonnerati, assembly GCA_019142605.1. NCBI lineage: Eukaryota > Metazoa > Chordata > Actinopteri > Perciformes > Serranidae > Cephalopholis > Cephalopholis sonnerati. The sequence continues at coordinate 24,266,503 of JAGQAX010000013.1, read as the reverse complement.
TGTCGTATAAACAGGACATTAATCTGCTGAGCAGAAATTGTAAAACAAAGCATCAGGTTTTTTGCAAAACAAAATTAGTTTAAGTTCAAATGATGAAGCCCTTTAGAGGCCGCAGGAATTATGAATATAGTCTATCTGAAGCAAAGAAGGAAATAGTTTGACGGTATTATAGATGGACAAAGTTGGCAGACTGAGAGGTCGGGGAGGCTGAATGGGTCAGGAAAAAGTTGGCCTGTGTCTGAAGTTAACACTCTATTCACAATATCATGCACTTTATTTACTAAGCCTGGGACAATATACTTACTTCCTGATCCAATACTGATCCCAGTGCTTGTGATTTGATATTACAGTTTATTTCAATTTTTTTGTTTACTTTTTTAACATTGGACCATGGGAAAAAGTTGAACCATACACTTCTAGAGACTGAGTATCGAAGGACATGTTTCCAAAAACAATGCACATCTCATGGGGTGGCTGTGAGTCAGAGGTAGAGCTGGTCATCCACCATTCAGAAAATTGGGGTTTGATCAAAGTATCCATAGGCAAGATACTGAACACCAAATTGCTCCCGATGGCTGTTCCATTGGTGTGTGAGGGCGTGTGAATGGTTACTGAGTAGCAGGTGGTACCTTGTATGTTAGCCTTGGCCACCAGTGTTTGTATGAATGACTGAATGTGTCTTAGTAATGTAAAAGCACTTTGAGTGGTCAGAAGACTAGAAAGGCGCTATACAAGTGCAGTCCATTTACCATGTCAGTCAGTCTTACAGACCTTTGTTGAAGCAGTATTATATACTGCATAGGAAAGAGGAGAATATAATGAAAAGGATGACTAAAAATAAACATACTTTTGACTGCTGCATTTAGCTGTCCCTGCTTATCAAGCTTTGAGTGTTTCCCAAACACTGATTCATTTGTGGTGGCCGCCACAATATCAACATTGACCACTGGATATTTATTTTCTATTATTTTACTATTTAAAATTGGTAAAATCTTATTTAAATGTAGAGCTGTGCACAGTGAATTAAATCACTCAACCCAGCCTTGCCCTCTCTCTGTTCATCAGACAAAAAATGAGACAAGAATTTAGAGCTAGCATACCCCGTGGTTCCTCTACTAGATTCCTGCATGGGTCTAATTTTCAATACCGACACCCGAAGCTGAATTGCGACATGCAATACTGCAACTGCCCTGCCACCCATACATACGACCAATTAGTTCTGCAACTTGACCCAACCTGCAAACACAAGATCATATTTATCATCTAACACTTGCGATCTGACCCCAGAACTGAACCTGGAAATAATTTTAAGACAAAATGCCACCAGCCAATCACCTTTTTGTGGCAGGACTCTACCCTCCACCTCACTCCCCACCACTAGCAGACTATTTGCTAAGAGGAGAGCAGGAGCAAGCTCTGGAGACGGACCTCAAGTCAGTGGCTGTAGCAATTCGAATTGAGCCAGTACAAACCCCAGCACCACAGTCACTGCAGGCTGGGTCAAATATTTACTTGCTGCCAATTTATATGAGTATCCGAATTCTGAGTGTGAAATTAATCCGCTGTAAAAAATTTACAATGAAGTGATGTGCCACATTTTATAACCGCAAAACTCTGATTTACTGCTCACTATATGTAGAGTAAACTATGTGTCTGTGTCCGTTATAGAGGGAATAGTGATTGGGTGAACAAAGGAGTTATTTCAGACACAGCTTTGGACTTCACAAGGGAGACCACTAATCATTACCCTACCGACAGTCAGGCTTTGTGTCTTTTAACCATGGCATGGTAATCATTCACTGACATTAATTGCATAGTTATTATAACAACAATTACAACAAAATCACTGTAACCCTGACAAAACAGATATTTTACCCCACAACGCGTTTCCTTAGCCTTCATCAGGTAGTTATTTAACCCAAAGCATGATCTTTTCCTAACCCTTAAGGCACCACTATACTCTGAAACCGCATAATACCACATTCACACTCACTTCACGCTGTGACTCTCCAGCTGTAAGGAGGTGAGAAAGGAGCCAGGGTTTGAATTTTTCTCTGTATAGCTCTCTTTTTATCATTTGTTACACACATTTCTTTTCATGTGAACATCAGTGCAACACTATGAATGCCTTCAAAGAGACTTTTAAAAGAAATGTACACCATTATCTCCATGTTTAAACAACATTGCTTCTAACCCCTTATTTTTACCAAAGGTATCTTTTTAATTCATAATTGACTCTGGCTGATCAGCCCAACTATAGATTGATTTTCAGACAACATGTTGCACAAACCAGTTCTTTTCTAGTATAACCCAGCCCGCAACCAAGTACTTTTGTGCCTTAATCCAACTGAACCTCAACCACAGCTGTGTCAGATCAGAAATTTTATTTCTGAAACAGCGCTTTTCACAGTTTTGAAAGCACTTGACAAATAATGCTGTCTTTCCAATATAAGCATCAGTTTATATACCTGTTATTTTGGAAGGCATGGACACAACTGTTGGTATGTTCATTAGCAATTATGCTACACTAGACATGTTCTACAAAAACATAAAATAACTTAGAAACCGTTCATGATAGAAACAAGCCTGGCTCTGATCTGTGACATTGGCAGCTTTCGGGGGCAATTTAAGGGCATTTTTGCAACAATCAGAGCCGATTCACGGTGCTTAGGGGTAGGAGGTAGGCAAGGGGCCACTGGTCACTCCACTTTACACCTCCGGCCCACATTCATTTTCAGAAGTGGATCAAGGTTTGTCCCTTGATCAATGCCCTGTGCGAAATATTCCAAATAAATAAATTATTCATTATAAGCCTGTTAAATAGCCTAATGTTGTGTGACCTAAAACATGTGTTACCAAGACAATGTAAATATAAATGTATATTATGTATTATGTATATTATTCTATTTATCTACCAAAGCTGCACAGACTGCATCTCTGCCTCTTATAAGTGTACACCACGTCCACAGCGGTCACCGTCTTCCTCTTGGCGTACTTGGTATAGGTGACTGCACCACAGATTATGTTCTTCAGGAAGACCTTCAACACCCTGCGGGTCTCCTGGTAGAACAGACCGGATGTACACTTCATTCTACCATGGCGAGCCAGATGGTGGATAGCGGGCTTGGTGGCTCACCACGCTGGCCCCGAGCTCAGGGGTCCCAGGTCCCAGCCCCAACCTCCACAGCCGGCTTGCGGTCTGCAGAAATAGTTTTGGCATCTGGTCTATTTTTTTTCCGCAAGCTGCTAGCGAATCCATCAGGAATTCACACAGATTATCTACTATAAATGATATAGAGGCTATATTAGATTTAATATAAACTGATTATGATATATAATAAACTGTGCACCCCATGCTTCCACATATTTTTCAGTTGTGTTTAAAACAGAGAGCAAGACTAGCAGACACACACAAACACTCGCACCCTGACACACAGGCAGACAGACACAGAGCTCTGCATGTGATTAGAACAGAGCAGAGGAGTCAGTGTGGAGTTATGCACTTCTGATGTGAACGGCCAGGCGACTTCTTACAGGCAGCTGTGCAACAATTTACATGACAGGGTGCTCTGGCATCTAGTGTGAACATGGCGGTGACACTTGGTGCATCGAGTCCTTTTTCTCCATTGCCTCAGCCACTAAACTTATTGTCACTCTGTTTAATAGGTCGCTTCTTTATTTAGCTTATATTCAAGTGTTTTATTGTTATTTAAATGTAGGCTGCTATAGGGTTATTTACAACATATGGACGGCAGTTGTTTTATGCGGATGGAAATCTGGAATATTAATGGGCATACTGGCCTTCAAAAAAAAGGTCTAGCATAAACCCTGAGTATGTGATGACCCAGGGTGGCGGCATTTGTTGACGCTCCAGGTAACTACTGTAGCATAAAGAGCAAAAAGGTCCACATTGGGAGGGCGGGAGGGGAGGTGGATGTGTCAAACAAACTCCCTACTTTTATCCAGGAGCCTGCTGTTCATTTCCAGTGTGAATGCAAAAGTCAATCAATTGTTTTAATAATGACGCAGTGTGCTAGTATGTTTAGCAAACTATGCTGGTTACATATGTCATGTGACATTATATGACATTAGTAATAAGTGTAATCATTTTAAGCCAAACCATAATGTTTTTTCAAAACCTAACCACATACTTTTGTTGCTGAAACCTTAGGAACTAAAGCAAAAAATAAGACTTTTACCTGTTTTCTAAGTTTATTTTGAAAAGAGACAGATTGCATTTAACAAGCAGAAACTGTACTGAAACTTTTTTTTTTATGTCAAATATGGAATGCCCACACAAAGGTAATGAATGATGGTGACCTTACACTGCACCAGAAAGAAATGATGGGCTCCCCTGAATCATATGATGCATTAAACCTGAGACAGACTGAAAGAATATGCTCAGAATTGCCAAAAATATAACACTATATCCAGGCATTTCTTTGTCTAAGCAGACTTTGGAAGGTTAAAACAATGTACCTTTTTGTCAATGAAAAATGTAATTCGGGTGGCACTATGTTTCTTTCTATATTTGCTGTTGTAAATTAGCACATAAACAGTTCCTAGGAGACAGGGTTGAACAGAGGAGAAAGATCAAAAAGTATGTTTAAAGGATTATACACTATCTTCTAGCTGTTTTAAACATAACACATTGCACTGTAATACTCTTTGAATTGAGCCGTTTAAAGTCTTGTCACAGTGCTGTATCTGCTTAAAGAGCTTCAAATGTTTTTACCAGACATTTATCCATAATTTGCCTCAGCCCCAAATGCAGGTTTATTTAATGAGAAAATTCATCAGAGGAGCATTAGGTTTACATCACAGTAAAACTACACACTGCTGCACTTTGTTCTTTTTGTGCAGTGAGCCTATTGATGTTACTCACAGACCACAGATCTGCAGGGGGAGAGCTTCATATAAGGCAAAATTACTAGCTCAAGGTCTGGCTCACGCAGTGCGATCATCAATTCCACATCTTATCTTGAGGAACTAAGGGATTCTTTCTGAACTCTGACCATGGGTGGAATATTGCTGGCACAAAAGGTGTTTACTTCAAGTAACAAAAGAGAGTGCTCGTAGGCTGAAATGGGAAAATCTGAAGAGGAAACAGAAGATTCAGGCTGTCAAATATGCCTGTAGAGTATGTGTGTGAGTGACAGGAAGAGAGAGAAATAAAAGAGTTTTAACAGCTCTGCACGACCTTGTATACACTTCAAATATAAAACAACTCAGCGCCTTCCTGACATGTTAAAATTAAATCTAATTTTGGTTATGTTTTGTCACATTAATGATTAAAATGCAGAGTTATGTTGCTTTATTTAAGTACAAAGCACTGTGTGATCATTACTGACTTTCAATCAAGCTAACACATGGCAGCTTATTCAACTGTTCAGTTGTGTTTGCTAATTTTTAAAAGAGCCAACCTATTAACTGAAAGGAATTAGTGCAGTAATGTATGACTACAAATTACCCGATGTGACTTTGTTGTTTTAGTTCACTTTGAGGAATTCAGTTATACGGAGTGTCCGAGTCAAGCAACTTTTTATCTGATCTTGCAACAATTACAAACTCATCCTCAGGCTCTCGCTAGCCAATTTGTTCAGACAGTCTTGGAAACTTGAAGCATTCAGCAGTGAGCAAGTCAGAGGGTTTCAGCGTTAGTGAGCGATTAGGACCAGTTGCTGGAGAGCAGCCAGGGTTGGAGTCATTGGAAAGGCAGGTAGGGTATAAATTGTCTTTGTTCGATTCAGACTACTCATCATTCTCAACCCCTCGAATTAAGTGATTTTTCAATTTGTTCAGTAGCCACAGGCAGTGTGAATGAAACAATGTCAGATCCAATACAAGATCTGAATTGCTATCTCATTTAGTCACTGACGAATCTGTGCTCACAGTGCTTCAGTTATTCAGCAAAAATTGTGCAGTGTTTGACAGCACAAGAAGCTGAGATAATTTATGACCAGGACTGGGACAGTATATGCTTATTCTGCAGTAAATTGAAATTTAAATGCAGCCATCTTTGTGAATAAATCTACTTTAAATTCTTTTTAAAAAAAATACATATTAACAATGCATGATGATATTGGCACGTCATCGGTATCAGCAGATAAGGGCTTTAAAATGAAACATCGGCATTGGTCCAAGATGAAGATTGCTGTTGATGCGACGGGCAGATAAGATGATGCTTTAATTATGTGACTTTATTAAGTTGAAATACATCAGATTTGGCCTGGTTGTGGCCGTTGTCAGCATGGTCTCAGGAAGAGCATCATCAAGCAGGATGAACTGAACAGTTGTGTTTGAAAATGTTTAATTAAAAAAGGCATGTCTCACATGCAACCAAAGTTAACAGTTGTTTTTATTCTTATTTAGCTGAGAGAATCAACACATTCTCACTGCCCATCTGTCAAATACTGACACCTGGTCTGTGGCCCTACATATCAAACTATGACACTCAAGCTACCCCATTAGCATCAGTTTTAGATGCTCATAGATAGCGTGTCAGTTTACACTCATTACATGCATTGTGTCTTTTCAAAATAAACTACTGTTTTCTGAGGTAAAGGACAGTTTCTGGTTGTTATATGCATACTGTTTCTCTTTCTAAGATTCTTCCTTTGGTTTATGCAACAAAAACACATGGTTAGGTTTAGAACAAAACAACATAGTTTGGCCTAAAATAAGTATGTTTTTGCTGCTGTAATGTAAAGTCACATGACATACTGTACATCAAATACATCCCATAACATACCGTCACTAGCGTAGTATGCTACACATACTTGCACATTACATTATTATAAAACTCAGCTGACGTTTGGTTTCACACGGGAAACAATCAGCGGTCTTCTGAGTGAAAGTTTTACACCCATCCACTTCCTCTCCCACTCACTCTTTGTGGACTTTCTCACTCCTTACACCACAGCAGTTGCTCAGAGCATCAAAAAATGCCGCCACCCAGTGCGTCTCATACTGCTGCTAAAGGGTACCTCAGTGCGTCTGTATCTGACAATGAGACCCACTGACCAAGCGTCAGTGTTTGATGAGTTGGGACTCGGGAGTGAGAGCTGGTTGTATAAATGTGAACATTTTGAAAAGCATTGTATTGCAATGCCCGTGGGTCATCATGGTAAGAGCAGGCATTATAATATGTTAATTCAACCATGGGAGAGACTTAATGTACTCTGTAATTAAGAGGATAAAAACATGTGCATACAGTAAAACTTTGATTAGAAGCTGAGTCCCAATTTAACTTAAGCTTTTGCTCCTTGAGAACACCTCTGTCTTGTGTATTTGTATATTTTGCCAGATATTTAATGCTCTATTGTTCTAAAACTGGGCTCAGTGAGTGACCCTGACCTGAGGAACCCACTGGTTGTGAATCATTAAAATGTGGTTACTGTACTTAGTGTTACTGTAATTTGAAGCATTCTTTGGCGCAAGAATTTCCTTCAGGATAAATAAAGTTTTACTGAATTAAAGGGAACTGAATTAAAGCACCAAGTCCTTTTTACTAGCCAGGTGCAGCTACATGTTTTAACAAATAAACGCCCCTCTCAATTAGACGCAGGTCTGGTTACCATTGACGCAGCAAAGCAGTTCATTTTCATAGAAGTTATTTGGTTGTATAAAACATCTTAAAGCCCACCAGGCTGTCAGCTTCCTGCTTGAGCTACTGCAAAGCTGCTTAGACCGTATATACAAATATAAATTAGCAAACTTATCAGGAAAGCTATGCCACACATTGTTAGCTTGGTTGAATTCTCTACAGTTCAATTGTTCAGTTCATGAACTAAACAATAACTCATTCGCGGCATGGTAAACAAGAGAGACAAAAAAAGTGTCCTCTGAAGTGTTCAGAAAGTCTGAATATGTCCATTTATTCTGTAAACCATCGATCAAAAGGGTTTTTCATAACTATTAATCCATGTTGGGAAAATTGTTTTAATAGGGTAAAGTGCTGTTGTGCTTTTCTTTTTTGTGCAAAGGGAATTAAGGGCCCGTCCAATGTAGATGCTAGGGCTGATTGAACAATTATTTTCATTGTCGACTAATCCGTCGATTATTTCTTCGATTAGTTGACTAGTCATTTTATCGAAAAATGTGTTAAAATGGTGAAAAATGTCTGTCTGTCTCTCCCAAACCCCAAAATTATGTAATCTAATGTCTTGTTTTGTACTCACGCCAAAGGGTTTTAGTTCACCGTCATGGGAGAGTGTGTAAAGCTGCCAATATTTGAACACAAGAAGCTGCAATAAGAGTATTTTGGGGTACTTTTATAGTACTTTTCTACGAAAAATGACTCAAACCGATTAGTCGACTACTAAAATAGTCACTGATTATTTTAATAGTCGATTAGTCATCAATTAGTCGACTAATCGTCGCAGCCCTAGTAGACGCCTGTCTCAAATATATGAATGAACAAAGCAAATTATAGCCTGAGCTATTATTAAAGTTTCACGGTGTATCAGTATCGGGATTGACCAAAATGAGTTGGAAAATATCAGCATATTGGATATCTGTAAAAATGTCGTGCATCCCTAATACACATATACTGTATTAATGAGCTGCCTGACACAACACATTAAGTAAAATTTCAGGAATGACTGACAGCGTTGGCAAATTAGTATAACGTTTTAGTGTTATAGTAATGTAATTACTTTTGCTTTTTTGGAAAGCGTTAGATGCAAAGCACAATACCACTCTCACATCTGTCCATTATATCTGTCCATTAAATACAATATGATGCTATAGCTAGTATGATTAGCTTAGCTTAGTATAAACGCTGGAAACTAGGAAACAGCTAGCCTGGCTCTTTCTGAAGGTAAAAAAATAATCTGCCAACCACAAAAACCTGTAAATACCTGATGCTGTAGATACTTTTGGACAGAGCCAGGCTAGCTGTTTACCCCACTTACAGTTTTTATGCTAAGCTAACTATATACTGGGTATAGCCTCATATGGTGGCGTTGATCTTCTCGTCTAATTCTCAGCAAAAAAAGTGTCATTTGCTCTAAGGTACTGCTGAGAGCATCATTTTGAGCCCTTCATTCTGCACCAGCCTGATGATCAGACAGACAACAATTTCTAATTGAGGTTGAAATGTGTTTGAGAACTTCTTTCACCACAACATTCAAATTTCTGACCTTGTTTGCAAAGAATTTATCTCAAAAAAAGATGTCTCTTGTTTACCAGTGCCATCCCCAGTTGAAATTAATTTGAGCTTTTCTGCAGTGGAATCAGAGAAACGATGCTGAGCAGCTGAGCCTGTTTCAACTTACAGACAGAGACAGGTGCTTTGACAGCTTGTTCTTCTAAATCAATATGAGATAGAAAGATGGAAATTTTATGTGAGGGGACTAGAGGGAGGTAATAAAAGGAACATATTGGGTATGCAAACAATTAGCAAAGGTTAACATATCTAAGTGATGTAAAAGTCTAACAAAATAGCGATTTTTATTCCTCCCTACTGCTTAAAAAGGGAGATGACAAATTTTGACTAAAGGGGAAATCATTTTTAACCAAGTAGTTAATCTTTAACAGTCAGAAATAATGACCATTTTCTGTCACAGAAAACAGAAAAATACTGCTTAACTCTGGCTTATGATGTGGCCTAGTAGACGAATTTGGTGAAATTTGTAAGTGAAACTATATTTACTTCAGCTGTCAAACAAATGAGTCAAGGCAGTTGGAAGTGATTGCGGCCAATTAAACACAAAGGGAACCTTCTAGCCGGGTAGGATGATAGAAAATCAATTCTTCATGTGCCTCCTCATGAGTCCTGCTTTGTAGGAAGTAAATGACAGCCAAGGAAACTGAAACAAATGCCAACATGTGGGTAAATATATCTGCATATTCAAATGCTTAATGTGGAAACATGATCTAAAATCAAAATGCTGTATGAAAAACAATTCACTTTATGTGCGGGTGTAACACATTTTTCTGGTACAATTATTTATGCCATAAGTTGTATATGACAACAAGTGAAAACTGGGTTACTCAGACAGATTTATAAATGGGTAAAAGGTGATCATCTGCAACCTTGTTTTTTTTTCCCTTTTCCTCTTTTGATATTTTATCTATACACTGGCACCATATATCTACATTTTTATTAAAATATGCAGTCACTCTAAATGAGCTCCCCTGCCAATTTAACTCACCAGAGTCACTACTTTATGACTGTTCAAGGTGGCACTTATCAAATGAATAATGATGAAGTCAACTGAAGTCAACTAATTTGCGGTGAAGAAGAAACTCACAGGAGGAAAATGGCAGGAAAAGACGAATCAGAGAGGTACTGTCATATCTCAAGTCGAAAGTCTGGGCCCCCGGGCGGCCTGCTTGGCCAATGGGAACCCCTGCCAGGCAAAAAATCAGATTTTTTAGTGCCAGAAATAACATCAAATATCCATCCCAGTGTTTCCCGCACCTCGTGCCATAAACTGCAGCAGCGCACCACCATGAGTCCATGAATGAGGCAAGCATCTGTGGGTAGTTGGTCCACAGTAATTTTAATGTGTGACCATGTTAAATATAAAAGATTTAAAATGTGATCTAGGATCTAGTCTAAAATCTCTGGTTTTGATCAATTGTGAGAGAATATTTGGGGAATGATGACAAAAATGTCAATGTGGTGTCACTATAAAAATTGCGAAATTTTCAATAAAATACCCTCACTGGTTTTGTATAATCTTTCATTTCAATTATTCAATAGTAAAAAAAAAAGTAATAGAACACCATTGTTCTGAGTATTCTGATTAATTTGTGTCATGTTAACTTGCTGAAGTGTCAAGGTGGTGCAAGACGTCCTTGTGACAAATGAAATCTGAGTAAGACCCCTGATGATGCAAACTGCTGCATGCCAAATTAAGTACAGGTAATTTACTGTTTACATACAGTCTCTTTCAAAACAAACGCATTATCTCAGTACAAGAACGCAAATTGATTTTTTTTTTCTTCCACCAACTAACGCACGTGGTTGGGTTTAGCAACAAAAACACGTGGTTAGGTTTAGGGGAAAAAAAAAAACGAGGTTTGGCTTTATAATCTTACAGGACGTGAACACCACTCTCCCAGGTGAAAGTCAGTGTTGTTGGACCCATCCAACACTTACTGGGACTTTCACTGCCTTAGCTTTCATTCTTGTTCCGCTGCATTTCCCCCTGACACCAACGATCGCCATTAAACTATAACGGCGATCGGCCAAATATCATGCTGACGTTAAAGGATGGCTTTTTTGGTCAGTGTCTGACACTGTCCAAGCGCCAGATTTCAACGACTTCACAGTGACACTGGGTTGGAACGACATGCTAATGTGCTGTCAGATTCTGTGTTTGTGTGTTTTTAGCTGAGCTAGTTCAGAGAATATTTGGTTAAGACAGATCGGTGATGCTGTTTTGGCCTCACTGTTCTCCATGTTAGTGAACACTAAGCTCCTGGTGTTGTTCACCACCGCTTTGGAAGATGAAATAACAGGAGTAACAGGTGAACCTTAATAAATGCTGTGCAGTGGATCTAATTCATGATGTGAAGTGTGATTCAAGTAACTGATAAATATTTAGAAAAGCAGGCTAACTGTTAAATTCTCAAAAAAAACTAGGGATGGGAATTACAAAGAAACTCTCAACCACGATACATTGCCCATGATAATGATGAATTGCTGTTCTGGTCTGCAATACCTGATACACTGCGAGATGGTGTTGTTGTTACTGAAGAAGAAAAAAACACCCCTAAAAAGCCAAAAATCAGGAATAGTGTTTTATTCACAGCATTGTGGTGTCAGTTTCACACAACCTGAGATGAAACTATGTACAAAAAAGTGCAGAGTCTTAGCTCACTGACTCATTAACACAACTAAGCGCTCATTATACCACCTGCCGCTACACGAATTTCCATTTTCAAATTGAACACTTAAAGTTTGGATTAGAGTGTTTTACTCCATTTAAAAGAAATCCTGATGCTACAGGTAACAATGATACTTTAGACAAAAGTGTACTTCTAGCTTCGTGCCAACTGTTTAAGGGAAGGCCCTTTTCTATTTTAACATCATCATGCCCCTGTGCACAAAGCAACAAAGTAGGGGTGTTTCAAGTTTGGTGTGATGGAACTTGAGCGTGACCTCAGTCCCATCCAACACCCTTGGTGTGAAATGGAACAGCAACTGCGAGCCAGGCCTTATCGCCTCACATCCATGTCAGACCTCGCTAACACTCTTGTGGCTGAATGGGAGCAAATGCACGCAGCTAGGTTCCAAAACCTTGTACAAAAACTTTCACATTAGAGAGAAGGCTGTCATGGTTTGGCTCTGGAATAAGATATGAAGAATAAAAAGTATGTCCAAATACAGTCTATGTATGGTACAGTGTATCCATGCATTGTGCATTGGGATTAATCTATTTTGCTGTCTGATTCTGAAAAGCCAGGTTTTGCATGAACAGTTTTATAAACTGCAGAGTTTTACTGAGAAGCTAATGTTCATAAGACAATATAAACCTGGAAATGCTGCACAAAGCTACTAAAACAGGATCCTTTGTAATGCTACATCAGTCAAAAAATCCCCCATTAGATATACAAGCATCTATTAGTTCTAGTCATTTAATACCTGTGTAGTTAAGAAAGTTATGAACCCTCATTTGGATCAACTAAGCTCTGTGTGAATCAAAATCTGAGCAAGAGTAATTTTGTCAAGGTAATTAATTTGGATTCTCATTCGGTGGTAAATTGGCAGTGTCTTTTGTTACACAGAAATTTTTCTGCATCGGCCCTGCCAAGAATCTTAGAAATATGGCTCCAAATCACACTGTCAATGAATTTCATGCAGCTACCAGCCAAAAAACCTCAAGACTTGCGTTTTTTTTTTTTTTTTTTTGTCATTTTTCCACACCCCAGTATTACCTTAACTATTGCTTTCATGTCATCCAAACACTGCGGAATGAGAGCAGGGTGTATCCCAGACTATTCATTGAATATAACGTTACCATTTAAGCTAGTTATTTCAATTATATAAACAAATATGGAAAATAAAATGTTCTGTCTTCAGATGTTATTCAAACATTTTAGCTTGTAAGAGTCTTCAGAGAGGTGATTCTGTGGTAAGTGGAGCATAATTACCTCCAATTTGCAGCTTACAGTTTTATGAACTGAGCGTGATTCAGAGGAGCATGCAGCGAGCTCTCACACTCTGCTCTCTGCCTCCATCACTTTACAGACCTCAGAATAGAAAACTCAAAAAAAGAGAAAAAAATGGCATAGTTTTACAAAATCAAGACATCCAAGTCATTGAGTAATGATGGTAAATCCAATTTATCCATAATAAGTTTAACCTCTTTGGCTTTTTGGTCCATGTAATGATATTTCTTTCAAGCAAAGAGTTATAAGAAATGCACCATTACTTTTAACTTTAAATAATTGATGATATGCCACATATATGCATACTGCTTCATTTATTTGCTACTTTTTACAGGCTGCTCTGTAAGGTTTTTTTTCTTGTGATCATTTTTTTTTTAGAGTTCTGCAGTAAAGATCTCCCTTCAGCTCAGTAGCTGAATAATATGTAAGTTTAAGAGGGAAAAAAAAACTTAAATATGTACAATATGATTTCTACGGCTGCCCCCTGAAGATTGAAGATTTGAATCATCAGTCGGAGACCCCTCAGTGGACGAAGATTCTTCAAGTGGAGCAGTCTTCTTTTGTTTTAGATACTACTACTAATAGTAGATGATACTTCTGGGGCTGTATTTGTCCCCAGAGTGAGCACTTCTTGCCATACAGGCAGCTGTGGACCCAGACCATGGAAAATAAAATAAGAGACATAGCCAGCATGACATCACCAATTGGTTTGTGAGGTTTTGAAGTCTCAAGTTTGGCAGTTTGGCTGTCACCTAGCCAGAATGGCGATAACACTACTCTACTCTACACTAGCTGCTAGCTTGGCTAGCATGGCACATGTACAGCTTTAGTTATCTGTAATAATGCTAATGGTAATGCCAATTTTTGCTGACAAAAAAGCAGGCTTAAAACTATTCAAATAAAATGTGTTTACCTGAAAAACTGAGTATCTGACTCCTTAGAGGGTCTTTTCATACAGCCAAACACTGTACAGGACATTTTTAGACGATATAAAATGATAGAATTGAAAACAATCTAACCAGTGTTGGTGCTGTGGTAGACACTTGTCAACAGATGGCACCCACCTGTCACTCAAAGCAGCCACACCATTAATAAGGCATAACTTTGACCCTTAATAAAATATAAAAGGATCAGTTATATGAAAACCTGCTCACTCTTGGAGCCAGACTCAAGTGGCCTTTTGAGTAACTGCAGTTTTTGGCACTTCTGCATTGGCTTCATTTTTCAGCCCCAGAAGAAGAGAGGCTTTTCACAGTCAGGATCCGAGATAACATTATCTTCTGCCTTCTGCTTTGAAGTGGTGAATTTACAGCTCACAGTAACTTAATAAAATACAGTCTCTGACTTTTGTTTGATATCTAATGTCGGCAAAAAATGTGCACATTTCTGATCCATCGAGCATTGGCTTGGAGGGCTAACTTGTGTACTAGCTTGTTTACTATAATACATGATCAGTGTCAGCCTGAACCCTCCACCTGAACCCCGTTCAAACTCTCAAAATCTATATGGAAAAAATTAACAAAGTCAAATATTTATATTGAACAGCCAAATCCAATTCGACTGACAGTCAGATACAGCCCTAATGATTTCACTTACATCAGAACATGTACATCAGAGTTTAAAGAAAAGAGAAGGCATCGATGAAAGTAAAAAGTAAAAACATTTATATAATCACTGAGACTATCACACATTCATCCATGAAAGATTTACACTGAAATCTCAATTTACACTCTCTATGTCGATGTGACCTTTATTATTTTAATGCCACATATGTAAGTTTACACATAGTTTTACATGACATTTAACTGGACATTTGGTGTCACCAAAATGTCAGCACACCCGGGGCCAGATGCATAAAACAACTAGACAGGTCGATTCACGACTAAAAACATGTGTGGACATTCTTATTGTCACGTTTCTGAATTTGTGTCGTTTTCACATCTCAGATATTGTGTAAGTGGGTGCACGATATCCACTCCCACAGTAAATGGATTTAGAAACGCCCTCAATCACCTGTTTGCATTCTGATAAATCTGTCTGCTCCACCACGTAATAGACCTATCAATGAAAAGAACAGCAGAGAAGAAGTGATTGTGCCCTCTGGTGAGATCTCTCTGACAGCGAAATTACACAAAACTGTGGCTATTTATAGTGCCTGTACCATTAATTCATCACCAGTACACCACCATCAACAGTGATGTCTCGATCATCACGATCGCACATCAGAAAGATGAACAGTGATTCATTTCTAGGCTCACATGGAAACAGACTTCACAAAATGCTTCACAGTTGAGGATCGAATCAAAAGATAACTGACAAATGGAAATTATAGCTCGGAGGCAAATTTTAAATAATAATCAAATTCATAATGCATTTAAAATTAAGTTTAAAAATCCACCTTCGATCGACACTTTATAGCACTGTGTACACTGCAAAAATAATAATATGATCAACAATTTACACACTGTTTTCCTACATGCTTACATCTCTATCTCAACATATCACCTGCAGCTGGCTGTGCACACTCTCACTGCACTGAGGCCATGAAGTCAACAAGGGTTGACAAAATCTGACAGGGAGTCCCAAAAGAAAATTCAAAATTTGAAAACTCATTTCTATATTATATAATTTGTCATAAGCAAGGGCAGCTGTACAGTATATCAGTGGTTCCCAACTGTGTTCAGCCACTGTGTCCAGATTTCTCCTTTGTCATTAAGCTCAAGGTCCACACAGTTTAATGCAGTCAGCATTGTACTTGGTTTGGCCATGTTGTTGAGCTAGTTTACTGTTTTTGTCAAGTAGCTGTCTGTTAGTCACTCACTCCACAGGAGGATACAGCACTTTACAATGAAAGCTCTTTGTCGAAAATTCACTGCACTTACAAATAAAGTGTTTTTTACAAACTTGACACATTTGTGAGTCACTTGTGGTCCATTCAGAATGGACCAGCGACCCACTTTTGGACCACCAGTTAGGAACCACTGCAGTATATTATATGAATATGCAAAAAATAAAAGCCACTACTCAGAAGACAACAATTCATAAAATTATCATTTTCATAACACTATCACAGTTGACAGCGACATAGCCTAAGTAACACGAATATTACATTCTAGTTTTCCAATTGAGTAACAGCTCCTGCTGAGGTACGGTGATGCCACTTGGACAAACCACAGGCAGAATGTAGTTTATACTAGACTGGTAATAATAATAATAATAATGGAACTTGTTAAGCTGATGATTATTTCTGACAGCAGTGTGGAGTAGCCTGTCGTAGCTTAGTTAAAAAGACAAAACATTTAATCAATATATTGGGGGTTGGAGGGCATTTTGAGCACATTTAAATATTGGGTTGATGCCCCCCAGTATACACACCTAATATATATTGTAGTTACTGCCTAGCACTGCACATTCTTCTTTAAGAAATACCAGTCTATAAGTGAGAAACAGCATATGCACGGTTTTGTGCTTACGCATTGTTTATACATCTAGCCCCAGGAGTGCAATCCTCCTAGCAAGTAAAAAATCTAACTGCCTCCTAAAACACAGAGCTTGTAACAAAATATTTCTCAGCCAGATTCGATTCACTTGACCACAGAGTGGATGTGAGAGTTCCTACTTGAAACGAGTAGCTTTAAATTAGGTATGTTACATAAAGACAAGAGGGTGTGTGTGTGTGTGTGTGTGTGTGTGTGTGTGTGTGTGTGTGTGTGTGTGTGTGTGCCGATTTGACAGCCCTCCCCTGAAACAGTGCAGCCAACACGGCTGTAGAAAGGGAAACGAAAAATGTCAAGCTATAGCTCTTTGGTTTAACGGGCTATTCAGCTGAAGTCTTCAGAGAATGACACACTGATATTTGTGAGCTGCCTCTCTCTGTAAAACTGGCTCTGCCTCGCAGGTGACCTTCCGAGGTCTATTTTTGTCAGCTAATGACTGTCATTATTAATGCCTTTTGCTTTACATTGCCTGTGCCGCAGCACCCGTGCTTGGATAGAGACATTTACACAACATCGGTGCTGCGCTGATCGCAGTGAATCTGACCAGTATCCACGGAGTGGCTGATGGATTGTCAGGTTTCCCACATCCTTGTTCAGAGACGAGGTGGAGGTGCCGCCCTATCAGAGCGTGCTTCAGCGCCTCCAGCCCCCTCTTGATTGCCTGACATTCTTTATCAACAGTCAAGTAATTCTGTTCCCTTGGCAACAGTTTCCTGCTGATACAAAGAATCAGGTATCACCTTGAAAGTTTGTGGTTGAGAGTGTGGTTGGCAGCCTCAGTGTTTTCATTTGCGTGCAGCTGCGCCATCATTTTCAGGAGGAAACCAGGGTTTACTTTTTAGGTTTTAAGCTTTTATTTTCATCCCCTTCCCGCGCTGCCCTACATTTGGGTCATGACATTCTTCTATATATTCCTCTTCACCACCTCTGATAGGTCACTGCAGAGCCTCTGCATGGGGTTTTACTGTACAGCCATATCTGGTCTTTTTCAGAGGAAGGTCTCAATCTCAATTACTCTCAAAAAGTGTAGGTTATAGTGTAACTGTAATTTAATTTACATATTATAATATATAGAACTAAGGCGACTTTGAGATAAGGCTCTCTCGAGCACCCTGTGTGTATGATTTCAGTGACATTTTTTTCCCTTTTTGACCTTTTGGGGATTGTGATAGGAGATCACACAATGTAATTCAAATTATGCTATTAACTCCCCGACAGGCACTGACATGCATCAGCCCGGAATTAAATGGAACAATGTTATATTCACTTTCGCAGCACCTCATCAGCACAGTGTTGGTTTCCCGCATTATTTCATTTCTATGTTCTGTAGCGCACTGTGTCTCTGCTCAGGCATATATTATTTACTGATTATTGTCTGGCTGGGAAAGATTTTATTCATCTTCATTCGTTGCTAAAAGAAAGACGATTATCTAGCGATCATATGTGACATTTTCTCATAAATATTTCTTTGCATGTGCTTGTTAAGTTTGATTTTTAATTGCCTAATATCTGTTTTGCTGGAAAGCTTTCCGCAGACTTTATGTCAACTCTTTCAGAAATCAAAAACGGCAATTGGTGTGTTAATATGTAACATTTGACTTTTCTTGAGCAAATAATTAGACAGCTTGTAGCACAAACAAAAGAGAAATAAAAACATGCCACTGTCAATCAGAAGCGTTATGACGTTAGATTTGCTAGATTTATTTAAAAAGTCTTTTGAAGCGTGAACCTGGAGGACGTTGCTCGCTATTTCAGGAATGTGTGTGAATTGAGTTTTATTGTACCATTTCTGTCAATCATTCTGGCAGATTGGATAATTGAGGATGTGAAACGAGTAATTTCGAACATGGGCTTCACTTTGATGCAGTAATAATACAAAACAGTGTGTGTGTAAACATATATTTTATGCTAGTTAACATACTGCTGTGCTGCATTTGACAGTGCCTGAAGCACGAGGGAGTCTGAGTGGATGATTTTCTTATCTTGGCCCCCAAGTCGCCTCATCTGGCATTGTCTCATGTCAAAGATTAGCATGTGCCAAATATTATAGAAAGAGGCAAACTCGCCAACGGAAAGAAGATTTGAACATCAAGACTGGCTCTCATGGCTGGGTAATCATCATGGGTGAAAGGCTTTATAACATTCACTTATACGCCTGCACTTCAGGCTCACTCATGTGCACAGAGTGAGCAGTGAAAAGTTTGTAGCAACTGTCAAAATATAGGAAATCTGAGGAGACACGTGGCCGTGTTTTTAGGTCTGTAGGCTTTTGAAAATGACTCAGGCTAAAGCAGGATGTTTGTGCTCTTTTGTAAGAAAATCCAACGCCAAGAGGGAAGAAAATATTTATTCTTTGTCCATTGATTTACCAAAGCTCCCTCCATAAATATAACTGCATCCCCCATCGCAAGCTATTCTGAATAAATGTACTTAATTCAGCTACAACAACACAGCCAATTTGAACTGCTTTGATTTTCTGACCAGTGTTAGTTCATCATTTAACTGTGAGATAAATGTTGTGCAAATACATTTGGATTGCTTTGGAGTGAAGAGCAAACTCCAAAATACTGTTATACACATTTAGAAATGGATGAATTGTTGCTGATTGAACTGTCTAATTAGCAAAGACTTATCTGAATAATTATTATCACTTGCACTTTGCTCAGCACTGCCTTTTGAATGAGAAAATATCATTATATAATATGCAGGTTATCACTAGCATTTAAAAGGAGCAGTGTTTAGGATTTAGCGGCAGATAGCAGTAAGGATTGCAGACTGCAACCAGTTTAAACTTCTCACATGTGCCAAGCATGAACTCCAGGTAAGGATTGCTCATTGAAGGGCTTGGCGATATTCCCTGAAAATTATATCAAAATATTTTTAGGCTATATCTCAATACACGATATATGTCTTGATATTTTTAAATCTCCTCAAAAGCACTTTACAATGCTAGGACTGGGAGAGAACATAACAACATCCCTGACCAAATACCCTGTCTGATGCGATAAAGTTGTGGGGACGACTATTGTTTTTTTTCCCAGAAAATATTAACATAATGAGATTTCTGAGCAATAATTATTAATAATGTGGATATAATGACAAAGTAGGTTAAGGCAAGCATGGTAGGTTGATACATTTACAGCACTTTACAGTACCTCAGCCTTTAAAATGAAAAAAAAAAATCCCAAATCTAAGACGATATATAGTCTCATATCTCAATAATGATATATCTTTATATTGCCCAGCCCTAGTTCATTGTTATGGAAGATTTGACCGGGAACTGAATTATCAGCAGGAGTCTCAAACAGAAAGACCTGGTGATTTACACCAATAAAAACACTGATTAAAGTAGTTTCACTTTTCAGTGTGTCTGTGATGCTGTTTGGCATGTTGGAGACAGGCCATTAGCCCAGCACTTGCTAATGTGTGCTCACCTTTTTTCTCTGATCACTTAAAATCAAAACGTTCAAGAGGTATTTACCAGGAGCCGAACTGTCTGCAAAGGTCTGTTCCTCTTCAAAATGGACCCGCTGATTTACACCAGTAAAAACACTGAATAAAGCAGTTTCACGTTACAAATCAGTGTTTCCTGCTGCTTGGCTCATCACAGAGTGGCTGCTAACTACAGTGGCTGACAAGAAAGCGCTAAAACATGAATGGCCCTATCCATTCAAACACCAAACACCATCTGTTGTCCGTTCTGGGCTACTGTAGGAACAAGCCGGTGCAACATGGCAGACTCCATGAACAAGGACCCGCTCCCAATGAAGATATAAACAGCTCACTCTACAGTACCGAAAACACAGTGATTGTCATTTTCAGGTGATTATACACTAAAGAAAACACGCTTACTGTATAATACTACATTTCTGCCAATATATTCACATATATCCTACACACTGGACTTTTAATTGGTGGACATATATAAATGATCCACATCTCACATCAGTATATTAGTTAATGCTTTATTTTACCATTTACCTGTCATTTCTTAAAAATCTGACATTTTCTTTCAGTTATTCCAGGCAATAATTGAGTCAGATGTGTTGAAGTTATAAGCAGAAAGAAAGGTTACATTAAACCTGAACAAACATTAATCCCTTCTTTATTTATTTTAAACTTCATATGCAGTATTTACATGTCATATATTATGCACTGTATGTTTGCCTGGAGACAAATTTGGAATCTCTGCATGCAAACTGTGACATACTGACTTAAAGATTCAAGGTTACTGTGGCAGTTAGCTGAAATTAATTCATTGGAAGTGGACTAGTTGTCTATTTATTGAATAGCTACATACGTGTATATACAGTATATACATACATAGACACAGCACATACAAATAAGTGTGATCAGACATACAGATAGACAGATAGATAGACAGATAGATATTATATATACACACACTGATTTGTAGTAAAATGGCAAAACTTGTGATAGATGGAAGTGCAGCATGGAGATGCATGGCATCCTTGAGTCAGCCTGTGAATACAGAGTGGATTATATGTGTCATGTGGTGTGAAAAGGTTGTAAATGTGAGCCGCAGCCAGGTCACCGTGAGGACCAAGATGAGCAAATGCCCTTCAAGCGCTTGAAAATATGATTCCCACTCTAGAGGAGATTTGTCAGGGCAACATTGATTGGGGTTGTGGTAGGAAGGGTGACATGCACAACAGTATGCTGAAACAAGCATCTTCTCAGCCCAGAGCAGCAATCCCAATATTTCATCCTGATCTCTTTCCAATAGGTAGCCGCAACCACAAATATGGACACACCTGATTTACTGCTGCTTAAAACTGTAATTAAAAGTCTTCACAAATAAAATCTCTCATAGGATCATTTGGTGAGTGTGTTATGGTTAAAAATCCCTCATGGATGGTGTGAATTTTCATATTTCATTTTCTCTTTCTCTATTTAGGATGTCACATTGATTACTGTGGATGTAATCAGCAGACTTGGCAGTGTGATTAGTACAGAGAAACCTCACTGCTTTGCTGCAACGCTGTCTTCATTGTTTCTGCGCACCGTGGAGGAGACCCCATAAACAAAACAAGTCTGTGCATAGAGCTGTTATAATGATGCAGTTTAGTTTATCAAATAATGTCACTGTGGTATTATCACAGTTATAGCCCCGGTGGATCCGAGAAATAAGCCAGTGCTCCTTGCCAAACGCTTCCTCATGAACTGTGCCGTATTTCTTGTGTAGTCAGAGCATAGTGCGGCAGACACACACACACACACACACACACACACACAGACACCTACAGAAAACTCTGACAGGTTCGTTTTTAATGACTGCAAACGAGGCATACGAATGAGAGGAAATAAGATATTATTTAAAGAGGACCTATTATGCCTTTTCTTATTTTCTGTTATATATGTAATATAACAATGTCGGATGCTCATGTGTTCAAGTAAAGAGGTAAATGTTTGTAAACGTAATCCCTGTGAGCAAAAACCTCGTGCTTCAGACTGTTCTAAATACTCTGTTTCCAATAGTTTATTCTGCCTTTCTGATGAGCTGATGAAAGCTCGTAGGATTTCTTTGTACGGTCATCTGCGAGTGCTTAAATTACACTGCTACATGTAGCTACATGCTAACATAAGTCAAACATGTGATCTTGGTTGCTGATATTGTTAATTTCACCCCAATGTTGGATCATTTTGTAAAGACTTTGGTTTAGAAGCTTTTGTTGGTGATTTTTCATGGTAGAAAGTGACACTACACTCTATTACAGTCATTCCCTGGCTGCAATGATGGTGCGCCAAGATACCCAAGACCTGGAAAAGCTGACCAATCAGAGCAGACTGGGCTTTTTCGGGTGGTAGGCTTTAGAGGCTGTACACATGCCACCTTTTTTGCGCCCTAAAATTCATTGTTTTCAGTGTAGATGTGCTGCAGGTGCGCTCAAACGCCAGAGCAACACTCCGAGATAGTTCAACTTTTTGCAGCAGCACGCACCGCATGTCATGTGACCAAAAACAACCATTCACTGCCACCGCGCTCTTGAGAGGCTGGCTAAAAAAAGGCATAAAAGTAGCACCCAGCACCCGACCTGGCGTTTTCAAGGTGGTTAAAGATGCGGCATGTGTACAGCCACTAAGGAGACAGGCAACAAAGACAGACAGAGGGTTAGTACAGGCGTTTCAGCGCAGACAGTATGAGGAAAGTGTTTTTTGAACACTAAAGCATGAAAACATTACAGCTCTCACTTTTTATTTGAAATTCGAGTGTTGGTTCAAATGTAGTAAATTTTTCAACTGTAATGACCTGTTCAACTTCCAGATTTACAGTCTATAAGCACAGCAAACCGTTTATAAGGCAGCGGTACGTTTTTAATCTTCTAAAATGCCATCACCGCCAAAATAAAAAATTTATATGCAAGGATATGCCATTGGTATCGGTTCGGGAGAGGGGATTCGGGATCTTGGGATATAAAACTCCAAGTTGCACCACAGTCTCAAAATGCATAGTGCAACTACTCTTAAGGATAGGGCACTCGCTCTTACCACAGATGTAAAGACATCACTGACCACACATGCTTATGAGCCCGTCACAGCTCACTGTATTTTCACCCTCAACTTCACAATTATGTAAAGTGGAACTGTTGCTATGGACAATGTTCTGAACTATGTGAACGCCATGCGCATGGAATGACTAGAAATGTAAAAGTCATGTAATGTTAATGTTCATACGAACGTTGCCTGTCATTTCAAATTCATTTGAACTTGATTTTTGGCAGAAGTGACAGCCCCAGTAAACATGTTATAGCAGAAACCCAAAAGACAAGGAAGAACCTGCAAACCAGCACAGCAGGCCCCCTTTAAAGTATTTTCCTGGTGTGGTGAAAGTCAATGACTGTTTTTGATTCAAGGGAGACAATATTCCTGTCAACAGCAACCAGACAAAAACAGCAGATTTCTGTGTGAAAATAGTGTAAGAAAACAAAGTATGTGACCATATAGCCTCATACAGTTAATGTGTGGAAGGTAGCTCAACACCAGCACCTTCTTTTCTATTCAGATAATGCTATGCATGGTTAAGTCTGTGATGTATACGGGGTATGTTCGTTTTCAAATCATTTTTTCCTGAGTTGGAGAGTTAATTCCTCATTATGGAAAATGCATTACAGTGTCACCGTTATCAGTTTATACAAGGCTCGAGTGACATTCACAGTTTGTATTCATATTCCTTTTCTTAGACCCAATAGATTGATATGCATGAGCGGGGCAATTATATAGGAATATGTGAACAATTAAATTAAATGGCACTAATTGCTTCAATCATCAGTTCACCATTCATTTCTTACACAGCACCATGGCCATGAATTTATTCCTCCTCTGTTAAGGGTCCAATGGCAGCATAAAATTTCCATTAGCAGTATCTCTGAGCCACAAAATCTGTGTTTGCAAAGCTGAGTCTTTGCTTTTCTTTTAATGTGCAGTCTTCCCTGCTTTTTCCTATGCCTGCTATATGAAGTTATTGTTCATGCTAGGAGCCACCACCAACACATCCACAAAAACAATTAAGTTTAGAGGATGGACTTAAATGTAATTTAAAAACATTTATTTATAAAGATTTTTACCTGTACCATTATGTTAATCTACACAATAATATCCAGGGTTCTTCTCAGGACATTGTTTAGCTGAGGTGGTATGCCATCAGGATCCTGTAGTGTCACGTTTTGCAATCAGTTTAATTAGTAGATAACATCCTACACACTAGTCACACTCACTAAATATACAGAAAATAGTATTTTCTGAGTGCTTGAAATTGGACAAGGCTACTCATTTTTTATGATAGCATTCAAGGTGGTCTTTGCTTTAGTTAAGTTGGCCCACCTCTGTTGTAAAGACACTACAGAAAATCCTGCTACCCACACTGGTTGAATATATTGTGTTTGCTCACATCGCCACCTCTGCTCTTAAACCATTACACATCATTTGCCATGGTGCCATTTCATTCATCACTCAAGGTAGCTATCACATTCATCTCTGTGAGTTATTTGAAAAGGTCGGATAACCATCACTGACATCTGGAAGGCATCAGTGTACCTGTATTTTACTTTATATACTGTAAGACCTTTCCATCTGAGCTGCAGAAACATTTAATGGCTTAACTTGAGGTCAAAATGAACAACCATTATACCAGATCGCACATAGGGTAGCTTTAATGGTTTAATGGCTCATACCATCTCAGAAGGGGGAAAAACTGGCCTCCAGTGCCATGCACATTAACCTGTGAAACAACACCAATTGAGATTAGAATTTTTTTCATCTATCTAGTCTGTCTTCAGTGGGATTGGTAGTGAACGCTACGGACTGAAACTCTATTTTGCCACCACAAAAGAAAAAAAAACTGCTAAACAGATGAGCAGAAATAAAAAAATCTAATACTATTTCAACTTGCCTGAGATGACGACAACAGACAAAAGAAAGAACAGACGAGCCCCCTATACACGTTATGTCCTCTGTGTAGGAGAACCTAGACACAACACACAGTCTGATTCCCCACTCTTTTCTTTGTATTCCCAAGAAATAAAAGGCCAGCTACACAATTATATTTCAGAACTCAAAGACAGCAGTTTATTTAAAGCTTCAGAGGTAAGCCATGCCTAAAACAACAAACAAAAGTGTCACTAGCTCAAAACCCTTAACTTCCCTAGCAAGAAAAATATTAAACAAATGTTTATTAAATCAAAAACAGGAGAAAAATGTCCAACGGCAAAGTGAAAGGCCTTCTCACTCCTACTAAACTGCTCTTAAAGGCACCATATTTACAGTGAATGAAAGGAAGCAGAATATTTGCAAATAGCTGGCACTGCAAAACACTCAAATGACTTTTGCAAAATCAGAAAGTTATTAACTCAAATACACAATAAATTTGCCATATGGCTTTCCAATGGTTTTATACTACTTCCACATAAATCTCTCAGACTACACAGACAAGATGATGGCTTTGTTGGAAGTGGTAGAAGTGAAGGAGGGGAGAGCGGCTGTCAGCTGAGGCTCAACACCCAGTTTACAGCACAGTGCAACTGTCATGGCTAGTTTCAGAGCATTGCCGTTGTCTTCATCATGGCCAGTGCCCGTGTTGTGTAAGTAGCAGATGTACTTGAGCCCATCTGTTTACCCATGGGCTTGTAGTCCTCAAATAAGGTGTGGTCAGGCACACTGTTGGCATATGGCTATTTTGAGGCAGCAGAAAGTGATTGTGCAATTGAAGAAATGCACCTGGTCTAAAATCAAAATGGCTGATTATTTTCCTGCTGTTAAAAAGGCACATTATTCAAATAGTAGATGTGCCCACATAGGCGGGTTCACAATGCCTGTACACTCTGCTTGTTGCACATAGGGACGAAAATATTAATTGCATTCTCTAAAATGTGATCACAGCAGAGAGAAGAGCTGCTGTCCGACTCCCATTAAGAGAGATGCGGTGTATATTTACGCACAAAGAGACGCTTAATTTCATTGATCATTTCAGAAGCTAAAAGTTAAGTCCTGTTTATAACTACAGTTTGTACTTTCACTGCTTAACCCATGATAACTGCTGCAGTGACATTACATCACTCTTACTGCATTACTCTCAGCAGAAAAATGCTTGCTTGTCCAATCTGCTCCATCTGCCATGTAAATAGCAGAGCATCAGGTGCAGGCACACCTGGCTTTTAAAGGGAATGAGAGATCACATGCTGATTGGTTGAGTTCACGTTACACCAAAAAACACACCCATGATTGATTAAGGAGCTATAAACAACCTCTTTGCCCCTTGTGCCAAGATTATACACATATAACTCACAAAAGTGGAGTTGGACACACCCGAATACACTTGCACCATGTAGTTTAGACTGTGCGTTACAGATAATTTAAATAGGGCCCCTGGAGTTTAAAAAGACTGTCATCCATTGGTCTAATCTAGAAGCGATCCAGCAATCCGTTCAAAGGGACCAATCACAGGGCACCCTGTTTCTCATCACCCTTAGGGTACAGGGTAGGGTACCCTTCGCATCAAGTGGAGTTCAACTTTGGTGAACTATGACCAACAGCAAAGGAGTATGTATGAAGGAGACACTAATTGTTGCTGTGTTTAACCAGCAGATATTGTATGATTTGGGCCTATGCTGCCACACTGACAGTGAGTCAGAATGTAAAAAAAATGGAGAATATACCAATAGCATCGCACTTGCTGTGTCAATCACTTCAGGCACTGCCTACATTCAGCACAAATATCACCTTGGCAGGCAACAGTTACTTGCCTGCATATGCTCATGTGCGACCGTGCCTTTACACACTCATACGCATGCATACACTGGAGGGGAGGAGACAGAGGTCTGACACATCACAACAAAATGACCCAGGGTCATATCACTGCAAACAACTTGAGGTTAGGGACAGTAGAGGCTGTGGTAGCTCTCTTTGACATCATCGGGTCGATTATAAAAATCCAACATGACCATGAATCTGAATTTATATGATTTTTTTCCCACTAATGTGATGGATTGCTTTGATTGGTCAGGTACTTACATTACTGGATTAGCTAAAAAAAAAAAAAAAACACACTGATCTTGAATTTGCCCCAGCTTATGCCATTTACAAATCCAAAATAATCAGTGCTCTTCCTCTCTGCCTTTGAAGGATACATTTTTCTCCTGCACTTGTATTTCCTTTGAGTTTGAGGCATACCAACGTATAACTTCAATGTAACTGCAATATATTTCTGTTCTTTTATTTCATCTTTCTTTATATATCACTTGATTTCATTTTAATTGCACGTGTTTTGTGTTTTGAAGTGTCTCTACTGTAAAGTGCTCTGAATTTCTTGTGTTTGAGAAGTGCTATATGAATTGCCTTGGCATGGTAATTTCATTCAGCAGGGATTCCTCTGCGGGATTTTTAGACAAAATAGAAGTCTATAAATACAGCAGTGTAAAATGACACTAACAAAGAGAGATCACACACACATCTGTTTTCAGTACTGTATGTGTATGTGTGAGGAGTGCTGTGTATACTGTATGTAATATGATCTGGGGACATGTCTCTTTCAATAGAGATCTTAATCTCACGGTAAATCCTAAATACATAAAGCTTCACCAGCTAACCAACTAATACTCAGTATGTACTAACAATACATGAGTCTAATCTTGCATTAAACTAGGTGACATATGGTGAGAGAACATGTTGTAAACACGCAAGGTAGATTTCCACAATAAACTCCAGTAAACACAGTCAGCCAATGAGGCGATTTTCAGCACTCTGGAGAGCGACCGGCACACAAACAGCTCGCTGCAGCCGAGGATGACAACTTAATGAAACCCACCTGGCGCTGATGAGGGCAGGCTGACCCCCTTTCTGATGAATCAAGCGCCTCGGTTTGTGCAGAGGATGAGGTTAGCATTCCTTGTGCCTCCACTCCCAGTTTTTACTTTACCCACACGGCCGACATTTAAAATTACACAGAATGTTTTTTTTATCCTTGTACTTTCATTTATCATTCATTTGATTTAGTTATTTCCTTTTATTTCATTCCTAAAATATAAATGAAATACTTTGCAAGGGCGCCATGGTTCAGCAGTCCTGTGGATTGCAGCTTCAAGTCCAACAGCACATCCTGTCTGTTATCACAGCAGACATTAATCCCCTGAATTTCAGGGTCTCAAACCTCGCCTTGGACAAATGAAAGAATAGATGATAAGGATGTCCTAAGAGAATCACGCTCCACTCTGAGTCCTGCTTCCCTTGCTGCCATTTAAACGCCACAAAATCAAATGTTGGCCCGAATTGACTGGAAAAAAGCAATTTTTTTTTCTGTCTGGGCGACCCCTGAACTTCCTCTGTAAGTCTGCTATAGCCTTAAGATAAAAAAAAACACATTCTCTGGTTTTTAAATGTGAAGATTTGCTGCTTTTCTCAGTTTTATATAAATGTAAACAGAAAATATTTCAGTTTTGAACTGTCGAATGGACAAAACACAATGTGAAAATGTCACATTGCCTTCTGGTAAATTGCAAGGGGTGTTTTTCACTATTTTCTGACATTGGATAGATGAATAAATCATTCGTTTCCAATCTAGGGGTCGTGATTCCTTTAAGGGGTCACAAAATAAGTCTGAGGAGATGCAAGATTATCAAAAACAAAGGAACCAGAAATATACATTTATCTGCCACACCAAATTATACTCATTTTTCCAGACTCTCCTTCAGTCTTTGCCATTCAGTCGTGAATTACTGGATAATTTTCGCGTAGCTCAGCTAAAACAACCTGGTCTCACCCTAAAGTCGTCGAAATCCAGCGCTTGGGCAGTGGAAAAAAGCCATCTTTTCACATCAGCATGATACGTGGCCAGTTACGTCAGGGGGGTACGTGGCAGGACAAGAATGAAAGTTAACGCAGCGAAAGTCTGAGTGGTGCAGCTGGGAGGGGCGGTGGATGGGTCAAACAAACATCGACTTTCACCTGGGAGAGCAGTGTTTGTGTCCCATAACTATAAAGCCAAACCCTTTTTCTTTTTTCCTAAACCTAGCCATGTGTTTTTGTTGTCAAAGAAAAAACAACATGAATTTGCAGTGTTGCACCGATGTAGTGCTTTTATTTTGAAAGACACTGTATGTAAACGGAAGTGTATTTTGAAGGAAGACAATGCATGTAACAGACAGAACTTGACACGGTGTCCCAGAATGTCAACAACCGACGCACCCTGGGTACCCTGCACATCATATCTGGACATGGAAATGATCATGACCAAGCGTCAATATGTGGCAAGGTCAGAGTGAGAATGTGTCGGCTAGAAAAGCTCTGTTTCAGCGATATAGTATGTGGTATGTTTTAGGTAACGTTACATCAGACATCACATCAATTTTTCACTTACCCAATCGGACATCTGCATGAGGCGTTCCAATATGAGTTTACATATCCAGGGCAAGGGTTAATGTCAAGCCCTGATGCTAATACCTGGGATCTGTATCAGTTTACCGTCAGGTTTTGTGGGTTGTATGAGTTTGGTAATTCTCACTATATTCATTCACTCATTGGGCGTGTTAGTCAGGATATGAAAATGCACCTGCTGGTATCCTGATTAATACATTTAATCATGGCCTCTGTTGTTTACATCACAATTCCTCTAAATTTTTTTTGTGAACCTCTAACCTTAAAGTTCAAACTGCGGCTACGGAACTGATCACAACTGGTGAAAGAGGCTTGGAAATCACTGGACTACATTTCTAATAAATTATTTAAAAAAAGATTAAAAAGCTCTTTTTACTACATATCATCTTTCAACCATGACTTCAGTTTTAATACATTTGAGAAGCGTTTGCTAGCACTCCTCTTACTGTAGGCAATCCACATCGCTGTCTGTGCGTCAAGATCTTTCACAGCCAATATCAGCAAAGACACATGCACTGAGGTGTAGAGGGTAAACCTGTGTGGAGTCTTATGACAGCAAAGTACCCCCTTTGGTGTTTCGATCAGCACACTACCCACGCAAAGTAAGATTTTGAGAAATGCACTACGTTTTCTGACAGAAAATAGGTTAGAGTTGCAAATGCATACTCTAGCAGTCCCAAACGGTAATGTGATGTAACTGTTGGCAGCCTGAAACAATGTAATGTGACATCAGGGAACTGCACTGACACAGTCATGTTTACCAGTTTGGTGTGTCTGAGAGTTAAGGATAAGAAAGGCAACTAGCTTTGTTGCATTCTTCTCTGGATAAAGCACCTATTGCTGTAACAGACAGGGTTGGGCCTCATTGTGGACTGATGGTTTTGTTCATGACAAAGGAATAAAAACAACATCAACAGGTGTCTAAATGCAGCTCACGGTGGCCTGTAATTTACAGAAACAAGGTTACTTCTCTGCTTCATAGCTGAGGAGGTAACAGAGTACCTATAATGATGCTAAATACTATAATAATGCTGTTTTTTTGTGTTTGCTTTTTTGGCTTGACAACCCAATATCTTGCAATGCCTGTGGCTAGCTGATAGATCACAGAGCAGCTGGAAATCACAGCAGGTGTGCGTGTGTCTGTGTGTTTGCTTGTGAGAGAGAATATTTGTTGTTTGTATTTATTTCAGCGATGTGGAGGAAAAACTGCTGTAAAGAAAAGAAATCATAAAAAATATAACTTTAATTATGGGCATTAATGAACTAAACTACTGTTGTACTACAGACTAGTTTGTGTGTTTTTGCTCTCGCAGGATGTCACCCTTACTGTGATTTGGCTGAAATGAGTGCATTTGTGCTGACAGTGAAAGCACAGATGTTTGGGTTAATCACCGTCGGCAACCGCCTCCTCCAACAAACATCAGCACATGTAAATGTGAGAGAGTTCTTCAATCTCAAAACACCAGTGTGAAATTATTGATGATACAGGCCCTGTCTACACATATACAGATATTTTTGAAAAGAGATATTAACTGACTGATTTTTGTGTCTGCACAACCTTCGTTTTACAAAATATCTCCATCCACAGCAGAATGCAAAACCAACTCCAAATGCTCACTGGGCCCGTAGGTGTCCATGAAGGCTATGTCAATGGTACGTCAAATACCTAATAACACTGAACGCAGCAGACGCTTCTGTTTGTCCATGAAGTGGTGCAGCAATACTAAGTTAAGATGTAAAACAGTTATTAGACCCAGCAAACAAACAAACTGGTAGTCCACCCATGTTGTTGCTTATTAAACAAAGCCCTAATGGGCATGTGTCAATTGATGAGGTGAATCTTTCCCTAACACATTTCCACATGGACACAAAGCAAGTTGCCTGGGACCAGACCCTGGAATCCACTCACTCTGAATGCCAGTAGACTAAATTATGTGGCAGTGTGACATGAAACAGTGTTTTTTTGGGGGGTTTAAATAGAAAAAAAAACAAAAACACCTATGAGCATCGCAGAGGGACTTGAGTAGCCAATCAGAGACCACAGGCAGGACTAATGCTCTTGTCAAGCTGTTGTCAAACTGTCATGCAGTGCATCGGGACCAATAAGGAGTAATAACAATAATGGAGAGCACTATCGACAAGACAGACTCTGCAATCAAGGCTGTTCCATTTTGACATGTCTTTTCAATATCGCCCGACATCTTAGTTCATTTTACTGTACTCTGCTCCACTCTTTAAACTCCGGCAAAGCAAGTATGTTGGCATGGCTACACATCAATGTGGACTTACAACGACATTAGATTCAGACGGACAAATTGGTCTTTAGTGATCGGACAGGAAAAATGAATCCTCCTCCCCCATGGAAATTTGTTGGGCGTAATGTCAGACTGAAGATCAAAACTAAGAAAGGAGTTAAGGATTCGGTCAGATATCAGGCAATAAAGTCACTGCAGCTTTGAAAAAATCTTCATTTTAGCGGCATTAAACTGTGTTTGCGTGTGGACGAGAGGCATGAAGGAAAATGTTAGTGCTGTACTCAACCCAGAATGATGTCAGTTCTATCATATTTGGCTAGTCAATATGAATATTTGATGTTCCCTTTTTTTGTCCATATACAGCAAGTTTGAACAGGTTCAGCGGGACGTTCAGTGTGACAGTGGCACTCACATAATAGAAATGTGCAACAACATTTTGACACTAGATATCAAACAAAATCCAGAGTTTGTGTCATATTAGGTTGCTGTGAGCTGTAAATTCACCACTTCTAAGCAGAACAGAGACTATAATGTTATCTCAGAGCCTTGCGGTGCACACTCTCTCCTTCTCTGTGCCGCTGCGTCGTGTCAGCAGGTCAGCAGCTGTCTGAACCAAAGAGTACTGTGAAATTCAAGAGCGCTCCCTCTGCAGCAAAATCTGGGGACCAAATGTCCCCATTTGGGCAAAAAAAACAAACAGCTGCTTGACCTGAATCAATCTTAGTCGACTGAGGGGTCCCCGACTGATGAGTCAAATCTCCGACTTTCAAGGGGCTGCCCTAGAAAACACCAGTTTTCAATATGATCTGTGTATAAGGCCGTTAGCTTTGGGAAAAATAACATTAATACTTTTGTCTGACCTCTACAGTCTAGATGTGAATGTGTTGTTTGGTAAACCTCATCAACAAACTTGCAATCCGTGACTTCTTGCATTGTGATTAATAAATACCTGAACCATGAAATTGTAAGTCGAATTTTGGCAAAGGAACCTATGCAGAGGGTGCACTGCAAGACGATAATCTGCATCACAGCAGTCTGTTAAAACCTGAGTAAAATTCTGTGGAAGGTTTTTTAGATTAGTAACTTTATTTATTTCAATGGCATTTCAATAACTACATAACAGGTTCTACAGGATCTCCTGAACATATTTCTTGGCAAAAGCTGACCAGGAACAGCTTAAATGTAAAATCCTCCATACATTACAGTGTGATTGTGCAGATTTACAAGCAACTTGGCACTGCAGTAACAGCAGCTTGTTTACTTCTGCCTGCAACACAGATGAGTCTTTTGGGCAGTGAAAATTTTAATTATTGTATGCATATGACTGTCCCCACATCATGTTACTTCCTGTGATTGGACAGGTTTAGCCTTGGATTTCTGGGCTAGGATCATTGACAACCTCGCTCCATGTATGAAATTACAAATAATGGACACTCACACACTGACTCAGTCTTTGTCTCAGTATCAGAGAGAATAACGAGAATGTGGCCATCTGCCAACGATCTTAAGCTCCACACAAAATCAATACTACAGGCCTAAAATGCAATTTGACACAAGAACACAACATCATAAAATAATCTTGGCCTACAGCAGCTGTGTGATCACCAGTACCACCAATAATGCATAAAACAAAACACTGCTATTTACTATATCTCTTAATAATGTACTGGAAAAATGTTGATGTCCATTTTTGAAAGGGAGGATTTCACAGTGGTCCGTCACGTGTTCAATCTGACAGTCCGTGGAGGAATTTATTTTCAGTTAACAGCAATGCAGCCTCTTCTGCTCCATGATGCTCCATGAAATAACTCATTCCTTTTGCCTGTCTTATGAGTTCAGTGGTAGATAGCGCGGTCAGAGAGGGGAAACAATAAAGGCTTTGTTATTGGGTTAGATGTTTTTTTTTCCCCCTCACGAGTAGCAGGGTGAATGTCTGTATAAGCAGATGGGTGCACAGTGTCAAATCCCCTGAAAGAAGACTCTTCTGCCCCCAGCAAAAGTGCTCCACCAACCCTGCTCTTTTTATCATCAACACCCCTCTCTTTTTTCTTTTTTAAAATTTTTATTCCCAGCTGTCGGCCCCCAGAACCATCATAACTTTTCACCCTACTACAGGCACCACCACACTGTCAGGCCCCACAGGCTATCACTGTGAATCTATGCAGCATTTGCACACCAGTATTCCTCACTATAACCTTCCACTTAAAACTGAAGGACCAGCCCTCCTACTACAGCTCACACAGGAGCGACATGCAACCAGCTCCCACGCACACTGAACAAATTTCTCCCTGAAAATATTAATGCTGTGTAATTGTGTTGATAGAAGAGACCAATTTGAAATTTAAATCAAGCTGAGCTTACTAATATACATTTTTATTCATCTATTACGTTAAGCCATGGTAAGCCCGTAGATTTTTCTGCTGTACCACCCAAGGTTGGCCGCACCTGTTTCTAATTGAATATTGCAGCTGTACTCAACGAGGGAATTTCATTTACACTGGCCTTGCACCAAATCACTTGTCAAGTGATTTCACTGTTGCAGACAAATTTCCAATGTCATAAAAAAATCAGGAGAGTTTTACCTCAGTTGGTGCACACTCCTGTGATCTCCATCGTTTGGTGCTATGTTAAGTTAGTCTTTTTTGTGTCTTGCTGTTCCAACAAAACCAAATGTGTGTAATACTAATCATATGCTGTTGTTGTTTTATAGTAAAGGTTAAAAGTGACAGGGAAGGGGGGAGAGAGGATGACATGCAGCAAATGGCCACAGGTTGGAATCAAACCCAAGCCACTGCAGTGAGGACACCTATGCCCCGTTTCCACCAAACACTTTCTGTATAGTACCTTTGGGACCAAAAGTAACCCTTCAGACATGGTACCTAGACCCTCAGTCCGCTTAGCGTTTCCACTGCAAACAGTACTCTTAAATGTGGGCGGAGTTGTTGTCACTCACAGCTTCGTCCAGCACGCACAGTTTTTCCTGATTACCAGTGACAAAGACGGAAGTCTGCACCTCGTTTATCATCCACAGACCAAGGTTACACACTGACATTTTCAGAACAAAATAAAACAGGCTGCAGTGAGAGTCTCTCTCCATGGGATATTTAAAAATAGCAGGTTCGTGCATTTAGTCCTTCTAAGGCAAGCTCAGGGGTTTAGTGTTGCCGGAGCCCACAGGAATGACGCTCTGTAATGTTTTTTTTTTTTTTCCAAGTGAGGAAAAGTGAGAGCAAGAGCCGAAATGAATATAGATCAACACTTGAAGATCCACTGATTTCTAAGAGTGTATGTCATATAAAACTAAAGTAATGGTCAAAGTTGTCACAGAAATGTGAAAATGTGACTGATTGATTCACATCCTTACCTCATGCATTGAGTAACATTACAAGTAAACATTCCACCTTAAATGGACTGCAGTGTTCACAGCTCTGCCTTTTACTACCAGATCTGTGTGCTAGGTACCCCAACAGAGAAGGGACCAAAAATGGGGATGGTACTGAACGGTTCGATTGGTACCATCCAAAACTTTTCACAGTGCAAATGGAAAAATGTACCGAACTGAACTGTACCGTACTGTTTGGTGGAAAGGGGGCTTTAGTACATGGGGTGCTGGCTCTACCAGGTGAGCTACTATCATAAGTGTTTACCCTGGACCAACTTGGTTGACAGTAAACATGGAGAGGAATCCCGGGAGGTGCAAAAAAGTGAACAAACCTGTGTTCTCCTGTACCATGGAAAGGGAGGAGAAACTGGTGGAGTAGTGAACACGAATTGGTGTTTGATTTTCTGTTGATCTGATCCACCTACCAGCACTTCTATTCATGACAAAACTTCATTTTTGAAATGGTTTGCCTCTCATTCCCACGGTCTCCTCCCACTAAAGTAGCGCAGCTAACCAATGGAGGCTGTACACAAAAGCAATTTATTTTTATGAATTATATTGATGCTGAAATGACAACAATACTGTGTACATATGGTGCCTTTTATGTTGTTTTTCTAGAGTAATGTGTTTTTGCGGGCTGGTAAAGGGGAGTTAATATATCATATTTCTTAAAGGGAGTTTGGCATAATAGCGAGATGGAAATAATCTCAAAAGGAATCTAGATCTGTTTAGATGTGAGAAGGTATCAGACTTCAGTCTTAAGAAAGTCTCCTAGTATATGGTAGGTATTGGGCAAGGACAGCAAAACTTATTTGTGGCTAGATTATTTTTAATGTTCTCTTCTTGCTCCACAGTGAGGTCTGGCTGCAGCATCAGACCTTAATTTTCTTGCTCAAGGAGACTTCAGCAAGGCAGATGCTCACCAGCATCACCAGGGTCTTAAACAGCTTTCTGAAATTGAAGGACAGTCTTCTCACTGTATTACCCTGCTGCCCATGAGGCACATGTGTCACACACTGGCTGCACTGGCTGTAATTACTGTACACGGGCATGATTTCAAATGCAAGTTTTGCCTGATTCACAATGAGCTGTCAGGGCCGATTACCACAGTGCCGTGTATCAGTTAAAAGTTGGCCGCCTCGACCTCATGCTCCCTGGCAGGGTCCTGATGTCAATTTGTGAAAAAACTCTGGCAGGTCTGGAGGAGCTTCTTGACTCACAACGATCCTAATCCAGGGCCTGGAGGGAGGCAGGGCAGGGATGAAGTGGGGAGAGGGGACACGCTGAATGGATGCTAGAGTGGACTTCAGTGTGAGGTCACAAAAACTGTTAACAGTCTAGGCACTTGGTTTGCTGCAGTGTGTCACAGCTCTGTACCCACCACTGCAATTTTATTTCCCAGTGGCCTCAATTTGTCAAAAGGGATTCTGTGTGTGTCAGGACTTGCCCTCATAACTAAGGACAGTCTAGTTGTGAGAGAGAGGCAGTGAAACTGTTCTAATGCTAACACCCCTCTACTTAAGACAGAATAATCACTGTCAAACAACTGCGTTTCCTCTGCCCCCTCCCGCTCCCACTCTCTACGTTGCTTCAGGGGGTTGGTGTGTCATGCCCAGCATAAATAGAAAACAGCATTTCCATCTGTCTGGTAAACAAGCTGGCTACGCTGTCACCTCAGTTCACCCACTTTGGATATTTCCCCATAGATGAGGAGATTCAGATGCTTTATGTTACACATAAATGAGGCTTTAGCGTTAATTTCATCTAAAAGCAGCCACTGTGTTTATATGTGCCTTATAATGGGACGGAGCACAGTGCAGTGGCAGTATTTGCAGAGGAGCAGACACCATTCATCTCGCTTGAATAGAAGTAAGAATCTTTCATCTTTGATAGATATAAAATTCCGAACACGAGACAAACTCAGACTTTTATGTGTTGCTTGTTTACTGCACAGCAAAATGCTTTGAATGACTTTCCTTTGATGGACTAAGGTGCTCATCGGTGAATTAAGAGGTGACTGGAAGAGTTCAATTTGATTAGCATTAATTTAAGGAGCTTTATAAGAAATATCATGATATAAATTACAATACTTGGTGTGAGGTCTACAGTTTTTGATGACTGATAGCTTCATTTTAGGTCAAGTGTCTGAACTCCCCAAACAGCTCTCGATTTAATGAGTTAATGTCATGCTCGAAATAACTACAATGGCAAAAAATGCTGCAAACATATCTCAAAAGCCAGTGCTGATTTTTTCCCCAAAAAGAACACTTACTTTTTAAATAACCAAATTTAAATAATGTGGCCAGTACCTGACCCTCGTTTTTTGTGGGGGCTTTTCTTGCCTTTATTTAATAGGACAGCTTAATCCTGAAAAGGGGCGAGGGAGTGGGGATGACATGTAGCAAAGGGATGTGGGTTGGAATCAAACCCGCAGCTGCTGCAGCAAGGACACAGCCTTTGTACATGGGTTGCCTGCTCCACCAGGGGGGCTAATGGGCACCCCATTGTATTTATTTTAATTCAAAATGGCCAAAATTATCTTACTGTAGAGCTGCACTGAGCGCTTAGTGCCTCCTTGCCCCACTCTGGCTCTCTCTCTCTTTCACTCTCACACATACAGTGACTGGGCTAACTGTTAGGTAACGCTAGCCATGTCATGCTAACGGCTTGAACAGAGTCGAGCTGTTTCGGTGTTGGTGTAAGTTTGTTGATATCATTTAACAACCAGGTGTCAGATGTCAGCCGCTGCTGCTGTGTTATCTCAAGCTAACCTGGCAGACGTTGAACTGCTCTGATACAGAGTGGTGCAGGAATGTGTCCTAAAAAAAGGGAAATTAGTTAACATTTCCGGGTCCCTCGTCTTGAAGTCAATGATTTTGTTTTTTTTTTTTGTTTTTTTTTTTTTAAATGGGTTTTGGTTTTTGCTTAGATGCTTGAAATAGTCTGTAGTTAAAACAAGCGTTAGAGATTTTGTTGTTGTTCTATGACATAAAATACGTCACTTAAGACCTCACTTGTAAGTTTTGAAGTTTTTTTGTGTCTTTCACTACAGAACGTCATCAAGCCAAACACAGCTTTACAGCCTCGTGGTGGCACTGTTGAAGTCATGCGACCATAGCCTGGTTTATTTATGGCCTAACATTATCTTTTTACTTCTGGCAGTTGCATTTATGCTTCAAAAATAATAAAAGTGGTGCTCAGTTGTAAAAGATTATCTTGCTAAACAACACTTGTAAAAGTTAGAAGTCCAATGGAAAAAAAATCCCTTTGGCTTTTTCATGAAGGGACCAGGGCGATGTTAACTTCAATGTTGGCCCACAAATAAACATCATCCTTGCGGCACTCGATAAGTGTCCACCCTCTGCCTCTGGGTCATTAGCTCGTTGAGAGGCACTATAATCATCTCCCAGGTGAAACATCATGGCATTGTCCAGCCCGGGCAACAGCAGACTCCGCTGCCTCATCATCACCCCCAGTAGTGCCACTATATTATGTTTAATATATACTTTAAACTGTTCAAATTTTATTGTTGGTTAATGGTTTAACAGTTAATTATTAGCATGCCTACCTGATAACCTTGTATATTGTTGCCAATAAAAGAAACATACTACTACACAGTGTAATACTACTGAAACAACCAGCAAAGCCCAGCAAATGAGTTCACACACATACACATGAACACACAGGACCACAAATACTGCAAGTCAAAAGGTTCATTACATCTAGATTTAGTCTAATTTATGTGACCACATTTTCTCAGCACTATTTTGTTCCCTTTTTAATAGATGATTATAAAATTGAAAGTTATTCAACACCTGAATAGATTTCCAGCTGAGATGGGAGTCAGCTGTGATTGGACTATTTATGCAACTCCAACCAGCAATTTGTCTCTGTAATTGTGTGAATAATTTTTCAAAAAATAACCTTTGAATTATAAATGCTTGTTAGTCATTAATGAAAACATCTGTCCTATTGATGCTTTGTAGCACAACTGGTTAAATGTGCATACAGAACAATCATAAACTCTGGGCCATCACTTTAATCATTCCAGACTTTTCTTTAACCGTGTGATTCTTCATAGTCAAAGTGTCTTTCATTAAAGAAATTGTCAATAAACATGATTTATTCACCTGCTCTATTCTTGTTGTCGCCCACATGCTTTGCTAATATAAATCATTTAGCACATACTGCAGACACTCCAATAACTGAGTCCCTAATTGGACAAAAACCTGGTGTCAAACCTGTGAACAACAATAGGTATTTAATCCTGTGATCCCATGACCAGACACTGCAAGACTCACACATAATTCTGCACCCTGCTCGCACACACACACACACACACACATAAGGCAGAGACACACACCTCTTGCCTCCTGTCAAATCAGTTTACGGCTTCATAAACAAGGCGTAAATAAGCACTGATACCAGCAACAAGAGCTGTAAAAACCGACAGCTGTGTTGATATCTCCATCAGGGGGGATAGAGATGACTCCGCCGCAGATATGACACTCTTCTCTTTACACAACATATTAGCCAAAGTAATCACTTAACAATGCTGCAGGTAATCAGTGCAGACAGGATCATATGGTCACCCATTTCAGATGTTGTCTGCTGGGATATGACCTGAATTTCAAAACTATCGCCATCAATGCATTGCCTCCACACAACAAAACAAAACAACACGACTGTTTGCTTTCGGGATACCAATTGTGTAATGCAAAGAGGGACTGATTTAATTTTGTTTGTCGGGGAAAAAGCTGCATGTTGTGCCTGCATTTTCTCTCGACACCAGAGTAATTTTTGCTGTGTGAAATCAAATCTATTTCTCATTACACCGGCAGTGTTTGAAAGGCACAGTGTTACATATCCATGGGATAATGTCGGACTGTTTTGAATAAAAGCCATTGTCTGATATTTGCTTTTCAAAATAAAGAAAAATAAACTTCAGTGTAGACCAACTTTGGATACTAAGCTGCACAGCCTCAGTGTAAGAAACCCATTTTTCTTGGGTCAAATGATGCGACCAAACAAATGAGTTAAAGGCCTTGGATTCTTCTGCAGCAGTTTGAGCCTTGAATGCCAAAAAAAAAACATCTATTTCCTAACTTCAGTGTTATCAGTCTGAATATCTCATAAATCAGAGGACTTGATTCTTAGTAAGATTATTCCAGGATTTAAATGGGTCAGAGGAATATTGGAATTGTGCCCGTTTCCCTTTTCTCGATCAAACATGCAGTCTAGACAAGAGAGACTCTCTTGAATGCCTCATGCTGAACAGTGAAGAAAGAAACCTGTGCCTCCATTCCTCCCAAACAAGATTTGTGGTAGCTGCAGTTTAAGGTGTCACAGAGTAGAAACGACGCACTCAATTTTGTTTCCATGGTGGCCCTGTATCTTCTGATAAAAACAATTTAGAGACACTTCTGTTAACATCACATTTATTTATCTGTTGACCTTTCCTATAGCAAGGACTTGACTTGAGAGTAACTTTTGCTCTTCCAGCTGGTTCTCAAAGCTACACTGCATTAAGTGCACCAAATGCTTAGTGCAGACATCTTATCGGCCTTAAAGAAGTATTTCACTGCCGGAAAAATAGTCTTTTCATAACTGTCTATGCGGTAGAAAGACACAAATGCTTTTGAAATTGGTCTGACATGACCAGAGAAGACAGACAAAAAGGGCTGTGGTAGACGACCTACCCCTATCAGAATATACTGTGCTGGATCGCACCAATAAATGCTCCCACTGGTGGGTGATGTAATGCGAGCTTTTTTGTTCGGTCTCTGATTACAGTTAGAGAGTAAGGCAATAAATAGGCAAAGCCATAGCAGAGTCATGATATACATTTTTATCAGCACTGCATAGTTTACCATTTGATTTTACAAAACAGGAAACAGTATGTCCTCACTTCCTGTTCACCAATTACTGTACAGAGTGCTCTCTCTTAATTCACTTCTACACTCTGTGTCCATAGTGGTGGGCATACGAAAATGCAGAAGTACAATCCATAGTTCACGCAACAGCCCAGAGCCAGCGAAAGTCGTGGATGACGTGATTTGATCTGAGAGAAGAGCAGGGTGATCTGGGCACTGGTAAGATGGATGGAAATGTACCACAGTTTATTTAAACATACTACCCACATTGTCATGACACAAAGCTGGTTGAAAATTTAAAAGTGTGTCTTTAAACCTAAAATAAAACCTAACGGCCTCGTCAGTGTCAATACCGTCTCCTGCAGTGAATTGCAAACACATCTGTATTTGTATTATTTTAACACTTCCAAACAGCAAATAGCTTTTAGGTCATTTCACTCTGAATGCAGAATGAGATGACAGAATTTATGAAGCAATGTGCTTTGATCTTGTTGTGTTGTCCTCATTTTACAGGAAACACCTGCCTCAAACACATTTAGGGAGATTAGGAGTGAGCTTGTTATCTTTCCACTCCACGTTTGTGTCTATTACAGGACTGGAATTTCAATGCAGGACCAGACACTGTGAAACTGTCTGCACAACCAGCAGAACACAGACGTCGTTCATTTGTTGCTGAAATGTTGTTCAGCCACATCAAGGACCCGTTCACATTGATGAAATCCCAGCGGTGTTGTTGTGATGAGGTAAAGCGATGCTGTATCTTTAAAAACCAACAGGTCAGCAGTAGTTACAGTGAGTGCAATTAAAAGCTTTATTACGTTCAGCCCAGCAGGAATGAATCAAAAAGACTCAACCCTGATGTATTAAAAAGGCATTTTCTTGTTAAGGACACTGATTTCTAAGTAATTCAATCGAGTGAAAATTCAGCACCATTTTGTGAGTCTAGCATTCATGCCTCAAAGAACTGAAATAACAACCAACATGCATCACCATTTTCATCTTCCAGAGATTCCTTGAATGCTTAAGATATCTAGAGAGGCTTTTCTCGTTGGAAAAGAGCATTACTCCCTCACAATCATAAAGTTTGTACTGAATAAACACTCGCAGCTCGCAACATTGTCTTATTGATGTGCAGAATATACATGGGTAGGCGGAAAATCCCAAACCAAATTTCAGCGAGACGGATTGTGATCTCATCATCAGGGAAAGGCGATGGCTGAGATTGATTGTGCTGCGTCTTTTTACAAAAAAAGACAAAGTTGGC
Source organism: Cephalopholis sonnerati (assembly GCA_019142605.1). NCBI lineage: Eukaryota > Metazoa > Chordata > Actinopteri > Perciformes > Serranidae > Cephalopholis > Cephalopholis sonnerati. The sequence goes on along the minus strand of JAGQAX010000013.1, from coordinate 24,224,222 downwards.
AGCCCCGCATTGTGGATTTCTCATAGGAAAAATCACTGTTTGCTCTGAAAATAATACATCTGTGGCTGTGTACATTTGCTCCAGGCTATAGTGTGTCAGCCAACAATCTTTAAAGTGTATGGTGATGTTTTATAGTGATAGACTGACAGTGAGGTAGTTGAACTAACTGTAAAACTTGCTGATCTACAAACCACATTGCCTGTGTGTTAATAATACTTGTAATTTGCCATTAATCGTCATGTAAAATATACACACACACCTCCCATTGTCACCATGCAGAGTGTGAGCAAGGTGAAAGAGGCTAAATGAAAAGGACAAAGTACAAGAAGGACATAAACAATCAGCTATCTTATTTCTGCAGCCTATCTGTCAGTCTTATCAGTCTCTCCCCACTACAACGGTGTTAATGATATCTCACTGGACCCTGTCAATGGTTAGAACACATCAGCCGAACTAGGCCCATGCTTTGTAGATCTCATTTGATTTTCACTGCTGATAGTGGATGCGGCAATTTATGCCAGCGCTCATTCAAGTAGATGGAGATCAAAGAACCTCGTCCTACCCCTCCCCTCACTCCCATCTCTGGTTTCATCACATCTGCAACAGGACTCCTTACAGAGGCTTCCTGATTCACCCACTGAATCGCCAGAGTCAAAATCCTTTCCTGCAGAGTGTGTACTGAAAATCTCAAGTTTTACACAGAAGTGTTGGAAATTTGCACATATTTGTATGTTTACCAAGCATGGCAAATGAGTTCTCTCAATCTTTCCAGATCATACCCTGTTGTATTAGCAGGAAAATAGAGTGTGACATGTTATTTTCCTCTCTGGAACTAGGAAAGACAGCCTGAGCACCGTGTTCAGGTGTTACTGAGTTGTACGAATGATTGCATCACTTTACACAGACAAACATTCATCCACGGTGCAACTATGGACAAGGTTGTCAAGCCTTAAATATCAGTTTAGGTCAACACCTAATGCATTACACATCACCAAAGGGAAAAAAGAGAACATTTTCAAATCAATTTTTGTCTTCATGTTTCACTGATGAGTAACATGTACATATAATAGATTGTGCACAAATTAGTATACCTCATTAAGTATCACCCAATTTGTTTTGCATTATCCCTGGCAGTGTATTCATTATAGCCATTTCTGTTTTATCAAAGCAGCTGCACAATATGAAAATTAGAACATTATTATGAACAGCTTTTGTTTATTAGTTCAGAGGATGTCCACTCCAAACAATTGATATGGTGCATATTTACCAATCAGTGTGACTCTTATTTAATTTCTACTGCAAACTAATATTCCTTATTGAACACAGAGGGATGCTGGTACTTTGCTGTTGTTTGTAGTGAGACACAATACACAACTCAGAACAGATACGGTAACATTTGAAATAGGTTTGGAATAAAAATGTAATGTCAGACACTACATACATACAGTGCTGGGTGTAGCAGGTAATACATTGCACTGTGTTCTCTATCAGTGGTTCAACCTTTGTGTCTCGTGAACCGTTAAAACAACCGTTCTTAAGGTCGCAGGTTGCGTGTCTATCAGCTTTGAGCTGTTTAGTATTTGAAGAAGGAATGTGAGATCGAGTTAAATATTCTTTTGAAGCCAGAGGAGATAAAACAGTGTTTCACAAGGAACATTTTTTTCCCTCTCCTGTCATGTTAATCAGCTCATGAGTCCCTCCGTTTTATCCTGTGACCCTGATTGAGGATCGACCGATTATCTGCCTGGCTGATTGCTGGCTGCAATATGCAGCTTTTTTTTTTGGAAACATTATTTTTTTATCATCCAATAGCTAATAAAATAAATTAATCTAAAAATCCACTACTTTCACTGAGACCCAGCCTCTCTGTCTGCATTCACAACTCTGTAGTCAAACTCAAAGGACTATTCTTTCCTTTTTATCCATATAGTGTTAAAGAGTCTGAATGGGGTTCAGCGGGACGTTTAACAGTGACGTTCACATACTATAGTAAACAAGCCAACTACACTAATGACGGATGGAAAACATGCAACATTTTTTGCTGACACTAGATATCAAACAAAAGCCAAAGGCTATTGTAGAAGTTGCTGTGAGCTGTAAATTCACCACTTCTACGCAGAAGGCAGAAGGTAACGTTGTCTTGGAACCTTACAGTGCAAAGCCTCTCCTCCTCCAGGCAGCTGTCTCCATGTCTGCAGCAGCGTGAAAGTGAAGAGTGCTCACTCTACGGCAAAATCTGGGGTAAGAAAACATCCCAAGAAGTAGCCTACACTGCACACTACTAGGGCCCATCCACACGAAGCCTTGTCAGGGTGAATTCACCAAAGTTTTTAACCGGTTCGGCCTTTCATCCATACAAAACCGGCGTTTTCGGAGGTCAAAACCACATCTTTTTGAGGCGGGGTTCCAGAGTACACAAATCTGAAGATGCTGCCTTTGCGTCTTTGTGTGCACAGCCAATGCGTGACTTTTGGCTGGCAATGATGTCACAGCACCACCTCTCTAACCTCTGACTTAACCCCGACAGGAAGCCGGCACATCACAACAACAACAATGGCGGATTACAGAGTTGTGTTCCTGCTACAGTACCTGCTGAGCCTACTAGGGCTTATATAGCAAAATCTTCTTCCTCCTTCCCTACAACGAGCAGCAGACAGCAATAGACAGCTATTTACGCTACATGCTCTTGAATCCACCGCGGAGAGCTCCACGACTTCTTCTCCGGTTCAGAGCTGTATGCTCCAGATTTCAGTGGCACACCATCTCCTGGCTGGCATATATATATATACACACTGCAGCCTTTTTATGCGTTTTCAGTGGCTTGAACTGGTTTCATTTTGACGCCTGCATTCTTGAAGTCGCCTCCATGTTTACAGAACATTATTGCAATCCGATCATTTTATTTGGCAAGTCTTTGTGTGGATATAGCCTTAATGTCTGTTCGACTTCAAGCAATCTCAGTCAACTGAGGGGTCTCTGACTGATGATCTGAATCTCCAAAACTCCTTTCAGGGGGCAGGCCTAGCTGTCACTCTGTCGCTGTCAGTACAGACTTTAGTCTGTAGTGTAGTTCTTACACCACACTGATAAACCAGAGAATTATATGGCCCTTCTTTTAAAAGGTAACATTGAAAGTTTCCCTCTCTCTTGCTTTCCCAACATTTAATTACACATGCTCAAAAGCATTTAAAGTTTTGTGTTGATTTTTTTTTTTTTTTTTTTTTTACCGCAAATGTATGTCAGTTCTGGTTATCTGCCTCCTCAATTACTAATAACCTGTATCGGTCGATCCCTAATCCAGACCACCATGTTGCAAGTGTTCTACAACTTACATGTTATATGTTCTAAACCATCTATGTGCAACTGTAGTCATGTCAGCTCAATTATTTCGTGACACAGCAGTTATATAATTTTGGACCTACTTTCCCTGTGAGAGAGCTGAAATGCCGCGCTGAGTCTTGCAGCCTTGCTGTGTCATTTTAACAAGAGCTCATTACAGCTTCACCATGACAAACCTGATTCTTTGAAGAAGGGAAATGCGGTACAACAAAAAGCAGTGAGGACTTTGTTTCCAAGAGACCAGGTAACACAGACATGGCAATTCACTACAGCCGTGTGCCACAGTGGATGCACCCAATCAAGGTCCACTTAAATACATGTATGGATGGTTTTATTGTTAACCCTTTAAACGTGCAAGACAAAAGACCTTGACACCAATTAGGAGAAAGTATTACTTTTCTGTTTGAATGACAGCTACACTGAAAGATAGACAGCAATGTTTTTGCACTTCTAATATGATTAGTTTTTGCAACCACAAACAGTCATCTATGGAAGCACACATAAAGGTTTTATTAAATCCACAGTTGCATTGACAAAGCAAGGCCAAAGATGCAGAAAAACGATGTTCAACATTAGCCTAATTACTGAGAGTAATTCTTATGGTGACTGCTGCTGTAATTTATTAATAACTGTAAAAATATGCAGATGAATATTCATTAACGCCTTTGTGATGAAACACTAATAACAGCTGTTAAGTCTTTACAGTCAGGCTCTGTTCATCTTTAGAGCAGATGCCCAAGTAGTTTTGTCGACAAAGCACACCTCAGAATAGAAAAAAAAACAAACAAATGTGCCAAATGTTTATCTGACATTCAATGGAAAAGCCTTATAGAAAGTAGCAGAGATTGCACCAGACGATGTGCGGCCGGTGAGTCTCATTGGACAGCAAAAAGGCTGCTCCAAAACTACCGTCCTCTGAGGTAATTCACAGAGCAGTGATGAAGACAAGGCACCATGATTTAGCTTCCCATTAGCACACATATGCACACACCCACGCCTCTGCACACAAACAGCCATTGTTCAGCATTATACCGCTGGAGAAATTGCACCCTGCCCACAGTACAAAGCATGCACTTTTTGATCTCAGTAAATGTGGCCGTTTATGGCAGGTAATAGCATTGTTATTCAACTCTTTGCAGACACTAAATGAAACAACTCTATCAAAAATTCCTTGACTTAAAAAAAACAGCGCCTATATAAAAGGAAACCACATTCATACCAGCAATATGAACAGCAAACTGATAACCTTACCTACGTGGTGATGGCTGATACAGTTGCAATATTGAGTAGAGCTACTGCATTGTTTTCCAATTTCCACTTATGCCTCAGACTTATTTTTCTTCCAGATACAAACTTTTCCATCTCCCACCACCAAACAACATCTCAATAAAGATAGAAGTTAAAACTCACTTTAATCTATGTGGCATGATGGAAACAACAAACAATGTGGATGAAAGATTTATCTGTTTTCCAGTTTTTAAAGTGTGAAGAAAAGGCTGTATTTGACTTCCAGGTCTTTCTCTTAACTTGTTCTGAGGTGTCACATACAACTCAACCTTTTCAAATGTCAGGTGTATGCTGCAGGCCACGGTGAAAGAAGAATTCATTGGCAGCGCTGTTTTTCTCATACACAATGAGTATTTCATCGCCTCTGGTTCATCTTGAATAAATGATGGGTTCTTGTGATTAAAGTTGCGTACAAAGTTTGAATTTTAGGTTTGTTATGATCATTTTTATGAGGAAGTAGCATGCTAATCAACACTAACTATGCCAGTGTTGGCTTCCTGCTAATTTTCACCTGTAGTCCCCGAGCAAGAAACTCCAGAAAGAGCAAAAACCCTGATGAAGACTGTGAGATGAAACGCGTAGGCACTAAGCCCATTTATTAAAGGCTTTTTAATTCTTGCAAAGCAGTGTGCCTTGGTATTTTCTGGTTATGACTTATTGAACACAAAGCGAGGTACAAGTCTAACCTCTCCCTCCTTCTTTGGTCACATATGTCCTTGGAAATAAAGAGCACCTGTTTATTTGATTCCTGCATATGTGAACTAGCACTCCTTAGCCAATCTACTTTATATATAATTATCTATGCCAGTGTTGGCCTCCTGCTATTTTTCACTTGTAGTCCCTGAGCAAGAAACTGCAGAAAGAGCAAAGCATGCACAAACATGTACCAGGGACATATTAAGAAGATCTACTCAAAAACATAAGAGACAAGCAATAGAGGTTATTTTAATTGGTTTTCTTGAACTGTTGGATAGATATTTAGAGGCCATTTAACCACGATGCATATTTCATGGGCAGGATGTGTTTGCTTCTATTTTTTTTACAAATCCAACTCCTTTACCTGTAACTTTAACCAAGCCATGATCTTTCCCTAACCTACCCTTTGCCCCTAATCTTAAACAAAGTGTCATAGTAGCCTTAATCTAACCTAATGGGTAATGCAGGATGCAAACCCCTGATCTCCTCTGTTAAAGGTCTTTGCTTTGTACCAGGTAGGTACAGACAGGGAGACTGAGGGTGCTCAAACACTTGCCTCTTTACCCCTTGATGTCCAAAGTGCCCTTTAGTCATGGCATTTCTCTTTTTTGTGGCCCCTGTTACAAAGAACTCTTAAAAAGTAATGAGAATGTAGCTATAAAACAAAATAACTTGACCTCTGACCAAAGTCTAATCACGTCTTCCTTAAATCCAAGTGGATGTTTGTGCCAAATCTGAAGAAGTACCCTTCAGACCTTCTTGAAATATCACGTTCACAAGAATGAAACAAATGCAAGGTCACAGCAACCTTGACCGTTGACCATCAAAATCTTATCAATTCAGGGTTGAATCCAGGTGGAGGGTTGTGACAAATATAATAAATTTCCCTAAAAGTGTTTTTAAAATATCATGTTCATGATAATGAGATGGACAAGGTCACAGTAACCTTGTCGTTTGACTGTGACCACTAAAATCTAATCAGTTCATCACTGAGTCCAACTGGACGTTTGTGCCAAATTTGAAGAAATTCTCTCAAGGCATTCTGGAGATATTGCATTCACAAGAACAGAGGGATGGACGGACAGACAGCCCACAAACAAAATGCCTCCGGCCACAGCTATCGCCGTCGTGGGGGCATGAAAAAAATCATCTTGCTGCCACCACCTTTCACCTGCAGCAGGTGATGTCACCATGGCATGCCTTCCATTGCGATACAGGCACCGCAGACACCGCATGTTTAGATGGTGAGTTTCATTTGTGTAACTGATTAACACATTGTATTTATAGTATTAGCGTTAACACAGTGTCACCTTCAAATCATGCATCAGTTATGCAACATCATTATAACAGTGGTCTTAACTGCTGGCTCTTACTGTGGCCAAGTAAGCTGTATTTCGAGAACACTCAGTGAAACCAGCCGCTGCTGTGATTTCAATGCTTATCTGTTAGAGTACAGGTGCTTGGAGTGGCCCAAAAGCATGGATAGATCCGTGTTTCAGCAATAATTTCTCACATTTGATATACAAAGTAAAATGACAATATGTTGCACATTATATTAACTCCCATCGCAATCAAATTTGCGGTTAGTCTGCTATACTGTTTTTTGTTTTTTAAAGCTTGCTCAAAAAGTAAAATATAATTAAAAGCCCTCGTCATCTTTGACCTGTTATAAAAATGTTTCCGTCATTGGTTGGCTCAAAGGATCACCATGACGATGACCAAACAAAGGTTCATATGGTTGTACTGTACTGTACAGTTCGAGAAATATAAAGGAGAAGTCACCTCAAATGCTTTTATAACACACTCATAATCTCCTTATATTATAATTGGTTATTAGTATGTAGAATTTCAAAAGGATTCCTGATCAGGATGACCCAGACTATATCCATGTCAACTTTCATGTGATTTCACTGTACATGTTACGAAATTTAAAGAGGACAGTCATCTTAAATTACATTACAACATTCATAATTTTCTCATATTCATAATAATCCCCTTCAGATTTCATCAGGTGGGAGTCAATGACAACAGTGATATGCGATTTGTTGTAAAAAATTCCTTGTTACAGTCTGTTTGAATACATGTTGCTATGAGGACCTGCAGCTCTACAGGTTTCTGCACGGCCCTGCTTTGTATGCCCACTGTTGACCAGCCTCCCTCCTACAACTGTGTGGTGCAAGAATGGAGCACCGCCTGGACTCTAAAAAGTATTGCCACTGAGGAAAACAAAAGCAATTCAGTTTGTTAAATTTAGTATATTGATGTCTAATAAGCGTTGTACTTGAGGGGAAAAACTGAGACAATAAGGAAAAACAAACAAGATTGCAACAAACCCAGAATTTAAATGTGATCCATCAAGTCAAGTTTGCCTTTTAATGCCGTACACTTTTAAAAGATGTTAGCCACAACAAAGTTCTGGGTCAATTTTAGCCACAAACGGAAGCTGTTTATACATATTCGAGCCCAAGGCTGACCGTGTCTGAACCCCCTTACACAACCCCATGTCACGCTGTCAACAAACTAGCATTTGAGGTCTGTGAAAATCCTGTCTTACACTGTCCTATCATCACACCTGCTGGAGGGCATGTTGCAGCTGCAGAGGCGAGAGACTCTGTGTGCCACATTTTAAAGCTGGATACAAAGCAGCAGAATGAGGGGGTGAGGTCTGTGGTCTCACTGTCAAGGTGTGGTGACCCGTGGAACATGTATCATAACTGATTTTCTTTCTTTATCCTTTTGGTTATCCCTTCCTGAAAGCTGTAAATGATGTGCGGGCCACAGCTTATCCAGGACCACATCTAGGAACTGGCCACTGCAACAGGAGATAGTCAAGGGTCTTGATTCACTAACACCACCTAGACTAAGCTTATCTGGCTCTGCAGATGCTGCTACCAAGGGCTATCACTCTTCCTTTGGTTCTGTATCCTTAGCAGGTTTGAAATGGTGATGTAATGAGAAACATGACAGGAAAGGTTTATTTTATAGTCCAAGTTACACTGGTTTTTATCAAAAAGATACTTATCGCCAAAGCCCCCCGCAGTTACTCCAACAAGGCAGGAGCAGGACTGGATTTTAAATTATGCATTGTTTATTCAAAGAAGAAACAATTATTATTATTATAGATTATACACATTACACTTTAAAACATGGTAACATCCATAATTATATTCAACCTGCATGCAGTGTATAATAGATGTAATTATTCAATTAACTCCATGTGACACAGTCGCATCCTTACGACTAAAATGCACAATTAAATGCAGAATTCCTAATGCATGCATCCATTTGTCTAAATCACCCTCTCAGATGGCTTTCCACAATGGATTTAGACTGTGTGGATGGTTAATGGTTATTCACGATTCCATTTGCTCATGTCTACACTGCTAATAATTCAACAGCAATTTCAGTGAAATGGATTCATGTGTTGAAAAAATGTGATGTCAACAACCACAGTAATGAGCCTCCTGCACTTACGTCAAAGAATTAATAATAGTTGTTTTTTGGCAAAATGTTCAGAGGCAAAGGTACAGAGACATTTTAAGTGATTATGGTGCAACATAATTCAGATAATAAACCTGCTACTTTGAATAATTTTTGGTAATGCAAGAGCCAAATCCCATTTTTCACCATGAATTCACTTAGAGCCCATTAGTGTCCAGTTCTTTGTTGTTCTTTGGCCACCATGTTGTCTCCTCAGGAAATACTGTAATCATTTATTGTGAACTATGTTGTGACTCTACAGGAACGGGACAAAACACTGCATTAAGGTGGACATAGACTGTACAAATCGAGCCTGTTTTAGAAATGCTGTTCTTTAATTCCAACTCCCACTGTGCGAGTAATTTGTCTGGGATGTAAAGCCAAAGCTCATGGTTTATGTGCTCACACTGTACATGTAAACAAGACAATAAAACAGTCCTGTCTGCACCTATGGGCTGTTCTGGCTATCAACAATTGCCAATAAAGATTTGTTTGAAAGCTCCACGGCTGCAGGAACGTACAAGTTTGTTTCACAGCAGAGATACGGTTCACAGTGATGTAGAGATCAAGTGGCAACTTCCGAGGCTGAAAAATGAAGCCGATGCCAAAAACTGCAGTTGCTATAATGGCTGCTTGAGGCTGGCTCCAAAATAGAGTCAATCACCATGGACCACCATGTTCAAATGCCCCACCTAACAGCAGAAATTAACATGTTTACACAAACACTTTTGGTCTCTATAGCTATTTCAACATTCATGACAACTGGATTTTTTTTTTTTTTTTTATAACTCACCCATTTATATTTTCTTCGGCACAGTTACACATATTTAAGGGTGGGACCACTTGAGCAACAGGCTGCTTGGTGTCACCACAGTCGGATCCACCCCTCACCCGCACAGCTCTTCCCCTCTGGCTCCAAAAAGAACAAGATGGCGACAGCTGAAACACAATACTTGAGGCTCCAAAAGTCCACAAACCAATGGATGATGTCACTGTAGCTACGTCCATTATTTTATACAGTTTATGGCTGAGATGTCCCAAGAAGAGCTTAAAAGTCAATTTCTGCAAAACGGGTCAGTCCAAGTTTAAGCTGTCTCTTTCTCTGTCCCCCTCCTCTCGTCTCTCTCTCACACACACACACACATACACGCATATACAAGTTTGCAGCACCAACAAACTAGCTGGGTATAGGCCAGTGGTTTTCAAACTTTTTTTGCCCAAGGCACACCAACAGGCAAGCCAAAAGGCACACCTGTATTTATATCTGTAAACAACAGCTTCTATAACGTGTGTTAGCACTCTTATCACAACATGAGACAATTAAAATAAGAAACAAGGAGACAGGTAGCTTCCGTGATACTGTCTGACAGTTTTTTTTTTTCTCTTTCAGTGGTAGGTCGTCTTCGCTGGTGCTTTGTTGTAATTTGCTCCATACAATAAAGTGATCCATTGTTCCACTCACGGCTTTCTCCTTTTAACTGTTATCCCTCACACTGGCTGCCAATCAGGGCTTTTGATGTGTCACACACTCATAATTCCCATGCGTGGAAACAGCGACAAATAGGTTCCAGGTGAAGGTTTTTAAATTAAAATGAATTAAATTTCATTTTTTAGCCAGAGTTTGCCTCTTTATTGGGAAATGGGTGTACACAACATACTGGTACTGTCAATTAAAAATTATCCCTGACTTTTTGTATAGGCCCTGTTGAATATTGCAATGTAAATGTGTGGTTATCACAAAAGCCCCGGACACACCATTTGAGAAACACTAGTATAGGCTACGCTGTACAGTTAATTGAGCATGAAAAAAAGCATTTTAGGAATCAGCTCGTGGCTCTGCTTCAACTGTGCAAGAGCTTGACAATGGCTAACCAAAATTTCTGACATGTCAGAAATTCATTCGAACCTCCGACAGCTGCTCGAGAGCGCCGAATAGGTCCATGACTGCTTTCGCACCATGACGTCCGACAAAGCTGAAATTCTGCTTGTGCAGCTCAGAAGTTGGGTCAGAATCTGGCTCAAATCGTTTGTTGTATGCCAAGCTTTAGGACACTGACGTACAAAGGTAAGATTATATGGTAGATACGTACCTCCTGTTTTGAAGTGGTTGCCATCAAAGCGAATGAGGGCAGCATGTTTGTCAACGAGCTATTTAAATTACGAGATACTTGACATTGGTGATTTCTGGCTTATTAACTAGATAAAGCCATTAACGTCTGAAGAAAAGTAGCCCCCCTAGGTATACTTTACTGCTTTTCTTTGCCCCTTTGATTCTACATGGCTGTTGCTCATTAATGACCAGGTTTAACTATTGGAAATTTGGTTGCTATGAAGCCAGTCTGTGGAAAGCTGTTTAATTAGTTCCCTTATTAATTAAAACCCCCCTTTGCATGAGGAGCCCAATTACTAAATGTTAAAAAATTCCGAATAATGTGGGCTAAACTTTTCTTTCAGGGCATAATCACACAAACACTAAGTGAAAGAAACAAATCCCTCAGTTTAAAATCAAACACTCATGGCATCACACAAAGCAAGGAGGAGATTGAGGCCAAAACCACTGCGATTATAGCCCCCGAAATCTGAGCAAAGTAGTGATTATAAAGATCATATTACAGGGTTTCGCAGTGTCTCAGAACTTCCTTGCTGACTCGACTGGTCCCAAATCAGAACACAGCATTTGATATTCCAGCCGGGGACATGCCGTGGGCATTAGCAGTAGGTTGTGATGTGAAAGTATAGAGAGAATAAAGAGGCAGTGGATGTGGACCACAGAGCTCTAACTGCAATATTGTTTTACTATTTAAGCCCCACTGAAGCATGATAAAAGGGTTTATTCTATTTCGGGATGGTGGTGTCCTCATGAAAAGAAGTATCTCCCGAGTTGGGGGTTTATCTTTATCACACCAAAGGTTAACATCACCCAGTTAATTTCCTCTGGGCAGAGAGTTAAATTTGTTACAACAATGACATGAGTTTTATAAAAGGGTTCTGTGTGTAATCACTTTAATGAAAATATTAAATGGGAATGACATGAGGTCTAAAACTGGAGGCTCTGATGCCTCTGACTCACCGATGTAGACCAGGGCTCTGACTCCCTGCAGCTGTTTTGGTTCTGTCAAAGTACAAAGTTTGGGAATCAAACACTGTTTTCCTCTTTAGGTTTTCATTTGCATCTTGAAGCATTAAAACGGTAGCTTGGACTATTTCAGTTAAGTATTTACAAAATGTACCCTTTCAATGCAACTCAGAAAATAAAGGTGACATTGCGAGTTTATAGAAAGTTTTAGTTTAGTTTATCACTGAAATTATGGATAATATACTTGCTAGATTTGGTTCCTACTGATGCAACAATTTACCCTGGGTACTCTGAATTCCTGCCCAATTCTCAGATTATTTGCAGTCAATTAAATAATGATGTGAAACAAAATGGTTATTGAGTCTAGCAACAATTAAAAAGGCATAGTGTGTAGGATTTTAGTCCCATTTCTACCAAACACTTTCTGTATGGTACCTTCGGGACCAAAAGTAACCCTTCAGACATAGTACCTAGACCCTAGCATTTCCACTGCAAACAGTACTCTTAAATGTGGCCGGGGTTGTTGTTACTGCTCTGTCTAGTACTCACTGTACTTCCTCATCACTGGTGACAAAGATAAAAGTATGCACCTAATTCATCGATCCTAGAACGAGATTGCATGCAGACATTTTCAGATGAAAATAAAACAGGCTTGAATGACGGTCTGTCTCGATGGGATATTGAAAAATGGTGGGTTTGCGCATTCAGTCCTTCTCAGGCAAGCGCAGGGTTTTCGTTTTACCAGAGCCCACAGGAACAATGCTCCACTATGCTTGTTTTTTTTTCTCCGAGTGAGGATTAAAAAATATGCAGTTCCCATAATCTGGTTTAAATTAACTGTGGTGGCTGATGTGAAAACACAAAAATGGCCCTACCTGTAGCCAGTGTTTGGTTGACTGTTCTGAGCCGCTGTACAAACCTGGCATTGCGACATGGCAAACTCCATAGAGGAGGACCAGCTCTGTATGTAGATATAAACACCTCATTCTAATATAACAAAACACAGCAATGCTTTTTTTTTTTTTTTTAAAAAGGTGATTAAAGAAAACACACACTTTTTTTTTAAAATCATATTCCATTTCTGCAAATATCTCCCCCTCCATCGTATACACTGGACCCTTAAAGACGTATTTCACTGTTGGAAAGATGGTCTTTTCATAACACTGGGCTGTGTGTGCAGTAAAAAGACTTAAATACTTTATGAAATTGGTGCTACAAAACCAGAGAAAACTGAAAACCAAGGTTGTGGCATTCGCTTTTGCTCAACAGGTAGAAAACCTATAACTACCAGAATGCACTGCGCCACAACAGACCAATAAATGCTCCCGCTGGTGGGGTAACATAATACAAGCTTGGCCGTTTTGGCATAGAAAACAATATGGCAGCTAGCTGGTAACAAATGTTTTCATATTACAGTTAAGCTATGTTTCTTAAAAAAATATGTAATGCAGCAAGAGAATCTTGATTCATATCTTATCAGCACTATCTAGTGTTACCATCTGATCTCAGTTTTTTTAGCCTTCGTTTTTACAATACAGGAAACAGTACAGTGTCTACTTCCTGTTCACAAATTCTCTGTTTACTGTTTTGAAAAATAGGAGGCTAGAAATGGGCAATACAGCAACAGAACATTGGTTTATATTCGATCAGCACTGCCTAGTCCTACAGTTTAATCTGAGTTTTGTCTGCGTCTGAGAGAGAGAGAAAGAGAACGGGGTAGGGTCTCTCTCTAGAGCCACTTCTTTACTCTTTGTGGCCATGGTAGTGGGCATACCTAAGACAGGTATAAAATATGTAGTTCGAGCACCACCCCCAGAGCCAAAAGAAATCCAACTGGATCACGCAAAACACGTCATCTGGTGGATTTGAGCTTAGAGAGGAGCAGGGATATCTGGGCGCTAGTAAGATGGAGGAAAGTTTAACACAGTTTAATTTTTACATACTACACACTTTGTTGTGAATTAAAGCTGATTGGAAATCTTCAAAGTATCCTTTAATATACACATATAGAGTCTGTGACCTTAATATCAATAATGAGCAACATGTTATTAGTGAGCACCAAGTGCACTGATCTGAAGAAAATTATTGCAAATTTGAATCACAGAAAATCAGAAGTATCTGTGTTACATGTTGACATTTTTGCTCTGAAATGTATTTATTTTTTTAGTCTGACACAGAATTAGCTCATCGCTGCCTTAACTGCCTGTGGGATATTTAGTCAGGTGATAATTATTGTAGCAGTCACTTAGTGACATGTGTGGGAATTAAATGCAAGCAGAGAGTAAAAAATTAAAATATCATAAATTTGTAGTCTAGTTCTGTACTTGTGTCAGGTGCTTTATTTGAGCACAGTGTAGTTACGAATTTAAATAATATGAATATTCACTTCTAGAGACTACAAATCAGCGCAAACACTGATTCTGGGGATTAGCAGCACCCCATCATGAGTTATTTCCTACTGACAGCAATCTGATCAAAGTAAAGAAACATGAATAGTAAGTCAAAAGAAAGACACTTAAATTGTTCTGGTGGTTCTACAGTGAGACGGGGAAGAAGAATTAATTATCACCTGCACATATTCTGAGCAATCTGAATTATTTTCATTAATACAGCGACTTCTGGGAAGACAACACGCCAGTAGAAAGATAATGTTAACTACATGCAATGCAACAGACTGTATATAACGCTTATCCTGACGGAGGACGTAAAGGAAAGTCTGAAATGCCTTCTAGATATTTTTCTCCCCACAATGACAGAATCAATATGCTAACTGAGATAAGGATTGACCTTGCACTGTAGGAGATGACTGGACCAAATGCATGCCTGGAAAGGGCGCCACACCATGGGAAACTGTTACGCAAGTCTTTCCAATATCCCACTTTACTATATGTTTGTGTGCCATATGCTGTAGATGGGCAACATGAAACCTTATTTTAAGGTTTAGGTTTTGTGCGAGAGGCCCCTCAGATTGCTGTGATTTCATCTCTTCTCAGCACCAAACCGTACAATGAAAATGCTGAGACAAGGATGAATGACCTAATCTCATTTTATTTTCAAAGGTTAGCCTTTTCTCCATCTCTTGGGCCTCTGGCCAGCTCTGGACCACCAGGTGTCCCATCTCCCCTTTCAAAGACAGGCAATGTGCCCTATTTTACAAGACATTTAGAAATGTCACAGTCATTAACAGTCGAGCATCCAACCTAACCTACCCTCTTCAGGGGGTGGGGGGGGGGGAGGCAAGCACACATGAAGTGATATTGTAGATTTTACAGTACAGTACTCAACATCCTCTTAATCCACAATCTTCTAATTTGGCTATAACAGCCGTTATTAGCCATCTTTACACAGCATAAGCCATATCAAATCCAGCTTGGATAACATTGTAATTTGGCACAAGCAAGATTTACTTAGTGTTTTGGCAGAGAGCCAGCTTAAACCTATTTTTTGCTGAAGAATTCAATTTGGCTTCATGCCACGTGTGAACAATGCCCGTGATTTACAGTGTCCTTCCCTTGGGGCCACGTATGAACACAATCATTTATACCTGCAAATGGCTTGCTGGTGACATGTTTCTGACCATGAATTTGTGCCGTGTCGCCGTTGTCTAATTCTTTGCTAGCCGAAAAAAAAAAAAAGGCGAGGCACTATTTATTATCTCCGGGTAGTAAAATTGCCGTTTAGGCACCTCCCTTGTCACCGCTGCAACTATTCCCCACTAAAACTATCAAGTATAAATTGTTACAGTGCCTTACTTAAAGGAGTGGGAATATCATTTTATGCTACAGGATTCAGAACTAATGTGTAGCGTGACACTTGTATAAATTCCGGGCCTCGCCACAACAAACATAGACAAAAGTGACATATCCATTATGTCTGTCTGAGGCAGAGAAGTGACCTTTGAAACTCATTCTGTTCCTGCACACAGATTAGAAAGGGGAGCACAAATTCCTCCATTTATCAATCAAATGTCCTGCATGTTTGTGAGGTCTCACTCACCTGAATAATTGAACAACAGGATTAATGCTGTAATGAAATGCTATAGCAAAAGCAAACTCTGCAACCCCATTCTCACACGCCTAAAATAACTCCTTTTACCAGTGGCTGACTGTTTGCTTATTCGGGGACATGCAGTGGTCTAAATCATATTCTATCCAGAGGAATGTGGGGGACAGATACAGACCTCATGTGCATGCCAGAAAGAATAAAACCGATCAAAGTGAAACCGTCAAATCCCTGCATGAGGCTGCAGTGTGGATATTCTAACTCAAACGAATTTAAGTGAGCTGTTGCTGCCCTAAAAAAACAGTTTCTTTATTTGTAACTGTCTTTCAGATTTTAGCATTTAACTCTTACATTTCTATATCAATAAGATCCCTGGTGAGATGAGATATGGTAAGTGGGAACCCCAAGAACTATATTTTTAGTGTGAACTTGGCTTGAGGTTTCAACACCCATTAAGACGAAATCAGTCGACGCAGGGATTTGCTGCATTTAATCAGCTGACTTGAAGGGCTGGTTGTTTTGAGTCGCAGCAGCAAGGCCAAGAGGTAATTTGACTAGACACACATAGGGCATGCTAATGATGGTCTGCGCTTCATTACCCCAGCCTGGGACTGCACTGCTGAACAGAGCATTACTGAACAGATCTTTCTATCATGCAACCTTTCGTATGACTCAATCTCCACCCTGCATCGACTTTCTCTTGAGTGTGATGCATAATATTGTTTGCACGTCTGATGACATGCAAATTTCATTTCCTAATTCAATTCTGAGAATGCCATTGCAATGTCATTACTACTGCCTTCCCACTTCATTTACCGAGCCCTGACTCGACAGTGATACGAATGAGAGTCCCTGCCGCCAAAGAGATGGAGATAACAGGATGATTCATAGTCTTTCAAAAGAGGTCACAGCTTCCTGTGCTTTTACGACAGGAATTTGGGATTCCCTCGGTGCACGCAGTGAAGGGCAGCAAGCCAAGCATCCCAGTTGGCATACGAAATTAGTTGTGGTGTGGATAAGAAGCAAACACCTCACAACTCACCATCCTGAACTTCAATTGCAAAGTCTTTTTGATAAGTGGAATGAGAAAGTGCACAAATCCAAATGTATTGTAATGCTTATAAGGCGGACCTTGACCACATAAGGGGAAACTGCATAAAGCAAGACATAAGTTGTGCAGGAGGATTACACAAATAGGATGTGGAAATTCACTTCTAATAAAACAAGGGGATGTGAAGGTTAAACGCAAGCTCTTCCCTCCATCCTCCCTGTTTCTAATTACTGGGCGAGAGCGTGAGAGAGCCGCGCTCCTGATTGCAGCTGCCTGGTGACTGCAGCAGAAACCAAATCTTCTCTGCTGTCCATTATAATGAAAGTGACCAGACCCTCAGGCACTCTGTCAGTATTTCTGTGGGAAGAATTGGACTCCATGACGGCTTCTAAGTTTAGCCTTCCCTTCCTGGTGAATTAAACACTGTCTTGATTTCTAGATCATAACCAAAGATAGCCATCAGGGTGTACTGTCATGTTGACAATGTGTAACTGTGCAGGGGTTGCACCCATGCACATCGTGACACTTGTAATAAACAGACAAGATCATTAATTAAAGCTCCATTTTAATGAGACTGCCACTGCCACTGCCTCCTGGCTAACAGCCTACACAATGATGTACTGCATAATAGTTACATACCATTATCATTGGAAACTGTTAGTCGATGAAACATAACATTTCTGCTATGTCACAACAGAGTCGGTGTTTATTTCTTTAATTTAGCAATTTTAAAAACATTCCAACACAACAGCAGCTGTTCAGTGGGGCTACACATGAGAAATATGTGTTTTTAAAAATGTTTTGATATATTTCACTCATACAGTGCATGTTCACAGCATCGCAGCGAAGCGACTTCACACATCAGCTTCATATATTTTCTTGCCCTAAATGACAAAAATTGTTATTAAAAGATGGATTTCAAAGGAAGATGCAAATCAAAAGCTTGCAGATACAGAAATTAAACTGCTGCGTTGAAATGTAATCTTATCAGATAAACTGAGTGTTGGGTTCATGCATCACAAAGTTTTTCAGTAGATGTAATCAGTTTGTAACTCTTCTGATTTTTTGACACAACATTCACACACGCAGAAAAGATATTTAAGATCTAATTTAATATGTCATCTAGTTTTTGATTAGTTAGTGGCAGTGGGTATCTTTATACCGAGGGGAATGTCTTTTTTTATTTTAACTGTTTCTTGACTGTATCAATTTTTAGCCCTTGAACGGTAATTTAAAACATTGAAACATGTATGCAGCATGATTAAAGCGGATTTTTATATGAGTGTTACCATACATCTTAGGCTTATTTCTTCCAGTTATGTTAGGACATACCTCTTGTTCATCATAAACCATTCAAGTCAACAGATATTTTTACCATTCCCATGAAACGAAAGTTATAACATCTTTAGCTTCTGTACTGCGACGTATTTCCCAGTGAAACAGAAAAAAATTGCAGTGTACAGTTAGAGGGGGGATTTAAATCAGATCCTTTAGCACGGTACACAGAGCTTTTTTCACCATTAGATCATCAGGAGGAGGATGAGGAGGATTGTTTTGGAAATGAAAAAGGTTTTTCTCACTGATATCTAAAACACACATCCCTTCCTATCTCTTTCCATATCACTCTGTAAATTACTACGATCAACAAGTTTTCATCCAATCAAATGAGACTTGAAATGCAGTTTTAGATGACCGATGTGGCAAAGTCTCATTTGATTGGATGGCATTTTTTTTAAACACCCCTGAGTGCAGGATGAGCCATCAAACATTTGAAACCAGTCTACTTGGATTTACAGAAAGAGAACAGAGAGATTTTAATACAAAAATACCCTGATACCTGTTTTTTTTAAAACATATTTGGCACATGCATAAACTGTTCACATTGCGAGAAATATACATTCAATTAACACAAAGAACACAGGATTAAAACTGGGAAAATGTATTTTTCATTTCATCGGGACTTACTGTTTCCATGAGCAGCAATAAACTAATGTAACACAGACATTAGCAATCAACTATGACAAACGCATGTTTAGATGTTTACTTGATGAAATATGTGATAAAGGTTTATAAAGCAGTTACGCGAAAATGTGTTTATACTGCCATGAAACAGTCGAGGAATTCAGCGAATGAGCACAAACTCCAGTCATCTACAATCAACATTCGTTTTCTCTTCCAGCCTAATTATTTTCTCTTCAATGAAAACCCATGTTGGATAAAAGGGAGGCACCTTGCAAGACACAGCAGTCCACCGAGTAGCTGAAACAACAGATAATCATTCAAACATTTCTATCTACGGATGTACTTCTAATCCAATCCACCAGATAACAGTGTTGTTGGGACACAACAACATGCAAATTCCACACAAAAGAGGTCAGAGATAAGCACCAAACCTGCCCAGAGGCGGCTAAATATTGAGTCACACTGCCACTATCCCATTAAATGTTAGCTTTTATCTAAAAACACCCTGCCCCTGCAATTATCTGTAGTTTGGAGCTCAAATTCAAACAGCATCCAGTGTTCACAAAACAAAATTCAGCCTCAATAATAAACATATAATGGAATTTACACATTTCCAAAAATTATTCCAAGGACTGAACATTTTAAGCTTTGTGAATGCAGATATTATGGCAGTGCTGTTGTACGGGTGTACCCAATAAAGTGGCCACTGAGTCGGTGTACACAATGCTTTGCAGCTCGATGCAGCTTTCAGCCTCTTTAGGCATTCTGTTTTGGTTTCTGGACAGACAAAACCAAAATAATGCAGCCTTATGTAAAACTATGCGGTACAGCAGGAGCTTGGACAAGCTAATTGTATGTTTTCTGTCCTGTGGAGAATGTCAAAGTCAAAGAAAACAAAACCCCAGAGTGCAACATTTAGCAAGAAAAGAAATCAAGGCAGTTACCACACTTCAGCATTTAAACAGGCGAACACACACACATTTGGTAATCACATTTTTTTTGATGCAAACAACAAAGATTCAGTCCAAATTCACTGCATTTCAGCAGTGGATTACAACTAAAGAGGATACAACAATGCTTTTAACAAACTCTTCACTCTCTGTCTAAGTTGGGCGAATCAGTAAGTAAGGCCCGCTACTCTTTTTTCAACAGACAGCCACATTATCTGTCACTCTCATCTCATGAATCTAGATCAAAGAATAAACTCCGGCTCCAATATCCACCATAATTCCACATGACTTGTTTAATCCAGCCAACAACTGGTTTTCAGCTTTGATACACCAAAGTGAACAAAAACCTCTCTCTATCTCTATCTTACACACACACACACACACACACACACACACACACACACACACACACACACACACACACACACACAGTCCAATAAAGTGGAAGTGTCCATCAGCTGAACTGTATTTTTCTGTCTGTGCTGTCGAATGAGTTGAGGGGGACTCAGTAATAATGTAACTGAAATCAATACCACAGTATTAATAAGAATATTTTTCTGGTGTCACAATATGCTTAATCTATAAAAATGTTACAAATATTATTGTTTTCAAAGGAATGTAATGTTTTGCATTAAAGTCGAACAGTGTTCCACTGTAGTGCATCACAATGGAAAAAACTCTTCACTCTTCTTTCTCCTTTTTTCTTTCAGACACGTCTACAGCTTACACTGTGTCATACATTACATATTCTTGGAAATTACTTTGATTGAACAATTTAATTTATTAAACAATAATGATGTGGTCATATGATTTATCATCTGATATTTGTCATAATCATGTTCATATGATCGTATGATTTTGTTTACTGTTTGATAAACTGTGCTCATTCACTGCACTGCTTCTCTCTTTGACCCCCTGTTATTGGCACTTCCATGTGTTACTGAATCTGCATTTTGCCCTTCATTTTAAGATTGCATTAAGAACTCACTCTGTCATTTAATTTTAAGCTCTAGTAAACTCACAAACCATTATATCTGTCATTATTTGTAGCATTAATATTATGCTGTTAAACATGAGAAGAACAGGTTCAGTGCCTCGTTTCTTGGCAGTTGCATGTAGATGCTAGTGAGACACACAATGTGCTGACTTTGCTGTAAGTCCTAGCTCAGGGGCAGGATGCTGTGGCTCAGAGGTAGAGCGGGTCGTCTACCAATCGGAAGATCAGCGGTTCGATCCCTGGCTCCTCCAGTCCGCAGGAGCAAGATTGCCCAAATTGCTCCCGATGATGCTTCCATCGGTGTGTGAGTGTGTTAAAAAAAAAAAAACTGAGTAGCAGGTGGCACCTAGTATATGGGTGAATATGACTCGTAGTGTAAAAGCGCTTTGAATGGTCAGACGACTAGAAAGGCGCTATACAAATGCAGGTCCATTTACCATTTACCATCATACTGTGCGCAGCAGTGTGTGAGCCTGTTTACCCCAGGTATTAACATGCAACTTGGATGATCATTATCATCATTCATTCGATAGTTATTGAGAGTCTGCCCGCGCACACACTGTGACAGGGCTAACTGTTAGCATCACACTGCCACTGTGTTAGCAAAGAATGACCCTTCAGCGCTGCGTCTAACCTATGTAACGGCAGCAACAGAAAGTTTCCCTACCCAGCAGGGAGTCAGATTAGCAAGGACATCAGCTAAGCAGTTGGTCCTTCAGTGTGGCCCAGGACACATTCATTTACATGCAGCTCGAGAAAATCTAATTATTGGCTTAGTCCGACTTAAAGCGGACTTTTAAATGCATGTAAACAGCTTAGTCCAACTGAAATTGGACTATCCGTAGCTCGACTAACACACCTAGATAATTTGATCGAAAATCGAACTATTGCTGCATGTATCCACTTGGTCTGACTGGAGTCGGACTCGGCGTTCTGCGCGAGCTTTCACCCAGAAGAAGAAGGATATGACGTAGCAGCAGTTCACTCCCAAACAAACAAACACCACGGCCACCAAGAAGCAGAGGGACACACATCTAGGCGGACAAGGAAACCACATTCATTCACCGACAGCTAAAGGTGCTAAACATTTTGAAGTTTATGGATGGTAGGCATGCGAAACACGGATTTATTTGATTTATTATTCCTCTTCGGGTCAACCAGAACTAGTTCAATACGCACTATATTAAAAAGGACACAGTGCCGCCTATCGAGTCGGAGTCAGACCTACTTGGTCAGAAATTTGATTTTCTCTTCTGCATGTTTACCCAGACAAGACGAGAAGAACGCCTTGACTGATTAGCCGAGCTATGAGCTTAGCTCGACTACTGCTGTGCATGTAAACGTACTGACTAATGTACACACCACAGAGAATATGGCCATATGCAGCCCAGACCACCTCCGAATGTGGCCTGAGCCATCGGAACCTTAAAACGCATTGAGGATGCATTGGGTGAATTAGTACCTGTACTTAGAGAGCTGTCCACTTGTGATCCAATAACTAATGCAGTATGTTAATAGGAGGTGTAAAGAGGGCCATTTATTTAGCTCTTTCAGGACAGGGTTTTGCCATGGTTGGGTAGAACCACAGACCGTATAATAAAGATGAACAACACGACAGCTTCCCAAAGTGAAGCCAAAACATCTAAATCAACCCCTGGTGGCTGGCTGCAGAGGTCATAAAGCCTGCTTCCTCCATGTTTGTGGTTGAGCCACATAAAAAAAACATAACATTACATGTCAAATGCATTTTTCCCCCAAGATGGTTTCTGTCATTTTAGGTAGTTCTTATCGCACTGATGTTTGTTAAAGTGTTTGTTTTTCTGATAAGTTTGGTTTTAGTACGTTATTTAAAGCTATAAAAAGGGGCTGTGATGTCATGACTGACCGCTGGGGTGGACTCACAACTGAGTTGGACAGGTGTATGAGTGAGACCTTGGTATCACAGCTCCATCCCTCTATCGCTACTGTGCAAACTCTGGCCGAAAATGACATCTCAATCCCAAGACAGAAGCACTCGTATCCAGGATATTTTGGCTTCAATCTTGAAGACTGGAAGGAAGTGGAGACGTGCCGTCCATCTTTAAACACAGACTATGGGTAGAACATGCAAATGAGTTTCCAGTGCTCTTAGCAGGTAGAGGATTTCTTAGACAGGCTTGTTTCTGAAATCATATCTTTCCATATGGATTTTCATAAGTAGTCTGTGTGCACATTTTCTCTCAGGATGCCACTGAACAAGCAAAAAGGACAGTTCATTCTTCCTGCCTGTAACTCCATTTCATTTCCATAAGAACTGTTTCTGAATGAATCCAAGTTTATAATTATTCATTATACTTTAGAGCATTTTCTGCATTTCTCACTTCTTTGACCCCAAAATAAATACTACTAAGCATGCTGTCCTACATTTGGGTACAGCTGATTGCCGCAAGGAAAAATCCTTGGACACAGTTGTATTGCTTTTACAACAAAGGAAATTAAACATGCAGAAAATAATGGCAATTTATTGAGTCTTACACTCAATACGGCTGCCTATAACATTTAATAGAACAAAGCAAGTTCATAAAATGAAACTAGCCCTATATTTGGCTTTTACGTCTCACAGGGACATATCGTTAGACGTTAAATGGACACGGCCTGTCACTATTCCCCCATTGATACGACGTGGGACAGTCAGTCACTGGCTACCCTTCAGCTACATTGTGTCAGGTCAATGTGAGCTACGACTGAACAGGACTTCTGGCTAATAACCGAGCCAGTGGCAGGCTGAAGGAGGATTCTGTAGAAGTAGTTTATTCAGCAATACTGTAGTCAAATACATGTGTTTACTGAACATAAGGAGTGAATTACTCTGACTTTTTTTTTTACTGCTAGACGTTTCTAGGGACAATTTGCAGTTCACGAATGAATCCTCAGCTCTCTTTGAACAGTGAAACCTCTTAGTCAGGGGATGAGTTATTAATACAAACATTTTATAGAAGTATTCCCTTTAGTTCAACAGACACAGAATGGCTAACACTACAGGCTACAGCATAGGTGCACTGTGGGACTCATTATTGTTCAATAAAGCATCAAATCAAATGCAACAAAACACAAATGTATCATGCAGGGTAAAATCCAGATTTCTATTTATTGCTGAAAATGTAAAAGTACAAGTATGAACCAGAGTTTCCAGGCACATAATGTTATCCTCAGTGATCATGCAGGGTCTAGATGTAGTGCTTAAATAAGGTAGCTTGTAGTTTACTCATGAGCCAGATGAAAGTCTGAGAAATGGGGAGGCCTGTAAGATGAGATGGATTTGATATTTTCTACATGTTTTAAAAGGAATACATCACCCCCCAAATGATTACTTGCATATCAATTACTCACCTTGTGTTACGTTGAATTCATGCAGAAAACTTTGTCTTTCTCACATTCATCCAGGGTGAACGAAGAATCCAAAAACAGAGAACTCCCACATAACTCATACAGTATATTCCAACTCTCATTTACTCTCAGTCGCACATTACTACTTCCCAAACTCGTGCTCTTGCTAAACCCCAACTAATCAAAACACCTCTACATGAACAGTCTCATGCACGGAGTAGTTCACCTGCTCTGTTTAGGCGCAAGTGTTTTAAATAGTAAGGGTTTTAGCAAAAACGCATGTGTTTGGGAAGTACTGTACATACAACTGCATAAATGAGACTTGGATTATACTGTTCTCTCACAAGCAGTGTAAGAGTTTGTAAATGGATGTTTTGATATAGATTTGCTGTTGTTAAATGAGTCCCACTTTACGTCAATTCTCCATTTTTGGATTCTCTATTCATTCTTTCTGAATTCAATGTAACACGGTTGAGTAATTGTTATATAAATGATGTTTTGGTGGTGGTGGGGGGAGTATATCTTTAGCAAACACTGAAAAAGTGTCTCATAGCCTACATCACTGCACAACTGCAGTGTGTCATGTGGCTAGAAATAATCTATATAAATAAATAAAAAAAAACATATTGATCACTGTGACAAATGGGCTGTTTTTTGCTTGGTCCTTATCAAAAAAAAAAAAAAAAAAAAAACACCCATAACTCTGCTGCTGCATCTATTTTCTGAACAGGTGAACATGAAAAGCAGAGCTGTGACAGCCATGCTACACAGTACCCAGGAAAACCCATAATAGCCCACATTATTACACAATTCTCTTCTTTGTTCACCTAATAGGTAAAACACAATACTTCCTTTGTGCCAGGAACATTTGCTGCCACTGTTCCTGCCTGACCACAGGAGCTAGAAATTGGCAGCTGGATTGGACTTGTGTGTGCCAGAGGCATGCCACCATGCCAAACCATAATGTGATCGAATCTGCCTTACTTTGCTTTGCCACACCTACTCTGCAGAGCCACTGTACAGTTTATCGGTCTCCACCCATCTGGGCATTGCCTGGTGCAGTTTCCAAACTTTTGTATGCCAAGCAACCACAAATTGCTGCATTGCAGCCACGGTCCCTCACAAACAAATCATAAGCTATTTACCAATTTTGTGCAAAGCAGAGCACAATCTGTTGTGAAAAAATGTATTAAATAACAAAGATGTAGGGCCAATTCCTTATATTGCATTCAATTTATTGCTTTAGGGAGTATCTTATTCCTGCCAAAAATTCAGTTTCCTCAACAAAAACCGGCACTAGTCCAGTTCAGCTTTTTTCCTGATTTGGTCTTTTGATGTCCTTGTTCTACATTTTAGTAACAACCGAATAATGTTGGGTTCTCCTACATATGCTTAATATTCACTGTTGTTACTTTAATTACCTAAAGGGTCACTATTATAACAGAATTTGAACGAGCCATTATGCAGCATTCGCCAAGACTGCGCTGAACCATATTGCTTTCAATGGATACCAATAAAACTGAAGCTAAACAGGCACTAAAATATTTGCTCTATTTACAAGCCAACAGCCTCTTTAGTTATTCAAAAATGTACTTAAACCCCTGCTCTGAAAGTTAATACTGGCTGTCAATTTTAGTGCAGCCAAACAATGAATTAGAGGAAAAGATATGAGGGAAAGAAGTCAGGGTTTCACAGCTCTCCTGCCCTCAATTATGTACTTCAGACATAAAGATTTATGTTACCTACTTAGTTATTCTCAAAAGCAGTTTAGGATTAGATTCTGGCTGTTGCTATTTTTTTGCACTAAAACTAAAGGGCTACATTTCTGTCAAGGGGTCTGAAAAATGAAGCCAATGCGGAAGTGGCTTAAACCTGCATTCTTTCTAATGGCCAGCAGGGGGTGACTCTACTGTCAGCAAAAGGAAGTCAAATTGTATTCAAGTCTGTGCAAAAATGACACTACTTCTCACTTGATTTATTACCTCAGTAAACATTTTCCTGATGAGTTTATGGTCTCAGTCGCTAGTTCCAAGTCTCCTTCAAAACAGCATGATGTTCATTTTGTAAATTATGATCCCATTTAGAGTAAAATAGACGATTAAGCAGGGTATGCTTTAGAGCAGGGGTGTCCAAACGTTTCTGAATGGAGGCCAGATTAGATAATGTGAAAAATACTGGGAGCCATCTGCTTCTCGTATCATTTGGGTAATTATAAAATGAAAGAAAAAATTACAAACAAATCAGACAAAAGCAAAAGTTTCATCTTTCAGTGCAAAAGCATTTAGCATTCCATCGCTTGCCTGTTTACCATCTGTCTATGAAAAAAACCCATTAGTTACCTGTGTGGTTCCTACTTGGTGCATGTCCAAAAACCTTACTGTAACTGCCGTCGTAAGGTGGATGGAAAAAATGCAAAGTAATCTTGCTCGATTACCAGACTACACTAATTTTTCAAAGACGAGCCTAGGGCCCTTTAAGAACAAGTCCGCGAGCCACAATAGGCCCCCAAACCAGACTCTAGGGCTACATTGTGATTAACAAGTCACCTCCGCCCGCACCGCCACATCTCCACATTTTCATCCAAAAATGGTCATTCATTCATTTATGAAACAACTTATCCTGTTAGGGGCCACGGTGGGGCTGGAGCCTATCCCAGCTGACACTAGGCGAGAGGTGGGGTACAGGTCTGGACAGGTCACCAGACTATCACAGGGCTAACACACAGAGACAGACAACCATTCACACCTACGGACAATTTAGAGTCACCAATTAACCTGACCTGTATGTTTTTGGACTGTGGGAGGAAGCCGGAGTACCCAGAGGAAACCCACGCTGACAACAAGGAGAACATTCGAACTGCCCACCCTGGATTCAAACTGGGAACCCTCTTGCTGTGAGACGACAGTGCTAACCACTGCACCACTGTGCTGCCGAAGATAAGATAAATAGCGTTCACGAAAATGCAAAACTCAGGCTTTAAAACTGAACTCCACAAACCAGTGGGTGATGTCACAGTGGTTACAGCCACTTCTTTCATACAGTCCATGACTTCTGTCATCCTGGATTAGGGCATTTATCGATATTCCATTGATACAACGATATGAGACTAGAAATTGTCTTAGATTTGGTTCCTGGTTTTAAAGGTTGCATTACAGTAAAGTGGTGTACTTGTCTGAACTTACCAGACTGTTCTAGCCGTTTTATTTGCCTTTACCCACTTAGTGAAATTTATCCACATTACTATTGAATCTCATTGTGTTAATGTTTTGTAAAAGCACCAATTAGTCAACCCTACAATACCAGCACAATATTAATATTGAGGTAGTTGGTCCAAAATATCATAATACTTGATTTTCCCCATTACGCCCAGCTCTATTGTGGATGCTGACCTGACCCTTCACTACACATGTTAAATGTAATTACAAAGAAATGACTTCTACAACAACCTCGGGAACCTCTCTAAAATTCAACAACTCTAAACTTAATTTAGATCTTATTGCTATATACGCTGGTGTCAGTGAATCATCAAAAGTATGCAATTTGGTTAAAACATGCCTGACAGACTCTGACTAGAAACGATCAAATTGATTAAATTAACCGCAACCCATGGACTCTGCACCAGCTTCCAATTAAATATTGCACAGAATGCAAATACTCCTTACATATAAATCACAGCATGCCCTCGCCTTGGCATATATATATATACAGTAAATGATATGCACCCCTACAAGCCTGCATGTACTCTAAGGTCCCATATTATTGATGTATTTGTAATTCCAAGATTAACAAAAACTAATGCTGAACCTTTCTCCCACGGAGCTCAATCTCCTTTTGTGAAACAGTCTATCTTCACAGTTCAGTGTGAAGTCTTTTTTAACTGCCTTAAATTTTCTTATTATATTCTCCAGTTTCCATCACTCACACATACACACAACCATTAGGGTTAAAGGTTAGTAAAATGTTAGCACTTTGCAATATTACCACAGATATTGAGCATTTTTACAGCATCCAACCCTACACAGAGTTAAGCTTCTCCCCAGGACTGTGTGGGTGTATACAGGCTGTGATTGATTGACATGTCCTTCACTCTTCTATTGAGTTTGTTGAACCTGATAGGGTGAGACAACTTACACCATTATCATTATTATTAGGTGACATGATGGAATTCCCATCATACCCATTCCCCACTTCCAACTGACCGGAGGTCTAATCAGCCAGGTTAACTGAACACACCTGCGCCTTTGAATGATGTGCTTCAACTTTCCATGATAGTAATGGCTTGACTTTCACCTCACAGTCAGCTTTTTTCAAGCAGACATTTTCACCTGTCATAGTGGGAGATGCACAGGTGCTATTAATAGCATTAACAATGACTCTGGTACATTCCAGCCCGCTCTCACAGAAATACATGACATGGACATGAAGTCTTAACAACTCATTAAGCGGTAGTGGGCACAAAAGGTTAAAATTATCCACTGGCGACACAAAAATGATGCCAATGCAAAGTCACTGAGGATCTTTTGTTGTGGTAGACACATAAATAAGGTATAAAGAGCAAGTAAGTCCGCGCAGGGCAGATGGATGGGTCAAGCACACATGGACTTATTCAGGAGACTGCGATACATGTCCCGTTTTAAATCCAAAGTCAACATACACTCACCAGCCTTTATTCAGTTCTCCTTGGTAGTACCAGCTTGGACCGCCTTTTGCCCTCAAAACTGATTTAATTCTTGGTGTCATAGATTCAACAAGGTGCTGGAGACATTCCTCAGATTTTGGTCCATATTGACATGATAGCATCACGCAGCTGCTGCAGATTTGTCGGCTGTGCATCCATGATGCAAATCTTCCGTTCCACCACACCAAAGAGTGCCAAGAAAATATCCCCCACACCATTACACCACCACCACCAGCCTGAACCGTTGATACAAGGCAGGATGGATCCATGTTTTCATGTAATTCTGACCCTACCATCTAAATGTCACAGCAGAAAATCCAGACTCATCAGACCAGGCAACGTTCTTCCAATCTTCTATTGTCCCATTTTGGTGAGTCCATGTAAATTGTAGCCTCAGTTTCCTGTTCCCATCTGCTTCAAGGTTCGGCATGTTGTTCATTCAGAGATGATCTTCTGCATACCTTGGTTGTAACAAGTGATTATTTGAGTTTCTGTTCCACCGTCTTGAACCAGTCTGGCCATTCCCCTCTGACCTCTGGCATCAACAAGATATTTTGGCCCAGAGAACTGCCGCTCACTGGATATTTCCTCTTCTTTGGACCATCCTCTGTAAACCCTAGAGATGGCTGTGCTTGAAAATCCCAGTAGATCAGAAGTTTCTAAAATACTCAGACCAGCCCGTCAACCATGCTGCATTCAAAGTCTCACCTTTCTTCCCCATTCTGATGCTCAGTTTGAACTTCAGCAGGTCGTCTAGACCATGTCTACATGCCTAAATGCATTGAGTTTCTGTCACTTGATTGGCTGATAGCTATTTGTGTAAATGAGCAGTTGAACAGGTGTACCTAATAAAAGGTGGCCGGTTAGTGTAGTTACGTGATATTGTGAACATAACAGAACTACGCAAAGTATGTTAGTTTGTGACTTACATCCCCTACAAAAAGTTATTTTAACCAAAACCACAAACTTTTCCCTAAACTTAATCAAGTATTTTTTGTCCTCTAAACCTAACGAAACTATGGCCATTTCACAACAAAACTGTGTGTTGACAGCACCAAATTTTAACGCATTTCATGCCCAGGTTGTGTCCATTTCACGTATCCAGATAAAAGGAATTCAGTCGTCATTAATTTTATTATTTACTCCTGTTTTTGTTTCCTAATGTCAAAATGCCTTCAGTGAAAGAGGCCTATAAGGACTTAAAACCCCAGAACCATTTTAGCTTTTTTAGGAAGATGAATTAAAGAAAACTTCAATGCAGAAACTCATTGCACAATGAAGGCTGGTAGAACACAAACTAATACATAAGTGGAGTGGGATCTTGGCTCTTTCTGCTCTTGTAAACAGAGGACTGAGACATCTGAGTGACATCCTGCCACTATAGTTTAAAGATCTGTGCGCTAACTTCTCAGCTAAGTGGTTTCCCATTGTTGCTGGCACGTACAGTACATTGTGATAAATATCCACCAATGCAAAACTTCACCTTTAGTAGATGAGAAAATCAGTCATGCTGAATGAGTGATTTGAGACCCCACTGCCAGATTCCTGCTGGTTTTCATTGTAGAAACAATTAGAGACTATTTCACACCTGCTATGCCCAGTGAATATAATTAATAGGAAGTACTCTGATCTTCATATCCATGTTGTCAAATTTTAGAAGACCCATTTTGCTGTGTTACTGTAGTTTGTAAACAAAGAGTTGTTGAGCCTTTTCAGTGTAAACGAAGATGAGGTAAGGAAAACTAAAATGAATATCCCATGTCTGGATTATTACAGAACCATCTAATGTCTATCTACAAAGTTTCCACAGGCATTACCTTTCCTGTGCATCTGTAGTCTTTTTCACTTTACTGAAAGTAAAAGCAGTTGAGTCGGCAAATTTCCTGCTTCAATCAGTTTACTCAGCAGGCTGGGGTGTTGTGCTACTTTTGATTGAGTAAGCTTCAGTAATATATTAACTGAACACAGAGGTGCAAAAAAAACTATCCACTGAGTGACACGTGTGATGCAAAAATACATCAATCACTAACAGGAAAACAACTTGACATGCTAGACGTGTCAGCTACTAGCAATATGGTTAAAGCCAGGCCTTCTGCTTTGAGGCAGAAATGCATTGTAAGACCCCTACTTCTTTCTCCCCTGCAGTCCCCTGCAAGCTCACTCCCCAACATGTGTCACTCATGTCTCATGCCTAACAGAATGGGGCCTACTTTGAGGTAAAAACTTTGCCTAAAGCAACCACAGGCACTGAGGAAGCAGACAGTTAACACAGGCAATCTACACTTAAAAGCACCGCTGACATTTACCTGTCATGTCTGCTGTTTGTCACCATAGCTTCCATTAACAGCACAAAAGAGGTGTGGTTTTCCTTTTTGCACTACCAGTGAGATGTGTGCATATTTGGATGGTGGTGCTGTGCAGCTTTGAATATAACGAGAAGCTTAATTTCACACATGTGATCATATTTTATACCAGTCTAAACAAAAGCCAACTGCACACACAGCTTTAGTATAAGGCAGATGTATGCTGACAACAACCAAGAGTAGAAACAAAAATCCATAACCCACACAAACTGAACTAAATCCAAAATGTGACCTCGCTCTGCAATCAATAACCACAACTATGATGATCAACAAACCAAAGCAAGCTGCTGCAAAAGCCTCACACACACAAGCACACTGTATAATAAAACAGTGCCCGACTAATGTTCAGCACAGCACAGTAATGCAAGGTATGTTTTAAATAATTACTTACTTTGTCCTGTGAATTCTGCAGGATCTAAGTGCTTCATCTCATCATATGCAGTAGCACATCTTCCTTAGTGTCCCATTACATAAATTGTCCATCCTGTGTGCTGTGCAGCTTTGTGAGCACCTCTGTTCGTGCTGATTGTTTTTTTCTCTGAGAGGCATTAGTGTTGTCTTCCATAGTGCATGTCTATAAAAGTGTGGCGTTTATCTAACAATCCAGTCCATTATTCTCAGGGGAGGACAAACTCTGCAGTTAGTCAAACCAGAGGAAAGTGTCTTTTCTGCTCTGTCCCATGGAGCTGGTCTGCTGCTGCTCATCCTGCTTCTCACTAACAACAGGTGTCCCGTTGTGTTTCTCCTTGCTTCCTGTGTCCTTTAATAAAAGGAAAAACTCGTTATATTTAGCCGGTAGCTGCATTTTGTGCTCCTTTGGCACACGCAGCTGACGTTAATTCTAGCTTTTAAGGTCGCACGTGATACTTGTATGCGTAATTAGCTCAAGACATGGAGGTAAGCACAACCCGAAATTTCAAAACCTTAAGAGAACATTTAAAACACCTACCGCTTTTAAGGAAGACGTTTAAAGAAGCACAAAAGCATGTTGGAGCCACAGTATTCCCTGGGATGAGTAAAAGCGTTTGTTTACTCTGTTTCTCCAAACAAACATGACAGCAGGAAGTCCAGTTATGAGATTACTGCTCATCTTCCTGCACCACCTAAGCAGCATTTTTATTGTCATACCTAATGGAATCAATTTTGTTATAAAATTATATCTTCAAATATTTTTTGCAGCATGAAATGTGCAAGAGGATATGACCCTGGCCATGGGTGTAGATTTCAGGGGGACATGCAGGGGACATGTCCCCCTCAATATTCACAACATGTGCGTTGTTCCACTCAGTAAAAACATGAAAGTGGCAGAGGACGTTTATTTTGACAAAATTAAAGACATTTAGACCATAAATTGATGCAGAAGATGCACAAATGGGTGCAGAAAAAACAAATCCATCCATTTTGAACCGCTTATCCGAAGTCGGGTCACAGGGGTAGCAGGCCAAGTAGTATTCCAGATGTCCATCTCCCGCTGCACAGCTTTCCAGCTCCTCCTGGTGGACCCCAAGGCGTCCCCAGGCCAGACAAGCTATGTCATCCCTCCAGCGTGTTCAGGGTCTGGCCTCTTACCAGTGGAACGTGCCCGTAACACCTCCAACATGAGGCGTCATCTTGATCAGATGCCTGAATCACCTTAACTGACCCCATTTGACGCAAAGGAGCAATGGAGCTCCCTCCGGATGGTCCAAGCTCCTTACCCTATCTCTCAGGAAACTCATTTCGGCCACTTGTATCCGCAACCTCATTCTTTCGGTCACTACCCAGAGCTCATGACCACAGGTGAGGGTTGGGATGTAGATGGACCAGCACATCAAAAGCTTTGCCTTCTAGTTTAGCTCACTCCTCACCACAATGGTCCAACACAGTACCTACATCACTGCAGACACCACGCCAAACTGCCAATCAATTGCATGCCCCGTACTACCCTCACTCGTCAACAAGATCCCGAGATACTTGTACTCCCTCGCTTGGGGCAGTAACTCACTCCCACCTCGGAGGAAACCTACATCCTTACTTCCAGCTAACATTACTGGACAAGCATGAAATTGAAGGATTCAATTATTTTAATTTTAGAGCTATAGGAAGCTAGAGATGTCTATAAGACTGACCTGTGATCTGTGTTTTTTACCCAAAGTTGACCCTGTATCCATAGAAAAACTATTACATAACCATCTGCTACACAGCTATGTAATTCAACTGTAGTCTTTAAGGTAAAAAGCTACATTGATTACATGAGAGGCACAAACAAGAGCTGAGTCATTTTCTAGTTTAACCACCACCAAATCCTCACTTATTCTTGGCAACATCTGCCTCCATAAAGGTGTGATGCATTTATGCAGAAAGGTGCCAGGGATGAATATGACCTGTTTTTGATATCTATGTTCTTTGTAATGCGTATGTTTTGTGCAAGTATGTTAGGTGGGCCTATATATTGTCGTATTATAAACCAAACCAATCCAATATTGCAGTTACTGGTACAGATCATACAGTGATTGAGATTTTGTTTTTTAAAAAACACTTGTAAACATCTTTCTGACTGTGACATTTTGACATATCACGTGTATAATCACAACAATGAGACACACACAGAAAACTCAACAAGGTAACCAAATAAAATGCGCTCACTTTAATAGAGTAAAAAGGCAGGTTATCAAACAACTAGCAAACCACAGAGCTGATTTAAGTTCTGGTTTGTGTGATCTGATTAAGGTCCAGATAACTGCATTGCCTGAGCTCCACCAACATAATTCCCTGCACGTTAATGGATCCACTCTGTGACAAAATATTAAAAGAATGGAGAATGAAAACTTGAAAGTATCACTGGGTTTAAAAGGTGCCTATTGTGAAGAATGACTCTTACTAATGCTGGCGAGGTCTCCACATTCCTTTCTCATTTGTACTTTTCTGTTGTAACACTGGTCAATGCAACTATCGCGCAAGAGCATAATTAGTCACAGAGAGCAGGAGTTATGCAATTCGATTTATCATTTCTGCAATTACACATTTTCCCCTACCTTTTATCAATGATGCATGGGCCTTTTTAGCAGTCATCGTGAAGGGTTATTAGAATTAACCATTCTCCTCACATAAACAATGCTTATCTATAATTATATCTGTGTTATCCGTAGCTCCATTACAGTCCATTTGTGCAAACACATTACGACACACACCTACATTTTGACTTCAAATTGCAGGACATGTTAATTTGCAAAGCTTCATATACAACCACATATCTTCATCTGTCCGTGGTGTATCACCTTATTATTTCCAGGCTGCTGGTTAATGACTTCATGGGTTAAAGCCTAGGATATGGGCTGCTGTGTGTAATTTACACTGCAATCCCATCAATCTGTGTAGTATCCAAGTTGTAGCATGCCCAACACCCCCATTATTCTATCAACAACCTGTCAGTGCAGAGCAGAGCAACAAACAGAGGCAGCAAGAGAGTGTGCAGGACAAACACAAGCAGCTCCAAATTAGAATACTGATGTTTTTTTCTGTAGCAAAGGCCTCACGTGAGTTCCTGCATGCCTGAGAGAACGGGAGTGCATTTGGATTTTAAATAGGAGGGAAAGGAAATATTGTGTTGTCAAAGGCTTGCTTCTAGGGAAACAAACATCAAACGTAAGCGTGTCACTGTGTGACAATGTACCTCCTAGGGGGGGAATTGTGAGACTTTTAAGAACTGAAACTTTAATAACTCTGGAATTACTTACTTGGTTTTGACATGAGGTGCTCTGTTTGAAAAGGTGTGACTCGAAATAGGCAAGAATGTTCCTATTCATGTTCAAGGTTGAAATTTAGCTGGATTCATTTACTGACCAAAAATAACTCCCCCTCTCTTTCTCTCTTTGGGCTGCAGTGTTTCCTCCGTCACAGAAATGTGTTCCTGCTCTCTGGGTGGATAAGAAGAATCATGTCTAGCCTTATGCATCTTGCAAAAATCTGAAATCAGTTTGATGCACCCTCCTCTGAATTAATGGCCTAGATACACGCTGCATCTCATGGTAGTTTAGTTCACAATCTATATAGGTCTACGTACAGCAGCCAGAAGCATAGACCTACAAAAAGAGTCACTCGCTGTGCACATTTTCAGTCAAATAAGCCAAGTCTGTGCCACATGGAGCCCTTTTAGGGCATTTGTTAGATTATGTCCAGCAGATTATTTGGGGAAGTAATTGTCCCCAGGTGTTCTGAACATTCCAATCTTATTCTCCACCCCCGTGATGCTCGACTGTAGAGATTAGGCTCAGAGTAAAAGCTCTTCCCTCAATGGAAGGAAAGGAAAAAAGAGGCCCAAACAGGCACAAACACACTAAGTATGTGTAGCCAATCAGCTTTCTGCTTTGCTTCAGCATGCTGTCCCTCTGGGCCCGTTGATCCAGGCAAAGAAAAGTCCTCTTTTTTCCCCCCAGGACCTGTAATACCTGCGTGATGAGTGCCACAGTGCTGCCAGCTGCAGCAGCCACACTCAATCCCACCATCTCAATGCACCACACACAGAGAACACACAGGCCTGAGAGCAGCCAGGGTAAAATACACTGAAGCTCTTTGCAGCCACCTGCTGTGCTTCATGTAATACAGCACTGGTGGATACCCTGTGTTACATGGGAAAACTGTTTATCTGTACATGGTGTTCTGTAGATATAATGTGCATAATTATAACTGCATATTAAATTGGTAGCACTTTATCTTGCAAGTGTGTAATTTCCTTGTAACACCCTAGGAAATTTCCAGGTGAGAAATTTGTACTTCAGTACTAGGTGCAGGCAAATAGAGGCACAAAATCTGACAGGTTAGGTAGTTGCATCGAGTTTAAAACCAGCTGATTTGCAGAGGATTTTCTGGAAGACACCGCTCCATTTATACACAACGTAATATGTACACATTAATTATTCATAATTAGACACATATGTGTTGAATTGTACACATGCCTGTTAACAAGTGTGACATTTTTGCATGTCTAGATGACACTGGCAAATAACTGTAAATTGCTGATTGGAAGTGCCAAGTATTGGAAACTATGGGACTTGTAGAATAAAGTGTTAAAAGTCTTAAAATGTGGTCCAGACACAGAAACACTTATTGGATCTTATCTGC
This sequence comes from Cephalopholis sonnerati, assembly GCA_019142605.1. Classification (NCBI taxonomy): domain Eukaryota; kingdom Metazoa; phylum Chordata; class Actinopteri; order Perciformes; family Serranidae; genus Cephalopholis; species Cephalopholis sonnerati. Next base: position 24,187,875 of record JAGQAX010000013.1, on the reverse strand, counting down.
CAGGCACGCCAGATTGCAGAGCCCTGTGCTGGGGAATAAAAGACAAAAGCCTTGAGCTGTCAAGGGTCTGAAATTGCTTGTGCAGAGGCTTCACAGTGTCGACCGCACTTGTGTATGCACGACAGGTCAAATGTCTTTCAAAACAGAAAATCTGATTTTATAGTTCAGTTTTTAAAGTGACTTAATTGGGTATACAAAGGTCAAAGGTCCCGACTTTGCATTTCGAATGCAGACTTTAATGCTGCCTTGGAACCGCTGTTTAAATTATAGCTGCTTCATTAGTGGATGAGTGCTTGTCATGGATGATTTGCATTCTGCATATCAAATCGCCCATCTCAAGGAGAAAACAGCATCACAGTGCTTCAGAAGATGATCTGGGATCCATTCTCCATGCTTTTCCCATTAACACCGGGATGGTTGTCTTTTGTGATTATTACTTCGTGCACACAACAATTAGCAGTGTGGTCTCTCTTGTGTGTTTTTTATTAATGCAAAATGCTGTTCACACACACAGCAGTAAATGACTCCACTGCATAGGTAAATTTTGTAATTAATCTTTGAATAAGTCCCTGATAAAAGGGCAAAGGAAAGGCAGTCTAGCATGAAATGCCCTTTACTTTCTTTGTGTTGTTATGGTGACATTGTGTCTCATCTGTACATTCAAAAACTTAGATATTCCTGCCATTTAAGAGACTGATATTACTTTGGCAATGTCCACAGATAGCATGATTCTAAAAAGTACATTTTAGTATTTCAGTATCAATAAAATGCTTGTTTGATCTTTGTATTTGCTCAACATGACACATATGACCTAAGAAATTGCAGTGTATTGGCGAGACTGTGAAACAGGAGTCTTCACATAGTTTTAACTGATGTATTTTTCCGTATTTTGCAGTTTTACTGTTTTTCAGTATTACCCAGAGGTGTATTTTATGTCATATGCCATATACTGTGCTATACCCCGTACTTTAATATACTGAACTTTAAGAATTTCCCCTTGACTTAGGTTGTATTTTGAGCTTTACCTCTCCTCACTGCCTTCAGGTTTTTAGCTTAGGATTGATTCCTCTTCGCAGTGCTTGTAGATTTTTTGTCTCTGTAACTGCCTTAATGTCAAGATCTGGAAAAATGCTCAAAACACATAATTTCTCCCATCATTCTCTTTGTTAATTAAGATTCATCAGTGCTCATTCACTATGGTAATTTTGTCATTGAACTGCTGGAATGGAAGATTAGTGTGTAGACTCCCCACCTCTTTAAAATACGCAGCAGGAAATGCACAGCAGGAAGTACAGCAACGGGAATCTTTTCTTCTTTAAGGATCTGGGTTTTTACACAACAATTAAATTCTAATTTAAAAAGACCTGGGCTCTGGATGGATGACTACATTTGGAAATGGGCAATACAGCTGAGTAAAATAAAGTCCACTAATGTCTGAGCTTTACCATTTGTATTCTCATACAGCTGCTTCACCTGCTGCTGGCAAGTTCATGAAGGCCACATTTGATCCTTTGCTTTAAAACTAAGAAGACCGCTGGCACTGTCTGCATGCATTTTAACCTTACAGGTGAAACTGCAGGTGGTTACATCATGTAAACTGAAAACAAAGCAGCTGCAGAATCTGAGCATAAGATGAATTTAATCCCAGTTGAGCAAAATCATTCTTTGCATGTTTCCCTGCATCTAACATCACCACTGGAATCTGCTGTGAGCATGTGATCATACTTTCAATGTGTGACAATTATCTGTTTTAGAGCAAGCTTCTACCTTTCGATGATAACAAGCAGCATATGCGCCTACCTCTCACCCCTTATAATGAACTGTGGGATCATGTGGGAAACAATGATTAATTCTGCATACGTGCTGCACTCCCACACCTCAGTAACACGAAGAAAACCTTGTCAGTATGTATTCCACCTTCTCAGCACGTGACTGATGAACAACTCTATTATAATCATCTCGATTCACACTAGGACACTTTCCCCCATCGTCAGATAATTAAGCTGATTTAGTCACACTTGAAAACACAGAGGCTGAGTGAGGGTAGTTCTCTGAACACCACAGATCTAAATAAGTTTGTTTAATTTGAGCATAAAGAACTTTGAGTGTGCAAGATCAGTGAGATTACATAATGTCTCATCAGTGTTGTTTAGTGTTAAGACGTGTACAGCAGGAATAAAATAAATAAGTACATTGCAGTGTAGGTTAATGCAACCAGTTAGAGTGAGGAACAAGACTCATTGTTCAGTTCAGTGAGTGTTAAAACTGTACTTAGTAGTCAATTTTAGTCCGTATTTTTGTTGTTCTTCATTCCCACCAGGTGTCCATTCGCCGTACACGTACTCTCTGCTTATAGTGGTATTCTTTCAGGTGCTTTTTCAAAGCATTTGGAATGGGAAGCATGTTAATGCCGTCGTAAGTGGTGCAGCTGCTTATGACTGCTCGGCAGATGTGTTGCAGGGAGAAGGGCTGTGTGCGATGGATGGGGTTGGACAGCAGGGGCTCGAAGAACATGCAGGAGTTGGGATCCTTGTAGTGCTCCAGCAGTCCCGTCACCGTGGGAGCATGGAAGACACTGGGGTCGTGCACGTCAAAGCTAAAGTTGTGGTTCCACTGTTCGATGCGTGCATGTAGCGAGCGGCAGTAGCGGCGGAAGCTAACTGAGAAGAGGTAGTCTTCCTGGGCGGAGTCACGCAGAAGGAAGGTGCCCTCAGGCTTTCCCTCCAGCAGCGTCTCTGCCTCGTAGCGGTCCATCACCCCCCAGTAACACGGGAGGTTGGTGATCTGCAGCAGGTCTGGAACTAAACAGTGAATGTAATCGATCTGAGTGTGAATGCGGTAGCTGTCGTGAGATTTGTGATGCTCAGTTGGAGGAACTACGGCTCTAGAGGGCACGTTGGTCGCTGTAACCTCTGGGTCAACCAGAGTGTCGGGGATAGCCTCACCGGTGTGGACAGAGGCTGATGCTGAGGCCACCACTTCATCCAGAGTGTCCAAACAGCTCTGAAGAAGGAGCTGGTGCTGCTGCTGTCTTTGGAGAAGAAGCTGCTGTTGCTGATGAGCGGAGGCTCTGTCCGCCCCGGATAACTCATTCATACCATGAGCCAGCTTAGGGCCGTGCTTGTAGAGAGGGTTAATTTGGGCCGTCACCTCAAATGTGTGGATCTCTGCATTGGGTGGGGGCTCAACACCTTGTTCGATGCTGATGCGCCTGCGCTCTCTCAACCTGTCGTCTACGTCCTCCACCACAGTGGCCATTGCTGAAGTAGGGGCGCTGCACACTACGGCAGAATCAAGCATGGGAGGCTGGGTAATGGGGGCCGTGTGTTGCTTAATGAGATACCACTTCTGAGCCAGCTCTGATCCTACAGGGAAAGGGCAGTCATCCAACATCAACTCACTGAGATGGATCTTGCGCCTCGAGGAGGCACAAGCAGTAGATGATGAAAGAGCCTGTGGAGATGGTGCTGGTGCTGCCGCACTGTGTGTCTTTATTGGGAAACACTGCCCCATTGCATCTTGGATTTTTTGCCGGAGAGTGCGACTGCTGCTTGACCCTCTGCCCTCCCCATCACTGGCTACAGGTGATTCTGTAGCAGAACTAACTGTTCCCAGTCCTGGCCTGGCTGTTACTCGCTCTTGTCCTAGTAATGAGGCAGCGGCTTCCAAACCCTGCCATCTCCAAGGTCTCCCTCAGAGGAGAGGAGGAAGATTGGTCCCTAGTCTCTAGATCACTCAACAGCTCTCCATACTCAAAGCCATCACTGACGGGCCTCTCAGCTGCTGGATCATGGGAAGCAAGGCCTTTTTTCTTCCCCTTTCCACCTTTCCGTCCACTGCCTGCATCTCGCCTCTCTCTGAGCGGCTCTGTCTCACCTTGGGACGGGCCCCCCGCTCTCGATCTTTCCCTCGGTTCCCTGACTCCTTTGGTAATGACATGATGGATTATGTGGTGAAAAAGCAACAGTTACGCCACCTCACGGAGCTGTCAATTAGCTTTTGGCATTGAGTTTCCGATCCACATTCCTTGTTTGAGACATCTTCATCGTTGTCCATACATTGTGGCAATATGGAGTAAAAACGACCTGCAAAACAAACAAAAAAACAATTTAAAGCCTGCAGTTAACTTTTTAAGATGACATATTTTCTTATTACTGGTGATGTGCCTTTCTAAAACTGATACAATCTAACCTGACAGCCCTGCTCCAAGTTTTGCCTTCGCAAAGGTCATAATGTTCACTTTTTGTTTACACTGCTTTAGAGGTGTTAATTTTAGAGCAGCAACTGACACTTACTGTCATAAGTGTTTAATCTGTGAACTATTTTCCCCATTTATTATATTAAACTTTGGGTCCATTTAACAGTAAAAAATGGCCATTACAATTTCCCAAAGCCCTAGTTGCCATCCAAACCTTGACATATCCAGTTTAAAAATCGTAGAAGGCTAAGAAAACTGCTGAAGATACATTTGAAAAGCTGGGCCCCAGTTTGTTTCCATCATGTCTGCTAAGAAAAATTACATCTTCTGATTATCAGCTAATTAACCAGCTAGCTGATTCAACTTTATGGTCATTTTGGAAGCTGTCTTTGGTGTTGTTGAATTGCATGGTGTTATAGTTAGGAGGTGTTTTTAATGTGTGGGTACTTTTGAGTCTACAGTTCACACTCATCAGTATACTTTGAATTCAAGGCATACTAAGCAACTTAGAGACTTTGGGAAGCAAACATAAACGCCAGCACAGGCCCAACTTTGATTAATCCCACCACTGTGGCCTCTAGCTCTGTAAGACAGCTGTCCATGCTGTAAAGTTGCCTGCAGGTTATCTTAGTTTAGCTGTCAGCACATTTTTTTTTACTGGAGTCTTAAATACAAGGTGAATCCTGCCTAAAACTGACAGGTAAACAGGCATCATGTTCACTGATTAAACCATACACTTCTACCTGAAAGTACCATAAGCTACAATGCTCTTTGCTCCTGTTTCCAACAGTTTACAGCTTCTTCTAACATTAATGTGAGCTGTGTTGAATCCACAGTATTATGACTGCACATACGCCGGTGACAAACTCATAGGCTACCCGGAAGCCAGTTAAGTTAGGCAGCGGTTTAGACTGTGATTTAAAAGAAAGATCAAGTTGACAGGAAACTAACGTTACAACGCTGATCAGCTTAAGTTTTCTCAATTTTAATCCAGTTCTTATGTCTAGCCAACATCTTGTTTTTGCCATGAAAAAGAGCAGGAGCGCTCAGTTTCAGGGATGTGGCTCTGTCCTCTCTCAAAAAACATCAACTATTATCGAGAGAAAGTGGACGGTCGATTACAAATAAAAATTTCCCAACTTTTTCTACTACCACTTCAGCTAACGCTAGCTAGCGTTAAATACTTGCGAAGTGTCAACTTCTTGAGGCAGATTCACGACTTAAATCACCCTTTACAGTAACAGATATCAAGCGATAACACTTACGTTAGCTTCCAAGCTAAAATCGTTAGCAAGCAGCTGTTTATGTTCGGGAGGCTAAGTTAGCAGGGCAGCTAGCTATCTGCTAACTTGGGTATCGTACTCTGCTGTGGGAGGAAAGGTTAAGTTGTATTTATGTAAACTTATATCTAGGTTTTTCAATAGTGACACAACATGTGAGCATACCTGAGTTGTTGTTATGAAGTTTCCAGACGAAAGAGCTCCGGTTTCTTCTTAAATAAACTAATGACGTTAACAAAAAGGCGGCTAGCTCATATTAGCTTGATAAATGAACTGCTGATACCGCGCAACCCGGAAGTAAAAAGTAATAGGAGTAATTTCTTCAGGAACATCGGAACATAAAAAGAGGGCTGTAACATGACAGATGAGAGCAATAAAAATAACTGACAGCTGACTTTTAGCAGCTGCTAAAAGGCGTGTCCGATGTGTGACAAAGTAAACAGACACAAACACAAACCACAAGTGAAGTTGCAAAAGAACTGAACCTCTTTATTTGGACTGTCAATGATCCGACGGATGCTGCACTCCAGACCATTCACACATATGAGTGACAGTAAAAAAGTAGAGTAAGCATGGGATGCAAAAGGTTCATAAAATATTAGAAAATGTCTGGGGAGTCATCAGAATTAAATATAAATTGTACAAGACAAATATATATGCAATGTAGCCTACAGCTGGCTGCATTAATTTAATAATTATGCCTGGCAGGGACATTAACATGATCTTGGGACCACTTGGTAGACGTCTCCATATGACACAGGCTCTGTACCTCCTAGTGGATGCTTGGTATGAGGAAAAAAACACCAGGCTTAACTCGTGAAGTGCATTTACCCAACTCTTTTCATGCATCACTGGAATGTAAACATGGAGTAAACATATTCCTTGGCCTGTTATTAGTGTTCTGTTTACTCATAATCACATAATTTGTGGCTCAGATAGGCATTGTCATCCCCTGCTGCGTCTTCATTACGCACAGACACTTGCAGAAATCTGCTGCACTGTACCTCTGTGTCTATTTGCAGCAATACGTGTAGGCTGTCCAAAGCTACAGAGGCTATGAAAAGGATAATCTGAGCCATTTGTAACATAACACAATTGATATACAGTATATTGAATAGTTAAAAATAAGATAGCCGAGTCTTAAAGTTGTCAGCATTGTTAACTCATTGAAGTCCTTTGCGGGCATGAGTGTGATGCTTTTAGTAAGTCAGATCTATCCAAGAGCCTGCTCTGAAGAAATCCATGACTAGAATACTACTCAAGACCATTAAATCAACATATTGAAGATGCTGGAGCTGTGCATTTCAGGCACCACATGAACAGTTTTCAGGACATGACAGCTAACCTTTCAATCACAAGGCTAGGAAAGCTTTTCTCTCTATCGCCACTGCATGACCAGAAAAGCAGGCGTTACATGCCTCATACAGTTATCACTTGAAAAAAAAAAACCTTGTGAGACTCCATGAATAAGGGGGTAGAAGGCTTTTGTTTTCAGGCTCTACCCAGCCAGCTCATGTGCGAGAAGGCGTCAGTTCTTTAATGTGTTACATAGTGAGACAATGGAGTATTCATGACATCGCATAACATGAATTGGGCATTATCCCAGAGAGATGTAAACAGTGACATTTAGGCGGTATAAACATACAACATTAGTTGCAAGATTTCTGCTCTCTAGCTGTTGGTGACTCTGGGCACCATCAACCACCATGTCCTCTATCTACAACAGTGCTGTATTAGTGTGGCAAAACATGCGATTATAGAAAATAAGCATAAGTTATCAATATCAAGGGAGAGTAAAAAATACAATTGGAAAAGATATCTGTAAATAACCATCTTTACTAGACAGACCTCCTATGGCTCTGCTGAAATAAAATGTGAATTCTTATCCCTGCCTTATGATGCAACCAAAAGTGATCCAAAAGTTAAGACCATATTACACATACATGCACCTCCGCTCTGCCACATTCAAAGACAGAGGCCGTATAAGACAAGTTTTTGATTCAACACTGATACCACATGATAATGTTAGGGTTCTGAGACTGAAAACACATTGAGACACAAACAGAAAGTATGGACATCGTCAAGCACCTTGAAAAGTATGATTCATCAAATCATCACATTGGCCGTTTGAGGAAGAGGGCACTGCGAGGGTGAGGTGCTGCGCTCCGGAGCATTTATTACATGAACAAGCTTCATTTTCCAGAGCCAATCATAAGAAGGCCAGGGGGTTGAGATGGGTTTCATTTAGTTTTCTCAGCCAGCATTAGAGTGTAAATTGAAAACACTCTACCCTCCTCGCTTTTATCAATTCAATATCAAATCAGCTCTCACCAGCCCTTATTCACCCCTGTGGGGATTCCTCGGCACAAAATGAGATTCATCATCATTTATGTAGTAGGGCATAAAATAACAGAGACAAATTGCAGCTGGCATAAATTATTCGGACTGCTGTTCTTTTTTTAAAAAATTATACCATTCTCTTGCATTTCACTACAAATATCCTTCTCAAATTAACAATCGCACAACTCTTCTCTTTGGCTTTGTACGTTTAGAGGAGGACAGTCACTTCTGCTTTGACTGTATGTTCAGGGGAAAACAACCAAGACAAAGGGTATGCCTGTGGTTGAGTTACAAGCTTTTCCTCAATCCTCTTGGTCCTCCCTTTCTTGCCTTTGCCACAAAATCATGTCCTCTGGAGAGGAAAAAAAAAGAACCAAGGAAAGCTATCTAAATTTCAACCAACACCAGTTGTCCTTAGCACTGGTTATATAACAATTAGACCGACCAGGAAGTCTATTGGTATCTGTATATCAATATCTGCCAATACGTGGAACCTCAGAGAGTGTATCCTAGGGCCAATTACACTTTAGTAGCTAATATCAAAGATTATTTAATCAAAGTGCCTTACTTCTGGCTGGACATTTTCTGAGTCTACACATTAAGTGGTGCAGGGGCTGTGGCTGTCAGTGTGTTCTGGTAAGAAGCCTTGCTCCAAGGCAGGAGAAAAAGAAGAGTAACTCATAGGGCAGAACCCCTTTAAGACAGCACCAATCCACCGTTTTTCTCTCAGACCACGGCAAACTGAGCCACTGCACATCATGTCACAGTCCTGCAGGTGACATGGAGCAGTTTGCTTTTTTTTTTTTCCTCTGTCCTGCAATATAATAATCATCTGTATTCCATTTTTAATAAACTTAGTTGTATATAATAAAGTACAAAAATATTAGAGAACATATACACAGTTTTTTTGTCATTTTGTAGTGACTGCTTTGCCTGGTTTTCTTAAGCATACGTATATCTTTGTGCTGGGTGATGAGGAACTGAACAGGCCTCAACTGAAGTGTAGTTTTCCTTTCTTCTTTTCATATTGTTGATGTCCGGTCTGTTCCATCTGAGGAGGAGATTGGAAATAAAAATGTGTGAAGACATTTACAATCGTAAAAACACTAAACCATTTACATTTCATCTTATAAGGGTTGTTAACTTTTGGACAGTTCCACTCCCTTTTCTCCATTTTCTCCCAGGAGCAGATTAAGTTGTTGATGCCTTTTTATCTGTCCATGAATTTTTTTACATTAATTGCATGCAATTTTTATGCTATGTCAACCATTTCTTGAAATTTATTAGATATGTTTCTGGCAAGTAACAGCTCCTTCTATAAAACACTGGGAAACAACACCTCACTGCTGAGTAAAAGAACACACAATATCCTCACAATTACTTTGAGACTTCTTTCTTTAAAATATGAATTTGTAAATGTGCCATGACTGTGGATGTAAACAAAAGGTGTTTGATTGAATTTCTTTGTAAATAGTAAAACACTGAAATTATAACATCTCATTTTGTCAACAACATATTAAGGTACATTAATCTGAGTATGCATGGATGCATGTACGTGGGAATATTAGTCAAATATTCACTTTCATTAGCCATGTCAGCAGCCTGGTAGGAATATTGTCTTTTTCAGAATGAGGACAAAAACAGTAACATTTTGTACATGTAAATGTAGCCAGTGTTACTTTCACACAGTACACACAGATACAAAAATATCAGTATCCATGAAAAAGGAAGAAAAATAGTTCAACTTCCCGTGAATTCTATCTAACTCACAAAAAAATGCATACAGCAGGGGTACCTTTCTACAGTCACAGATTACTCAGCACAGAGTAAAATAATACAGAGCTATTGTCCCTTAATCTTCTTTGACACGATCATGCTAATTTTGTCATTCAAGTGCACCATATGATGCACAGAGGTGAGTATGTGTCTACCTCTCTCCACAATAGGACCCTGACTGTGACTTGACTAATGATATTGTATAATTTAGATGCTATGAAAAATTAATACACAACATAACTAATTAAATATGAATGATAATAGTCATCAGACTTTTTTTGTCTCTGTTTGCATAGGAGAAGTTGTGCGTGAAAAAATCTGTATGCATTTCTTTCCCCGATGGACACAAACTGTTCATTAAATCCATTCTCTCATGACCTAGTTATAGGAAGGTGTTTTTGTCTAGTTGGTAGTTTAGTGTGAGGTTTGCCAGCCAGTGGCCTATTTAGTACCGAGCTGCTGAGGACACTTACCCCCTAAGGCATGCTCTGTCATACTGAGGCACAGTGACTCCAGCGTGGGGTTGATCTCCAGGTCAGCACCTGGAACTTGGCATTCTGTGGGAATGAGTGAAAACAGTCTCAGTTAAAAGGAAGATCGAGGTTCATATTACTTAAAAAAATTTCAATAGTCAGTTTTTTTTCACTCTAAATTTAAAAACGCAACTGTGTATTTTTTTCTAAACAGAGAATATCCAAAGAAAAGAACAGTTTCAGTTAATAGGACACAATTAGGCTTTGTCGTGTTAAGTGTAGAAAATGTGTAGGATTTAATGGCATCCAAAGGCTGCAGATTGCAAGCTGCTGAAACTTGAAAAATTACATTGCTTTAGGTGTGTAGGACTCAAGGGGTAACTGGAATTCTTAAAAGTAGTTTTAATAAAACACATTTATTTCTATAAAATGAAAATGACTTCAGTAACAGCTGCACAGAACCAAACTATGTACAGCACACCAGCATGTCAGTTTCATGACCTCACTCTATTCTCCTCACACTGAAAAAGTGCCATGGTGCTACTGCACTGTTCACACATCTCCTTAAAATAAACTAAGTGCCAGGTAAATGTTACAGTGCATTGGAAATGAATCCGGGTTGGAATGGTTCATAACTACTGCTGAAACATGCGATGAACTGATGAACAATGTGATGATCAGTTTGATCAAAAAGCAATCAAATAATTTGCACTCATGATGCTATCTGATATAAATTCAGTCTGTCTGAAAATATAAGTGGATGAGACCCTTTTTCACTGAGGTGAGGTACCCTAGTTGCATGGCTAAAGTCAAGAGTGTGTTTTGTGTTTGGCCTGTGTCGCAGCTAACATTTCACTTGCTTACAAAACCAAAATGTAATCAAAAGCGGTCACTCAAGACACACTTGAGCTGTATTCTGATGTCAGGAGTAAACTGCCATTTGTCTCGAGTGGATGCAGACGGGATACATAATACATGTCTGAGGAGGGACAGAGTGTGAGTGAGCTTGAAAGTGAAACCTCAGAACACAGGCCAGCGACGGCCATTTGGGTTTCAAGTTTGACCCTTGACTGATCTTTAACTCAGCTGCAAGACCGTGCAGTGATGAGTGATGCCTAGGCATGTTTCCAAAGGATCATTTTGGAGAAGCTGGCAGAACACACCACTTAACTTTGTTAAAATACTTGTCTCTTTATTACGGTACACATCTTTTAATAGAACAGAGAAGAGGGAGGTTACTGGAGTATCATCAAAGTGAACTCCTTGAATCTAGAATTTTCTGTCCACATGCATGTGCTGTATCTGTTACTGTAAAAAAAATTGTGAAATAGTTCTGTAATCCTTATTTCTGTAATGAGGCTTTATAAGATATTTTGTATTGAAGGTCTATGATGGATTTTTTCCAAAATACAATACAATGAAATACTTCTTAAAAATCTATTTTAACAACAGATTTGTGTACGTGCACTACAGGGAATAAATTAGAAGCCAGGAAGGCAGCAACGTATTCAGTTTTTGTGGGGATTATTTAAATAGAAACAAAACTGTAAGGTGCTTCCTGATGGCCAAATGGTTGGGGCACACATCCCTGTTTCAGTTCTGGCCAAGGGCGGGTGTTACATGACATACAATCCTCTCTCCCTTTGTTTACTGTTTTTCCTGTCTATGGTGCTCTATGAAGCAAAAGCAAAAATGCCAAAAATAATGCCATAAAAACAACAAACACGTAGATGTGAGGTGAACATCACATGTCGTGTGGGTGCTAGGCACGTCATTTCTAGTTACTGAAGCATGGTTTACAGACAAAGGTGCAATAAACAAAACATCATCCTATCAGACACAGTTCTGTGGTTAGAATAGAGCCTTTTCCCATTTAAAACTAAAACAACAGTACAAAGTAGCGAGAGCCCCTGGCTGCAGACATGGAAACTGTAGCATTGCTGGGTTTATACATCTGTTTAAGTTATGAATTTTTGGCTTTCATACAGAATGCTTTGCGATGGGAATGTTCTTTGTAGACTCAGTTGAAAAATAGCAGTACCATTACAGATGAATTTGCAATGCTCATGTCTGGCATCTGGCACATGAGACAAGGCAACCATAACGTTATGTGTATTGTACAAGGTGACAGATTGTTTACTGCTACATGCCGCTATGCTGTCTTGTTATTTTGCCCTTGGCACAGCAGGAGAGCACCTCTCTGGCTTGGCATCTGACCAAATGGCCTTTTTTTCCCCCTTTTTTACAAAAGTTGTGTAGCTTGCGTTGCTCTCAAAAGTCCCAAACTGTCAAATCTGCCACTTCTAAATATTTTCTATTCCATTAACCATTTCCGGTTTGGCTTAAAAAATTTATTTTACTTTAAAAATAAATGGAGTCCTAAATACACAACGTGAAGCAAACAACAGTGTGGAAAAATGTGAACAGGAGATTAACAGTGGCAAGACTTACTGATGTAGTCAGGTTTTGCCAAAGAACACAGTATATCAAAATGTAAACAAAGACAGGAACAGACTTATAAAAGAGAACGACACTTTAACTCATACAATACCTTGCTGCTGGAACATGAGCATGGTTTGTGGGGAAGTGTGGACAGGGAGTGAGTGGGTCCGCTGCACAGAGCTGCGACTCTGACTTGGCATGCTGTTACTGCCCCCAGGGTTGGCAAACCACAGGTTCTATAGAGGAAAACACAAGTTCTCATTACGGAGATGCCACTCATCCTGGGAGGCTGACAGGGTTTGCTTATCTTGCAGCTAAGTCATTAAACAGATCTCTTCAAGGTATGATAATGAATCAATTCATATCCCTAACCTCGTGTGTACTGATTAAACTGCCAAAATCTCCTGTTTTTTTCCCTTGTTTTCCTGTCAGAACAAATGTTTACTTAGGCCTATTATGCCTCCTTGGGCATGACACCATGCAGGTCAAAACCATAAGACATAGTGAATGTTCAATATGGCTGGCATCGTTTTAGATTTTACACGGTTATCGTGAACAAAAGATTTCACAATGACCACATTATCGCAATGTGTATGGAAATTTTGAAATAATAATAATAATGCTATCAGCGTGCTTTGTCTTTGGCAAATGAATTACACTCAAAATACAAGTGTCAGGAGGTGAAGAGTGTGTCTGTAACCAGGAGTGTACAAAATAGTTCAAAAAGAACAATTACACTTAATAGAAAGAGAAAAGCCAACCACATAGCTTTGGGGAAGGGAAACAAAGCAAGAACGGAAAGAAACGGAAATTATTTAAGAGGCATTGGATCACTTACACAATATTATCGTTTATACCAGAATATCATGACACCCCTAATGGGCATATTGGAGAAAAACTCAGGACAACACAACTTGTTCTGAAAATACTACTTAGTCACAAAATACAAAGTCATGTTACCACGTTTAGCTGTGTAGTCTACTCAGCACAAAAAGTTCTCCTTCAACTTAAAGATAATAATATGATGCTCATCCATTGACAGGAATACTGACTTGTCTACCCTGGCCTGCCAGCGCAGGATTAGTGAGTGTGTGGCGTGGAGATGCTCCCCCAATCCCGCCGGGACTCAGAAGACCGATGCGCCCGGCTGGGAGTCCACGAGGAGTCATCTGGAACTGCCTTTGTCCCCGCCGCCCTACAACTCCACTCACAGAGCCTGCTGTGGGGAGGGAGTTGGACCCATAGGTCCAGCTGGGTTAAAAAAACAAACAAAAAAGAAAAAACATCAGAAATCAATGAGAGCTAAGAGAACTGTAAAAGCTCCTTCATATGAAATGCTGTTTTTTGAACGGGGAAGAAGAGAGTGAAAGAGAATCAAAGTAAAAGTTAGACAGTAGGGGTGAGTGCAGGGAGAATGTAACATTCAGCCTGTCTGACATCTCCCCTGCTGAAGAGGGAGATCAAAGGTAAAGAAGGCCAGCGGAGTCTCACCCTTTCTGTCGGTACACAGGCATGTCCAGCATAGCTTTCCGAGGGAACAGGCGGAGCAGTTTGAGGACCTGCTGCTTCCAGGAGACCAGCCTTTTCTTGTGAGTTTCTGTGAAAGCCTGCCACAGAGAAAGAGACAGCAGAAGAAAAAAGGCATCAGAATTTCAAAGAGCACTAACAGAGCTTCAGCAGATGCTTCTGGAATTTGTAATTTTCAAAGGAAAAGGCTACTATTTTTTTCTTCATTACAAGAGAAAAAACTATAGGTGATAACTAGATTTGCTTCTACTAACAATTCATGTAAATTTGGATGACATTTTTCATCTATGGTATTATTTATCGTGTTGTTAGACCACCGTTGGGTGCATTTACAACAATGCACAAATGACCTCATGATCTCACCTCGTGTGTCAGACACTTCTCAATGAGCTGAAGGTAACAGCTGATATTCTCCTCATCTGGCCTTGACACTAGCAGCTGGGTGCACACTGAAACAAAAAGAAACCAGGGCTCATTTCATGTACATTAAGCACATTTAGAGGGATCTGAGGGATATCTGTATATGTGTAATCACTTTCAAACTGGGAGAAAACAACCTGCTCTTACCTTTACCCATAACACGAGTGAACTGTCCAGCAATGTCGCCGTCTGAGATGGGTGTGGCTGAGGAGTCTCCATCACAGGGAGGTGGGTTGTGGGACTGGAAGCCCTCTGAGGCCGGCTCTTTATCTGCTCCTGTTTTTGTGGCTTCTGAAGTGGAGGTGGCTGTGTCCGGGGCGGTGGCTGCATCCAGGGCAGTCTGTGACGCACTTGGTGGGCTGTAGGCCTTGATGGGTGTGATGATGATCTGTTGCAGCTCTTGGAGTGCGTTACGCAGGTTTCCCCCTTCCAAAATATCCTGCCATGAGATGATGACGTTAGTGTCACATGCTGTATAAGCAACTACGAGATACGCTTTGTAAAGGTGCCATTCAGTCCTGCTCTGCGTCTGTTTCTGTGCAGAATGGGAATTTCTCGATGGAACTAAATCAAGTGCCACATGATCATCAACAAGTACATACTCAAGTGCATTTTCGATTAGTGTGAGTAAAAATTCATCAAGAAAGAACACTTCTAATTTTTTAACACAGGAAGAACAACATCATCTCATCTGAATTACCTTTTCTAAAGACTTGAGCACACTCTGCCTCTCTCGCAGTTTCTGGATACTTAAGGCGATCTTATGCCGTGCTCCTTTAGTGACGTTCTAAAAAGGAGAGACAGAATGTAACAAGATACTGTGAGAAGCAAGCCAGTCATTTCTGGTGGCAACACTGTGCAATTTATACAGTTACTAAATAACAAACCTAATCACCATTTGTTTCATTAAAGCCAAGGGGCAGAGGCAAAATCACACCATTTGTATGTTTGACTGGCTCAATATAACTGTAGGGTGCATCACTTAATTTCATGCCTCATTGAGAGTTGATGTATCATCAGGTTTGAGGACAGTAATGTTCACAAATTGATAAGGAGGGTGGAGTAATCAAAGCCAAGCCCCAGTGTGTGTAAAAAGGAGGCTTAAAAACCTGCGACTCCAGGTGGTGCTCTGTGAGAATCATCATCTCCTCATAGGTCATCTGGGAAAAAAGTGATGCATATTTATGAAGGCGGAGACTCTTCAACCATGCAGGAACATCTAGAACACATACACACCAAGGGACAAAAAAAAAAAAAAAAAAGAATGTTACATTTCGGCTTATATCACCACAGCTGTTGGCTGTGTGCGGCTTTTACCAGAACAAAATGCCATGAGCGCCCTCAGCTTAGTTCGGTTATGAACTCTGACCTTTCATGCCACTGCCATCCTCCTGGAAAGTGTTGCGAGCAGAGCCCTGTTCTTCTGTCTGCTCACTGCCGGAGGAGGCTACGCTGCTCTGGGGTGAAAGGGGTGCATGGTCTGTGAGAATGAAGTTCTGTCGGCCCCCTGCGTCATCCTGGCTAACCCACTCAGAGCCACAAGCCTGAGGACTGGAGGGAATAACAGACATGGACTTCTTCAGAGGGCTAGGCTGCATCTGCCCACCCAGACCTGGCAAGAGAAACAATCAATATTAGGAACAATGGTAAATGTTTGGAATTCCTTCAGAAGAAAATGAATACATGTTAACACTTTAGACGTATAACAAATGCACACTGTTTTCACAATATGGGAGATGTCTACAATGGTCCCATATCCCCCTTCAAATGTATTTCCTCATGTTTTCACCCATTTTATAAAATGAGGAGAATGAGAAACAATACCTGTGTTATTGCTGTTGATGGGAGAAGACATCCCGCCTGGGAAAGGCATGTGTCCGTTCTGGCCTGCTGGAGACGTGCTAGATGAGGGGGACTTGTCGTGCCAGGCGTGGCCAGGGTCCAGAGCCTCCGCAGAGCTGGGCCATTCATCAGAGCCCTGGCGTGGGTGGTAGGGGCTAGATGGGGCCCGGGGTGCGTAGCCACTGGATAGGTGCTCCTCCAGGTGGTTAAGCCACATGGCCAGAGAGGTGCGGTCATCCAGTGTGGTGGCAGGGTGGATGAGCGCGTAGGACAGCAGCTGCCTGCTTTCTTCTACAAACAGGCTACTCTCAATAGTGTGACTCAACACCTTCTGCAGCAGCTTCATGTACTCACATTTGGCCTCGCTGTTGCGTGGCTGCAGCAGAGGCAGGTGGGACAGCAGCAAGGACACAACCTTCTCCTTTGGCTCCTGATGCCACTGGCTGACAATTGCTAATGATAAAGGGTAAAGAGAGAATTTCATTGGCCATTAATCTTTTATTACTGGTTTAATAAAAGTCTTCTTCTATTTTAGGAGAAGATAGAACAAATAGTGTCCTTGTAATCAGATATCATTGACAAGATATGACAAAACACTCATATAATAAAAAACTCTCAGCTACCTGCATTGTTGGCTTCAGCCTCTAGGATGTGGATCTCTGTGCAGTCTGCCAGCCAGTGTTCAAGGCAGATGTGTAAGAAGCGAGCCTGGGTGCGGGACACCCTCTTCAGGAGGGACAACAGTGCCACCGTCTGTTCACACTCATTCCAGCCCTTGAACCAATCTGTGAGGATACCTACCTGGTCTCGGAACATCATGGCGTGTCTCCTCAGTAAGGAGAACAGGAATGTGTGGATGGGGAGGGGGGTACTGAAAAGACTGCTCTCGCAGACACAGACAGTATCAGTCTCACCCCGCACAGCGGGGTTGTATTTGCAACAGTCCTGGGATCCCCTCAGACTGGACCGAGGGGCCCTCACATGGTTCAGGTGCAGACACAACCGCAGACACAGATGCCGTGTGGATTGTTGGGAGGATGTCTTTTTATGTGAGGCTGAAAGTGTCTGTCAACTGTAGGTGGTAATGACACAAACAGGAAAAGCTTTGTTTTTCACTCTGGCATGGTCAGGATCACATCATCTGCGCTCTATTAAATCAACAAACAGACAAAGAGAAAAATCTTAGATGACAATTCAACCAATGTCTACTTTAATTTTAAAATCAGAACCAAGATTAAATCAAACTATTCATACCACAGACTTAGCACTGGAATATTCTCTCCCAGTGATTTTAAACAGACTTGCATGGGGACACACACTTATCTGCCCTAAAGTTGCAAACCAGAGTCCGAACTTTCATATATGATGGAGATGAATCATCAGCTTCAGTGACTGACAAACTGATTTTACAGTAAAGACACATAGAATGATATACATATAAGAGATTATGTCACACACAGCCAGTATGGGACAGGCATACTACTTCAACCTTTTGCAGTAGGCAAAGAAATGGTGATAAGAAATACAGAATCAAAATTGGACTTTTAAAACTTTTCCATACAAAAATATCTCAGTTTTAACTGTTATCTAAGAATGTTATTTAAGGTAAGCTTTTATTTATCAACTTTATCACTTCATACAAATGATTAAGGCGCAAGTCACTCACAAAAGGTGTGCCAAACACCTTATCCTAAAGATAAGTCAGGTCATTAACACTAAGACTAATGCTTTACAGAACACACTAAAATAGGCTGCTGTCCAAAGAAAAAGGCTGCCATTAATGCCCTGTATTTACAAAAGCTGGTTATAATTCACTAGTTATCCGCTACCGGAGAAAAGTAGAACACAAACATGATCACTAACCAACAAGGGTTTGCTAACAT